>JAJAQA010000006.1:3380704-3980704 GCA_021464565.1 Rutilus rutilus | reverse complement strand
TGTTTTAATTATGATCTCGTGTAGGCCAAATTTATGTAAGACTCGATAAAGAAAACTCCAATTCACTGAGTCGAAGGCCTTTTCTGCATCAATACTAATTACCATAGCTGCTATTTTATTCCTTTGGATGTGATTAATAATTTGTAATGTCCGTCGTATATTGTCTTGTGTTTGACGCTCTCGAATAAAGCCTGTTTGGTCATTGTGTATTAGATTAGGTAAAAATTTCTCTAGTCGTCTAGCCACAATGGATGTAAATAGCCTATAGTCTATGTTGAGGACCGATATAGGTCTATATGATCCGCACTCTAATTTATCTTTATTTTCTTTTGGAATAGCAGATATTATTGCTTCCTTCCAGCTGGGTGGTGTTTGTGCTTTCTTTAGAGCCCAGTTCAAAGTAGGAAGAATTACTGGTATTAGCTCTTCTTTCAACTCCTTATACCACTCTGCCGTATAGCCATCTGATCCTGGTGATTTATTTGATTTGAGTTTACTTATTGCCATTTTTAGCTCTTTCTCTGTTATGTCCTCAATCATTATTTTATTCTGTTCTTCATCTAATACTGGTAGTTTCAGAGAATCCAAAAAATGATCTATTTCAGCCATGCTGCCTCCTGTCTTTTTAGAGTAAAGAGTCTTATAAAATGTTTCAAAGGCTTCCAAAATTTCATTTAGTTTGTTTTTTGCTATTTTAGTCACTGGATCTTTGATTTTATGAATTGTGTTCTGTGCTATTTTCTTTTTAAGTTTCCAGGCCAAAACTTTCATTGATTTGGATCCGCCTTCATAATATCTTTGTTTAAGGAACATCAAATTTTTCTTGATTTCATACGTTGTCAAATTATTAATTTCGTTTCTTATTTTCATGATTTCCTCCAATAGAGGCTGTGCTGTTCGCTCTTTATGTTTTTTCTCTAATTCTTTTAATTTATTTTGTAATTTTCCCAATTTCTCATTTCTCATCTTTTTTTTATAGGAGGATATTGCTATGATTTTCCCCCTCAGGACCGCCTTTAGGGTGTCCCATAGAATGGGAGGGGATACATCTCCTTTGTCATTCATTTCCAAGTAGAAGCGGATTTCTCTTTTTATCTGTTCTTTAAAGTGTGGATCATTGAGCAGGCTTGAATTTAATTTCCAGTTATTCATTTTTGGTTGCAAGTTTAGATCTAATAACAAATTTACCGGTGCATGGTCGCTCAAGTCTATTGTCCCAATTTCACATGTGTTTATTTTATCTTTGTCCTTTCCAAATACTAGAAAATAATCTATTCTCGTATATATTGAGTGGGGTGAGGAGTAATGGGTGTAATCTCTTTGATTGGGATGTAAATCTCTCCATATATCAATTAACCCAACCTCCTCAAATAATGTATTAATTTTCTTGATCAATAACTTTGTATTCTGAGCTTTCCCATTGGAAATATCTAGTTTTGGCTGTAAATGTATATTTAAATCGCCCCCACAGATTAGAAGGCCTACTGTCTCTGATACCATCATATTAACGACTTTCTTAAAGAAGTTGATGTCACTTCCGGGTGGTGCATATATGTTTAGCAGCGTTATTGGGTTATTCTCTATATTTCCTCTTACTAAAATAAATCGTCCCTCCCTGTCACTTATCTCAAATACTTTTTCAAAATGTAATTTACTTGATATAAGGATGGCAACTCCTCTCCTTCGTCCACATTTATAAGAAGAAGAAAACACGCTTGTAAAACCCATTCTTTTCAATTTCTCGTGTTCCTTCAAATCTAGGTGGGTTTCTTGTAGATATACTATTTGTGCTTGTTCTTTTTTCATTTTAGTTAGTATCTTATTACGTTTTATAGGATTCAACAAGCCATTTACATTATATGAAGTAATTTTTATCTTACCATTAGCCATAGTCTGATTGTCTGGATGTTTTTGAAATAACAAAACCTGGCACAATCCGTATTCTCCCTGAACATAACGTTACATAAACAATCACTTTATAAACATTAGAGCTGTATAGAACTACAGCTGCAAAAAGAACATTAAATTGCCTTAGAACAAATAGAAAATAGAAAAAAAACAAGTTGACTTCCAACTGTGGGGTCATCCAAATGACCCTGAGTAAGCCCCGATGAAAGGGGGGCTTTGAAGGAGGGCCTCTCTCATCTGTAAGTGCGAGAGGGCCTTCATGCACTGTCCGGCCGCTGTCCATTCTTTTCACAGCACAGATAGAACACCCGACCATTTTGATGATTTCTGTTGCCACATTTAGCTTAGTTCCAGATTTTAAAACAAAGAAATCTCTTATGTGTCTCACCTTAACTATCTCTTCTGGAACGTCTTGAGAAAAGGAAAACAAAATAAGAAGGAGAGAGAAAAAAAAAAAAAAAAAAAAGAGACGCCTCACCGTCGGTCCCCATGTCATTTTTCGCGTCCTGTCACGTCCTGTTGCACCTGTTCCTGTCGTCTGAATGCTTGGAGTCTCTCCTTGTAATCCCGGGTCCGATCCTTACTCATCTGACCCCTGGTCTTTTTCGTCGTGCGCCACGTTAGGTGTCGGATTTGTTCTATAATCGTCTCCGGGCGTTTGATGACCGTTACTGGGAATCCCCTCTTCGCCAAGTCGCTAGTCGCCTCCTCCACCGAGCCATATAACACCGGCCCCTCCGGATAAAATACTCTCATCTTTGCTGGGAATGGAGTTTGGAACCGGATTTTCTTCTCTTTTAACACAGATTTCACCTCCGCATATTCCTTCCGTTGCTTTAAAACCTCAGGTGCATAATCATGATCGAGGTTAACTTTGTTACCAAGGTACTCAAACCCACGTTTCTGCCAGGCTAATTTTAATATTTCTTCTTTTGTTCTGTAGCTGGCTATTTTGGCAACGATGGATCTTGGCGCCACATTTGGCGGTGGCTTTGGCACGAGAGCGCGGTGCGCTCTCTCAACTCGCACTTCATCCGACTCCGGCAACTCCAGTTTGTGCCTTAATAAACGCTCCACGAAAACAACCATTGATGGTGCATCGTCTTCTGATCCCTCTTTGACACCGTGTATTCTAATGTTTTCTCTTCTGGACCGTCCCTCCAGATCCGTCAGCTTAGCGTCCATTTCGATATGTAATTTAAGCATCTCAGTTACCGCTTCCTCGTTAGTTTGTATTCGAGTTTCTGCGTCTTTGATCCTTTCCTCAGCCTCTTCCACTCTCGTATTTGTTTTATTTATATCCTCTCGGATCCCCTTTAGTTGCGTGTCATTATCTTTCCTAAATTCCCTCAATTCTCTGAGTATAAGGTCCAGGCTTGCGTTGCTAGCTTGTTCACTTTCGTCTGTTAGCATTTCGTTATCCTCCATAGCACTGCTAGCAGGTGAGGTAAGTTCGTCTCCGTCTCTCTCGTGTAGCTCGCTTTGTGTAGATTTCTTTTTATTTTTTATTTTTGGCATCTTAAGCCCCTTCTTATTTTTACTTTTTGCAAAAGTCTTTATGAATTTGAGTTACTATGGGCTGTTTTCGTCTCAAAGGTCGGGAGAACGTTCTCCTATGCTGCCATCTCTTTTCGAGCCAAACCGGAAGTCCCCCCACTATTCATTTTCACTGAAATGTAGGCCTAATTGTTGGACAGTTACATATACATTCTCGGAAAAACTAATGCCAGCGCATTGCCATTGCGACTTACCTATGATGACTTGTACTATTTGAATTCGTGATTGGTTGACTGCAAAATTAAAATATTTAACAGAACAATAAAATAACATTATTAACCGGTTAATAGCCATTTCAAATAACAGTTTTTCCTTACAAATGCATAGGCCTTTTACTAATTCATAGCTACCGAAAAATGTGACCGCTCTTTATTTCTTCATAACTGAATGTGATGTTCAATAAAGTGACTTATTTGATGTGTAACCATCTCCCCTCTCTATTTTATAAAGCATATTGATCAGATATTAATAAATATATAGGGTCATGGAATCTGACGGGTCAAATTCATAGAAGACTAGCCTTTATTGGGTGAATGTGGAGCAGGCCGGGGGCTGGTGCATCATCGTCTATAGTTCAGTGTCTTATATTTTAAAAACGAAGCAGCACAAACAAATTTTTTACCAGCACAAACCAGCACAAACAAACTAGACTTTTTTGCTTGAATTAGGAGCATGTGAAGGGCAGTGTCCTCAGAATGACCAATACATATTATTTTAATATCTAAGAAACCGAAGAAGCACAAATTAAAGGGACACTCCACCTCTGGAAAGATGAATGTGCATTTAAATTGGGTCATTTATGTAGAAGAAATGTGAAATTATTTTTGAATATGGAGCTTTCTAGACTGAGAAAAGCCAGAAAATGTATTTTTGGCTCATGTGGATGAAAGACAACAGCTCCCAGAATGCACTTGCTTCGCTGCTCTATAAGGCCACTCCCAAGCCACGCCTACCGGTTAGAGAGCAGTTGTAAACAATAAAGCTAAGCTAAGTTACTAGTCTCCGTGAGTCTGCCCGGGTTTTTGAGATCGCATATCGCACAAAATGTCCGGGATTTGGCTTTTGCGTTCTACAGTCGCCATTCATTGTGTTTACTGTGGCGAGCAGGACGAGACTAGGGCCGCAGGAGAACGACGCGAGGCCGGTGGTGTGATTACTAATGAGCGACACCTGTGAGACGCACCGGTCTCGTGGGCTATCTCTCATTGAGGAGCGGGTATTTTCTTAGCAATGGTAAAACGCACATCAACCGATCACTTGTTTAGCGTTCATGTAAACACTAAATTCAGATTCACCAATCGGAATGAATTCAGTTAGATTGAAACAAAAGGTGTGCATGTAAACAATGAACGGCGACGTAGAAAGCAAAGCCGAATCCCGGACATTTTGGACGGTCTCGACGGCCGGACATGCAGGTTTCTGCCGGTGAAATCAAACGCACTGGCACTGATCTGTGATAGGTCTGTTAGCGCATTAGGTCCAACCCCCTATGGGCGGGTTTGAAAGGGTGGGAACTAGTGCTTGTAGTCTTAACAGAAATCCCCCCCTCTTAGAGTAGGGGGAGGCTGCAGACCTGGAGCCGGTAGATATACGCCCCTAGCAGTTTTACGCCCCTGGCAGTTTTACGCCCCTGTTATTCCTGATGCGTCCAGTAGGGGGAGGCTGTATATTAGCCTAGTCATATATCAGAGCAGCCTTATACTGTCTATGAAAGCAGCCGAAGCGATACGAATTGAGGTATGTAAATAATCTGCCAAAGTTATTGTTGTTGATTGTATTGTAATGATGCAACATTTATTATTTATGAACGATTGATGCAATATCAATTCAAAAGATGGGTCTATAATTTATTTCTAGAGAGGTTAGGCTGCCCCTAGTCTTCTCTTTACCCGCCCTTTCTCACTCACTTTTCAAATTAATTACATTTTTATTTTTATCTTGTTGTCTGTCTTTAGCTTGCATGACATGGCTTCTTCTGGTAAGACCCTGTTTACTCCTTGCATTTAAGCATACTCCACATGGTTTCTGGAGCAACATTAGAGTGGATATTGGAAATGTGTGATTTTTTTTTATATATAGTCTATTACATGATGTATGCGTATGTATGTATGCAAATCTCTGTCTCTAAGTAAAAAGAGTTGACCTGCACACTCACTCAAATATTTTGTCAAATAATACATGCATATGTCATGCATGATAAAACCCACTTTAAAAACATTGGTCCCATATGGTTTGAATGTAGATTTTGGTTTGAGTTGTGTCTTATAAATTAGATGATCTAATTCTCTAATCTAATGTATATCTTAATATACAGTTTTCTTAAAATAGCTTACTGATCTGTATGTGCACTTAATGTGTTTTATCATACTCTGTCTTTGGTTCTTTTTAACTTGCATCTCATAAAGGTGTGTGTTTGCTTTAGCTATTTAAGAAAATTAAAATCTCTCTCTCTAAACTTGTATAAAGTAAAAAAGTAAAGTAAAAATAAAGTAAAAACACCCATCTGTTTTTTCTCTCTTCAAATGTAAATTGTATTTTCTCTTCAGGGGAAGAAATAATATCTATACAGAGAGGTTGCAACTTGCCTGCGCTTAACAGATGCACCTCCTGCTGTTCCCTATTTCACTGTCCTTTCTGTACTTCTGATTTTTTCAAGCCCTCAAAGAAAAATAAAGTACAAACTCATCTTCAGCTTCACTTTTCTAGGGCAGTCGTCCATGAAGGTAGCATCATTTATGATGGATTTTTTTTTCTTCTAAAAATGTTGTAATGAATGTTAATGTTAAATGGATGCATGATTGATGTTTTAGTATTACTCAAATAAAAGAATGTCAACATTGTCAATGAAACATTAAGCTGATCACATGAAGTAGGAATGCAAGAAAATGAGTGATTTTTGTTTTCTTTTTCTTTTTTCTTTCAGATTATACAATCCACCGGTGTGGTCTGGGTTGTGTGTCACAATTACACTATCATTGTGTATATTGTTCCTCAATAAAATTCCGACGTGACAACTTTGTGGCCCACTTGAAAGTCTGTAAGACTGCCAGTAAATTAACCACCATTCCTGATGTGGCTCCCCTGCCTGCCAGTACATCGACGACCATTCCTGATGTGGCTCCCCTGCCTGCCAGTACATCGACGACCATTCCTGATGTGGCTCCCCTGCCTGCCAGTACATCGACGACCATTCCTGATGTGGCTCCCCTGCCTGCCAGTCGTCCTGCCAGTACATCGACGACCATTCCTGATGTGGCTCCCTTAACTGCTAGTAGGTCCTTCAAAAAATCACAACTACGAAACAGCGTAGTTGTTAAAGCAAATTGCCCTCACTGTCACATTACTATTCCAAAAAAAAATTTTAAGAAAACATCTGGAGAGGAAACACACAAAATCTAGGGATGACATTACAGCAAGCCATCACCTTTATTCTGACTGCATAGACCGAGCTAATGGTGTCTATGCAGTCCAGAAACATTTTCTTTCTTCGAGTGTTCCGATCCATGTTGTGTACAAAATCTGGGGAGCGGAGCAGAATGTAAGATGTGAGTTGCCATCCTGTCAAGTGGAGATCGATTTAGCCAGGAGGAGTGGACTAAGCCACTACAAATGCCATCACCTCAGGTCACTAGACTATTGTGGGTCCTTTGTTGATGATCCTTCTCTTTCTGAAAGTACCCTGACAGAAATGGTCAGGCTAAAATGGTTTGGCAATGAAAGAAAGAGAGATTGCCTACAAAGGCAAAGCTTGGCCACCCAAGACAACAAACCCTTGTCTGTAGTGACAAAGGCGACAATGCCATCTTTAAAGAGGTGCATTTCAGTGTATGAGCCACATGCATCATATTATGCCCAACTTGGAAGAATAATGGTCACATATGATGTAAAGCAGAACTCCTGGCATTGTCCTTGTGCCAGGTCAAGAAGATCCTGCCTCCATAAATACATTGCAAAATGGCACCTGTTCCAGACTGAGCATCAGCTTTTCAGGACCGTCCAAAGCACAGATCAGACCAGTCCAGTTCATGAAAGTGTAGATGACGCAGGCCTAGTGTACCCCCCGACAAAAGAGCTGGAATCTATGATTCAGTATGTCATGAACAACAAGACCATCCCAGCAGCTCTTCCTGAGCACCTGCGTCTGCCTTCCTTTTCAAGCACATACCCAACCAGCCTCATTCCTGATGAGATGTTCTGCCACAGATTTGCTGGAAATGTACCTTTATCAGACCCTCTGCTCATCACATCAAAGGCCAAAATTCTTACAAATACAAGAATTATCCATGGTAAGTAATTTTGGTGCCAATAGGATCTATAAAATACATACTGACATCAGTTCTAAATATGTCCTAAATGGTATTGTAGTATGGCTTAATTTTCTAACATTGTATTTTTCAGACGTTGCCACCTACTCAAAATGTTGCCACCAATGTGGAATCCACTACAGGTATCAAGAGTGGAAAGATGGCCTGCATAATTTTAATGACAGTGTCATTCTTGACCTCCCTTTATGCATACATCTTCGAAACATGCTACAGGTTAGGCTATCTTAAATAATTTACCATTACCTCTAGTAAAAGTAATGCTTTGCAAGGTTTTTCAAGAAGTGGATTGCAATTATTGTTTGTGTTATCTGAAATCCTAGGCCCACACTGCTGTCGGGAGAGTGGTTCAGTGTCTGGAGGTCACTATAGGGGAACAGTTTCCTCCAGCCAAAACAGTGCTCCATGCCTATCTCCATTTTGAGGCACTCACAGGTCACGAGTATGAATACTCTTGTGTGACATGTGGGGATCATCCACCCATTGTCATTATGGATCTCCACAGAAAAGGAGCATTCAACATGTCATGTAAAGCCGCTTTTCCACCGAAATTACCCGGAACAATTTGTCCCAGGAACTTTTTTCCCAGGAACCTTTTTTGCCCCAGACCGGTTGCTTTCTGCGTTTACACCGCGGTCTAAAGTACCGGGAAGGTAAACTGCGCGCAACTGCTCCTCCCAGTCTGCGACGGACAGTAATCAGTTTTGAGCGCCACATTTATAAGTTTGGAGGAGATTCAAACTGTGCTGCAGTTATTGGTTTACTAACGAGGTAATTAACATAACAAAATAGACGAGCACTGATACTAAAGCGTGTTCAGAAAGCTTGTATGCGTATAAAATTAGACAAGGTACGTTGTGAGATGACTGGGAATAACGCGCAAAAATTTCCTTTTGCGTAAATACTCTTTAAAAAAAGCCTGAACCCCGTCTATCAATCATAAATAGTGACAGTCTTGTAAATAGTTGTTTGTTACTAACCTCAAAGCGCTATTTCAATCCTGTTATAGTAAATTTGTAACATGGTTTGCCTTGCAATAGATGACAATGTGTCAACATAATGACTTAATATTAAAAGCTGTGGCATAAAAGAGACGAGCACTGATAAAGCGTGTTCAGAGCTCGTAATGCTAACGTTAGATATAAAATTGTATGTTATCAGCTATTGCGGACATTGGCCGTGAGATGGCTGTGACGAACGCGCAGAAAGTTTCCTCTTCCACAAATACCCAAATAATAAAGCCTGAAACTCGTCGCCAGTCCCCCATTTTTTTTATTAAATTCCATATTTGCAGACAGACAACTTTACTGCATGAAGCCACTTTTTAAAAGGGAGGTTAAAAATAAAGAAAATGCTGCGTGGAGTCATCCAACCAAAATGCGGCGTGAACACAACCAATCAGCTTGTGCAGCGCACAAGTCCCACCCCTGAAAGTTCCTGAACTTTGAAAAAGTACTACCTCGTGAGCAGGGACTATCGGAGGGGGAAATATTTACCCGGAACTTCATTTAGACCCTGGTTCCTGCGGTGTAAACACATCGAGTACCAGCCCAAAGTTCCTAGTTCCTGGGGAAAGTTCCTGCGGTGGAAACGCGGCTTAAGTGTGTTGGCCTAGACCAAATTGAAATTCTGTGCTTTGAGCAAATAATACAATCTGGGTGATTTGACACTGCTTGTGCATATTTAGCCACAGGAGGCTTATACCTAATTTTCTCTATTATACAGGTCGTCTTATTAATATTTTTCCTTCTGTATGTTGTTAGTGAGTGACATCAAACCACCACCAAAGGATTTCAATGGACACATGGATAAGGATGATTTCTGGGATAAACTGGCCCTGCAAATGATTGGTCGTGGCTTTGTAAAAAGTAATTCTCTTGCTTTTATGTGCCTCTTCTTGACATTTGGTATGCTATTTACAATCTTTTTTTGAACATTTTGCTTTTTCTGTTGTTATTTAAGAACAGAGCGACAATCCCTTCACTGTCCACCCCAATTACCACTTTTGGGCACCATGGATTGGAAGAAATACACGCAAGTCCAGTCAATGCCTCAACACAGAGTTCCAAAAAATCCACCAACCCAAAGAAGCTGAGCTTTGTGAAATAACTGTCTCTGAAGATAGATTAAAAAATGAGCTTTATAAGAAAAAGGTCAAATTGATTTAATTTCTAATTTCTGCGACTAGTGTGAAGTGTTTCTTTGGCTAAGTAGCATGTAAGTATTTTTGTTGCAACTGTATTTTGATTTGTTTTTTAGGTATCGGTGATAAGGACACTGTGCAAGGAATGTGGTGTTGATTCCATTGGCTCAAAAAGTGACCTCCTAGAGAGGCTTTCATCTGAGATGAAATGTAGACAGACGTATGACAAAATATTTGAAAAGATTTGGGGTGCCTCTGGTAAGAAACAAATGCTTGTGTTTTGGTATGTTTGTGACTGTCACTTTACCTTTGTGGGCCTTATACTTTTATTACTGCTGCCTAACGTAGATGTTTTTTTCCTAGGAGGATGGGCTGTGGTCATGTGCCCTTGTGGAATTGTCTATAGCATCAAATGCTGTTTGCGAGCAGAGAGTCCGAGAGACTTTGCAGATGTCCTCCTCCCATGGAAACACATGTAGTCATTTATGATTTCGCACGGGGACTGGCCACACACACACCAATCTTCGCTATCCTGAGACGTTAATCTTCACGCCACACGAAGGTCGTCTAGCTGACCCAACAGATGGGAACATAAAGATGGCAAAGGAAGGAAAACTGAAGATCTCCTTGCCATGGCTTAGTATAAAAAAACAAGTCCCAGACAGCCATGGCCACCCAATTACAGGCTCAGCAGAGCACTATGTCCTTAATGACAAATTTCATGAAGACAATTCAAAAGACGAACGGGATGCTCTCCGCAAGATTGGTCTTGTAGCCCAACTGGCTGGTAAAGTGATTTTACAAGTTATGGTGTAGCTCAAAAACACTTGCATATCACGTTTTATACAGCTTTTGACTACTTATTATTGACTGATTATTAGGGGTGTTTTTACCCTCTATATCATAAAGCAAAGGTAATTTAAATGTGAAATGGATTGTCATAACACTCTCTGTACTCCCTAGCTACAACCATGATTATGCATCCCTATAGGTACTGAAGCCACTCTTAAGAGAGATCCTCCTACTAGACTCCCTGTGTAGTAATCATGAGTCTGGTTTTGGAGATGACCTGTACAGAGACATCTTTAGGTCCACAGCTAAGATACAACTGCCACGTTCCTATGGCATGTAATGTAGATATGCGGTTGCATTGTTCCAGTTGTCTTTTTTATTTTTATTTTTTTCGCTACGAGAGTATGTGTTATCATATTAATTTACAGTTGCCATGTTCTTATGGCATGTAATGTAGACATGTGGTTACATTGTTCTAGATAGAAGCATCTATCTTAATAGTGTCACGTTAACTAAAGAAAACTAAGAGAGGACTCAAGTGCAAAGGAAAATAATATTTATTGGAAAAAGAAACACTTAAACACAAAACAAAACCCACGAGGGGGAAAACATTACTAAATACCAAAACAACAACTTCAAAAGTGAACATACCAAACGGGTCACGGGGAACGGGAGACGTGTACAAGACAACGAACCAGCACAAGACTACAAACACAAGGAGGCTAAATAGGGGAACAAACAAAGGAGGATAACGAACACAACAGGTGGGGCAAATTAACCAATAACTGGATAACAAGATGGGAGGGGCTAAACGGCAGACACGAGCACATGGCTCAAAACAATAAAACACCCATGTGCATGACAAGACAGGACAGGCATGTGACAAATAGATTAAACCAGCAAAGCAAAATCAGGCCTCTTTGTGGATGAGGACGTCCATGTTCTGTGGGAGAAAATAGACTCAAATGGGTGTGAGCAGAGGAGTAAAAATGCTGGTTTACTTTATTGCCAAATGATATGCTGTTACATAGGCTTTGTAACATAGGACTCCTCATGGCTTTTTGTTAATTTGTCTTTTACCCAAATCTTAGGAGCATTGCACATCGTCTTGACCCTGGACAGTGGACAGAAGTCACAGGATTGGATATTGGGGTGACACACAACTACAATACATATTTTCAGCTCTGTGTATGTTTTTATTTCACATTCTAATATATTTGTATCCTAAAGGTCTTTCCTCAACAGACCAACAGCATTGATTGTGGAGTTTTCATGCTCATGGTAAGCTATTAAAACAGGCTACTAAAGCTTTTTTTTTCTTTCTTTTTTTTCTGGAAATTAATCTTTACTCTTTTTCAGTATGCCCTTTACACTGTGCTGAACACTCCATTCAATTTCACTTCGGTGAGCTTTTCTATTTTCTTCCTTAGAAGGTTGCTATAAAGTTGTACTTTATTGCTGGTCATTGAATTCTAACAATACAAATGAAATACTAATCCTGTGACATTACAATTTCTGTTAGCTTGACATGCCTGCAATCAGGGAGTGGTGGTGTCTACGTCTAATTGAGCGGTTTGAGACAGAGGGGTATGTGTATTCGTTTTTTTACATCTCAGTTTGGTGTTTCATTCTTTGTTCCTTCCTTGTCAGTAGAAATAATTGACCAAAATGAGGCATTACAGGTCACTAAATTTATACATTATACATTACTTTTATGTAATTATTAATTATACATAAAATGATCAATGCAGTCTTTTTATTGTCCATAACAAGAGTTGTCCTATTGGGGGCCAACAAAGTAGATTTTTTCTTTCTTTTTAAAAGGCATGGGAAAAGGTTCGCCCACTGGACCGAGGAGGCAAGATGCCTGACTGAAGGGACATTACGACCTCTTTACAGGTGTTTTCCAGGATTGACACATGACTTGCCACAACATGTCGTTGCCAAGAGGAACCGAATGTTGTCCAACCAAGCTCTGGTGGACTTCATTGTGGCAAGAGGAACCGATAACCACATTCAGGTACATGCATCAAGAATGCATTTTTTTAACTGCATTCTAAACCAATAGCTTGTCTAGTAAATAAACAACTTACACATACATGGAAATGTTTTTAATGTCATTTTCAATTTTCTCTGCACAGTCCATCATCAATGGACAAAAAAAATCAAAGTGGCTTGACACTTTTTCCAAGTGTTCCATCAAGAAAGTGCCTGTGCCGTTATTCATTGAAGATCAGGAGCAAATTGATGTTATCTACACTCATCTGACTTCACTTCTGGGCAGCACACCCACACACACCCACTGTGACCAGATCAGATTCATTATGGATGTCCTTTTTCCAGAGGTAGGTCTTGTGTGTTAGTTGTGCTCTGCATGGTGTCAGATTCACATTGTTTTAAAATAATAGTTTTGTGCTTAATATAGAAAAGGCACTTTTGATTTTGTTGTAAAAAAAACAACTAAACATGCAAAATGATGCTTGGCTTATTTGGGCTGTGATAAATCTCAATTCTTTCTCTGGTAGTCCATCATCTGTGCTCTCGCTGTTGTGGAACATGTGTCCATCTTGGAGGCAGAGGAGAAATTCCTGCGAGGACCTGTCATTGACGCAAGGTACTGTAAGGATCCTATAAAGGAAAAAATGTTGAAACATGACATCCTGCCATTATTTATAAATAACCATTGTTTCTACCACTATTTAACTTTTGCTTTTTTAATTATTTTTATCAGTGAGCGGGAGTACTTTGACAGGAGGATAAAAAAACAATTAAAGAAGAGTGGCAAGCCATAGGAGAGTCATCTACAGGAGTCATGGTGTTAAAAAATAATTGGAGTTTTGATATTTAAATTTGTCTTAAGGTAGAATAATGCTTTTATCTGTTAAACACTTATTCTAATGTACTAATTATATTATGTATTTGTTCTCTACTTTTCCTTAACCAGACCAGACCCCGTTACTGCAGGATTAACCTGAGTGTCCCAGTTTTGGACCGTTTCTTCAGCCAGGAAGATCCCCGACCAGACTTTCGGCTGAGCAGGGAGTCTCTGGCAGTGTTGCAGAACCTCCTGAACCAGGAGAGAAGACATGGGTGGGGTGCTACAATAGAGACCCTGGTGTTTCTCTTCTGGTTGGCCTGTGGAGCATCCTACAGGGTGGTCTCAAGAGTGTTTGGGATGCCCCGGTCCACCGTCCACTACATTGTCCACCGAGTGACTGAGGAGGTGGTGGCCATTCGCCACAAGGTCATCTTCCTACCGAAGACCCCGGAGCACCTGGAAGAAGTGTCCCGCGGGTTTGCAGGGCTGGCACGCCACAGAGCTTTTATCAAAGCTGCAGGTGCCATCGACGGCTGTCACATCCGCATGAAGCCTCCGAGCGGCCCTGATGGTCAGTGCTACAGAAACAGGAAACTGTTTCCATCCATAATCCTTCAGGCTGTTTGTGACCATCAGGGCCGCTTCATCGATACGTACGTGGGCTGGCCTGGATCGGTGCACGACTCCAGGGTGCTCCGCCACAGCCCACTGTACGCTCAGTCATCCTACCCTCCTCCAGGGCATTTCATCTTGGGCGATGGAGGATATCCATGCCTCCAACGGCCCTCTCCCCCTCATCACTCCTTACAAGAGGCAGGTGCAAGGTGTGGGAGCCCAGCGCTTTAACAGCCATCATTCCAGGGCACGCTCCATTATAGAGCGTGCTTTTGGAATGATGAAGACAAGGTTCCGGTCCATCTTCCTGCAAGCGCTGGAGGTGCACCACACCTTTGTTCCTCATGTAAGTTACCAGCCAGTGTTATACATTTTTTTTTTTTCAATATCACAATATACTAAATTGATATATGCTATTGCAGGTTGTGACAGCATGCACCATCCTTCACAACATCTGCCTCAGTGCCGGAGACGTGTTGGCACCTGAGGATGAGCCTGAGGACGATGTGGAGGAAGATGAGGAGGAGGCTGACATGGAGGCCGTCAGCGGTGCTCAGTGGCGGGACCAACTCTGTGCTGAGGTGTCTGCCCTGGAGGTTGTACCACCAGGTCATGACTACCTTTAACAAGCAAGTAAACAATAACTTTAATATCTTATTTAAAAAGTACTTTGTCATGAAAGGATTGGATTCAATTTCTCCTGTTTACATATTTATTAATGCATGTTACAGATGTGACAGCCGTTGATTGAGTCGCTCTGCAAACCCTGCTGGTGGACGATGTAGTGGACAATGAGAGGAGACATCCTGAAGCTCTCTGCAGACCACCCTGTGATGTTTCACTGGTCAACCAGAGGACCAGCCACGGATCTCTGCTGCACTCCATCCATGTCTCTCATCCTTTCAGCGGCTCCAGCAACACTGCCAGGGACTCCCGTTGTAATTAAACATAAAAATGGTCCAATACCTGGTCACTCAGATTAATCCTGCAGTGATTTGTTAAAATCTGTTGTCCTGTAAATAGTTCTGTAAATAGTTTCTGTATGTTCTTGAATTTTGTTACCTCAATTTTGTTTTCTGAATGTTATTAAATAATTATACACTTAATTTTTTTTACAAATGTTCCTTTTACTTTGAAAAGTATGGAAAATAAAAAAGAAATACAATGAATGAGAGGTATTTCTTTCAAACAATTTATTTCAAACAACTGAAGCTAACAATGGAAAAAAATTAATCCCTCCCACCCCAAGAAAACAAAAAAAAATTATTTGGGGACCAAACGCTCCAGAATGGAGAAGAGCCTGTCCATCCTCTCCTGGCTCTCCTGTGCTCTCCTCTCTTCAGCCTGTGCCCTCCTCTCTTCAGCCTCTCTCTGCTGCCTCATGTCCTCCCTGATGAGGTCTAACAGCTCCTGGTCACTGTCCCTTCTCCTCTTCTTCGCTGCTGGCTGCCTATCTCCTTCCCTCTCTTCTTCCTCTCTCTCCTCTTGGTCACTCACTGCTGCACTTGGCCCTGGAGTGTCCATAGGGATGGAGGCAATAAGGACAGGGGGGCAAATTGAAGGCCTTTGTCCTAAAACCTCCATTTGGACAAACCAGGGCCAAGTAGCAGCAGTGGGCTTCCCACTCACTCCCTCTCCTGACCCTGGATACTTGCATTCCTAAAGACAAGTAAAAATCTAAACTGTTCACAAAACATGTAAGCTTAAACCTAGGATTTTTTTTAACTGTTACTAACAAAAATATTATTTTCTATATATGGACATACTTTATATTTCTTTTTTAAATTGTCCCACTTTTTCTTTGCTTGGGCTGGTGTCACTTTACCAGACAGGCCCATCTTCTCCAAAACTTTCCTAATGTAGGAGAAAAAGAGAAAATATTGGAATTGTGTTAATCACAGATATCAAAACGACAATTGTGGAACAATACTGTACAGAATTATACTACAACAGGACAAAACAAGAGAAGTAAGAAAATATTTCAGCTGTTTAATGACTGCAGGAAATGTTATCTGTACTGCACAAAACAAAAAAGAAACAAAACTGCCTTGATATTACAATGGGATTTCTAAATAGATTTATTCCTGTACCTCCATCCCACAGTGGCAGAGTTCTTTGCTCCGGTGAAGAGCTCATCGTTCTCTCCCCGGAGCTTTATAAACACTTCTGTCTGCTCTTTCGTCCCTAGAAGCGTTAAAAACAGCTTCAATCACTAACAAATTAGCTGTGTGTAAGGGGATATTTACACAGGCAGTAAGGAAGAAGCTAGTTTACTAAAGTAATGTTTTTTTTTTTAACATATAAACGTACAAATGTAAAAAAAATGCTTAACGCTAAAACAAAATGCCTAACTAGACAACCACTGAAAAAATATATTTTTTTGAAAAGACAGTTTTTAAAAAACTTACATCGAAAAGCATACTCCTCTCCCTCTCCCACTCCGCTACCGCTCGCTTCGTCCGCCATTACGCTCTGCCGAAAAGAATTATGGGATAGGTAGGACGGGAAAGGATCCACCACACCCATCCTTCCAATTCGGGGAAAAGGAGGACGTATTTGTGGGCCGCATTTGAAGGATCCTACGAATTTGGTCAGCCTTCGTCGCGGCGCTGTGACGTAACATCCTTCAAATGAGTCCTCCGAAGGATGTAGACCCTGAATTTGGACACAGCCATTGTGATTTCTGGATTTTTTTTTTTAGATTATGTCTCTCACAGTGGACATGCACCTACGATGACAATTTCAGACCCCTCCATGATTTCTAAGTGGGAGAACTTGCAAAATAGCAGGGTGTTCAAATACTTATTTTCCTCACTGTATAGGACATGATGAACACGAAACATAACTTTACGTAATAGAGACTGAAAAAATGTCTTACTTGATATCACCAATATGTTTGCAGGACTCACACATCCAGTCCGACCTTCCTCTGTGTTCACATATCAGCTTCTGTTCTCCTCCGTTTACATGTCACAACGCCAATTAGTTCAAAATAAGAATTTAACAGGCATAAGGAAAGACCGAGTAATCTTGCCGAGCAGTAGCGCGCACACACACACACACACACACAGATGTATGGTTCACTGTCTTTGTGGGGACTCTCCATAGACTTAATAGTTTTTATACTGTACAAACTGTATATTCTGTCTCCTTACACTAACCCTACCCCTAAACCTACCCATCACAGAAAACTTTCTGCATTTTTACATTTCCAAAAAAACTCATTCTGTATGATTTATAAGCTTGTGTACCCATGACCTCAATTTAGGTCCCCACTGTGACACGAGTCCCCATGAGTCTGTGTGCATTCAGGCTGAGCAGTGGGGATTTCTTTAAGACTGCAAGGGAAGCTCGGCTTCCCCTATAATGTCAAAAAATTAATGGTCAAATATGGACTATTGTGTTAACATTTTATTTACTAAAAATGCGTTAGAACATGTTCATCTCAAAGACGAGTTAGTTCAGAATCAGTTACACACAGCAGGTCGGCTGACTCGATCTCCTTCTCATTCCTGTAGCGTCACAGTGCATTTCCCTGTTGAAGCCCAGCGTCAGTGACTTCAGTGGAGCTGCTCTGAACAGTTTTTTTCAGTGCTTCGAAACTAGACGGTCATTGGATAAATGCTGCGATTACGTCCCGCCACGGACGCTCAGCTTCTCTTGGGGTGAACGGGGAGTGGGCTGGCCTGGACTCCGGCTTCTGCGTGATGATTGGAGGGACTGTCAAAAGACTGCATCTCCTTTTGATTGACAGCTTCGTGCTAAGTCCCATCGCGGATTTCTCAAGTACAGTCGAAAGACAAACTGCTGCAACCTATTTCTTGATATTTGCTGGGCGAAATTGCTAGCCAATTTTCATCATACATTTCACACAATTATACACCACATTCCTTGTTTCAGTTTTACAGAGTTTAATTTTTTTTTTTTTAGATCGTTCATTCATTCATTCATTCATTCATTCATATAGTAGGCTAGGCTAGCGTCGTAGGGGTGAAACTGCACACGATGGCAGACAGTGCTAATATTGTCGACCTGATTTTGGCGAAGCCATTTGAAAGTGTTCCTTACGAGGAAAAACGTAGAATTAAACAGCAGGGCAGATCAACACCTAAGACTGATTTAGTGCAAAAGATAGGGAAAAATAACAGGTCTTTTCAGCTCTCCTGGTATGACAAAGTTAGCTGGCTGACTGGAAGTGCTGTGACAAATAAAATGTACTGCTGGCCATGCCTCTTGATGAAACCATCTCACGGATGTGTTGTTTGGTCAAAGGTGGGGTTTGGAGATCTGAATAACTTTGACAGGGCATACAAAAGACATGAAAAGAGCAATGGACATGTGAGTGCATGTGCAAGATTAAGTTGCATGGGCAGGATCAGGGTTGAACATGCAATCAATGAAGGTGCTCGCATTCAAGTGGCTAAACATAATGAAACAGTCAAACAAAACAGGGCCTTCCTAAAGCGCCTTATTGATGTGACATCCTTGCTTGTCATTTAGGGGACATGATGAGAGTAGTGAATCATCCAACAAGGGGAATTACAGGGAGTTCACAGAAACATTAGCTAAATATGACTCTGTCCTGTCCACACAATTCGAGTCCTCAGCTGTGTTTTCTGGTATGTCCCATACTATTCAGAATGACTTGATCTCTGCTCTTGCAGCCACTGTTTCTGATCAGATCAGAGATGAAATTCAGGATGCTCCCTTTTTTGGATGGCAGGTGGATGAAACAACTGATATATCCTGCCGTGCCCAACTCTCTGTCATTGTTCGCTATGTGGATAGTGCAGGTAAAATTCAGGAGCGCTTTATTGGATTTGTTGATGTTTCTGGGGGGCGAGATGCCCAGTCCGTTTTTGATATATTAAATGAGAACATGCAGGGCTACAATTTTAAGGATAAGCTTGTTTTAGATTAGATTAGATTAGATTCAACTTTATTGTCATTACACAAGTACAGGTACAAGGCAACAAAATGCAGTTTAGGTCTAACCAGAAGTGCAATAGCAGCAAGTGCAGGATATACAGTGGTTCATAAGTGCAGAACATGGGTATGTACTGAATAAATATAGAGTTGAATACTATTATAAACAAAAATTTACAGATAGATTGTCCTATGAATATAATATACAGATAACTATTACTGTGAACAGAATTTACAGCTAGATATGTACTGAATATAATATACAAATGGCTATTACTATAAACAGAATGTTTACAGATAGATATGTACAATGAGCATAATATACAGATGGCTATTACTATAAACAGAGTATACAGGTGAATATGTACTATGAATATATATACAGATGGCTGTTACTATAAACAGAATTTTACAGATAGATGTATATAATAAGTTAGGCTAAAATGAGCAGTATAACAATGGATTTAAGTAATGCAAATAAAGTTTGGACAGAAGCTATCCGAGTGAAAGTGCAGTGGAAAGTAATTGCATATTACAGTTAGAGTACGGTATTGCAAATGTATATGTAAACAATTGGTACTGTAAATAAACAGTAGGCAGTGCAAATGAGCATATTCCAGTCAAGGTAAATAGTGCAAGATGCATATGTAAACAGTTGTTACTATAATAAGTCAGCAAATGAACATTATAGTATTACAAATAACAAAATGGAGGCAGGTGTGAGGAGGGAGAGGAGAGTCAATCAGTATATGAGGGGAGTGGGATCAATGAGGGTTAGAGTTTAATAAAGAGACAGCTCTGGGGAAAAAAACTGTTCTTTAGTCTGCTGGTCCTGGTCCGGAGGCACCTGAAACGCCTGCCGGAGGGCAGGAGAGAAAACAGTCTGTGGGCTGGGTGAGAGGAGTCCTTAAGGATGCTGCGAGCTCGATGCAGACAGCGTTTCCTCTGGATGTGCTCGATGGCAGGTAGTCGAGTCCCAGTGATGCGCTGGGCGGTTTATGGTTGTAAACAATGTTACTACAAATAGTAGCTAACCTGGGGCCCGTTCTTCGTACGTCGCTAACTCACTTAGCTGGATTTGATTGTTGGCGATTTGGCATGATCTTGGATTGTTTGGTTCTTCAACGCTCATCCTGGACTTGCTGTCATAGCAACAGGTGCACAAACTTAAACCTGCTCGGGAGCAGCTTATTTCATGTTAACAGGATTAGATCCCGGCTTCATAAGCGGAGCTGATGCGGGAAGTCCAGCGCAGCGCGATAGTGCACTTTCTGAGATATATTTTTTCTCGTGATTCGTGAGATTGTCGTTTTTTGTCGCTTTTATGCTTAAAAAACTGGTTTATTTTTATTTTTTATTTTTTTTTGTGGCATTTCCAAGCCAGTTAAGACCATGTTGTAAAGCAGTTTTTTTTTTTTTTTTTTTTTTTAGGCTATCATAATTTTTTATGAAGATCATACAATCATGACCATGCCGATTACAGATATGTCACTCAGGCTTCACTAACGTGATTGGTACCATAGACTATAGACCATAGACTGCCATCAAGGCCTCAATGAAGGGGATTATGTGAACAGAAAGGGGGTTCACAATGTAAATGTGCAGCCCAGTTACTATTGTGATTCTTAATATTCCAGATTAGTAATATTATTCACTGCCCACCTGTAGGCCTATGTGTCCTCTGTCTGTGCAGACTCTTCTGTAGGCCTTTCTGTAGATGTGGAATCCTGCAACTTATATTGCAGCCATAAAGCATACAAGTATAAATTAAGTAAAGTTATTTATGCACTTGCAGGTAGGCTAGTTCCTCCATATGACAGTTATCTGAGAGGGTTTATTCACTGTCCAGTGCAATGGAAACAAATGGACATTACAAAGTCTTATACTTTCTTTCCTTTGGAAAGTTATATAGAAAATGTCCACTTACTGCACATATTTCAGCCACCACTTTCTTGGGAACAGATACAAGTGTTGGTGTATTATGTAAAAGTGCACAAAAGAGGAAAACACAATGTCATTACAATGAACTACACTGGGGAAAAATGTGATCAATAACTCATGGCAAAATATTTTTACATTAACATAAGTTTATCAGTTTCAACTTCATATTTAACAGTTGAAATGACTATACAGCCTTAAAGGGTTACTTCAGGATTTAGCATTAAGCTTTGTATTAGTAGAAAACCTGTAGTATTTTCGAATTACCATGCTTTCCACCCTCATATCCCCCTGAGACAAGAGATTTATGTATTTTTTGTCTGGAAAAAATCCTCCGATGACGCAAAAATCGTCATTTTGCGTCATCGGAGGATTTTCTGGCCAGAGGCTAAAGACTACAGCCAGTAGATGGCGTTGTTCCGCATGTTTTCAGCCCGGCCCATAGAGGGTGGGATCTCACTCACAGAATGTACACAGTGTCAGCCGTCTTTCTTTGGAAGCTAAGCTAGCAGGCTCTTTGTCACGGTTGTTGAATGCATTGTTTCCTTCTTGCGTTGTCCCGCTCACGTGTCTGTCAGCGCTCCAGCTGATCATCATCATCATCAATCACTGTTCACAGCTGCTATTCATTTCCATTCCCTATATATACTCACACCATTCTCTGTTCCAGTGTCGGATTGTTTGTTGAGGTCCTGTGTTTGCCGTGTCTGTGTTTCCCGTGGAGTTGCCGTGTCTTTGTTCGCCTGCCGTGTCTTCCTGCCGTTCCTGTTCTTTGTCATTGGACTCACCGCACTCCAGCACCGGGATCGGGATTCATCACCGTCACAGCACCAGCGCACCACAGACCATCAAGTCCCTGCACGAGCCTGAGTCGCCGCCCTCCGTTGTTCTGAACTGTTTGTCTGACCCTTTTGAGCTTAATAAACACTTTTGAGAACCTGCAACTGTTTCCAGTTTTGTCCGATCATGACAGAACAATCCGACCAATCCATGGAAGCAGCAGGTGCCGCCGCCGCAACAATGGATGACTTTGTTCGTGCAAGTATTCAAAGGATGGACGCTCAGGACCGTCATCAAGGGGAAGCGGCGCGCGCGATTCAGGCTCTCGTCACGCAGGTGTCCGAGCTGACCCAGTGTTTTCAACAGCTGCAACCTCCCGCTGCGCCAGCCGCACCGCCCGTCCCTCCCACACCACCGATGCCCGCCTCCCAGTCGGAACCTCGCCTTCCGACTCCTGAGCCATACTCTGGTGAGCCTAACTTTTGCCGGCCGTTTTTGACTCGATGCGGCATGCATTTTGCACTCCAGCCCTGGACATTTGAGAGAGAGGAGACGAAGGTGGCATTCGTACTCACTCTACTGACTGGGAGAGCGGCACTATGGGGGACGGCGGTGTGGGAGAATCAAGAACCATGCTGTTCCTCGTTCCAGGCGCTCTCTTCGGAGATGAGAAGAGTTTTCGACCGCGCGGTCGCGGGAAGAGAGGCTGCCAGGGTCTTGTCTGATCTACGCCAGGGAGAACGATCTGTTTCAGATTATGCCATTGAGTTCAAGACCCTGGCGGCCGAGTGTCGCTGGAACGAGGAAGCGCAGTGGGATAGGTTCCTGCATGGGCTGGCCGACCGCGTCCAGAGGGAGATCTACGCCCTGGACCTACCCCCCTCACTGAATGGACTCATCGATCTGGCGCTGAGGGTGGACGCCCGACTAGCCCGGGTCGGACCACGCGCTCCACCCAGCCTGCCTCGTGGGGGGGTGGAACATCAGTGGTCCAGTGGCATGGACGCGGCCGGTCCCTCCGATCCCGAGCCCATGCAGGTGGGTCGAGCTCGACTTTCCCGGGAGGAAAGGGAGAGGCGGAGATCCCTTGGCCTTTGCCTGTACTGCGGGAGAGCGGGACACTTTGCTAACAACTGCCCGGTAAAAGGTCAAGCCCGATAGTAAGTATGAGGCTACTATCGGGTGGGATCTCCGCCGAAAAGTCCTCATCTACATCCACCATCCTCCCGGGAAGACTTAGATGGTCTGTCCACGATCATCACTGCACCGCACTGGTGGACTCTGGGATTTTTTATGGATCGCACCTTTGCACTACAGTTTCAAGTCCCACTCAGAACACTTCCCCAGAGAATCACTGTACATGCACTCAATGGACAGTCACTACCAACCATCTCCCAGGCCACCGAGAACATTACACTCATCACCTCAGGGAACCATGCAGAGACAATATCATTCTACATCACGGACTCCCATCACACCCCCATTGTCTTGGGTCACCCCTGGCTCCATCAACACAACCCCCGCATTGACTGGAAACAGAGAACCATATCAGCCTGGAGCGCTGAATGTCATAGTTCTTGTCTTGTGTCTGCCTGTTCTGTTGTCTCTGTTCCTGTGTTGCAGGAGGAAGCAGTGGATTTATCAAACGTGCCCGCGGAGTACCGTGACCTGAGGGAAGTGTTCAGGAGTCAAGGGCTGCTTCTCTCCCTCCGCACCGTCCCTACGACTGTGCTATAGATTTACTGTCAGGTAAGTCTCCGCCTAAGGGCAAGATTTATTCACTCTCGGTTCCGGAGAGGGAGGCTATGGAGAAATATATTTCTGATTCTCTAGCATCCGGGTTCATCCAACCTTCCTCATCTCCAGCGGGGGCGGGGTTCTTTTTTGTGGGGAAGAAGGATGGATCGCTGCGACCTTGTATTGATTACCGGGGGCTGAACAACATCACGGTAAAGAATACTTATCCTTTGCCGCTGATGTCTTCAGCCTTCGAGAGGTTGCAGGGAGCATCCATCTTCACAAAGCTGGACTTACGTAATGCTTATCATTTAGGCCGTATCAGGAAGGGGGATGAATGGAAGACTGCCTTTAACACCCCTAGGGGGCACTTTGAATACTTGGTCATGCCCTTCGGTTTGTCCAACAGTCCCGCAGTCTTCCAGGCACTCGTCAATGACGTGCTGCGAGACATGATCGATCAGTTTATTTATGTTTACCTGGATGACATTCTGATTTTTTCCTCGTCTCTCCAGGAACACGTGCAGCACGTCCGACGAGTACTCCAGAGGTTGCTAGAGAATGGGCTTTTTGTCAAGGCGGAGAAATGCGCTTTTCATGCACAGTCGGTTCCTTTCTTAGGACACATCGTGTCGGCTGAGGGTATGCGTATGGATCCTGACAAAGTTAAGGCTGTGGTAGAGTGGCCAAACCCAGATTCCCGTAAGGCCCTACAGAGGTTTCTGGGGTTCGCCAATTTCTACCGGTGTTTTATTCGCAACTTTAGCCAACTAGCCGCACCTCTGACTGCCTTGACCTCCCCCAGAACTGCGTTCAGGTGGTCGGAAGCAGCCGAGACTGCTTTTTCCAACCTCAAGAGCCGCTTTGTTTCGGCTCCCATCTTAATCGCCCCTGATTCCTCACGTCAGTTTGTGGTGGAGGTCGACGCGTCAGAGGTGGGGGTAGGCGCAGTTCTTTCACAACGCTCACCCTCAGACAACAAGATGCATCCATGCGCGTTTTTATCCCATCGCTTATCACCAGCTGAACAAAATTACGACATTGGCAACAGGGAGTTGTTGGCGGTCAAGTTAGCCTTGGAAGAATGGCGTCATTGGTTAGAGGGGTCCGGGGTACCCTTTATTGTCTGGACGGATCATAAGAATCTGGAGTACATTAGATCCGCTAAAAGGTTGAACTCCAGGCAGGCGCGGTGGGCACTTTTTTCCGGCCGTTTTGATTTTACCCTCTCGTATCGTCCGGGTTCCAAAAACATCAAACCCGATTCTTTGTCGCGTATTTTTGATCGATCCGAACACGCACCTACTCCCGAGCGTATTTTTCCTGAGACCCTAATTATCTCTACGCTCACTTGGGAGGTCGAATCGAGAGTCAAGAAGGCTCTAGAAGGGGTAACGCCTCCGATCCGGTGCCCACCGAACCGCTTATTTGTGCCGGAGGAACTACGTCCAGACGTTATTCGGTGGGGCCATTGTTCTAGTCTAGCCTGTCATCCAGGAGTTAGTCGCACCCTCTATTTGGTCAAACAACGATTCTGGTGGCCGCTTATGGCTCACGACGTTCACGATTTTGTTTTGGCTTGCTCAGTTTGTGCTATTGGTAAGTCGTCTAATCGACCCCCAGATGGGTTACTCCAACCGCTGTCGGTGCCTTCGAGACCCTGGTCCCATATCGCTCTAGATTTTGTTACCGCCCTCCCACCCTCCCAGGGTAACACGGTAGTTTTAACCGTGGTGGACCGATTCTCGAAGGCAGCCCACTTTGTTCCCTTGCCCAAATTACCCTCAGCCAAGGAGACAGCGGTTGCAGTCGTTAATCACGTCTTTCGGTTACATGGCCTCCCGACAGACGTGGTTTCCGACAGGGGTCCCCAATTTGTGTCCAAATTTTGGCGAGAGTTTTGTAAGTTACTGGGGGCGACGGTCAGTCTGTCTTCCGGGTTTCACCCTCAGAGCAATGGTCAAACTGAGAGAGCCAACCAAGACCTGGAGAGAACCTTGCGATGTACGGCTGCCAGGAATACTTCCTCCTGGAGTCAGCAACTGCCTATGGTGGAGTACGCCCACAATTCGTTGCCAGTGTCAGCTACGGGCCTATCTCCTTTTGAGTGTAGTATAGGATACCAGCCACCGGTCTTTCCCAGTCTGGAATCCGAAGTCGCGGTCCCCTCCGCTCACGCCTTTGTCCAGAGGTGTCACCGCACATGGACAAGAGCCCGTGAGACTCTCCTCCGTGTGCGGGCGCGCATCAAGGCCAAGGCCGATCGCCACCGGTCTAGGCCTCCCGTATACGTCGTCGGTTCCAAAGTGTGGCTTTCTACTAAGAACATTCCGCTCCGCTCCGTATCCAATAAACTGGCTCCTAAATTCATTGGCCCGTTTTCTGTCACCAAAATTGTTAGTCCGGTGGCAGTCCGCCTCAACCTCCCTCCAGTGTACAGGAGAATTCATCCGGTATTCCACGTGTCCAAAATTAAACCCGTTTTTTTTTCCCGCATTAATCCGCCTGCCCCGGTTCCCCCACCGCCGCGACTCGTAGATGGGGAACCATCCTATTCGGTCCGTCGCATTATGGACTCTAGGCGGAGGGGACGCGGATTCCAGTACCTGGTGGACTGGGAAGGTTACGGTCCGGAGGAGAGAAGTTGGGTTCCGGCTCGTGACATCCTGGATCACTCTCTTATCGATGATTATAATCGACAGGTAAGGGAGTCTGGGAACGCCGTGAGGCGTTCCTAGAGGAGGGGGTACTGTCACGGTTGTTGAATGCATTGTTTCCTTCTTGCCTCGTGTCGTTGTTGTTTATGTGTGAGTGGGCGTTGTCCCGCTCACGTGTCTGTCAGCGCTCCAGCTGATCATCATCATCATCAATCACTGTTCACAGCTGCTATTCATTTCCATTCCCTATATATACTCACACCATTCTCTGTTCCAGTGTCGGATTGTTTGTTGAGGTCCTGTGTTTGCCGTGTCTGTGTTTCCCGTGGAGTTGCCGTGTCTTTGTTCGCCTGCCGTGTCTTCCTGCCGTTCCTGTTCTTTGTCATTGGACTCACCGCACTCCAGCACCGGGATCGGGATTCATCACCGTCACAGCACCAGCGCACCACAGACCATCAAGTCCCTGCACGAGCCTGAGTCGCCGCCCTCCGTTGTTCTGAACTGTTTGTCTGACCCTTTTGAGCTTAATAAACACTTTTGAGAACCTGCAACTGTTTCCAGTTTTGTCCGATCATGACACTCTTGTTCTGTGGAGAAAGCTGAATAGTAGGAGAAAGCTGAGTAAGTAACCATCCTCCTTTTCCCGGACTTGTCCGGCGTGCGAGATCGTTCAAAATGTCCGGGATTCAGCTTTTGCTTTCTGCGGTCGCCATTCAGTGTTTACTTGCACACCTTTCAATCTAACTGAATTCATTCCGATTGGTGAATTTGAATGTAGTGTTTACATGAACGCTAAACAAGTGATCGGTTGATGTGCGTTTTACCATTGCTAAGAAAAATTCCCGCTCCTCCGTGAGAGATGCGAGACCCGGCGCGTCTCAGTAATCACGCCACCGGCCTCGCGCTGTTCTCCCGCGGCCGTCAGCCTCGTCCTGCTCGCCACAGTAAACATGATGAATGGCGACTGTAGAACGCAAAAGCCGAATCCCGGACATTTTGGACGATCTCTAGTCTAAATCCCTCGCAAACTCATCACGTAGGCTAGCTTTGTTGTTTTCATCTGCGCACTCTTACCGGTAGGCGTGGCCTCCTAAGGCAGTGAAGCAAGTGCATTCTGGGAGTTGTTGTCTTTCATCCACATAAGCCAAAAATACTTTTTCTGGCTTTTCTCAGTCTAGAAAGCTCCAAATTCAAAATTTTCTTCACATTTCTTCTACTTAAATGACCTATTTTAAATACACATTCATCTTCCCAGAGGTGAAGTACCCCTTTAATTTAATGCAAAAAATATTTTACAGTGTAGGCTACTAAGATCGTTTCTATTTGGTTGCTTTTATAAACAGAACACCATTTATTTAACAGTGCCTTTTATAAAAGAGTCAAAAACTAAAAATTAAATAACTAATATTATTAAAAATATTTTTTTTGTACTTCACTTTTATTTGTTCCCATGTTCTAGTGTGGTGACTCTGACATTACAATGCACAAAGTAATTATGCAATTATTAAAATACAAAAATATAGGCTATTAAGTGATAAAAACATCTAACACACTTCTAACGGATTTAAATAGTCTGCTTTTTGCCAGCCTTCTCTCCTGGCTTTTGCAGACTTTGAGGTGTTCCCTGGCGTTTTGATTAAACATAAAAATTCCGAAAAAACTTCTACTATTAGTTCTTGCTCTGCTGAGGAGAAAAACTGAGCGCGCTCTCTGGCCACGCTGAGCAGCCAATAGCAGCGTTGCTGATCAATGTTTCTACTATCGATACATATCCCCTTTTAACCAGCGCATGAACGCGCAATTATCTCAGATAACTCAATCCAGCGATACTAATCATATCCGGCAAGTGTGTTCGAAGAACCGAGTTAGCCAGATCATGATTCGCATGATGATATCATCTTGGATGTGTCATTTGATCTCGGATGTAATAAGCAACGTACGAAGAACGGGCCCCTGAACACATATAAACCCATAAAATATAACTTAAACAGAGAAGCAATGAAATCTCTTTTATATTAGTCTTCAGATAATTCTTTTAGATTGGGATTTTATTAATTTTCTGCACACTGGTCCCATCCAAAGTGTTAAAATCACTTGTAATGAGAGATCATCTTATCCAGTTAGTTGTAAAGTATTAAAGAAAATGTGCATTGGTTGTCCCTTTCAATTGCAGGACTTTTAATGGTACAATCAAACACACACATACACACATATACTAACCTGAACACGCATATGTGTTGAGTCTGATGATAATGATATGTAATGAGTCTGGTCTCATTGTTAATACGCAATTGTCAAAGGTAGAAAACATACTTTTTTGTACATTTCTGTGCACATCAGTGTTCAACTGTTCATCACACATATGTGTTATACACATTTCAGTCCACATAATCATTGTTTCAAACACAATATTATTGTAATATGTAATGAGAACATTTGGTATAGAGATCAATCTGATGTTTTACAGTTGACTGTTTCCTCTCCCTTGTTACACAAAGTTATAAAAAATGTGCAAAAGTTGTGAAAAAAAGGGAAAGGTGTGTGAAAAAGCCCATGGGGACATCGAGTGAGGGTCACAGAGTGACATCAGGGTGTCAGAAGCATTCAGGGGCGGTTAATGGGTTGTTGCATGGGCCAGAGTGAGGTCTCCTGGTACCCACTGGTACAACACAGTTATGAAAAATGTGCAAAAGTTGTGAAAAAAGGGGAAAAGTGTGTAAAAAGCCCAAGGGGACATCGAGTGAGGGTCACAGAGTGACATCAGGGCATTCGGGGCCTGTTAATGGGTTGTTGCATGGGCCAGAGTGAGGTCTCCTGGTACCCACTGGTACAACACAGTTATGAAAAATGTGCAAAAGTTGTGAAAAAAGGGGAAAAGTGTGTAAAAAAGCCCACGGGGACATCGAGTGAGGGTCACAGCGTGACATCAGGGTGTCAGAAGCATTCGGGGGCCGCGAATGGGGCCAGAGTGTGTAGTCTCCACATTGCCACTGG
This sequence comes from Rutilus rutilus, assembly GCA_021464565.1. Classification (NCBI taxonomy): domain Eukaryota; kingdom Metazoa; phylum Chordata; class Actinopteri; order Cypriniformes; family Leuciscidae; genus Rutilus; species Rutilus rutilus. The sequence continues at coordinate 3,951,517 of JAJAQA010000006.1, read as the reverse complement.
TACACCCGGTATTGAGCCAAAATGAGGAATTTGTGAAAAATTTGAAAAAGATGAAAAACACCCTTGTGGTGATCGAGTGTGGTCACTGTAGTGACATCACTGTGTCAAAAGCATTCGGGGACCGCCACAGGGGGCGTGGGACCCCCCAAAACCCATGGGTTCGGGTCAGTGTACCGATGGGTACATAGCACGTACCCATCGGTACCAGAGTCATACTCAACAAGGTCTTCTTTCCCCGCTGATTCTACCAAGCCCGTTGCCTTGGCTGTGATTTTGCTAGATAGCAGGTAGGGACAGTGGGAATCTCATTCTTCCATTCATGCGCGTCACTAATTAGATGACGAGGCATTTGGCTAGTTACAGAAAGTTACTGAGTCTTCTAATAGACGCCATAGAGTCTTCTAATAGACGCTAGGACCTCAATACATTGCAGATGTGCTCCTACAGTAATCACATTCAAATCCAGACTCAAAACACATCTGTTTAGCTGTGCATTTACTGAATGAGCACTGTGCCGCTGTTTGTCCGACTGTTTGTACTGTACTGTATTTTATTTTATTTTTCTAAACTTTTAATTATTCTTATTTCTTTTTCTTATTTTAATTTCTTCTATGTAAAGCACTTTAAATTGCCATTGTGTACGAAATGTGCTATATAAATAAGCTTGCCTTGCCTTGCCTAATAGTAACATTTCACATACAGAATGACTCAAGAAAGCCCAGGGTACAAACCTGGCTATCAAAGCGTCCCCACGGGCGCAAGTGGAACAGATACAAGGGTACATCACTACATAAGCATATCATAGTATATTAAAACAGTTAAAACACCATGTCCCTCTCATATACAGATCATAACACTTCAGGGACCCCATTATAACTATCAGGCAAATGTCCATTAGGTCTCTGCTTGTCAGACCCAGTACACGAATCCCTCTTCCAGATGGAAGAAGAAGAAGAAGAAGAAGAAGAAGAAGTTTTATTTATATAGCGCCTTTCCATAGCTCAAGGTCGCTTTACATTGTACATTACAATACATTTAAACCCCCACACATACAATCACATAGGATACAGATAGTCACATTATCCAAAATGCATGTTATATAGATATGTTTTTAACTGGGTCTTGAAAGTAGCCACAGATGAGGTATTACGTAGTGTAAGAGGTAGCGAATTCCACAATTTAGGAGCATTAACACTAAATGACCTTCCACCTGCAGTAGACAGCCGGAAACGAGGGATGGACAATAAACTCAATAAAGACAATAAAGATGGACCATACAGCAAACCTCTGCTTGATAGTATGAATGGCAAATGTTAGCTGTGTCCCAATGTTGAAGGCTGCATCCTTCGAAGGACGCAGACTTCAAGGATGCAGCCTATGCGTCCTCTGAAGGACGCACCATGTAGCCTTCCTAGGATTTCCTAATTGTGCAACCAGGTGTTCCCGATCAGCGCTCCTGGCGCCAAGCAACGGTGCGCGAGGACAGCTGCTATCCTGATCATTCATTTTGATAACTGAGTAAACAGCTATGGAGCCAGAATTGGCTATTGTCATTTTTATGTTTTATATTTTACTGGAGGTCATGGTGTGCCCCGGCGATGCCGGATCATGTATTTTCGGTTTAGCCCTGTTTGAATACAAAACCCAATTTAATATAAAAAGTCCAGTATTTCTCGCGCTCGTCATCTGCAGCTGTCACGGTTGCCAGGCGACAAGAACAATCCTTCGTAGGCTAGACCGGTCCGAGCGCTTCAGATGCGCCCTTTGATATGGGATGCTGCTGTAGTTAGCAACAATTTGTTAATATTGTGACAATAAGCCTACATTTTGTTACTTTAATTTTCGGAACTGCATATTTCGTTAAGTATTCACTTACAAATGTGAAGTAACCTGAAGTACTTTTTTCCCTCACATCACAATGTGATTACATTACACTACACAAAAGTATATAATGTAACAACCAGATATTACTGTATATTGAAAATAAAATGCAACATAGCCTACGCAGTAATGCAGTAGTAGCCTAATATAAATGCAGTAGTTATTAAAAGTACTTTTTTCAGAAAGCCGTCGACTGAATCAGCCCTGCAAACCTGTTGGTAGACAACTTAGTGGATAGTGGAAATATGCACTTTAACACTCTGGAGACCGTCTCAGATGATGTCCCACCAGCAGGAGGCATTACCAGGGGCAGCCCATCCCGGTCCAGCAGCTCAGCTCAATAGAGTCTACATCATTTTTTTCTTATTTTATGTATTGTAAAATTAAATGTTTATGTTGATTTTGATATGTTTAACGTATTTTGTAAATAGTTGGAAAAAGTACTTTAATGTAGCCTAAAGAACAAATGATTTTCATTTACCAATTTTATTTGAAAAAATAAAAAGGTATAGAATTTGTTTCATGCAGAAAGTATTACTGTCATTACAAAAATAAACAATGTCCAGAACAATTCATTCTCTTTTATTTACACAATTAAAGTTGCATAAAAATAAATGTACATAATTTTTCTTTAAAAAAAATAAAAGTGAAAAAAGTTAAACAAGAATATGTAGAAAATATATATATTTTTCAATCATTCTCTCAAGAAGAGAAAACAGCCTGTCCATCCTCTCCCTTCTTTCCTGTGCACTCCTCGCCTCTGCCTCCCTCTGTAGTTGCATTTCTTCTCTGATCAAGTCCAAAAACTCGTCCTGTCTCGCCGCCTTTGTGCTGCTGCTGCCCCTGGCTCCTCCTCACCGTGGGCACCCACTGCTGAACTCGGCCCTGGTGTGTCCTCAGGGATTGAAGCGATGAGGACAGGGGGGTTGGTGCAATGCCTCTGTCCCAACACCTCATCCATGAGGACAAACCAGGGCCAAGTTGCAGCAGTGGGTTTCCCACTCACACCCTCTCCTGTCCCAGGACACTTGCAATCCTAAAGGCAGAGCAAATGAACCATATTGTTAACAACAACAGGACAATACATTTCAGCAAAGATGTGTGTATTACTTTTCTTTATATATATATATATATATATATATATATATTAGGGCTGTGAAAAGATTAATTAAAAGTTTGTGTTTACAAAATATATGTGTGTGTACTGTGTATAATTATTTTGTATATATAAATACACACACATGCATGTATATATTTAAGAAATATTTGCATACATATACTGTATATATTTATATATAATTTATATTAAAATTATAAATTTTATATATAATATAATTATAAAATATATAATATATATAATTTTAAAATTATATATATAATTTTTTTATATATAAATAACACATTTTTCTTAAATATATACATGCATGTGTGTGTATTTATATATACAAATTGAATTATACACAGTACACACACATATATTATTTTAACACAAACTTAAGAAATCATATTTCTGTATACTAAAATTTGGTTAAAACCACATAGCTTGCATGACAGCACTACAAAAACACATAAAAGTGAAACCCCATTGCCTTATCTATTGCTTTTCTTATTGTTTTGGGCTTTATTGGGTGAGTGATATTTCTTATAATACACAAGTGCAAATATTACAAATAGGTCGTTAAACGAATAACGTTATTACCACAAGTTTTGCCTAAAACTACCTGATAAATGAAGCCACGCAATGGTGACGAAGGAGTTAAGAAGAAGTTTATAAGAAAATTTAACTCTGGTTTCGCTAGCTATTTGAGTAAATGAAAACATAATACTTACATTTAAATGTGAATTTGCTGTCCACCACCGATCTCTAGTCTCGGCCGCCTTTAAAAATAAATAAATAAATGCTGTCGTCAACGGCGCGCAATGACTTATGGGGTAGAATAGGCCGCTAAGTGTCCATTTATGTATCCTTCTTTTCACGGGGAAACGAAGGGTGCATTTGGCGTCGCTTTTGAATCAGGGAAGCCTTCGTCGCGGCGCGATGACGCAACCGGCCTTCGAATACGGCCTTCGAAGGATGGAGAATTGAATTGGGACAGCCTTCATCGAGCCGCGGTGACGCAATCGGCCTTCAAATGCGACCTTACAAGGATGCAGCCTTTGAATTGGGACGTCCTTCGTCGCGCCGCGGTGACGCATTCGGCCTTCAAATACGGCCATCCGGCCTTCAAATACGACCTTCGAAGGACGCAGCCTTCACTTTGGGACACAGCTACTGTATTGACTGGGAAGATGAGGTCCACTTTAACAGGGCTGATGTATTCATTGGAGAACCATATTTATCTACTTTCAGTCTCCACGACTCTTCAAATCTATTCCCAGCCACAACTGTGACATCAATTACAGTTAGTTTCCGCCCGTCATCAATGACAATATCGGGCTTGATAAAGGATGTCTTGGTCGGAATAGTTGGCTCAATCCACACCTCTGATGTTCCTCTCCTCAGCCTTTTCTCCAGCGCTCTCATCACTCGATTATGGCGTGCACACCATGCATCAAGAGTGACTTTGCATCTCTGTAGTATGTGGTTGAGTGTTTCTGCAGACCTACAAGCACCTCTACAGGCCATGTCCATTGTTTCATCTTGTTTTCCCCTAGCTTTCCTTGACTTTGTTGGGAGGATCCCTCCTCACAACTGAATCCCCCTCAGATGTAATCTTGGGAAGACTCTCTCTGGTTGTTCTAGCCAGCGATGGCTGGCCCTATCAACATCTTAATGGGCCAATTCCCGGCCATCAACTGATTGAATTAATAGCTGCGCCCATTGACTTTTAGCCTCCGCTCCCGAGGAAACCGCCATTCCCCCAGTCCTGCTGGGCATATTGATTTTCCACATCATCTTCTTAAATGATGCTTGGCCCATCAACGCACGATACAAAGGATTCCCGCTTGACAGCAGTTTCTCAAAGCGTGCCCCCTGCATCCTTTCCTTTGCTGTTCTCCTGGATACCTGAGAGTCCAGGATTTCTCTTTTCATTTTCGTTTTCTGTCGCCAGCAAAATATCCCCAGCAGGGTAATTATCCCTACCGGGGGGTGGTCCGGATCTTAGCTTGGACAAATTGTCTTCCCAGCGGGCGCCACGAGGAGGCCTCCGGACCGTGTAACTATTCCTTTAACCCTCTGAGGTCGGCAAACGCGCCCCCGCGTTTTGCTGGATTTTTTTCACATAGCAGCAACATAAACTTAAAAAAGTCCGTCATTTACGGTCATATTAATAAAATAAATACATGATTATAAACTATAGAGGGTCTTCTTTTTTTGTGTACACTCACATTAACATCAAAACCTTGTTTTTATTTTTAAATAAATAAAATAAACAGGGTGCGCTTTCAGCTCACTCTGTCTCCGCAAAAATCTTTCTGAAACAAGTCTGGAAAATGAACTGAAACTCAGCTAATACTTATCACACAACCATGAAACATGCGTCTAAAGAAAGCTTTAAATTTCTACTTTTAAATAAAACAATTCACATTCAAAACAAATATTCTCCTGCAATGTAATCTGTAAGAAACTAAAGAGAAGTACAGTTTCTCCCGTCTCACCTAATTATCGGTAATGAGTTCACACCCACTCGCAGAGCGCGCTATTCATAAGATAATGAGCTGAGGTGATCTATGCAAAATAAGGTAAACGCCCCCTGAAATGCCTTAAAACCAGCAAGTTTCATTTATTCACTTTCCTGCGCTGTTGGAAGATGACACGAGTTCAAATTTTGCTCAGAAGAAGAGCAGGACTCTGACGACGAACGTTTGTATTTTGAGCGACGAACGTTGAGCGACTTGATCCAGCCGTGGATAATATTTCGGGTAAGTCTTTTTAAATTTACTTGCATTAGTTGACACATGTTCGCATTTATGAGGAAAAAACAATATTACGTGACAGTTCTCCATTATGGACGCGAGCGCTCTGAAGCAGCACTAAAAGACTTTCAAACTTTCACAGAGACTTCAAAACAGAAAGCACAAATCCATTCTTTAAAACGAATTTCGTTTTGTTTTAATTGTATCTTAATTTTAATATTATTTTCATTAACAAATTTCCTGGATTTAATACATAAAAAGTAAAAAGGCTAGCAATCACAACATAAGGTGCTTGAACTGGAGATCATCATGAACCAGACCGTAGCCTACTCGCCTCGCAGGTCTAAAAAATGTGAAATATATTTACAGAAAGCTGGTTCTAAACAAAACCATCCAAAACAAAAAACTATGTAGCCTAATAAATGTGCATTTCTCTGGTGCGTTAGCCTACTGCGAAGATCGCGAGTCAATAGCCTATCGTCAACTTCATCTTTGCCAGAAGTTAATAAACAATTAAAATGTCTTATTGCAATATTTTACATATTCATAATCATTATTTTTGCTGGATCTTTGAGACAGCTTTTTAGGTTTATGGCGTTTTGGAAAAGAGCTCTTCACGTACAAACACCGTTTCACTAAGGCACAGCGGCCCTTCAGCACATAAGAGAAAGAAAAAAAGAGAAAAAGCACGGACTTACTAATTACGAAACTTTGATGTGGTTGAACAGGTGAAACAGTCACAAATTCCTCAGCGCGTCCTCCTCTGATTGCTGTGTTCTGACTGAAAAAGTGCGTGCGGGAGCACATGCGCAAAACGTAGGTTTGTAAAATGTCCTTTTTTTCAAAATGACATATGATAAAATAAAAATAATTCATTTATCATTTTACAAAACGGTTTTGCGCATGTGCTTCTGCGCGCACTATTTCGAATTTACGTAACGTTTTTGACGACACGGGACCATGGGCTGGGCCACTCGGAGGTTGCTTCCGGGAATAGTAGGCTACTGCCCTACAGTATTAAAAGTCGCATATAATTTATAACATATTATTGTTTATAAGGTTATAGTGTGCGTTATTTGTTTTCTCTTTAACTTCTTTCAGCTCTTTTCATGTTTGGGGGGTCGGATTGTACAAGTTACTTTTGTTTATCGCTCACAATTGCTTTGTTTATAACAGACTGATTATTTTTTTTATTTTGGTCACATTTGATTTGCTTAGAGCAAATTTAGAACATTATGTTCCTCCACATAGAGGAATTACAATAAAACAGATTGAAAAACAAAACCTCCTCTACTTCTTTTGTTCAGGCTGCGATGGGCCATTAGTCATTGGGGGGGTGTCTATGTCACACCCCTGGTCTGAATCTCATTAATATTTATAGCCATTACCACTCCCATGCATAAACCTCTTCTGACAAAAAAACTGTTTTACAACGTTTAAATCAATGTATTGTTTTATGAGAACGATTAGGCAGGATGATTTTCACATCATTTTGAAGAAAAAATCCTAGGCAACAACATCCATTTGTCAAAAGTCTTGTGGACACATATTTACTATATGTTATGTGGTTTTATTTCAGCAACTTTCATTTTTATTTTTTCAAATAACCACGCATAAACATTATTCTCTAAAAAACACAAAGATTTACAAGCATGTTGATCAGATATGATGGTAGCCCTGTTTGTGCTTTATAGAGTGAATTTACACCTTTGCCATTAACATGTTTACATTTACATTTACATTTACATTTAGTCATTTAGCAGACGCTTTTATCCAAAGCGACTTACAAATCAGGACTAAATTAAGTCATCATGAAGAGGCAAAAGACAACAACAACGCAAGAAGTGTTCAGAATACGAAGTTCAGGCATTATTCAGAGTAGCATAAGCATAATAAGTGGGATTTTAAGGGAAAGGTTTTTTTTTTTTTTTTTATGAGTTTAGGTGCTCATGGAAGAGATGGGTTTTCAGCTGTTTTTTGAATGTTGTCAGGGATTCAGCATTCCGGATGAGGGTGGGGAGAGTGTTCCACCAGCATGGAACTGTGAATGAGAATGATCTGGAAAGTGATTTTGTGGCTTTCTGTGATGGAACCACGAGACGTCGCTTGTTGATTGATCGTAGGCGTCTGGTGGGGATGTAGGCTCGTAGGAGTGAGTGAAGGTAGGAGGGAGCTGAGCCTGTGATAGATCTGTAAGCAAGCGTCAATGCCTTGAACTTGATGCGAGCAGCGAGAGGTAGCCAGTGCAGAGAGATTAACAGAGGGGTGACGTGGGCCCTCTTGGGCTCGTTGAAGACAAGACGAGCTGCAGCATTCTGGATCATCTGAAGAGGTTTGGTAGCACATGCTGGAAGTCCGGCCAGAAGAGCATTGCAGTAGTCAAGCCTAGAAATGACCAGGGCCTGGACGAGGAGTTGTGTTGCGTGCTCAGTTAGGAAAGGCCTGATCTTCCTGATGTTGTGCAGCGCAAACCTGCATGATCGAGCTGTCTTTGAAATGTGATCTGTGAAGGTCAGCTGGTCATCAAACGTTACTCCCAGATTTCTGACCGACCTTGATGGGGTGATTGATGATGAATCAAGCTGGATGGTGAAGTCGTGCTGTAGAGACGGATTGGCAGGGAGGACGAGAAGCTCAGTCTTTGCCAGGTTGAGCTGCAGGTGATGTTCCTTCATCCATGTGGAGATGTCTGCCAGACAGCTCGAGACCCGTGCAGCTACTGTGGGATCATCTGGTCGAAATGAGAGGAAGAGTTGTGTGTCATCAGCATAGCAGTGGTAGGAGAAACCATGTGCCTGTATGATGTGTCCCAGTGATGTAGTGTAGATGGAGAAGAGGAGGGGACCAAGAACTGAACCCTGGGGAACCCCTGTGGTCAGTTGATGTGCTCTGGATACCTCGCCTCTCCATGCGACTTTGAAGGACCTACCTGTGAGATAGGATTCAAACCAGTCGAGTGAAGTTCCTGTGATGCCCAGTGATGAGAGGCTGGACATAAGGATCTGATGGTTCACGGTGTCGAAGGCAGCAGACAGATCCAGGAGAATGAGGAGTGAAGATTTGGAAGCAGCTTTTGCAATCCGTAGGGCTTCTGTGACCGACAGTAATGCAGTCTCAGTTGAATGCCCTTTCTTGAAGCCAGATTGGTTGACATCCAGCTGGTTGTTTAGAGACAAGAAGGATGTTACTTGGTTGAAAACAGCTCTTTCAAGTGTTTTTGCAATGAATGGTAGGAGAGAGATGGGTCTGTAATTCTCTACAAAAGATGTGTTTAGCGTTGGTTTTTTAAGCAGTGGAGTGACCCGAGCCTGCTTGAATGCTGTAGGAAAGGTGCCAGTATGGAGGGATGAGTTGATGATGTGTGTGAGTGCTGGTAGAAGTGTGGGAGAGATGGCTTGTAGAAGGTGTGAGGGGATGGGGTCTAGAGGGCAGGTGGTAGGGTGACTGGAGAGGAGAAGTGTAGATACTTCTTCCTCTGTTAGCGGCGAAAAGGAGGACAGAGGGGTATTGGCTGTGGAAGGGGTCGGTCTGGGTTCCTGTGTGTGTGGAGCTGAGAATTGACTGCTGATAGTTGTTGTTTTGTTGGTGAAGAAGTTTGCAAAATCATCGGCAGTTAAGGAGGAGGAGGGTGGTGGTGGAGGTGGAGGAGTGAGTTGAATGTCTTGAAGAGTAGTCGTGCGTTGGAGGAGCTGTTGATCTCTTTGTGGAAATAAGAAGATTTTGCAGCATGAACATCAGCAGAAAAGGACGAGAGGAGAGATTTATACATACTCAGGTCAGATGAGTCTTTTGATTTGCGCCATTTCCTCTCCGCTGCCCTGAGTTCGGTCCGGTGTTCACGAAGAACCTCAGATAGCCAGGGGTTAGAAGGAGTAGCGCGTGCTGGCCTGGAGGAGAGAGGGCAGATTTTGTCTAGAGTAGAGGTTAGTGTGGAGCATAGGGTATCCGTTGCAGTATTCACATCCAGAGATGAGAATTGTGAGGGTGGGGGAAGAGAAGAAGACACGGCAGAGGAGAGATGGGAGGGGGAAAGTGAGCGTAGGTTTCGCCTGAGGGTGACTGGTGGTGGGGTTGGTGGCGCAGGGGTAGCGAGTTGTAGACTGAAGGTGATGAGGAAATGATCTGAAACATGGAGAGGCCTCACCAAAATGTTGTCTGTGATGCAGTTGCGTGTGTAGACCAGGTCCAGTTGGTTGCCTGATTTGTGAGTACCTGTGGTGATGTGTCGTTTGAGATCGAAGGAGGCCAGTAGAGAGGTGAAGTCTGTTGCATGTGGTTTTTCGAGATGAATGTTGAAGTCACCGAAGACTAGAAGTGGGGTGCCGTCCTCAGGGAAAGAGGACAGCAGCACATCCAGCTCCTCTACGAAGTTACCCAGCTGACCTGGGGGGCGATAAATTACTACAATATGGATCTTACTGGGAGTTGTAAGTGTGATAGCATGATATTCAAATGAATTGTTGTTGCATAGAGAAGAGAGCGCTGAGTATTTCCAATTGTTGGAAACGAGAAGCCCTGTCCCGCCACCCCTCCCAGACTGGCGAGGGGAGTGAGAAAAGGAGAAATTGCTAGAGAGAGCAGCGGGGGTTGCTGAGTCTTCAGGACGAATCCAGGTCTCAGTCAAGCCCAGGATACTGAGAGTAGAATGAGATGCAAAGGCTGGAATGAAGTCAGCTTTGTTGACTGCTGACTGACAATTCCATAGACCCACGGAAAGAGAGAGAGGAGTGTGTGAGGATGAGAGAATGGGACGCAGATTAGTAGTATCGCGCTGCCTTGTGCGCGTGATGAAAGGGCGTTGTCGAACGATAACAGGAATGTGTTGAAAACACATGCTGATTCGGGAGAAAGATAAGATAAGAAGTGGAAAGGGAAAAGGCGAATTTTAAGTGCCTTTCTGGTGTCCCTGCTCGGTGGAGTCGCGCAGGTAGAGTCGATGGTCTTTACCCGAGTCGGTCTTCACACGAGGAGGCTGAACACGAGGAGGCTGAACACGAGGAGGCTGAACACGAGAGCTGAACGCTTCCGCTGACGCTTCCGCGACAGCGCGCAAAATACACAGATACAGAAAAATGCTTTCACCGCTTGAGTGAGTACAGCTGTTTCGGTCTTGCAATTAAGTGGATAACGCGATAATGGGCCAACTTTCGCTTTGAAAGTGCTAGGAGCAGAGGCTTAAAGTGCAAATTAGGCTTTAACAATAATAATTTTCACTTGCGGCTGCTTGTTTAATGTGGCAACGCGTCCAACTAAAATACACAATTATGTGAAGTTAAAAATATAAGGGAAGCTGAGAATCGAAGATGGGCTTACCTTGACTACAAAGCAACGCTGACAATAACAAGAGAGCAGAGTATTCCAGAAAACACACAGTTGCGCGTTTCAGTCGAGCCTCTTGTTGCTCGCTTGTCCTACGGGAGTGAACTGAATCTCGTCTATTTAAAGGTATTCTAACAGATGCTGGTTCGGTCTTGCAATTAAGTGGATAACGCGATAATGGGCCAACTTTCGCTTTGAAAGTGCTAGGAGCAGAGGCTTAAAGTGCAAATTAGGCTTTAACAATAATAATTTTCACTCGCGGCTGCTTGTTTAATGTGGCAACGCGTCCAACTAAAATACACAATTATGTGAAGTTAAAAATATAAGGGAAGCTGAGAATCGAAGATGGGCTTACCTTGACTACAAAGCAACGCTGACAATAACAAGAGAGCAGAGTATTCCAGAAAACACACAGTTGCGCGTTTCAGTCGAGCCTCTTGTTGCTCGCTTGTCCTACGGGAGTGAACTGAATCTCGTCTATTTAAAGGTATTCTAACAGATGCTGGTTCGGTCTTGCAATTAAGTGGATAACGCGATAATGGGCCAACTTTCGCTTTGAAAGTGCTAGGAGCAGAGGCTTAAAGTGCAAATTAGGCTTTAACAATAATAATTTTCACTCGCGGCTGCTGGTTTAATGTGTTTATAAATAACTGAAAAAACAACAAATGTCAGAGCATGTCAGAACACCTCCAGGGCCCAGAAAACCCCTCAGACTCCAGAGGGTTAACCTCAGTCATAGTTACTCCCACCGTTTACCCGCGCTTCATTGAATTTCTTCACTTTGACATTCAGAGCACTGGGCAGAAATCACATCGCATCAACACCCGCCGCGGGCCTTCGCGGTGCTTTGTTTTAATTAAACAGTCGGATTCCCCTGGTCCGCACCAGTTCTAAGCCGGCTGCTAGGCGTCGGCCGAGGCAGCGCGCCGGGTGGGCCCCGTGCCTAGATGACCCCCTGCGAAGGAAGACACCCAGACGGAGGTCCCGAAGCAAGCCGTAGCTGCGGAGATCCGCTATAAGGGCCAGGCGCACGTCCAGAGTCGCCACCGCACACTGTGGTGCTTCCCCCCCGCGGAGAGCCCGCCTCAGCGACCATGCCAGTCAGCCCCCCCAAGGGAGAATGCCGAGGGAGAGGGACCAAGCACACCCAGCCACACCGACACCTCGGACGGCAGGGCTTGCAGGGTCCAATCTTGGACCTGCATGTCTTGAATCGGTCCTTTCACAGGCTGCCGTTCAAGATGCTTACACAGAAACTCATCTTCAGGTACATCCGTCCCCAAGATTGGTTTGCATACCTTCATGTTTCGATTCTCCCTAGACAACGACCCTTTCTACGTTTCGCGTTCGAGGGGTGGGCATATTAGTACGAGGTCCTATTCTTTGGGCTGTCTCTTTCACCCCCTGTCTTTACGAAAGTCACGAAGGCTGCCATTGCTCCCATGAGAGAGCGTGGTGTTCTCTTCCACTGTCAACTATCTTGATGAATGGCTCATACTGGCCCAGTCGAGAGAGTGGTTGTGCAAACACAGGGATACGATACTCAGTCACCTCAGGTCTGTGGACAGTGCCTGAGTTGCATTAGCATATCAATTGCCTCAAATTTTTAACAGTACGTCTTGCACTAGGCCAGCTCAAGTCGCTGCTATGAGGCAAGCACATACTGATCCATACGGACAGCACTGCGGCCGATGCGTACATCAACCATAAGGTGGTCTACACTCCCGCCTACGCAAGTATGCATTTCCCCAGTGAGCCTTTCTTGCTCAGACACTGTGCAAAGTCAGGGAGGTGGAGGACGGAGGATGGAGATCTTGCTAGTTGCGCTTACTGTTCCAACTTGACCTGGTTCCCAGAACTGATGCTCCTCACGACAGCACGTCCTTGGCCCACTCCTCTGAGGAAGGACCTGTCCCTCCTCCCTGAAGGCTTTGGGGTAGGGAGTCAGTTTTTTTTTTCGGAAACCAGGATGATCAGCCTCAAACGTTCTCAGGTCCAGACGAATCACACGCGGAATCCCACTATCCTGCATTAGCTTGTTGCGGAAATTATCTATTTAGTGGTGAGACTGCAATGAAAACCAAACCCACTTCTCTTTGAAGTACTTTATTCACATACAGAGGGCCATTCACATACAGACATCAGAGTTTTCTACTGCGTAGGGCAACCCCGCCTGTGCGGGCTGCCTTTTTATACATCACTTACACCTCACTCTGCTGTTTTCCTATTATGTTAACTCAGAAAGAAGATCTATACCATATAAATACTTTTTATTGTCTTATTCTCTTGACCCAGAGAAAGAGGGATTGTTTCTAAGAAATGGCAGGATGTCGAGTAGACATGCAACACCTCACATTTGGACACAGTACACAGCAATTTTCTACTAAACTATTGTCTGTTGTCATGCAAGCACATACATTACATGAAGTAAAATTAATTGCCATAACACGGGTCATCCTGTGGCTCCCTCGTACAGACCTCTGGAAACTCCATGGATGGGACTTGGAGGTTCTAGGTGACCTACCCCCTTTGGTGGTAGACACAATCACTTCCGCTAAAACCCCCTCTATGAGGCGCCTCTATGCATTGAAATGGAACTTGCTCGATCAGAGCAGTGCTTTCCTTCCTGCAAGATGGGTTGGAGTGAAGGCTGTCTCCCTCCACCCTTAATGTGTATGTTGCTGTATGTGTATGTTGGTGTATGTAAAAACGCGCATATCTATGGACTGAACATGTGATGCGCATGTGCGTGACGTTGGTGTTTGCGCAGAGGTTGCGTAGGTTTGCACAGAGATAACTGATAATCGTTTGCACCTTGGAACCTATTTCCGGGAGTGCGTTCTCGAGACACCAGGCACTGTTTTGTGCGGATGGGCGGCCGGAGAGCATTGAGGGTTTTCTGTTAGAACGGTGTTGTGTTAGCGGACCCTAAGTTAATAACTAATGATCTTTGCAACGGAAGTGAATCAATCAGTCAAAACTAACTTTAGCTGGACAATAACTTTATCCTAGAGCTGCTGTAAAGCCAAAAGCCAAAACAATCTCTGTTACTGTAATTTCCTATTATCATTGTAAAGCTACTTTGAAACAATTCATATTGTTAAAGCCCCACTAGGTAAGATTTCAGTTTTGGTCAAACAACGACCCCTAGAGTCGCTGTGGACTACTTGTATTTAACGTTACTGTCGTAAATACCACTCACGCAGAGCAGTCTCTCACTCACGGCCTGATCCCCTCCCCCCTGTATACCGGTCCCTGTTCAGTCGGATGGAAGCTGTAACGAGTGGAAATAAGGTGTGGCCCCTTTAAGAGCTGTGCGCGCCCTGTTTAACTGTCGGCAGTCTGTATTGTATGTGTGCCTCGAACACCCCGTAAGCTGGTTGTTTCTATTTGATGCTCATTCTTGTCCTATTTTTGTCTATCAAGTAATGCTGTGGACGGTAGAACGTGTGACAGACAGTTACACGAGTTCGATTGGGGAATAAACACAACGCGTTACAAATCGTCGGACATCGAACAAGCACAGCTAGCCTCCGAAGATGTCTAAGTTACTAATCCATCAACAAGAACGCCAGGTGCTTTTTAGCTCACACCAACGAGTGAAAGCTTGTCCGAGTGATATACAATATAAGCAATATACTTACAAGTCCAACAGCATGTGAGGACGTGTTGGGGGAAGTGAGGTAGCCTATGCCGTAAAGCAGTCGAATTTTGTAGTTCTTTTTGTGCGCGGGGGTTACTACCCGAACCCCGAAGTTTAAAAGTACGATTAAAAACGATACAGACCCTGTCAGGCTATGGCAGACATGTCATTCAACCTATTGTAAGTCGATGTACCATCACAAGAGTCTTGGAAATATATTATGAAGGTTGAAAAGTTACCTAGTGCTGCTTTAAAGGCGCTATATAAATGAATGTGACTTGACTTGACTTAAGTAGGCGCTTTTATATATTTGACGTCGTCTTGTCAGTCAGCTCGCCTCACTCTCATGATAAATAAAATCGGACTCTTGTTCGGTTCACATTGGGCAGACACATTCAGTTTTTAATTGTAGTGTCTGTTCTCTAAATTATTTTTATTACTATAAAAAATCAAAACTGGTGGGGGGCGGTGTCGTGGTGGGCAAGTGATGTAACCGGTGTTGTGGCTGAACACCGGTAACAGCGGCAACACCAACTATCGCAGCAAGCTTACGGACAGGAAATCTAAACATTTACATATCATCCATCAACCTTAAATATGGCTTATCATTTAAAACATGTAAGTAGTAGCAACTTTACATGGCCGCTCACTCTCACATTAACCTAGATTAATGTGCGCTAGCATATTATTAGGCACATATCCAAGTGTTTGTGTGGAGTGTGTGTAATGACTTTAGCTCAAAGGGGAAATGTTAATAATAATCCATAATTACCAATTATGATTAATTATTCATATTTGGGTCAGTTAATTAGATTAACTTTGAGGTAAACCAAATTACTATTACAATCAATTAATCAGTTCCAACGAACTCTTTGATTATTCATTTATTCTAAGAAAAGCGTATCTTTCATGGTCACTGAAAAATAATTATTCCTTAGCATGTACAGCAATCAGAGCATGTAACAAGATCAAGATCGTAAAAGGGACTTTGTATGCAAGCAGAGAATCAGAAACCAAATGCATAATTGTGCACAAGTTAATAACTAAACTAAACAAACAAACATACATACATACATTCATCCATACATACATGCATAGGTAAAGTGGTGAGTGTTATGGAACCGGAAGCAGGAAATAGAACTATAGAAAAGATCTATTTAAGTATGAAAACAACCATCAGCTGATCATTTTCAGAGCACCTCATTAAATCAGTGTTCATTTTGGCAGCCATTTTTGATTTAGTCTTAGTTTTCATCTTGAGACGAAAATACTTATTGGTCTTAGTCACATTTTAGTCATTTTGTCTTTCATAGTTTTAGTCTAGTTTTAGTTGACGAAAAGTCATTGCATTTTTTGTCAACTTTTAGTCAAACTGCAGTTACCGACATTAATTTTGGTAGCTATTTATATGTAGTCTTTAGACAAAAAATGTCCTAAATTTTTTATCTCTAGGCCAATTCAGTTAAGCTTATGAGAAATGTAAATTAAGGTAACAGGCTGTATTGACATTGCACTCTTTAGCAGTAGCACTTGTGCAATTCTACATACCCCTTTTCCTTAGTTCAGTGGTTTTTAGAGTGCCCTACCCTCTGGTACCCCCTCTCTTCCACTTAGACTGCAGTCACACTTTTTCCATTAAGGGACAATATATATATATATATTTTTTTTAATTAAACCATCCATCCATCCATCTTCTACCGCTTATCCGGGGCCGGGTCGCGGGGGCAGCAGTCTAAGCAGGGATGCCCAGACTTCCCTCTCCCTAGACACTTCCTCCAGCTCTTCCGGGGGGACACCGAGGCGTTCCCAGGCCAGCCGGGAGACATAGTCTCTCCAGCGTGTCCTAGGTCTTCCCCGGGGTCTCCTCCCGGTGGGACATGCCCGGAACAGCTTCCCGGGAAGGCGTCCAGGAGGCATCCGGAAAAGATGCCCGAGCCACCTCAACTGACCCCTCTCGATGTGGAGGAGCAGCGGCTCTACTCTGAGCTCCTCCCGAGTGACCGAGCTTCTCACCCTATCTCTAAGGGATCGCCCAGCCACCCTGCGGAGAAAGCTCATTTCGGCCGCTTGTATCCGGGATCTTGTCCTTTCGGTCATGACCCACAGCTCATGACCATAGGTGAGAGTAGGAACGTAGATTGACTGGTAAATCGAGAGCTTCGCCTTGCGGCTCAGCTCCTTCTTCACCACGACAGACCGGTACAGGGACCGCATTACTGCAGAAGCTGCACCGATCCGCCTGTCAATCTCCCGTTCCATCCTTCCCTCACTCGTGAACAAGACCCCAAGATACTTAAACTCCTCCACTTGAGGCAGGAGCTCTTTAATTTTTAATTAAACCGTGTTCAATAAATATGCAATGATGGTAAAACGAAGTGATACCGGTACTTTTCAAATATTAAATTAAAGCCAGTAGTAAGTCACTGTCTTTATGAGTGAGTCATGGAGTCATTCATTCATTCATTCAGTAAGGAAGCAAGCTGCTATTTTTATGAACGGGTCATTGAATCTCACGATTCGTTCAAAGCCACAGATTCGCTCACGAATCACCGCTGTGTGCTGCAGTTCTGCTGTGGCTTTCGTTGCAAAATAGAGCAATAAGCCTACTGACTATACTGTTTTAAATGTAGTACATTATTTAATGTTACCCTTCTGTTTGTTGAACTGTTGTTTAAAATCAATGTCACATTTGAAATAGTGTGGACATTCAGGAAACATTGCATTCTTGCTCGTATAATATGATCAACATTAAAAACACTGCTGGATATCAGCCTATATTTTGATCGCAGATTTAGTAGCACATATAGCGCAAACGGCTCGTGGCAGAACACGGACCGACTGAACGACACTTTAAATGAAGATCGCTAAACTCCAGCTTACTCATCTGTGTTTTCAGATCATCCGCGGCTCTTCAGCAGTGTAGAGAGCGCACGCGCATGGTTGCCAGATACTATTGAAAAGACCGGGTAGACAACGTGTTCTTTTAACAGAAAAGCTCTGATTGGGGGTTTAATTATTAAAATCTGGCAACGCTCGTAAAAAACAGTCAATGTGTTGTCGTCTCCTTTATTTGACACAAACAAGTGGTTTTGGTTAAGTTTAAAAAATGTTTAAACACATTTCAGTCTCGTCTTTTTTCGTCAACGATATTGCATGTGTTGATATAGTCACAGTTATCGTTTAATGACGTGGGTGTCGTCTCTCATCGTCTTGTCTTAGTCAGGGGAAAAAAGGTCGTCAACGAACATTTTTCGTCATAGTTTTCGTTAACGAAATTAACTCTGCATTAAATTGATACTTGCATAGTTTGTGTGCGCGGATAATTCTTGAAGTGGTTGAAAATTGAGGTCGTTGATGAGTCTGTGAGTGTCAAAGGTCATGGTGCAAGTTGCCATCGTTTTCTTCTCTGCTTGATGGAGAAGATGATGATGAGCTTGCATGGTGGCTTCGAGCACATGGCTGTTGTGAGTCGAAGCCTGCGGCCCTGGCCTGCTGAGGGCACGCTGGATGGCATGGCATCCTGAAGTGCCGAGAAGGCCAGGAGTTGATCGTTGCCCATTCCGCGGTGGTAAAGTAGCAGTTTTCTGGATTGAAGAACAGTCTGACTCCCTTTGGGAGTATGGCAGCATGGCAGACGGCATCAGGCCTGTTGGGCCCAGGGCCCGGGGTCCCCCCCAGTATCAGCAGAAGCAGTGTTGTAGCCGGATGAGACGAGCGAAGAAGGAGAAGGAGGCAGAGCTAACGGAACGGCCTTTTAAAGCTTGACAAAAGACACACCTTGTAGGCTGGCCCACCCAATGAGAAGGGTGGAATTTCTGGTGGGAGTTTCCTCTGTGACGAAGATTTATGAGCCTTTGTCTTAAGCGTGCTCACTCGGAACTGGCATGCTGAATTGGGGTTTGATGACGAAACTAAGAAAGATTCTTGTAATACTAATATGTTGCACAGCTATCGGCATATCATGTACACAATCATTTCGATCTTCAAAGTACCAATTTAATTGATTGATTGAACTTTATTGTCCAGTCTGTTTTCACAGAGCGGAAATTTTTCTTTGACACTGTAACATACATTCACTGCTTAAAAAACACATCACACATCAACAGCACAAATACAAAAAATTATATAGTTAAACACTGTAAGAAAGAAAAATAAAAAATATTAACAGCCGTTCTATTGTTTAAATTAAAACACTGTACGATTTAAGATAATCACTGCCATAGACCCCTTCAATGTTTGTAAACATCGAACGCCTAGGTTGGGTGCGCGCGCAGCATGGGGTCAGAAAAATGGTGCGGCTAATAGACCGGCATATTGTGTCAAGGGTATGCACTGTCTTTGCCATCACAGGAACGGGAACAGAACCATAATAAACTTGTTTTAGCTAATGGCGATTGTCTGCCTGATTAGAGTCCTGCACGGGTTCGCAAATTTTGCTCAAACGGGTGAAAAATAATATTCATATTTTTAGGAACACGTCTACAAAAATATTCGTGTTGGATAGCCGCAAATGTGGAACTTCATCGCCGAGGAACCACGCAGATAACTGTGGTAACAAACCAAGCAGTTCTGTCGAACAGTATTTTTTCAAATTTAACACTGTTAAGTATGTGTATTTTTTTATATAATAAAAGGGCAGACTGGGACAATGCTACGATCAAAGATGCTCGTGTTTGTAGTGTTATTGACAGTTATTGTGACAACTATTGTGACAACAACGGTATAGTTAAGCCCTGGTAAGTAAACAAATGTTTTCTGTAAACTGTAGACTGGTTTATTAGGTGAAGTTCGATATCTGGCATTAATTGTGACCTGTGTCATGCTACTTAGCAGATAGCAGTATCTATCTGAACCATAGACTGTAAAAAAATACTCCACAACTGGTGTGATTTTCACAGTCCACGACGCAACAAGTAGGCATTTTTTCTTAACGAGAAATTCTCTGGTTAACACACAATTCAATGGGATGGAATGAACTTTCTGACCCCGACATGCGCACTGCGAACTTAGAATTTTCCTGTGACGTCGACCATGAAGGGGTCTATTGGAAGAAAAGATCTTTTATAGACATTTTTTCTAGCCAAGGGAATTTTTAGTCTACGTCCAGATGGGAGCAATTCAAAAGCAAAGTGAAGAGGGTGTGTGTTATCTTTAAAAATCGCAATTGCCATTTTACCCATAAAATGATCGAACAAGCTCTGAAGTGGCTGTTGTTTTTGTCCAGTAATCTTATTTGCTTGATTAATTATTTGTGAGAGTTTGTTCTTTTGTTTTAATGTTAGATTGCCGTTCCATGAAACAATATTATATGTGAGAATACTCTCAATCATTGATCGATATAACATAGTTAGGGTCTGCTGACTAATATTGAAGCTTCTCAGTTTCCTAAGGAGACCCAAACGTTGTCGTGCTTTTTTATGAATGTACTCCACATTACTTTCAAAAATAAGTTTCTCATCTGTAATTGTACCCAAGTATTTAAAATTCGAGACCTGCTCTACAGTTTCTTCCTTTATGACAACTGGTTTATATTCAGGTGCGGTATCTACTCTTCTCGATTGATTTCTCAAACATAACTCTTTTGTCTTTTCAATATTAAGATGTAAAAAACTACTCTCAAACCAACAGATAATACTGTCAATGTACTCAAAATATGAGGTGCAGTTCATTTCTTTCTGACATGAGACCAATGCCATATCATCGGCATATTTTATAAGGGTAAGGTTATCGTCATTGCACTTCAGTTCATTTATGTATACGGAAAAAAGTATTGGAGACAGTACACATCCCTGTGGTACCCCAGTATCTAAAACCAAGCAATCCGACATAACATTATTATTAACACAAACTCGCTGAGGGCGACCTTTTAAAAACTCAATCCATGAAATCATCCAACTACTAGCACCTAACTCATAGAGGTGCTTTAAAAGAAGATGAGGTTGGACAGTATTAAAAGCGGATGAGAAATCCATGAAGAGTATTCGAACATAGGAATTTGAGTTATCTAGATGATTTTGAACCTTATTTAAAAGAGTGAGAGAGGCATCCACAGTGCTCCTATTGGCCCGATAGGCAAATTGCAGGGGGTCTATGCATGTCTCGATTTGGGATAACAGTTCCTTACATACTATGCGCTCCATACATTTACACAAAATAGATGTGAGTGTGATTGGGCGAAAGTCTTTGAGAGATTTTGCATTAGGTATTTTCGGCACCGGGATGACAATGGAATTCTTCCAGGCTAATGGTACGAAACCATTGTCCAGGAAGATTTGAAACAACCTTGTACACACATGTCCAAGTTGTGCTGCACATTCTTTCAAGACTTTCCCCTTCAGGCCATCTGGGCCAGATGCCTTATGCGGTTTGATTTTATGAAGCACTGTGACAACCTCCCTCTCCTGTATGATCATAGGCTGTGATTGAGTCATGGTCATCATTAATTCATTACTAACAGACAAATCATCATTAAAATCATTATCAAATCGTGAATAAAAAATATTAAGATTATTTGCAAGACAATGAGGGTCTTCATGTTGTTGAACTCTTTTCTTTTGTCTACCCATCATTGTATTCAAACCCTTCCATGCGTCTCTTACATTCCCTGTTTTTAATTTCTCTTCAACATTCTCTTTATATTCATTCTGTGCATCTTTTATCTTACGTTTTATTGCTTTGTTTAACTCTTTTACTTTCTGCTGATCATTCTGCAAGAAGGCAATTTTCTTCATGTTTAGGAAATGTTTCAAATCTTTGTTAATCCACGGCTTATTATTTGGATAGACTCTGATATTCTTTGTTTGAACCACTGAATTTACACAGAAATTAATGTCACCGGTGCAGGCCGGGGCGGACTCGGATGACCAGCCGCCCCTGACTCCAGACACCACCGTGAGGAGCCAACACCACAGGCACGCGACAGACGGACAAAAGAGGAGGAGGCAAGTAATTTAGTTCACAAGTAACAATCTTTATTAATAGTAATCAACTTGAGGAAAGAATGAGCAACTCTTGTCTTCTAAGGCTATTCGGCCGGAGTAGCCGCTGGATCGATTCTTCACTGTCTTCGAGACCCAATGGTGTGATAGTGGCTGGGAAGGCTTACTCCACAGCGTTGCTGCACATCTGCAGGATTCAGACAATAAGTAACAGGTAATGTATGCTTCTCAGTATCAGATACGTCGTCGGGCACAATGGTAGGACAGTGACTCTAAAAACTTACTTCACAGCGTTGCTGCACATCTGCAGAACTCAGACGGTAAGTAACAGGTAATGTTTCTTCGCCCAACAGCAGATTCTCTTATCAGGACGTGAGAGGGGAATTGTAACTTTAAAACTCACTTCACAGCGTTGCTGCAGTCTTCAGGTCTCGGACGGTAGGTAACAGGTAATGTTTCTTCGTCCAACAGCAGATTCTCTTATCAGGACATGAAAGGGAAATTGTGACTTTAAAACTCACTTCACAGCGTTGCTGCACATCTGCAGGACTCAGACGGTAGGTAACAGGTAAGGTTTCTTCTCTTAACAGCAGCTTCTCTTACCAGGACATGAGAGGGAAATTGTGACTTTAAAACTCACTTCACAGCGTTGCTGCACATCTGCAGATCTCGGACGGTAGGTAACAGGTAATGTTTCTTCGTCCAACAGCAGATTCTCTTATCAGGACATGAAAGGGAAATTGTATCATTCTGGGATTTAGATGGAGACCAGTAGATCATCTCACAAGAATGAAAGCAGGCATTGGAAGACTCTTCTCAGCATAGCACACAGCACTCGTGTTCACTACAAATCCACAGCATTAATTCGACGTGCATCAGGTAAGGCAAACAACTGCAAATCACTCACACAGTAGGGCTGATCAGAAGCCTCGCTTCATCCATGCATTTCAATGGGAATGTTCCACTCTCAATTCCTCTCCAGTCTATGAAAAATAATGAAAACCAGGACATTTTCATCACTTTATAAAAAACAGACAGGGCGGCCAGGACAGGACGTAAAAACAGGACATGTCCTGGGAAAACAGGACGTTTGGTCACCCTAGACTGAGACAAGTCAGACACAAGTATTTGTTATAGTTTAACAACTGATATTTAGAAGTCACTCTGGGGAATATGTGACCCCATCCCCCCAAACAGGGCAAGAAGATCTTAGTCACCCCGGCAACGATCAGATAAGGAGTTTTATGACTTTTAGCAATGTGGACAGAGCCTTTGCTGCAATACTAGAACAGACTCTCCTGCTTTCATTTATTGATGAACTGACTAACATGAAATTAACATGCATTCCAGAACATTTTGTGAATGATTTACTGTCGTGTGTTGTGTCTTTTAATACTATTATCTGTTGATACTATTTAACTAAAATAATCTGGGATCACCAGTGATCCCTGACTGGTAAGGGGTTAAGCGTGTACTTTAAATACACGATTGCCTTTGCACACAAAACATATGAAACCAGCTTCGCCTTCGCCCGCGTCTTGTTATAATCAGCGCGTTCCTCAATCCGCAGCGGCAAGCAGAGAGCACGTCAGAATACAGAGGCCTGTGTGTGTGTGTGTGTGTGTGTGTGTGTGTGTGTGTTCATCTCAGCCTCATTGGTCTGCCACTGCTCCTCAGTGTCAGAATATTTGAAATGACCAATCAAATCAAAGTAAGCGGACTTTACGTTCACAGAATTTGAGCAGCGTGACTCGACGCTTCAGTTTACGGTCAAGTGCGAGATAAGATGTTCACGGATGATTTACAGAGAAAATTCCTGTGTTTTCACAATCAAAACAATCTTACGTTAAATTATACATTTATCTCTGTAAAGCTGCTTTGAGACAATCTACATTGTTAAAAGCGCTATATAAATGAAGATGACTTGACTGACTTGACTTTTCATTTCGGTCGGGATCCGTGTAAAGCAGAATGCATGACCTGCAAAGCTGGCACGTACGTGTCAGTGTCTGATAAAGGTGCCAGTGACCTAGAAGGCCACCTAAAGAAAGTATAGGCTACAAGAGAACATCGAGGATTGAAATAGTTTTTTTTAATGAAATAGTGTAGTAGATTTTTTATTTTAGTAGTAGATTTTATACCTGTGCTATGGCCATGAAAATAAATAGTGTCATGTAAAAGGTGTTAAAAGCGAAACTTTTTTTTTTTATAGTATTCTATTGTTGCGGGCCAAACATTGAAGGGAAAGGATGTATTACTTTATGTATTAAAGTACAATAACATAGTTGCAAAGTTGTGAATGCATTTGTCAAGTATTTTTTGACGCATTCACCCCCAACCACGCCCCCACCCCCAACCCTTAACCACGCCCCGCCCATCAACCACGCCCCCACCCCAACCCTTAACCACGCCTCCCCAAACCACGCCCCCAACCCTTAACCACGCCTCCCCAAACCACGCCCCGCCCATCAACCACGCCCCACCCCACCCCTTAACCACGCCTCCCCAAACCACGCCCCCAACCCTTAACCACGCCCCGCCCATCAACCACGCACCACCCCACCCCTTAACCACGCCTCCCCAAACCACGCCCCGCCCATCGACCACGCCCCCGTCCTGTTTTCTGAAAACTAAAATATGGTCACCCTATCTCAGTCGTTACATGTGGAAGCTATTAGCATGCTTTACTGCATGACGTGTAGGCGCGATCACTTGCATTTAACTTAAAATACTCCGTCATTTTTGGTTTTGCATCAAGAGTAGCCTAATACATCATTCGAAACTGACAAATGTTATTTTTGTGCACTCACAATAACTAAACGTTGTGCTTTTGTAAAATAAAGAAAACAGTCAGTATGCACTTTCTGACGTCTCAGTCTCTGTGAACTTGATGGCGTCAAAAAATAAGTACTTCCGTTATATTAAATAAAATACCAAAACTCAGCGAGAACTTTCCTCACAGACATGAGAAATACATCTATCAAATTAACTTTATCCTAGAGCTGCTGTAAAGACAAAACAATCTCTGTTACTGTAATTTCCTATTATCACTGTAAAACTGCTTTGAAACAATTCATATTGTTAAAAGCGCTATATAAATGAAGGTGACTTGACTTAACTTGACTTCAAATGTCTATTTTTAAATGAACCTATTCCAATGGAAAACAAATATTCTAAGATTAAGATATATGTGACCGCAGTCCGCATAGTCAATTTCATCACTGCAGCCGAAAACACTAGTTTATCAAAAAATGATTAAAATGTTCAGACAGTCTCTTTGCTGTTTTTTCACAACACATTCATAATCATTACTTTTGCTGGTGCGCTGTGGCATGATTTATGTGTGCGCTTGTCGACTAATATGCGAGGGCATCCCAAATATATATATATGTAGCGGACGGGACCAACGTCCGTTTAGTAGGGGTAAATCACTCTCCCCTGAATGGCTGGAAATCAGAGGATCTAAGTCCCTAACCCCCAGACCTATTAGTCTCGTGTCTACTCTGTCCGCTCAATAGAGCACAATAGCTTAGGCTTTAGGATTTGGACCTGTCACGGTGGAGACCTAAAGTGCAGAATATCAGTAGCCTAACCGTCAGTGTGTGACTTAACTTGTATTCCCCCTAACTACTATACTTTACAGACAGAGGATGAGACGCCCCTACTTCAGGGGAAATGGAAAAACTTCACAATAAAACAATATTGTAAACGTTGAGAAATGAGTGGTTATTTATTATACTAAGTACCAGTATTCTAATACTGAGAAAAAAAATAAAAGAAAAAAAATATTTATAAATCAAATGTAAAACGTTAGGAATGGTTTCCCTACCAACCTGTAACCACCATAAAATGTTCAAACCCTTGTATTAACATCCGCTTTACCAGAGTGGCTCAATAACACTTTGGAAGTTTCACTTAACAACATCAGCATGTATCTAAATACACTGCATATAAACTATATATTTAAATAACAGCAGTATATGCTTGTGAATGAAATTCACACAACAGTAACCTTCAGGTCAACGGTAACCTCAAAAACAGTTTCACACAATACACTTAACAACACTCCATGACCAACCTCAGTTCAATGTTCCTTTTGGTTCGGATTGTCCACGTTACGTAGGTGCCAACCGTACACCAATTAATAGAACATGTCCATCACGAGGGCGTTGCTATCGCGTGACAATGGTGGAGTCATGTGTGGCAGGGTAGCATATTATCCATCAACCGCACCGTGTTTCAATGGCGTGAGAGACAGGGAGAGAGAGAGCAGGTGAAATGAGCCACAGACACGTCCAGGGCTATAGCAGTGAACTGGCTGGTTGTCTTCCTTTCCTTGTGTGACAAGCTTCCAACGTTGGCGACGCGCTAGTACTATAGCTGAATAATCAACACTTTGCACTACCTAGCGAGAACGTTTGCCTCGCACTATGCGAACTATACTTGTTGATGATATGACGACGGATGAATCTTCAGTACTGATAGCGTGGAGTCTTCCACTCTTACACACGCCACTCAAACCGCAACAGTTCCGTAGCTCAGACCAAAACATGTAGCACACGCAATAACTAAGAGCTAAACTGTTATTTACTGAATTATCATACCGAAATCTCCGTCAGCATGGGACCTCTTCGGACGCCGCCATCTTCTATGTTTTTCTTTTCTTTCACTTCTCTTTTGTCCCGCCCTCTCCTCTCGCCTCATTCACCAGTGCACCCGCATGAAAGTCATTGATTGGCCGTGTCTATGTCCAAGTTCCTGTGTGCGATTGGATGAGAATATTTTGGGGGATTTCTTCATGTTATCGTAGGGGCTACATATCAAGAAATATGTGCACACTCTGGGTGTACACCTACATATATATATAATTTATTTCTTCGCTAACAATCTGTCTGTTTCATCCTTATCCCGAGGTTATCATAGTCAGACGGATATGGTCCAGATCCAGATCAGATGGTGGACCTGCACCTAGGCATGACCACAACGCTAAATGTCAGCTGAGACTATATCAGAGACGGATCCCCTGTGAGGACTTTGGTAACCGCCTTAGGCACAGATCCACAGCAAAGGCCACAAGAACCAGACAAGTCCTCTTCACAGACCCCTACGGCCAGCTTCAACTCCAAGCCAACGTGTTGTATCCAGATCTTCAAGTTGATGGAACCAGATGAAATATTCTGAATTACACCAATCCACAATCTGACTTGTGATGCAGCCTGACTCATAATCACACCACGTTTGTTCGTTGGCCAGAGGAGAACTGAGCCTGGTTTCTCCCAAAGGTTTTTTCTTCTCCATTTCTGTCACCTGATGGATTTAGGGTTCCTTGCCTTGTTTTTTTATATATATTTGATAGTTTTATACAATTTAAGTAGCATTTCAGGTAGGACTATTTTAGTTGTGTCTTTGTTTTATTGTATTTTTTTTGTCCTATTGCTTGTAATTAGTTTATTTGTTCTTATTTTATCACTGACTCTTACATGTCTTAAGTAAGTTTGAGTGTTTTTTATTTGATATTGACTTTGTCAACAAGAATTATGAAATGTCTATGGTATATATTTTTTTATAATTATATAAAAACCGCAATTAAAGCAAAAATGACTATATCGTGATATATATAATTTTCATGAAATAAAATGACTCATTGTGATTATAAGAATTTGGTCATATCACCCACCCCTAGTGCACTGACACTATCAGATGAGAACTGAACTGAGCTGGACGATGATATCACTGTTTACTGCTGAGCCGCTTTATAGCAAATTGAACTGATTTCATAATTTATGAATTTACACAGTTTTTGAGCGGAACTGAATCAACACTGAACTAACTTCAGCTGAACAATGACACTTTTCTCTAGAGCTGCTTTACTGCAGAATTGAACTCTGTTTGAAGAATTAAATATTTTTTTCCCTGGTTATATCTGTAAAACTGCTTTGAATCAATCTATAAAGTGTTAAAAAGTGACTTGTGCAATGGCCTCCCAACCAGCAATGACATGTGGGGCCCAGATCGGTTAAGTACGGGTTCCATGGGTACTGTGTGGGCACGGGCTTTGGCTGGGTGAAATCAGCGGGTCCCATGTAGATTTTGTAGTACGAGTCCCACATAGGAAGCCCATATGAGCTGATTACATGGGCCCCATAAGGGACAGGCATGGTCCAAGTGGGCATGGGTTTGATCTGGGAACACATATATGGGTCCTGCATGGTTTATTTATGGGCCAAGTGGGCATGGGTTTGATCTGGGAACACATATATGGGTCCTGCATAGAATTTTTATGGGCAAAGTGGGCATGGGTTTGAACTGGGATAATATATATATAAAAATATATTTTTGATTTATTTACCGGTATGTTGTGACATTTAAATAGTTTTTTAAAGATTATGTTTGTTGTTCGATGTAACAATTTTGTATTAATGTATTTTTTGGAGAGATGGTTTTTTTCAGAGATTTTTTTTAAATTAAAATATATTTTTGATTTGTTTACCGGTATGTTGTTGTGACGACCACAAATGTGTTGTATTTGTGTTTTAAGAATATTCACAATTATTGTTTTTTTTTTTTTAAACAAGTGATTGTATTTTTTTTTTTTTTTTAAAAGTATCCCAATTGTTTTATTTTTAATATGAATTTTCCTGACTTAAAGTGAATTGTGTAGTGTTTGCTCCAGGCCAGTAGGGGCAGTGTAGAGTTACTGTAGCTGCGTGAGTTGCGCGGGTTTCTCATTACTGCAGAGAGCTCGAAACTGATAACACTGTCTCCTCGTTTCTCTCCTGTTTTACAGGTGGGTAATTGTATAAAAACACCTCAGAAGTAGCATTTATCTATGCTGAAATGTATGTGAGATATGAGTGAACTGTTTTTAGTGAAATGAGCTTCGTTAGGGTCTGTTTTTGATTTAGTTTGAAATGAGTTGAAACGAGAGGGCAAAGTCCTACAGAGTAACGGTCGAGAGACATTACTAGAGAGCAAGTCAGCTCAACACACACTTTCCCCGTGTATATGTACATGAAGATATTTTTTTGAGCTTGTAATGTTAACAGATATGTTTAGCTCACTGTATGTCAGTTTCCCACCATCTGTTGGAAATGTTTTTTTGCTCAATGAGTTTATACAAAAATGTTTACAGTTTAAAATGAGGTTAAAAGTTACACTTTAAGCACTTTATGAGTTCTGAGCATGATTTTGCAGTACTGTATTAACATGATACTGATCAAATACTGTGAATGGAAGATTCTAAGTATCTAAAAAAAAAGCTGGTGAATATTACCTTTGTCTTTACATTTCATTTTGATAAATAGTATAAAATACAAGCATGAAGAGTAAGTGAACATGCATTTGGTGGAAAGAGGTTTATTTTAATATGGATTTTGCATTGACATGGACACTGAAAATTCATTGTAATGTTAAAAAGACACTGAACAAGTAATATGTGAAACATACAATGATACTTAACAATAGAGATGTGATTGCTGAAGAAAATTCAGAAAATAAATGACTGCAGAGAGCTCGAAACTGATAACACTCTCCTCGTTTCTCTCCTGTTTTACAGGAATTAATCTGTTATCCACGGTGCCGTTGCTACGGTACCCGTTACATTGTGACATTTAAATTGTTTTTTAAAGATCATTTTTGTTGTTCAATTTAACAATATATTTCTTGCAGTTCAAAGTAGGGCTGGGCGATTTAAATCGTGAGATTGTTAGGCGCATCTCGTCAGTAAAGCCGGTTCCTTGATTAGTAGTAAATCGCCATCACCTGCTTTCAGATGGAGCGGCATTCACTACACAGAGCCGTAGTTCACTGACAAGCTGAGCCATATCGCCAGCGATTATTAATGCGATAATGCTGTTTTATCATTCTTGGAATCAGACATTCCAAGCCTTGTGATGAAGTTTCACACACCAATCTGTCACGGTACAATAGGATGTTGATGCCAGTAGGTCTGGGATTTCTTTCAAACTTCCAAAATGTAGGTTTATCATTGCTATTCTGGTTCACTTGACAAACAAAACCTGTTCTTCCAAGGTCAGTAAAGGTAATGTCTTTTGCCTCTACCTTATTTGTTCTGCTTTACGTTATTGATATTTTACTCTTATTTGTTGTGTCAGCTCTAATGAAGGTATGCATTGTTTTGATTCCTATATTAATTTATTTTATTTTCAAATAAAAATATTTGTACACACAGTGTGCACGCAGGTGAAGTCTTGATAAATTCAAAGTATGACAGTCACCACTAAACCACTGGGCTCAGGCCCTATGAAGCAGAAGACCAAGGTTCTGGCTGTTGCTCAGTGTTGGACTCAGACCCAGTGGAAGACACTAATGGTGATTCAGCAGCAGATTGTGATTGTGCTTCTGTGGCAGAAGACTGAAGACTGTGGCTAGGGTCTGGCATCAGAACTGGACCGTCAAAGTCCCTTTATAGCAGGTCAGATCAGAGGTGTCCATACTCAAAACACCCTTTGACATTACTGCTCAAATAACTGGGAAAATTCCATAACTGTTTGTCAAAATTAAGTTTCAGTAACTTCCATCAAACCCGGAATAAAATCTGATAACAATGGTGCAATAAATTGAGCATGTTAAGCCCATATCCCCCCCACACACACACAAAAAGAGAGTATTTTGGCAAGGTCCAGCTGTTTCGCATGCATGTTCTGAAGTAAACAAACATTGGAACTTTGATCTTTGAGGCAGGACTACAGTCACTGTAGTGAACGTTACAGTTTCTCCCATTCATTTAGTTACAAGCATATTATCTTTTATGCAGTCTATGATTCTACTCTGATTCTGTGGATGCCATGTGTCTAGTGACTCTGGAGCCACAGGAAAATTACATCCTAACAATCCTGACTGGGTGACGGCACCACAAGAACGTGTAAGCCCCAGTAGCGATACAATATGTCTTAGCAATTAAAAAAACAACATATATAATGCAGATAAAATATCTGATGAAAAGTACTAAAATAAAATAACATCATATCCAAACTAGGGATGCTAACGATTATTCCACAATTGATCAATTCTGGATAATGATTGAATCTATGAAACTTCTCAATGGTCGATTAAGCAAGGTTATCAATAGAGTGCGTAGAAGCAATAGAAATCTATTAACTAATTAGAGTTTAATTATATTTCCCCACAAAGGTGATTATTTGATCATACACACTGGGACACGAGCAGGACAGTCTTGGGAGCAAATTCTTAATTTGTGGCCGCGATATCTTTCATTTTCCCCAAGCATGTCATGTCCAGGATACAGTACTATACAAATAAACATGACGGGCCTTACCTTGCCTAACATGCAACCGTCAAAATTGAATGTGACAAGAGAGAAAGACTAAACCCCATGAGATAAGATATTTCTATAAAATAAACCGGTTAGGTTAGGCAACAATGCTATCTGTTGTTTTGACAAGGAAAAGGGTATATGATCTACAGCAGTGGTCTTTTCCAACTATTTTTTTCATGAGAGCCGCACTGATCGGACAAAGTCAGTAGGAGAGCCATTTTTACTGCAAAGTATAAAAAGTTACATCCAGTCAGAAATACCATTATCAATCTGTCACCCCTGAACATACAATATGCAATGCAATAAATACAAAAGGTTGGGAAAAAAACATTCTTTATGATTTACCAGTCAGATTTGTAACTGAGACAAGATGATTTCCCTTAATGACAAAAAAAAAAAAGCAGGATTTCAAGAATATATTCATCCCAGAATGACCTTAAGTAATTTTTTTCTACATTAGTACATCATGTATCTAACCATCCAAGAGCACATGCAGCGTTAAGAGCTGGAAAGTCCGCCATAACTGGCAACTCCGCAGAGACTGGATATGTTTACATTCACAACTTTTGTTTCAATCGGACTGAATTCATTCCGAATGATGAATCTGAATGTATTGTTTACATGAACGCTAAACATCGTGATGTGATACATGATCGGGTAGATGTGCGCGTTTTTAAGTCAAAAGATTCAAATCGGAATAGATTTTTTGACATGCGCACACTGCACAAATATACAAAGTTTCCCGCTGTTGTCGCTTAATAACCATTCTCCTACATTGGTTCTTTATTTGTTTTAAACAGCAGACTTAAAATGTATCCAATTCTGGTCATAATTTGGAGACTATATGAACCGCTGTGCCGTGCTCTTATATTTATCACACAGTAAAAAAGCCCAAAACCAGTCTGTGGATAAGAATCTGAAACAAGGACTGGTGTGCCGTTGTCCTGCTTCACTTCACAGACGCAGAGAAAGGAGAATTATAGAATGACAGGACACTCATTTATGACACTTTATTTCTTCAGGAGAAACACTTTACGTCCTTTCAGTTTTGGTTATCAATCGATCAAGTGTGTTTACATGTTTTCTTGATAAACCACCCCTTTCAATCCGATCAAAATGATTTGTAATAGAGCTGACACTTTGGGTTTTTAATGGGTTATGTTATTAGCCCTACTTGTTTTTAATGTTTTTATGAAATATCTGTAGTGACTGCATGATCATATCACCGTATTATTTACCTCCATGTGATCCACAAATTAAAGCTTGGCGAGCCGCGCAATGAGTAACACTGATCTACAGCATTGTTTTGTGTAACAGTAAAACATGCAAAAATATGGATTAAAAGTGAATGACAGGAAGGAAATAAAGAAATTAACCAGATAGCCAAATAAAACCCATACTTTGGAGCCATACTTTTTGAGAGAAAGCCTTGCCATACTGGAGTCAACATCCTATAGTACTGTGAGAGATTTGTGAGTGAAACTCAACTTCATCTCAATGCTTGGAATGTCTGATTCCAAGAAAGATAAAACAGTGAAAACGTCTCGGGTTACAACTGTAACCCTTGTTCCCTGAAGAGAGAACGAGACGCTGCGTTGAGACGCTGTGTGAACGCCTCTGCGTGATTGCGTCATGAAGCAAGAATGAAATAAGTCCAATGGCGTGATGGAACGTCATGTGACGTCATAGACCAGGAAACTATAAAGAATACCTGGAACAAACAATCACTAGCTTCTGATAGGCTAAAGTAAGTCGCTCACAGGCATGCAGGGAGTAAACCAGGGAACCAGGGTTACAGTCGTAACCTGAGACGTTCCCT
Organism: Rutilus rutilus; assembly: GCA_021464565.1. Taxonomy (NCBI): domain Eukaryota; kingdom Metazoa; phylum Chordata; class Actinopteri; order Cypriniformes; family Leuciscidae; genus Rutilus; species Rutilus rutilus. The sequence continues at coordinate 3,918,761 of JAJAQA010000006.1, read as the reverse complement.
TTCAAGGTTACAAGCATTTCCTTGTAACGCCATTTTAACAAGTGCCTGTCCGTGTGAAATTTGCGCACACTAAGACGAAAGCACCTGCGCCCCTGAAGTGGAGCCGAGGTCAAGGTCATAATCCTCACTAATTGGAGGGAAACTCCTGACGATAATGTTTTAGAAGCAGCCATACTCCTAGTCTCTTGGTCTGACGCCTCACAGTGCCACGAAGAAAACATTACTAGAGGGTGTCTCCCCAAAGATACACTACTTAAAGAGACGCGGTAAGCAGCTAAGGCCAACTTGAACACCGTTAGTGTGGAGGGGGATATACCTGTGGAGAAACGCTCCTGCAGGAATTCCAGCACTGCAACCACTGGGCAGATAACTGGGTCCAGCTGGTGCTCTCCGCACCTGGAAGTGAAAAAATATCAAACAGGTCTACTTCCAGGGATGTAAATTGCCTTTAGAGAGAGAAAATTCCCTAGGGCCAACAGGAGGATCTGGTGAGGGTAAGGTTTTTGACAATTACAACAGCTCCCCCCTTCCTAGCACTTGTCTAGGAAGATTTGGAATAAGAAGACTGAGGGAAGGGCACGGGCCGACGCATGTTAGACTATACCAGCCTCCTGACTTGGAGATCCTCACATATGGGCATTGCACCTTTTTATTAAAAACAACAATCCATAGGGTTACTGTGGGTAGGTTTAGAAAAAGGATGGGTATAGGATCAGATCCCGATTGATCTTAAGAAACCGCCAATCTGGGGTTAAAAAACCATGGGCTACTATAGTTAGGTTTAGATTGGTAATTGGTACATGCTTAGTTAGGGTTAGGGTTAGGTAAGGGGAAATTAAATCCATGAACCGTCCAAAGACAATTCAGGTTTGTGCACAGTCCATCGCACACCTGGCTGTTCCCCAAACATTTACATCAAAATGGACCAGGAAAGCCAACACGCACAAGAAGAAAGCCCACACCAGTCTAAAATATTTTTTAATGTATTTTACAAATTAACATTTATATGCTAATATATAATAAAAACGATATGTTACAGACGAAATATGAATGTTTAGACAAGATTTCGTTGAGTTTTGGATAGATTATAAAGTTTTTACTGTAAAAAAGACTAGTGTCACATTAAATAAGCTTTTGTTCACCAATTTCTGCTCAAATATTAAATATATAGTATGTGATGTTTTGTCAAAAATAAAGTAGGTATATTGAATTATCAACTAAGATGTTATTATAGTGTTTGTTCCAATATTCAAACTAATGAATCCTTAACTTTGAAATACGTATGATAAAATGTATACTTTTTACAAAGAAAGATTACACTTGAAATATTGTTAAAATTGTAATTGTTGTTGATTTACATGTGAACACTTTTTAATAAAATAGCAAAACATATTTACAAGGTAGATGTAAGCAAAATCTTAATAGGTCAATTTAAACCTTCTCATTAAATTATTTATTATTGTTTGTTGTTAGTGACACATTTACAATATACTTGACTTGACTTGACATTTGGGGTGAGGATATATTCCAAAACATTCTAAAAATACAGTATGAGAATTAACTGCATAGTTACTAGAAATGTTTACCTTGGATATTATGCAATTTGCATGCAAACAAAATAAGTCCTCGCATTCTTTACTTGTGGTACTCTCAGTGATATACCTGAATGAAAGGCTCATTATGCGGCTCATTATGCAGCTCATTATGCGGGTTAGGGTTAGCCTTTACAAACAAAATGTGTCTTACAAAATTGTTTTATGTGAATGATTAGGCAGGATGATTTTCAGATCATTTTGAAGAAAAAACTCTAGGGGACAACATCCATTAGTCAAAAGTCTTATTGCCACATATTTAGTATGTGTTTTGTGGCCTTATTTCAGAAACTTTAGTTTTTAGTTTTTTCAATAACCATGCATAAACATTATTCTCTCAAAAATACAAACATGTACATACATGTTGCTCACATATTATGGTAGCCCTGTTTGTGCTAAATATAGTGTAATTACACCTTTGCCATTAATATGTTTATAAGCAACTGAAAAAAGCACAAATGTCAGGGCATGTCAGAACATCTGAAAGACCCCAAAAACACCTCAGACCCCAGAGGGTTAAAACTTCATGTACCGATTAGTTTGGAAAATTTAGTACACAGTAATCATCAGAATACCTCGTCCTGTCTCTGTTAATGTCTCAACTTTTAAAACATCTTGAGAATGCTAATTTTATGTTATCTATGTGTTCAAGTGACTACAGCACATTGAAAACATATAACCGGAAATAAAAAGTTCTGCTATTGCAAAACAGAAGTGCGTCACAAAGCTTAGTGCAAGTAGTCCATTGTTAACGCACCATCACACAGAGAAAAAGGCTGTAATCTTGAAAAACTAACAACAACAACAACAACAAACGTAGGTGTGATCAGGGGCCTCATTTATAACCGTTGCGTACGCACAAAACAGGCCTTGAAAGAGGCGTATGCCACTTATGACGCATAAGTTGTGATTTATGAAAACAAACTGGACGGGAAAGTTTGCGCACCTGCACGCAAACTCTGACACATGTGTTACAAACATTTTGGAGACGGAGCAGTTTGGCGACACCGATGGTGAGCTGGAGTTAAATGTCTTTTTGGTCACTTTTAGACAGAACATTTTAAGAAAATTATACATATACAGAAAGATAATACAAATATCATTTCCCTCACCAAGCCTATCACATGAAGCAAACATCCATCCATTCTTAAATGTCCACGCCAGCGAGCGCGTTGGGCCGTTTAGTGAAACTGACGCATATTTATCTAACAGCAGATTAGGGATGTCCCATCGGTATCGTGCCGATACTGGCCCAAAACGCTAGATCGGATTTTGGAGAGGAGAAAAAAATGTATCCGATACCTATGATCCGATACCTATTATAGGGGTGGAACGGTACATGTATTCGTACTGAACGTACGTTCGGTGCATAGATTTACACGGAGAATACACGGCATAAAAATAAATAAAACTCGCGTGCACATTAATTAATTTAATACAGAACTAACGTTACTGTTAGATACGCGCATAGACATATGCGGGACCGCGCGTCTATATCGCTTCAAACGCTCGCTTTATCATTATATGCGCGCGGCGCGTCCTATTCGCTTTGGACGCGCGAATGGATTCAAACTGTTCAAGCATCGAATTTGACGCTCTATTCGCGTTTGGTGTGAACGCAGCAAAATGAACAGGCTGCGATGTCAAGATTGCAATGCTGGTGTGTGTGTGTGTGTGTCAGAGAGAGAGAGGCACGGGCGCGATCAAACAGTGGAAACATAAAAACATACTCCGTCATTTTCATACAGGAAATCATTAAAACTGCAAAAAGTGTTTAGCTTATATTTGTGTAAAACACAACATTGTGCTTTGTCAAACTGTAAACTCTTGTCAAACTGTAACTGTCACCCAACCAAAATCACACACACACACACACACACACACACACACACACGCTGTTTAAAAGCAAAAATGATCTCATGTTTTGGACATTCATCATATTGCATTGGTTTTCATTTCTTGTCCTAAAACAGAGCACTAATCTGTTTATGTTCTACATTGAATAAAAAAGAAAATCAAATGTGTTTTTAAAAGGAGTATTATTTCATACAGAAATACATTATTTATAATTCAGATGAGAATAAAGTTAAAGTTAATTAAAATTTTAAGGAAACAAATATATTGATCTGAAATATAGCAAATTAATTTTAAATTCATTCAGGTACAATTACCAAACATATCTCAAGGTCTTTTGAATAAAGGGTGGCAGTCTTTCATTATCATCTGTTGTTGTGGACTATATACTGGAGAAGTATTTGTTCTCCATTTGAGTGAGATGTTTTTATGTGGCTAATTGAGCAAAGAGCTTCCATATATTTTATTATTAGTAGTATTAGTTCAAGAAAAAAATAAAAATATCGGATTGATATCGGTATCGGCAAATAGCCGAAGCTGCGGCATCGGTATCGTATCGGAAGTGAAAAAGTGGTATCGGGACATCCCTACAGCAGATGAAGGAAAACCGTAAATCTTAATCATGAGTTCTAATCATAAATACAGTGCATGTTCACAATAACATTACGAATCTCTCGAATAACACAATCTCTCGAGGCGCCGCCCCCCTTGGCAGTGACTCTGCTACCACTGTGCGTCTGAACGTCTGTGTTTTATGTGTTTTGTGACTCTTTGGAAGTCTTTTAATTCTGGATTATTAGCGTGAACGATCCTTGATGACATGATTATGGTTTTATTCAACAATCGTACCCTTGTTTGCCTTCTGTGGCTGTGGACATTGATTGTTTAGAAAGCCGCACAAACATTCCAGGTGATGAGAGAGCCCAGCCTGCCTCTCATAACATACAGCCGGCATGAGCTTCTTCAGCAGCGGGTTTCTGTACCAAGATCACTGGATCCTGATGCCGATCTGTCAGATATCAAGCCTAGGGCCAATGGAAGGAAGAGAGGAAGCAGAGGAGGTGTCCGGGTCAGAAACCGTCGGCGGGGATATAAACCTGTTCTACCCTCGGTTATTGTTATTATGGGGAATGTCCGCTCCCTTGTTAACAAGGCGGACGAGTTGACAGCTTGTATGAAGTTCGATCGCATGTTTCGGCAGACCAGTTTACTCTGTTTTTCTGAGACGTGGCTGTCTGACAGGATACCTGATTCTCACATGGAGATGGAAGGTTTCGCACTACACAGGGTGAACAGAGATCAAGCAAGCACGGGGTAAGATGCAAGGTGGAGGTGTCTGTTTGTATGTGAACGACCGGTGATGTCATACTCAACACGTTACGTTAAAAGAGAGAGTTTGTGACCCAAACAGTATATCTGTTAAGGACAAAAATAGGATAAATAAGCTGATCAAGAGAGCTGGTTCGGTTATTGGTCTTACACCAGATGTATTGGAGGTTACTGTGGATAAGAGGATAAGTTCGAAACTAAAAATTCTCCTGCTTTTTGAAGGCCATCCACTACACAATCTTTTCAAAGGACTCAAAGCTCTTTTAGTGAGCGATTAGCAATGCCTCGGTTAGAGATGCACCGATTGATCGGCTGGTGACCGGAATTGGCCGATTTTCACATGATCGGCCATGACCGGCGACTGGCCGGTCAGTCTGACATATGCCGATTTTATGCCGGTCAAATGCACTTGGGCGCCGCATGATTAACATTGCGCAACATCAGCATCACACGTGCACACGGAACGCACACGTAGGAAACCTCGTGAATTACAGCCGTTTCTCACCGCAAGCGTGAGCGGCGCGTATTTTTTCCGGCGTGCATGTTAATCAATGAGTGCATTCACACCGGGAGCAGAAGCAGCGCGTGAGCGTCAAGCAGGAGCGGGGGTTTCGGCGCAGAGACTATTTTTGCTGCGCTGCTCACGCACAATTAAAGTGAAAGCACACTTTTGATGGACAAAATAAATATGATTTCATTTTTGTGTCTAGTGTGTTTTAACAAGAACTGGAGTAAGTTATGTCAGAAAAGAAAATGAAGACTCATAAATATTTATAGAAAATGTACCCATTTAAACTTCAGTTTCCCATTTGTTTCCCTGCACTTGCTCCACTTGCCCGAGCGTACCTCTCTATGCCATGTACAAGCGTTGACAGTGCTTGTTTAGCCTGGCTGGACATGTGGCAGATGAGAGAAGAAATTGATATTGAATGTGAAAAAAAGGAAATGGTTCTTCCATAACACTGCACTGTGAATTTCCCACACCAGGAGTAATTTATATAGTTCTATATTAGTTATTAACATTATCTGTTAAAAAAAAAAATTGTTCTATGCAAAATGTTCTATTAAAGAAAAGATAGAAAATAAATATTTGTCTGTGCTGTAAAGTGGTTAGAAAAAATGTAATCGGAATCGGCTAAAATCGGTATCGGCAGGTCAAACTCAATGAAAAATCGGAAATCGGAATCGGCCTAGAAAATTGTACTCGGTGCATCTCTAGCTTCGGTGCTCCAGTGAGCGAATGAGAAGGTCTTTTGTTCCTGCAGCGGTCAGATATTTCAACGAACACTGTTAATTGTTAAATATTATTTTTACAGTGTTTGTATTTTACATTTTTGAACTGTGAAACTGAAACCTTTTAATGATATAAACATTTAGATTAAATATGCCCTTCTCATTAAGAGTTAAACACTTAAATTACATAAAATCATTACTGAGAAGTTACATCTTTTTTTTTTTTATTCAATAAATAGAAATATGTGTAGTGGATGTGATGCATTTGAACACTCTCCTGTGGTGTGCTGTGTTTTAATGTTTTAACTACAGAGAGAATTACTTATCATATTAAGAAAAGATTTTCGTGCAAATAATGCACAACACGGCCTATCTGTTTCATTTAAAAATATAAATCAATTAAAAATACTATTTGGCCAGTGGAAAGGATTGAGAAAAACTTTATCTGAAATGTATTTTACACTATTTGATTTATTTATTCAAAAACAAGGCAAGGATAGGCTACTAAATTATTTTTATCAGTGTAATGTGACGGCACATCCGTATTTCATATTTTCCTAATATCTTGACCCGTTAAACATGGTATCACGTGGATGAATAATCATATGCAAATGATATGCAGATGAGGATATGCATAGTAAAACGAGGCGTTGTAAGCTCATATATTGTTATTTCAGGGTGGAGACCCGTGCGCACATTCTTCCGCTGCGCAGCGGAAAAAGACACACATTCTTTTTGGCGTACGCCATTTTTGGCTTTCGTTACTTTTAGTGAGGATCCTACGCAGTTTTAGAAATGAGACCCCAAGAGTGCGAACACACACGTGGCAGGAGCAGGCGGTAGTGGTCAGAAGGAGCGGGATGAGGAAAACAGTCCCATGCAGGGCAAATTACGAACAGTTATTGTTCAAAAAGCTTCTCAGATATTCTTTATTTGACCAATCGAAATCTGTACCTTCAACCCAGATCACGTGCTTCAGGAAGCGGAGCAGGGGCGCTGAGCAGATGCAGGGAACGTAAGCTGTTTCCAAAATTAATCTCATGTTTGTTATCATTATCTTGAGCTTACTGATGTAAGATAGTGTGAGTCCATGCAAAGTAAATGGATTTTGTCAGTTCTTACTCGAAATATGCCAATTGTTTCATGCCGCGATTAAGATCTATCTAGCGTCATTGTGCCAAATGAATGCATTTACTCTGCAATATCTAATAAATTCTGCCTCACTGTTATTCTTTCTTTAATGTTCACAATAGCTACTGCAAGTAATACACACAATTTACCATGAATGATCTCAATGTTTTTGCATGTTATTTCATGATTAATAAGCATGTTCTTAGGTACCTGTGTTTATTGTAGCTCAAATGTGTTCAGTTACCAGCAATGTGCTAAGGGTGTGATTTTGTGACCTTGCCACACATTGACTCTTAGTGAATTGATGCCACTGATGACAGTGGGGTGACAAGCACTTGTTCATTGCATTTGCATTATAAAAAAAAAAATTAAAAAAAAGGTTATTTAAAGCATGCAAAGATATTTTATGCCAGCAATTCGTTTTAACTGACTTGGGTACATTTAACTAGGGTTCCATTACTTTTTATTTCATTTAACTTTAATTCCACTGGATTAAAAATAATGAATTATTTTACAGTGGAAATACACAGAATCAAATGAAATGTGACCTCATTCGTTTAGGATAATTTCACCTGTAGTTTAAGTTCTTTTGAAATGTGTCACATATTAATTTAGACCAACAGAATATTTGAACTTTAAAGGCAAGATTTGAATTAAAAGAAATCCAACATATTTTAAGTATAGTGTTTATCTTGTCTTTTGAGGTTAGTTAAAGAGCTTCATATACAACTGAGTTTATAGTTTTGCTTTTGTATTTTTACAATGTTATTGTATTGATGTACAGTATTTTAGGTTTCAGGACGTGTGTATTAGTAATTACAGGAAAAGAGTAAAACTAAGATATAATGAAAGGCCTATGTATTGAGCCACAAAGAACTGAGTGATTCTTGGATTTTGAGTTTTATTCAGAATGCATATATTTTCAACCACACTACTGACAAATATAAATGGGAAAGTAGGCCCCCGAATAGCCAGATTAACATATCAAATCAAACATGTTAATTGTCAACAGCTAACAAGTGTACAATAATACATATAGTCTGTAGACATCTCACCACCACCGAATAACCAATGAATCAAGAAGATTTTCTTCTCTAATCAAATATTGATTTGAAAAAGTTAATAGATGTAAACTCTTTCCCCGCCATTTTCCGTCTGTCTGTGTTTTCACTGTTATATGGTTGAGGGCGCTATTACACATCTTCTGAGAGAGTACAGAACCTAGAAGCAGAGTTCAGGTATACCCAAGCTAACGCGATCATAAACCAATAATCAGCATATAAATCTAAGCTTTTTAATGTTACAGAATGAAATGTGGAGCCTATGGCGAGGTGAAGCTGCAGGGCAGTTGATGAACGTGATTGACACAGTCTATGCTTTGATTATCGTTCTGAATCTGATCCTGATGTCATTTTTGCAATAAAAATGCCATTTTCTCAGCTTTTGTTTAAAATGTTGCTTTTTTACCCACATTCAAGTGAAAATTAAAAGAATGCATGAAGCTATACTTTTTTGTTTTGTTTTTAAGAAGAGTCTCTGATCAGTATTTTAATATATTGTTTGTGCAGATATTCATACAAAACATATTCTGGGGCCAGGAAACTGGTGAAAATGCTGGAGGTGGCTGGCAACAAAGAAAAAACTGGCGGGGAAAGAGTTAATAGTAAATAAAAAAAACTATTCATGACTTTTTTTTTTTAAGTCTTCATTTTACAGCATTTTCACAAGTGCCTAAAACATTTGCACAATGCTTTATTATAAAAAAGAAAAGATTATGAAAAACATAAATGATTTGCCTATACGTCTACTATGATTGTTTAACTGATTTAATGTTAATATTCTGACTTTAAGTTCTGACTCTGTATTTCCTTGTTCTCTATTGGTGAGAATTGAGACATTGTGAGAAATCATTCACATACTCAAGCCTACAATATGCCACAATCACGATAGGGTCCCTTTTCTATTTCTCTTTTTTGAGCTCTTAATTCTTCCTTTAGTTTAGGTATGATTTCATCTTTTTCTTTCACGCTTTTCATTGGATCTTTGAGGTCATTGGCCATTGTAAACATGTGGTTGTTAAAACATTTGTTTTGGTTGTCTCTCATCATTTTATCAATCTTCCCCATGAGCAGATCAACTTGTGTAGGATCTGACTTCTCTGTGGTGTTGTTGTTGAATGCATGGTACCCCCCTTTGCACGACTCAATCACCTTATTCAGATCTGGAGATTCGGCAACATAATCTTCAATTTTTTTCTCTTTAAGATTATCTGCCCCGGTGAACAAGACCATCATGTGTTGCTGTGCATCTCCGCCAAAGGCTTTCTGAATCAGTTCAACAGTATTTTTCTCCTCATCAGTGAAGTGCCCAATGGAATGAACGAGAAGAAAGACATGAGGACCTGGAGCCACAAGAGTGATGAACTGCGCAGCCTCATTTATGCCGTCTTCTCTTCTCATCTGTTTGTTATACATACCAGGAGTATCCACAACAACAACTGACTTGCCATTTATCGTCTGTGATCCAGATGAGCAGTGTTCAGTGACTGCTGTAGCTCTTGCCTCTGACACGAATGCCTGGGTTCCAAGAATGGTGTTTCCTGTAGCACTCTTGCCAACTCCTGTTCTACCAACCAAAACAATGCGTAGGTCACCTGTTGACATTATTGAACATATAATTTAAAGAGAAACACAATTGTTTGTAGTCATGTTATAAAACATGGATTTCCCTCAGTGTGATGATCACATTAGAAAGGGACCCCACGTCCTAAAATAAAAGCATTGCTGTGTGGAATATTTCACTGAATGCTCTTAATTCCAGCAGAGCAGACCACAGTAGTTTTGAGCACACTTGATTCACTGAGATGCATTTAGGGATTACTTTGTTTATGTGTGTGTGACTGCAATTACAATTATATTCATTATAAAATATGTATAATATATTGCAATTGGTGGAGAAACAACAATTACTTTTTCTCATTTGTTTCCCCTAATGGACACACAATTATGAATAATGATGCAGGAATCTAATTCTGCAACTTTCTTGATTTAAAGTCCTCATTGTTTCTTGAGTCTTGTGTGCTCCACTTCTCTTGCCACATTATTTTTTGTCATTGTAATTGATTATTACATGCATTTAATTTTCATTATCAGATCAATGATTTTGTCCTTTTTAAAATTAACACAAATCTTGAAATCTTTTGTTAAAACTGGCAATAAGTTTTAGTAATAGTAATCTTTTAGTACTTACTCATTGTGGGTCCTGTAGAGCTGTAAATGATTCTCTGCTCTTTCAGATACTTCAGAAGATCAGATGTGTTTATTGCTGGATGTTAGCCATCATATATAGCTCTGTTTAACTCCTCCTGTCTTACATAATTTACTAGAAATAAGCTCAACCCTTTTTATGCAAATGAGTTTTCTGATGACTATATAGGAAGGGAAAAGAGGAAGTGATTCAAAGGAAGACTTGCTTTCTGAAAGTAAGGGTTTGTGATTTGCTATTGTTTGATTTTTTTTTTCTTCTGGATCTTTGGGCTGGTTCACACAGAACTCAGTTGTAGTCCAAAATGTTCTATGGATGTCTTTGACACTGATGAGCTGTGCTCATAAGAAAGACATTGAAAAGAGGACCGAGAAGTGGCACAACAGTCAGATTCTAAATAGTGGACCTCTGCATTTAAAAAATAATAATAATGATAATAAAAATAATTAATAACTAACCTAATCAAAAAGATTTAATGTTATCCTTGTTTTTATATAATATTATATTTGCGACAACATTGTGGACTTTTTAGAAGAGCAAAAAAGACATCACAGTACGTTTTGCTATTACCTATTTAATGCATCATTATGCATAAAACAATAAGAGTTCATGAAAAAGCCACTTCTGGTAGATCAAAGTGCTGCTTCTTTTCTCTCAAATATATGGTAGAACTGTGAAGTAGCATAAATAAAATGTATGTAGACATTGATCTTTTTCAATGTATTCAGTGTATTCTGTTGGTAAAGTCTGAAAATTGGGACAAAGCCACACGGTTTGTTTTCCCAATTTTTAAAGTACTTTAATTTTGAAACTGTACAGTAACTTTTTTAAATGGTATGCCTATGGTTAAGGTTATATTTAGAGTTGGGGCTAGGTTTGATTTCTATATTAGAAGGCTTGCAATTTAATGTTATAATTCAGGGTGTTTCAACAATAGCAAGATTATTCTTTAATTGTGGTGGCAAATGAGACACAAAATTTGTAAAAAAATAATTATTATTATTATTTAAAAAAAGTAAACAATGCATTTCAAGATTTTTTTAATAGGCTATACTTAGTAAAATAAGAGCTTAAGGAGTTAAGAAATTTAAATCAAAGACTGATAAAACACTTTATATAACAGTGGTATTATCAATATCTGAAGTAAAATTCTGGTTTGTTCTAAAATGAGTAGGAATATTCACCTTTAAGAAATAATTAAGAAAAATAAATAACTTCATGAATTCGGTTTAACTGCTTTATTAAAATTACATTCTAAAGAGAAAGTGTTTGAAAATGTAAAGGGTCTGAGAACCTTCAAGTAGAATATATAGAAGATTTCACATACATTGTGTGTAACGGTCATCAGCTGGAGTGCCCTTGAGAGCCACCTGAGGGCACTCCACATGAAGACTAAAAACTTTACTGTTTAATGTTATGTATCTGTATTATTTAAACTGTATTATAAAAAAAAATAAAAGTTTGCAAACAGGTATAAATAAATGTCTTTTAGCATCTACCGATAAAACTGTATAGGCAACTCTTATGTACACTGAATGTTCAAATCAAAAACAGGATGATATATATATATATATATATATATATATATATATATATATATATATATATATATATATATATATACATACATACATACAGTATATGAGTATGAATCCAAGTATGAATCAGAATAGATTTTATTGCCATTGTCAATGAAAGGTTTCACAGACTAGGAATTTTCTTCGGTGTACTCGTGCAATGATGGCATTGTCTTCTGCATAGTTTTTTATGAAGTCCACAACTCTGTTGATATCCTCAGGGCTGATGAACCTGGCTGGTGGACATAATGTTTGGCCATCTAAACCTCTCTCATCCCACTAAACATGAATAATCCACCTATTAACTTAAGTCTTGTTAGAACACAAACAATAGAAAACTATTCTTGGAACTTTAAATGCAAATTATTTTTTTTTAAATGATTGTATGGAATAGAAAGCTCCTGCAGCAGGCGCATAAGCACAACAGGTAGCCTCAAGCTACATGACACAATTTAATTTATTAATATTACACTTTTATTTAAAGCTCACTTTAAAACACCATCGAGTATTTGTATCATATTCCGGTCGCGGTTTAAAATGGTTTCAAGTCATAAAAAGATTTTGAAATATGTTATATTTAGCATTTTAGATGAAGCTATGGGCTATCCTTACCCAGCATTTCTGTAAACATTCTTTATTCATATGAAAACGCCAAATCACACGAAAATCACCCACAAAACACAAATACTTCAATCGTGCATTTAGTAGCTTCTTGTTTCAGGTGAAGAGATGTCACTTTCGCTTTGTTTATCACGGATGTCCAGAATGAGGAAGTGCACACAGGACACGTCATGCAGAAGAGGTCACGTTGAAACACCTGAGATGATTGACAGCTGTACAACAAATGATAGAGATCCGAGGTCAAATCAGACGCAAATCAGGAAGAGGAGACGCACATCTCGCTCCGTTCGCTGTTTGAGCTCTTCAGATCGCATAATTCAGTGGAAAATGAATAGGAATGTTATTCTGTATGACGAAATAGTTTACTAGTGTAACAAATATGGGCTAGGCAAATAACTGCGGATGCTACCTGGCAACAGAAGATGGATCGTCACGGAGCCTGGGTTGTGAATGAGTACACCGGAGTCATAAATTTTAGCTTGAGTGTGTGTATTCAGTAATTAACAAAACAACAAACTAAACATAAACAAACAAACAATATAAACAAAACAAACAACATAAACAAAGTACCTTCAATGACACATACAAAACATAATTCTACTTAAAGTTCAGTTCAATGGCAGATTAATGCACTGCCAGCGAATGGAAAAGAAAACAGGAAAAGAAGAGGGAAAAAAACAACAACCCCGACGCAATGTGTTCCACGGCCGAGACAGAGTCAGGTGAGATGTCAGTTAATTACGGGTTGAGCAATAGATAATCCAGATAGGAAAAAGTTCAGTCACGATGGATGTGTGGTTCGCTTATCCTACCACATATATGTCCAAGTTCTCTTAGCTCGCCATCTCGATCGGAGTCCTTGAGTTGGGACAGTCGAGAATTCAAGAGTCCATAATTGGAGAATGGAAATTAGTTGATCCAGAAAAAAAAACCTGACCTAAGAAGGCCAAAAATACAAATTAAAAATTCCATTCAAAAAGAAAGTAACCGTAACAAATACTAAAGTAAGTCAATATATGCATAACCATACCCGCTTAATGCAAGGCATTTCAGTAAATAAATACATCTACAAAATGCATCTACAATAATTGTATTATACTTACATAGAAGTATAATAAAGTAAAATAATTAAATCTCATGTTCCATGATATTTCATCATAACTTGAATTTCATAGTGAACTAATCTAAATGTAATCATTTTCAAAATCAAAACATATACTCAAAATTAACATTCAAAATAATAATACAAAGTGCACCTTCAAATTCCAATAAACAAAAATATTAATCTCCAAATTACCCAAAACACTAAAGCAGAGTTTGAAATTAAAAAAATGAAAAGTATTGCGCAATATCAAAAAGGAAAATACGTAGCTACGTTAAAATCAATAAGCTTCAATGACCACCAATACATGTAGCCATTTCAGCAGTAGTCACAACAGTGACAAAACACGCTCAACACAGCAATAATGCTCTAAACTAGCAACCTTGCTAACTTATTAAATCAATGCATTCATAATATAACAGGTCAAATGTTTACCTTTGAAATCGGAATGACTAACGCGGGTCTCCAGGCGTGACCCGACGTCTAAACAGAGCTAAATCAGACAGAGGCTCTGATTAGAAAACGGTAGCAACTATAGTCAAAATAATACTTCAGTGAGCAATCATACGGCTGAACTGAACATATTACAGTCAATTAACGGATGGCAAAAGACTCACCGAGTATTCAGAGCTTGAATCGCCAAGGTTAAAGCACTTTGTAGGTTTGATTGGGGACGCCAAACAGACCATACCACAGCCACAGTGGAGACAGAGAGAGGAAGTGAACTCCGTAACCCGTAACTTTAAGGAAGTTGGAAGTTCGCGGGAGCCGCAGGAAGTGGGCCCGCCAAAATAAAAGTCTTAACTAAATACGGGTTACAGGTTCCCCCCCATACTCATGTACGGCCTCGTACATGTAGATGGCTGATGGCACACAGCATCGTTACAGGGAGTGGAGGTCAGAGGGGTCTCATCAAGCTGAAGAGCAGAGGCATATACATTACTGAGCCCATGGAACAGAGACTGAATGCTATGCAGGAATGGATTCCCAAGCTTCGAATACTGCAGACGAGTAGGCGGCTGGCGTGTTCGAATGGGACGTTGTACTCGTGGTTCAGAGTCTGGGCTGGAAAGTTCAGGTGTAAAAATTGATTCGGAATCACTTGAAATGCTTACTGGCTTCAGAGCAGGCACAGGTTCTGGATCAGAGGAGGTGCTTTCCCCAGGAGGCTCCGGGTAATCAGCAGCATTTGAGTCAGTTTCATCTGGAGGTTCTGCAGCCACACCTAGCTCAATGGAATCTAATTCTGGTTCAGAATCAGCAGTAGGTGCAGGTCCAGACTCTGATTTTTGTTCCACCTCAACAGTTTCGTCAGTGACAGACTGTGAACGCTGGCCAGGCGGAATCACAGACATAACAATGGGAGGAACTGCAGGTGCTGGAACAGGTAAATCCACCACGGTTGTGACACGGGTAGGAGAGGAGTTGGAGTTGTCAGGTAAGTAAGGTAAGAACAGTTCTTGCAGATCATCATCAGGGTCTGGAAAGTCAGAGCTTTCAGGAATCACTGGAGGCAATAACTTTACTGATATTATCTTTGCTGGTTCAGGCTTGGAAGCTGACGATAAGTAACCACAAGGTAGCAACAGGTCTCGGTGGAGAGTTCTGATGGGGTAATTTTTGCTTTCTGGCTTGACTGTGTATACCGGAAGAGTGCCGGCTTTCTTCTGGATAACATACACATCTGGCTCCCATCTGTCCGCGAGTTTGTGCTTGCCTCGTACTTTGACATTCCTGACCAGAACTCTGTCCCCAACAGAGAGTTCTGAAGCTTTGACTTGCTTGTCGAATCTGAGCTTGTTTCTCCCCATAACCTTTTCTGAGTTCTCGGTCGCAATCCTGTAGCTTTCTTCAAGATGGGACTTTAGCTTTTCAACATACTGTGAATGAGATGTAGACGGTTTCTCAGACACAGGCAGCCCAAAAGCCAAATCGATAGGAAGGCGGGGTTGTCGACCGAACATAAGTTCATATGGGGAATATCCAGTGACATCATTTCGAGTACAGTTGTAAGCGTGTACAAGCGGCTTGACGAAATCTTTCCAGTGAGTTTTATCCTGATCTTGCAAAGTGCCCAACATGTTTAGAAGGGTTCGATTAAATCGTTCCACAGGGTTGCCGCGAGGATGGTAAGGTGTGGTCCTGATTTTATGGATCCCAGCCATTTGACAGAGCTCTTTGATGGTATGTGATTCAAAATCACGCCCTTGATCGCTATGGAGCCGCTCAGGAATTCCATAATGAACCAGGTAGTTGTCCCATAGGGCTTTTGCGACTGTCTTGGCTCGTTGATTCGAGGTAGGCACTGCTACGGCGTATTTTGTGAAATGATCCGTTATGACGAGGACATCTTTTGTGTTACTCCGATCTGGTTCTATAGACAAAAAGTCCATACAGACGAGTTCTAAAGGCCTTGATGTTCTAATGTTGACAAGGGGTGCAGCTTTTTCAGGTTGGGCTTTTCTCCGGATGCATCGCTCACATCTTTTGATCTTGTTACAGACATCAACTGACATGCGTGGCCAGAAGAAACGGGATCTCACAAGGTCCAGTGTTCTCTCTATGCCCAAATGGCCCATTTGATCGTGAAGCTGGAAGAAGACATCAGGCCGATACTCCTCTGGAAGGACAAGTTGGTAAGTGGGCTCACCTCCGATATGTCTCCTCCTGACGAGAACATTATTATGGAGCTCCAGACGTGTAAGCTCTCTCAGGAGTAATGGCAGATCGGGGAGCTGTTCCCTCAGAGATGGCGGCGGAGTTTCTCCTCTCTCCAACTGAGCAATGATGTGCTGAAGGACTGGATCTGCTCTTTGTTTGGCAGCGATCTCAACATCAGAAAGGGATGGCACAATGGGTGAAGAGAACTGCAGATCGTTTACAAAACTGTCTGGCAGGCTGTCAGCGGTAGTGGAGAGCGTTTGCACAAGAGCAGCGACTTGGTCTTGATCAGGTGAGCTGTACACCAGTTGTCTGTCACATACAGCTTGGACTGAATGCTGGTCAATAGAAACACAGAATGGATCCTCAAGGTGTTGTTCTGTGAACTTCAGTATTCTCTCTCTCTCCTTCTGGGATAGGGCATCCTCTGATAGTCCAGCATGAGGTCGCCGAGAGAGTCCGTCAGCATCAGCATTCAGCTTCCCGGCTCGATAGACCATCTTAAATGTAAAAGTTGAAAGGGCGGAGAGCCATCGGTAGCTGGTAGCATCCAGTTTTGCAGAAGTCAACAAATACGTTAATGGATTGCTATCAGTGACTACAGTGAAATCCGATCCGTACAAGTAGTCAGTGAATTTCTCCGTGACCGCCCATTTGAGCGCCAAAAACTCAAGTTTATGTGCAGAGTATCTGCTTTCACTGCGTGACAGGCCTCTGCTAGCGTATGCAACCACTCGGTTTCTTCCATCATGCTCTTGATACAATACCGCACCAAGACCCATAGAGCTTGCGTCTGTGTGTAAAATGTAAGGTTTCCTTGGATCGGCAAAGGCAAGGACCGGGGCGGTCGTGAGTTTCTGGATTATCTCCTCAAAGGCTTGCTGGCAAGCAGGGGTCCAACGGTCAGCAAAAGGTTCTTTTGGATTCAGATAATGTTGCGACTTCCCCACCTGCTTGGACCTTTTCTGGCTGGGCGGATATCCAGAAGTTAAATCATTGAGGGGTCTAACGATGGAAGAATACCCCTGCACAAACCGCCGGTAGTACCCTGCAAAACCAAGGAATGATCTGAGTTCTTTGAGGTTTTGAGGGACAGGCCAGGACGTTAATGTGGCAATCTTGTCAGGATCGGTCTTCACACCATCGCTGGAAACGACATGTCCAAGGTAGTGAACTGATGTTTGGAAAAAAGACACATTTTTCAACGGATAACTTCAGTCCGAACTCTTTCAGGCGTTGGAGCACTTTCAGCAGACGTTGCTCGTGCTCTTCCAGTGTTGGTGCAAACACGAGCAAATCGTCAATAAACACCAGCGCTTCTTTCAAATTCAAATCCCCCATGCACCGCTCCATGAGGCGTTGAAAGGTGCTTGGGGCATTCGTCACCCCTTGAGGCATACGATTGAATTCATAAAATCCAAGTGGACATACGAATGCTGTCTTGCTCTTGTCGCATTCCTCCATCTCTATCTGATAGTACCCAGATTTCAAGTCCAATGTAGAGAACCATATGGAGCCAGCGAGTGCTGAGAATGTATCTTCCAGCTTCGGCAGTGCGTACGCATCCTTAATTGTCTGTGAATTCAACCGTCGATAATCAATACAGAGCCGTACCGTACCATTTTTCTTTCGCACCACAACTATCGGGGAAGCAAAGGGTGAGTTAGATTCACGTATAACACCAGACTGCAATAGCTCTTGAATGTGCTTACGAACAGCATCCACATCTTGAAGGTGTATCGGTCTTGGTCGTTGCTTGAAAGCAGTTGGAACCGAAAGCTTGATGTCATGCTTAACCTTGTCCGTGCGACCAAAATCTAATTCATGCTTTGCAAACACCTCAGGCATACTGTCGAGCATGGCTGTTACACGTTGCTTCCATTCAGTTGAGAGCGGCGACTCTCCGAATTTGTAGTTCAGCTTGGTCGGAATTGACTCTGTACAGTGGGAAGGTTGACGCATACTTTGTTCTTTTTGAAGGATGGTCTGAATGGCACTTAACTCTGCAATGGCTACTCTGGTAGGAATCACAACATCGTGGTCAGACTCGTTAGTGATTACCACTGGCAGATAGACAGGTTGGACTGGAGGTAGGTCGACAAGACTAGATTTCACCATCAAACCACCAGGTAGAGAGAAAGAGGTTGGATGTTGAATAAGCACTTCTTTCTCACCTTGCAGGAATGGACAAATGGCATATGCGTCCAGCACAACAGTCTTCCGAGCAGGAATGGTCTGTGGGGTAGTGGACAGCATCTTCAAAACACCATGATAGTCATCGGTTGTTAGCTTGCGTCTAATCTCCAGAATCTTGTGCACCGCCTTGTATCCAAAAGGCACAGGCTGAAACTCAGAGCGTGATATATAGTGCTGGTCGTAGACGACATCTAGAGTGTTGGTGCCAATCAGAACAGGGGGCTGTGTCGTTCGCAGGTCCGGTACAACCAAGGCCAGGGTATCTATGTCCATCTCTTTGCCTATAAACTCAGGTGGGAAAGTCAAACAGAGTTCGACATACCCGATGTAAGGCACACATTGTCCATTGGCGCCCTCTACCTCCAACAGATTATTCAACGGCTTTATCTCATGGTCTGAAAGGTAGGTGTTGTAGAAGGAATGTGAAACTGTGGTGACTTGAGACCCCGTGTCAAAAAGGCAATGGAAGATGGTCCCTTTAACCTTGACCTCGCCGGTGCTTCTTGTACCCACCAACCCCTTTGGCAATGGGCAACGTGGTGATGAATGCTTAACATGGGGACATTCATTGGTTGCAGCTCCTGCTTGTCCCTTGGCAGAAGCTGCTTCTAGTTTGATGGCTTCCGCTTTTCCCAGGATTGCTGCTTGCATTTGAGCTGGCGGCGTTTCTCTTCCACCAGACTGGGATTTGACTGACTGGAACAATTGGGGACTATGTGACCATCCTGCCCGCACCGGAAACAAAACCAAGGCTTTGGCCTGTTGACTCCCTGACCAGATTTTGGGTTCTTTTTGTTCAACTGAGCATCTGATTTAGCAGAGTTCTGAGCCAACAAGGCGGACATCTGGCTCTGAAGTCGCAACATCTGTTTTTTCAATTCTTCAATAGCGCTTGTGTCTGAGGTATGGTCACATGCACATGCACTAGTGCTATGAGTTTGCAGTTTTGCCTGGTGCCTCACTGATGGAATGTGCTTCTTCATTAGTGTCTCTTTTGCCAAC
Source organism: Rutilus rutilus (assembly GCA_021464565.1). Taxonomy (NCBI): domain Eukaryota; kingdom Metazoa; phylum Chordata; class Actinopteri; order Cypriniformes; family Leuciscidae; genus Rutilus; species Rutilus rutilus. Next base: position 3,899,199 of record JAJAQA010000006.1, on the reverse strand, counting down.
TGCCTGTCTTCTTCAGTTCTGAGCATAAACAACAGCTCTGAGAAGGGAGGTGGTTGGTCTCTTTTCTGTTCCAGTTGCAACTTGTTTATCACACCGCTGTCCCAGCACCCTCTGCAAAATTGTTTCAGCAAGTATCTATCCAATTCAGCAGCTGGAATACCACCACGCTTAACCACGCCACCAAGAGCGAGCTGGAGTCTCTGCAGGTATGAAGATGGTTGTTCTCCCTGGTCTTGAAGAGTGTTCAGATATTTGGCAAACAACTCCTCCCCATCTTCAACTGTGGCATAAGCGGAGTCAAGCACATGCAGAAAGGCAGCAGGCAGAACGTTGGGTCCAAAACTTTTCACCAGGTCTGCAGCTGGAGGGAGTAAACTTTCCAGTATGCGCCTCGTGATGTGTACCGGTGCTAGACTTGGATCTGCATTCAAAAGTTCAATTTGTGACCTCCAGGACTCGTAATTTACTTCATGCTGTGGTTTTGGAAGTTTTCCTGAGAAGGTGCGTAGTCGGAATGAAGACATGGGCTGAAAGTTAACATCGTCTCTGCGCACAATGTGTTCAACTACCACCCGTTGGACCTCAGGAGGATTCAGTTCATTGCCAGAGAGTGAGATTCTTGGTCCAACGTCCCTCGTTGGGGTTGGTCGAGGTCGAGGTCGAGGTCCTTGCTGTGCAACCGAGGAACGACTTCCATGTAATAAGGGAAAAGTAACTGACTGCGGTTGATCAGTCTCCGTAGCTGTTCCAAGCACCTCAACAGTGTCCTCTTCCTCCTCCTCCTCCTCATCATCTTCATCATACTGATCTTCCTCTCCACCACCAGTGGCTGCTATCCCCAAATGTGAACTTATTTGGTCAAACATTCCTTTCAGAACGCTATCGAATGACTGGCCACTCTGTCGGGAGATACGTTTCAACTCTTGCAGGTAATCAGGAAACGGGGTGGCCTCCACTGTGGCTGCGGCGGCACACTCACTCCTGAGTAACTTAATAACAAAATTGGCAGATTGAGCTGGAAAAGTATAAGGCAGTTTCGGTTCTAGCTCTGCTAAAGCTGCTGCATTAATAAATTCAACGGTCAGGTTTTTGTAAAATGGACTCTCATGTTCAGTAACGGTAAACGACTGTTTAATTTCACCGTAACTACGTAAATGATCAATGATTTCGTCATCTGCTTCGGTGTTTGTCACACCACTAATAATGACAGAATTAGCTACATTGATACCAGTTTTCTTAAAGAAATCCATGGTCCCACTTGATTACTATTGTTCTATATAAAAAAATGGTAATTAACCCAATGACACAAGACATACAGACATTCACAATATCAGGCTCCTGGCTGGCTCGCCAAACATGTAACAAATATGGGCTAGGCAAATAACTGCGGATGCTACCTGGCAACAGAAGATGGATCGTCACGGAGCCTGGGTTGTGAATGAGTACACCGGAGTCATAAATTTTAGCTTGAGTGTGTGTATTCAGTAATTAACAAAACAACAAACTAAACATAAACAAACAAACAATATAAACAAAACAAACAACATAAACAAAGTACCTTCAATGACACATACAAAACATAATTCTACTTAAAGTTCAGTTCAATGGCAGATTAATGCACTGCCAGCGAATGGAAAAGAAAACAGGAAAAGAAGAGGGAAAAAAAAAACAACCCCGACGCAATGTGTTCCACGGCCGAGACAGAGTCAGGTGAGATGTCAGTTAATTACGGGTTGAGCAATAGATAATCCAGATAGGAAAAAGTTCAGTCACGATGGATGTGTGGTTCGCTTATCCTACCACATATATGTCCAAGTTCTCTTAGCTCGCCATCTCGATCGGAGTCCTTGAGTTGGGACAGTCGAGAATTCAAGAGTCCATAATTGGAGAATGGAAATTAGTTGATCCAGAAAAAAAAACCTGACCTAAGAAGGCCAAAAATACAAATTAAAAATTCCATTCAAAAAGAAAGTAACCGTAACAAATACTAAAGTAAGTCAATATATGCATAACCATACCCGCTTAATGCAAGGCATTTCAGTAAATAAATACATCTACAAAATGCATCTACAATAATTGTATTATACTTACATAGAAGTATAATAAAGTAAAATAATTAAATCTCATGTTCCATGATATTTCATCATAACTTGAATTTCATAGTGAACTAATCTAAATGTAATCATTTTCAAAATCAAAACATATACTCAAAATTAACATTCAAAATAATAATACAAAGTGCACCTTCAAATTCCAATAAACAAAAATATTAATCTCCAAATTACCCAAAACACTAAAGCAGAGTTTGATATGAAAAAAATGAAAAGTATTGCGCAATATCAAAAAGGAAAATACGTAGCTACGTTAAAATCAATAAGCTTCAATGACCACCAATACATGTAGCCATTTCAGCAGTAGTCACAACAGTGACAAAACACGCTCAACACAGCAATAATGCTCTAAACTAGCAACCTTGCTAACTTATTAAATCAATGCATTCATAATATAACAGGTCAAATGTTTACCTTTGAAATCGGAATGACTAACGCGGGTCTCCAGGCGTGACCCGACGTCTAAACAGAGCTAAATCAGACAGAGGCTCTGATTAGAAAACGGTAGCAACTATAGTCAAAATAATACTTCAGTGAGCAATCATACGGCTGAACTGAACATATTACAGTCAATTAACGGATGGCAAAAGACTCACCGAGTATTCAGAGCTTGAATCGCCAAGGTTAAAGCACTTTGTAGGTTTGATTGGGGACGCCAAACAGACCATACCACAGCCACAGTGGAGACAGAGAGAGGAAGTGAACTCCGTAACCCGTAACTTTAAGGAAGTTGGAAGTTCGCGGGAGCCGCAGGAAGTGGGCCCGCCAAAATAAAAGTCTTAACTAAATACGGGTTACACTAGCATGTGATAATTAATCATTATTTCTCCAAATATGCGCACCATTGGACACCATTGTATTTGAGCACAAATAAACCGGAGAAGACAAGAATGAATGTTGTGTAAGTGATGATTTCAATTAAAAATAACGAACGTTACAGATTAATTATTTTGCACTCCTGGCATAAATTAAGAAATTAATGTCACTGCAAACCAGTTTAATCATAAACAGTGGTCAAATATCTAAGCTGGAGTCTTAAACCTTTCTTATGATGCTGAGTTTGTCCAGATCAAGTAAGAGTGTGATGTTTTGACGAGTAATGAATTTTGAACAACAAATAATAACGGGCAAGGGGATAATAAGTAGCCACGCTGTTCCCTTGGAGGGCGGGGGCAATAACAAAAGAAACAAAAGCCGGCTTATCTATGGAGGCAGAATAGTCTCAAATATAATTCACACAAAAAACAAGATTCACACATGCGTAGACAATTTCACATGCATGGAACCTAATTCACGCACACACAAAAAAAATTCACGTGCGTGAAAAAAAAAAAAATTCACAAAAAGCAATTCACATGCGCAAAATAAAATTATATATTCATAAATTACATTTCACAAATGCAAAACACAATTCGTAGATACACAACTGTGCACAAAAACCTTTGAATGTTTAAAATGTACGAGTTTATCCTTGAATATGAATGTACAAATCGTCATTCACGTGTGAATCGCCTTGGCTTTGTGTGTGTGTGTTTTTGAGACTTTCCTGGCAGCGAACTCCTCCTACACAGATGAGTCGTACTCTTTAGCCAATCAGATTTAAGCTTATCGATCAACCAATCGGTATCACGTGAGGGCGGGCCTACCGGCATGTTACGTCATCAGCTTTCGACCAAGAACCGGTTCGTGGCTGAGCAGAGGTATGTGTACTGCACTTGATCAGTTTGTCACGGGGTGACTAAATACATCAGTCCCCTGTAAAGCGGAACTAAAATTTGTCGCGACTCCCCCGGAACCTAAACAGTGAAACACCTACACAGCCTGAACCAGCGTAAGCGCCCCGTAAACAGGAATTAATTATCCGAGATCACCGGCAGCTGGGCCCGAGGTGAGCGAGGGCTGAGAATGAGACACGTTGTCTAAGAGGAGCATAAAAGGAGAGGTAAAGGGAAGCTGCGGTGTGTTTTTGGGGTGGTGCTTGTGCAGTGCTTACAGCAATGTTTGGAGCTGAGTTCGGGGCTGAGCTGTGATGAGAGTGAATGGGCTGCGGGCACGGTCATTCAAGGGCAGGTGCTGATTCAGGTACGTTCGTGGAAAGAGGGAAGACGCTGGAATAAGGAAAACTTGATGAGAACTGTGAGTACAAGATTCGATCGCTGACTTTTCACATATGAAGATGGTTGCTGTAAATGCGGATTAGGAAATGGGCGACGGCCTTAAGCTTTGTATTTCCCCTTGGAGTGATGACTTACAGTGATGAAGTGATGTGATGCACGGTCTCGTTGTGTGAATTTATACACTTAAATCTGCTGGAACCTATCTACTGACCTGCATTACAATACTGTGATTGTGTGAAGAAGTTAACTATGATATATCTTACAGAGAAGAAAAACGTTGTGAAATACTGAATCATTGACTGTGAGAAACTGTTCATCGGCTGCTTTGCAGTGAAAGACTCCAGTTGTAAGTCCCTTGTCTTCTGTGAACCACGAAGATTTACATGAATGCTCACCTGTCTGCTTTGCAGAATTAACTCCTCTTACCAGCTCTGTGTGTAAGCCCGCCTCTGAGGAAGACTGTGAGAAACTGTTCATCGGCTGCTTTGCAGTGAAAGACTCCAGTTGTAAGTCCCCTGTCTTCTGTGAACCACGAAGATTTACATGAATGCTCACCTGTCTGCTTTGCAGAATTAACTCCTCTCACCAGCTCTGTGTGTAAGCCCGCCTCTGAGGAAGACTGTGAGAAACTGTTCATCGGCTGCTTTGCAGTGAAAGACTCCAGTTGTAAGTCCCCTGTCTTCTGTGAACCACGAAGATTTACATGAATGCTCACCTGTCTGCTTTGCAGAATTAACTCCTCTCACCAGCTCTGTGTGTAAGCCCGCCTCTGAGGAAGACTGTGAGAAACTGTTCATCGGCTGCTTTGCAGTGAAAGACTCCAGTTGTAAGTCCCCTGTCTTCTGTGAACCACGAAGATTTACATGAATGCTCACCTGTCTGCTTTGCAGAATTAACTCCTCTCACCAGCTCTGTGTGTAAGCCCGCCTCTGAGGAAGACTGTGAGAAACTGTTCATCGGCTGCTTTGCAGTGAAAGACTCCAGTTGTAAGTCCCCTGTCTTCTGTGAACCACGAAGATTTACATGAATGCTCACCTGTCTGCTTTGCAGAATTAACTCCTCTTACCAGCTCTGTGTGTAAGCCCGCCTTTGAGGAAGACTGTGAGAAACTGTTCATCGGCTGCTTTGCAGTGAAAGACTCCAGTTGTAAGTCCCCTGTCTTCTGTGAACCACGAAGATTTACATGAATGCTCACCTGTCTGCTTTGCAGAATTAACTCCTCTTACCAGCTCTGTGTGTAAGCCCGCCTTTGAGGAAGACTGTGAGAAACTGTTCATCGGCTACTTTGCAGTGAAAGACTCCAGTTGTAAGTCCCTTGTCTTATGTGAACCACGAAGATTTACATGAATGCTCACCTGTCTGCTTTGCAGAATTAACTCCTCTTACCAGCTCTGTGTGTAAGCCCGCCTCTGAGGAAGACTGTGAGAAACTGTTCATCGGCTGCTTTGCAGTGAAAGACTCCAGTTGTAAGTCCCTTGTCTTATGTGAACCACGAAGATTTACATGAATGCTCACCTGTCTGCTTTGCAGAATTAACTCCTCTTACCAGCTCTGTGTGTAAGCCCGCCTTTGAGGAAGACTGTGAGAAACTGTTCATCGGCTACTTTGCAGTGAAAGACTCCAGTTGTAAGTCCCTTGTCTTATGTGAACCACGAAGATTTACATGAATGCTCACCTGTCTGCTTTGCAGAATTAACTCCTCTTACCAGCTCTGTGTGTAAGCCCGCCTTTGAGGAAGACTGTGAGAAACTGTTCATCGGCTACTTTGCAGTGAAAGACTCCAGTTGTAAGTCCCTTGTCTTATGTGAACCACGAAGATTTACATGAATGCTCACCTGTCTGCTTTGCAGAATTAACTCCTCTTACCAGCTCTGTGTGTAAGCCCGCCTCTGAGGAAGACTGTGAGAAACTGTTCATCGGCTACTTTGCAGTGAAAGACTCCAGTTGTAAGTCCCTTGTCTTATGTGAACCACGAAGATTTACATGAATGCTCACCTGTCTGCTTTGCAGAATTAACTCCTCTTATCAGCTCTGTGTGTAAGCCCGCCTCTGAGGAAGACTGTGAGAAACTGCCATTGGCTGCTCCACAGTAAAAGAATCCAGTTGGTCATCCTTTCGCCTGCCCTGTGCGTTTGTCCGCCTTTGGGAAAGACGGAAGGGAAAGCCGCCGCTGTCTGGTGGGCGGTGAAAGACCTCGGTCAGAAGACCCACGCTCCTGGCCGTAAACCCCCCCCTTTCTCTTCCTCCTTCCGAGACATACGTACCATACACTTACCTGACGGCAATTCCACGAACCCCTTTAGTCTCCCCTTCTGGCCTGGGAACCGAAGAAATCCTACTCACCGGACCTCTACCTTTTAAGACTTTTAACCTTCTAATTCATAAATAAAATATACCTTTTTGATTATTCTGTCTGGTGTTGTCTTGCTTGGCCTCTGTCCGACCCCCCAAGGGTGAAAGAGGGGTTCCAGGGGTGGGTGCAGCCTGATTGGCCCACCCCGGCCTGTGACAAGTTCATTTATGTGTTTACTGAAGTTAAAGAGTTCAAGATCAGTTGAAGCAAGAGAAGCATCTCGGGAGAACGTCCGTAAGATTTTGTGTGGTTGTCTATTGCAGATTGCCTCACAAACTTACTGGTTTATAGAGCATAAAATCCTGCCGCAGAACTGTGTGAAGAGTAAGGGTTAAGTTAGAGAGGTGAGATTTTGTTAGGCAGGAATAGCTAGGGAGAAGCAAGGGCTGATTCTTGGTTTATATTGTACACTGTCTATTTTGAGTAATCACTTCACTCTACAGTGCATTTGTATTTTTGCGATTACTTTGTATCTTGTTGTTGGCGGCTTGAGGCTTGACGCGTTTTTTTTTTTTTTTTTTTTTTTGACTGCGTGTTTTTCGGTCTCATTATGGATTTTGATTTAGAAGACTTTGTGGCTCACCCGAGCCTTGAAAAATTTGAACAATGTACTAAGAATAATTTGCTCTCTATTGCTGCTCATTTTAAAATACCTATCTCAAAACAAGAAAAGAAACAAAATATCAAATCTCAAGTGCACACTGAATTAGCTGAAAAAGAACTGCTCCCTCCCGTGAGCTCTGGCTTTTCCTGTGCGGTTGCGCATCCAGATCCTGAGCTGCGTAAATTAGAGCTACATGTAGAAAAGCAGCGTTTAGAGCTCAGGGAAAAAGAGCTTAAGCATGATTTTGAGCTGCGTAAATTGGAAATAGAGGAGACAGGAAGACGTGAGTCGGTCCGTCTCAGAGGAGCTAGACAGGTGGGCGGTGAAGTTGGCATGGCGGAGATGGATTATGATGTTAAAGGTGCAATGTGTGATATTTCTGAGGATCTATTGACAGAAATGCAATATAGGATCCATAACTATGTTTTCAGTGGTGTATAAAGACCTTACTTAATGAACCGTTATGTTTTTATTACCTTAGAATGAGTCATTTATATCCACATAACAACGGCCACCCCTTCTATGAAGATCGACATATTGTGACGTCATGTTTCTACAGTAGCCGACAGCGAACAGACAGCGCTACAGAGCGCGTTCCGTCACTAACTCGATTGACAAACAGCAGAAAAAGAAAGATAGCAGAATACTCAGGTTGTCCCTGACTCTGCAAACGTGGAGAAAAACATGCTGTCTGAACTACGCCTCGGACATCGTAACGTTAGCTATCTCCCCTTACCTAGCTGCTTTGATGCTCTTATCTTATACTAACTAGCATGGAAACAAGCTATGGTAAAGTCAGTGAATAAAAGACTAACACAATGATAAGCAAGTAAAAATAACAATCGCAATAACATGTGGTTTTACTGAATAATTAAGTAAATATAATTTAATATAAAATATAATATAGAGAAACCTCATTGCTTGACTTGCTACTCTCTGCTGACTCAGACGACGACATCTTCCGATCATACGTCGGCCACCGTAGCTTCTCATTCGAGTTTGAAATTTGAAGGAAAGTCCGCGAATTATTAACCGGTTGCAATTCGCAAATCTCACCACTAGATGCCGCTAAAAATCACACACTGCACCTTTAATAAATGCATTCGTTTAATTCCGCCCTTTTCTGAGAGAGATGTTGATAAATACTTTGTGTTATTTGAGAGAGTAGCGATGACCTTAAAGTGGCCAAAAGAAATTTGGCCTCTCCTGCTGCAGTGTGTATTTACGGGTAAAGCCCAGGAGGCGTATGCTTCTCTTTCACCTGGGCCCGGTTTTTCAAAAGGTTTAATCCGGATAAAATTTATCCGGATTTAGTAATCCTTTTTTTTGCGATCCGTGATCACGTAATCCAGTTTACTTTTGAGCCAGTTTTTCAAAGTAACATCGGATTGGATCAATCTGATCCGGATAGGAACTTTTCAGGATCACCAAATCTGGATATCCAGTGCTCAAACAGGATAGGAAATCACAATGTAGAACTATATGTAAAGAGCAACAAGTAGAATAGCCAGTGTGGGGTCAATATAAGTTTATTTTTATTTGAAATGAAAACACACATTTAAAAAAAAAACTAAAAACAAGAAAAACCCCACCCCATCCTCTTCCAGCAGTCCGCTCATTCCATTCTTTGCATTTTTTTGGTTATTCTGTAATCATTGCATGCATCACTAATAAATATTCTAAAAACAAAAATATTTTCGATTGTGATGAATGACTAATATATCAATTTGTGACAGAATAAAATTTATTGGTTTTGGTCAATTTTGACAGCTGTTTGGGGGATTATTTTATGAGGCCAAACTCTTTCTACTTTGCTGTAGGCCTATACTGAAAGGCTGAATACGTTAAAGCCTACCTAATGACTGTAGCCTGACGGATGAACAAATAAAATTAAAACCTTATGAATAAATAGGATATCTTGTAAAATACTGCATGATCCAAATATAGTATTATTTGATACATTTTTAAAGTTTTCATTACATTTTGGGCATGAAATCCACGCTGAATCCACCCTTCTGGGCCCAGTTTTTCAAAAGTAATCCAGTGGGATTTCGGATCACGGATTGGATCAAATCTTGGAAATGGGTTTTTCAAAAGCAAAAGAGGGATTCTGAACTAAGATCAGATCATGTAATCCGATCTTAAATTTGATCTGGATCAAACCTGCCCTTTGGGTTTTTCAGAATTTTGAACTCGGATTAGGATCTATTTGATCCAAAAAAACAGGATTATCCTGATCCCATCAGAAGGGTGGATTCAGTTGTGATTTTTCAAACCAAATAAAACCAGAGAGGTTTTTTTTTTAAGTGAATGATCACAAAATCAATGTTTACTGATGATATATACATTTCTTCATATTTGAAGCATATATGAAGCATGTCACATCTAATGAGATATGGTAAAACAACAAAATCTACAATTTAACATTATAACAAAATAAGGAAAGTAAAATGTTTCTGTTTATTACAGTGTTTCTGTTTCTTAAAATTAAAATAAACAACGGTTATTTGTGGCCACCGGTATTTTGCCAACTGCTGTTCTTTGCTAAGCCAGTAGGCTACACTGTTGGTTCCATTTAAGGCTCTAGTAAACAGGATTTGGTGATCCTGAAAAGTTCCTATCCGGATCAGATTGATCCAATCCGATGTTGCTTTGAAAAACTGGCTCAAAAGTAAGGTGGATTACGTGATCACGGATCGCAAAAAAAAGGATTACTAAATCCGGATCAATTTTATCCGGATTAAACCTTTTGAAAAACCGGGCCCTGATGGGATCAGTTTAATCCAGATTTTTGGGATCAAAGTGATCCAAATCCTACAAAAAAGTTCTGAAAAACCCAAACTAAAGGTTTGATCCGGATCAAAACCAAGATTGGATTACGTGATCTAATCCGATTATGTAATCCGTTTTTTCTTTTGAAAAACCCATTTTCAAGATTTGATCCAATCCGTTATCCAAAATCCTAGTGGATTACTTTTGAAAAACCGGGCCCTGAAGTAAGTTTAAATTATGATCAGGTGAAAGTTGCAGTTTTAAACCAGAAATAACACATTTTTTCACAATTTCCGCCTATACTGTATGCTTTCTTTTATCCCTGTGGCATGAAAGAACACCAGAGACACAAAACTCAACAACTTCAATACTCAAGGCACTCTGATGACTCAGAAAATGTATAATATACCCATACTATTTATTTGTGAGAGCTAGGGCTGTAGTCAACCAAAGAAATGCTTAGTCGACCAAAGTCCTGTCCTGCACAACGATTAGTCGACAAAAAAAAAAAAGACGCGATGTTTTGCATTTTGATTGAACATTTATTAAACAATTGTCATAGAGCATTTATAAAACAACAACGAAAAAACGTTTATTTTTTATTTTTTTTATTGACACCTGGGATCCCCCGCGAAACGGTTCTCATTCGCGCTTGAATAAGGCCGGCGACACACTGGCTGCTGGCATGAGAGTCTCAGCTGTGTTGGGTGTCTGTTTTTATTTCGGCTCCCATGTTAATAGGTTGGAGTTTTGCACACTGCCTGCGTGAGACACGCGTCTCAGGCGCGGCTCGAGCCACGCGGAAAACGCGTGCATGCCAGAAATAGAACCGACGCCTGAGTGTTCCAGCAACGGGAGTGTTCTCTGGCTAGAGCGCAGAACAGCGGAGTTTGTGTGAACCGAAGTGCATGCCTGAGCTTGTATTGCTGCTGTTGCTTTGACATTGTGGAAAATAGAATAATAGAAACAAAATGTATTAGACTTTTTACCCGTTACTATCAATCTAAATTAATCTCATTTTTAATTTAGGCTAACTTAATTTCGTTTTTCTTTATTTAAATTTAGTTTTTTCTTTATTTAAATTTAGTTTTTCTTTAGGCCTATTTAAATTTAGTTTTTCTTTATTTAAATTTAGTTTTTCTTTATTTAAATTTCATTTTTTCTGTATTTAGATTTCGTTTTTTTCTTTATTTAAATTTCGTTTTTCTTTATTTAAATTTCGTTTTTCTTTATTTAAATCTACCATTTACTGTGTCAGTAATTTGTTAGTCAGAAAAATATTAGACTACCTTAAAAGTATTGCTTAAGTTAACAGACTGTGTGCTTTTTATATCACTAGTGCAGAGTCCGTTCTCGAATATAGCCGCCCTGCTCGCGTGAGGTGCGCCGCTTCCCGCCCGCGCTGTTCTGTAGTTTACTATTAATTCTGAACGTGTTGCGTCTCGCGTGTCTGTCTATATTGCACCAAATGCAACACTGCACTCCCTTGTGAAGTCGATTGGATGAACGGTTCTTGAAATAATCAAAATGCAAACGGACAGACAGACACATAGAGATTACTATATTCCTTACTGAGCGCGAAGCAGCAGTGCAGCCAGCCACAGGTGCGGTTCACAAGGGCGTAGGTTTGGCCTCAGCTTTGGTGGGGACATCCCCCCTCCCCCTCCCCCTGGAATTATTTTGTTGTAAGATACCAGTGCTTTAATGGCGATTTCAGACTGTTGGCAATACAGAATATCACAATACAGAAGTGAATCTACTTCATCTCATTATATTGTATCCTGACCCCAATACACCATCCTGTATACTGTCCCTAAAGAGCTAGTATAACTGTATAATCTCAAAAATGCACTCTCAAAAAATAAAAATAAAAACCTGAGACTGTGTAATGCTGAACAACCAAACGTTTTATTAACATAAATTGTTAAATAATGAACAAATGAATAAAATACACACGTATCATAGTATGCATTCAACACAACAAATCCATTATTATTATCTATTATTATTATTATTATCATCCATGATTACAGTATTCCATTAATACTAAAATTGTATTTACTATTCTATATCAAATTCTATTGATATATTCTATTCTTAAATATTAAATTCTTAGGCTACACTCACTCACAAATACATTACATACATTACATAAATAGAATGTAGAAACGAAAAATGTCTCGGATCCACTGTTTATGTTGACTGCAAGATTCTAAGTTAAGGTCAGCTAATTAACATTCGGTGACTTGCTAATGTAGCATTCTATCATGATAGCGCGACTTCTATGAGTCTATCAGTGCTGTGCTGCACAGCCTAATCAATACTCTTAACCTTAGTTGAAAGATTGCTGCTGCTAGGTTTAACTGTAACAACATCCTGGGTAACACATACTATCACCAATACTATTTTCCACAGTAGAATCTGCATTTGAAAGCCTGGTCAGTCACTACTACTGGTAGTTTATTTGTGTGACTAGTTATTTTGCCTACTTACACTCTGCTTTATGAAAAAGCTTCGTATGTCCCCTTTCTTCTTCTTGAGTGGCATATAGCTGATCTATCTACAAAGTACAAAAAGTGGCAAAAAACGGAATATTAAAATGTTTTACTCTGGCCTTTGTATGTGGCAGAGAGACAGCCCTGGTAACTTACCGTCGGCGTCGTCGACACGTGCGTGCGCGCGCACGCACACACACACACACACACACACACACACACACACACACACCACCCGCTCGCTGCCAGTGCAAGCACAAAAGTAGTCCCGGCCCGCGCGTGTAGCCTGTCAGATACACCGCCGCCAATCAAATTACGGCGTTTCTTGTACTGTCGTTGTTTTGGCCGTTGGAATCGATCCAAATAGCAGCGCAAAGATCCAAATAGCAGCGCAAAGATCCAAATAGCAGCGCAAAGATCCAAATAGCAGCGCAAAGATCCAAATAGCAGTTCAAAGGAGCTTGCAAAATATTGGTGGGGACAAATTTGTCATCTCAAAATATTGATTGGGACTAGTACCTAGCGTCCCCCCTAAACCTACGCCCATGGCGGTTCCCGAGTGTTCTACGTGGTGCGCTAAACTGTGGTGCTGTTTAAAGTTGGGGATAAAACATAGGCTAATTATATTTAGAATACAGTAATATATAACTGCTTATAAAGGAATAAATATCAAGGAGTAAATCAATGAAAATTTCTTTATTGGTGAAAAAAAAATAATTATGTGACTGGTCGACCAATGAGAATGTCAGTCGACCAAGACGGCATCGACCGATTAGTCGACTAAACGACTAAAGTTGACAGCCCTTGTGCAGCCAGCACAAGTCTTCAAAATAGAATAGACAAAGAATGGACAAATAGAATACCCTATTAGTCCAGGGCCAAATGGACTATTTATTCATGTACAGTTGTAATAAAAAGTAATTGTTTCAATAACACTTGTAAGTGGTTTAACAAAATGTTTCTATCATGTATTTTGATATTCACCCACTTTCAGTTAGAATGTCAGAAAGTAGCTCATGCACGGTCCATATGGATTTTTGGGCTCCAATAGTCCATATTGGACCCAAGAAACATATTTCTGGCCAAAGAGTCCTCGATCTTGGGCTTTCTATACATACTCATATACTCCTTCTGATGCTTCATAAGCCATATAGTCTGAACATTAACGCACAGATCACTGACGGCGCGCTGCGTGGAACTGTTGGTTAAGTTGACTGGTTATAACAACACTACCAACTATGCCATCTTCAATCAACTTCCACTCAAGAGTTAAAATTTGACCACTTTTGTCTGATTTATCATCAGAAGAAGTCTATAATTTTACATCGTTTAAAACCTTTTGAGGAACCTTTGACCAGAAATAATAATAGGTCATATAAGGACATATATATGGCTTATGAAGAATCAGAAGGAGACAATGAGTATGTATAGAAAGTTCAAGATTGAGGACTCTTTGGCCAGAAATATGTTCCTTAGGGCAATTATGGACTTCTGTATGGCTGATGTAACATCAGATGGAGTCAACGAGTATGTATAGAAAGGTCAAGTTTCGAGTACTCTTAGGCATGAAATATGTTCAGTAGTTCAAAAAGGGGCCTCTGTCTGGCTGATTTAACATCAGAAGGAGTCTATAAGTTTATATAGTTTAAAACCTTTTGAGGACCCATTGACAAGAAATCAGTTCAATAGGTCAGATTTTGACTTTTATATGGCCTACGAAGCATCGGAAGCAATACTATGCGTTGTTGGTGGGGGCGATACTGCAAGTTGCTTGCGTCCTACGTGTAGACTATGAAAGGGAGCACGTCACTCACGTTGCTCGCGTTGACTCTGTAAGAGCCCTAACGCGTTAAAAAAAAAATAACGCAACTGAAGCCTGGTTTATACTCGACGCGTCCACACGAGCGCAAAGGTGCGCGCGGCAAAAATGACGTCATCGCGGAGTCGCAAGGGCCCATTTCGCCTGGCGGTGTGCACGGCAGATTTTGTAACAACGCGCGCAGCGCCGCATCCGAAGATGAACGACTTCGAACCGAATCTGGCCGAGCTCGAACTTCTCACCACACTGGCACCCAGTTTGCACGTCTAAATGAGTTGCTTACATTTTAAAAATGAGCATACAATAAAAGTATTTTTAAAGAACATAAAGGTCCATGTTTAATAAAAATGTTCACGAAACTTAATGAAATGTTTAGTGAAATTAGAAAATATGTAAGAGATCGTTAATTTAGTTATGTTGTATACACATTCTCATATCCATATATTTTGTTTTATTGTCACTAGCAATAATCTCAGGGTTTACTGGGTTTTACAGGATTCTTTTTGTAGTGTTGGTGGCGGTGTACTAAAATAAACTTTGGCTGTTTCTCAATTCCAAGAACGCAGAGAACGGACTTGTGTTCTCGTGGAGACCGGTCTTGCCAAGCTTCCTTGGAAGAACGAACTCGGAACCGGCCGCAATGACTTCTGGGACACCAGGCGAGTACTAGCTCAAGTCTGCATTCGATGCATCCTCGGGCTCAAGAACACATCCGGGTTCTTTCATGCGTCCTCTGTACTTGCGTTCTTGAGAATTGGGTCTGAACTTCGACGGTTAATGATGACGTAAAACGAGAACACAAGGACGCAAGATCGCTGAAGAACGCATATTGAGAAACACCCATTGTCACGTGTGTATAGCTTTCTTCTTCTCATCGCTGATTCCTGATGGTTAGAGGATAATTACTGGAGTCGCCCCCTATCGTTTCAAAGAATAGTACAACGGCGAGCGCGTCGAGTATAAACGCCTCGTCCGTTTGGGGAGGTGCGCGCGCAGTCTGCGGAGACTCGCGCTGCGGAGCCAGGCGAAAGTATAAACAAGGCTTGACGCAGCACTTTTTTTTTGCCTCGTTTTAATGGCTTCCTGTTGCGGCTGCTATTGAAAAGGCTGAAAATGATGCCGTCTCGCCTCTCAGTGTTTGGCGATCAGGTTTCATTCTCGCGCAGCTTTCATGAGCGGGTCTTTTCCGCTCCGTGTGTGCGTCGCGCTCTCTGTTCCGTGTGTGTGTGTTTGTGTGTGTGTGTGTGTGTGTGTGTCGGCGCGCTGCGCTGTCGTTAACGGCCCAAATGCTCCAATCATGTACCGATCACGCACTGAAAAAGCAAAGTCCGCTCAAATAACAAATTTCTCTGTAGACTTCTGTTTGCTGAGCTGGTATAGTCATGCTGGGCAACAATGGTAAAATTACCTGCTCTGATCACATGCTCTGGTAATAATAGCTTTGTAGGACTATATTTTATTTTGATAATTAGTAAAAAAAAAAAAAAAGTTAAATTGATTGATTATTGAAAAAGATTAATATATTGATATATTGATGTTTAATATTATTTTAATATAGGGCTATTTTCTGTTCCTTTTTTTTTTTTTTTACCTGTGTTGTTTAATTTAATTAGGTGATTTTTAAGTTTAAATATTGATGATTACAAGCTTGGGGGAATTGCAATTAATTACAGCAAATTGTGCAATTAATTAGTTAATTTTTATTATTATTTTTTATTCCCAGCCCTAATAAATATGTATAAAAAGTTCAAGATTGAGGACTCTTTGGCCATTAATATGTTCAGTAGGTAAATTCTGGCTCTCTGGCTGATGAAACATCAGGAGTCAATAAGCATGAATAGAAAGTTCAAGATCAATTACTCTTCAGTCAGAAATATGTTCAATATTTCAAATCTGAAATACTGTATGGCTGAAGAAACATCAGAAAGAGTCTGAGTGTGTTTAGAAAGTTCACGATCGAGGACTCTTTTGCCAGAAAAATGTTCAGTAGGTCATTTATGGACTGCTGTCTGGCTGATTAAACATCAGAAGAAGTTAATGATTTTATATAAAAAGTTCAAGTTTACAGACTCTTTGGGCAGAAATATGTTCAGTAGGTCAATTATGGACAATTGTCTGGCTGATGAATCATCATAAGGAGTCAATAAGCATGTATCGAAAGTTCAAGATCGTTCAAGTTCATAGACTCGTTGGCCAGAAATGTTCAACAGTCAGTATGGACAATTGTCTGGCCGATGTATTATCTGAAAGAGTCTATAAGTATGAATAGAAAGTTCAAGATCAAGGACTCTTCAGTCAGAAATATTTTCAATATGTCAAATCTGAACTACTGTATGGCTGAAGAAACAGCCTAAGGAGTCAATGAGCATGTATAGAATGTTCAAGATCGAGGACTCTTTTACTAGAAATATGTTCAGGAGGTAAATTATTGACTATTGTCTGCTTGATGAAACATCGTAAGGAGTCAATGAGCATGTATAGAAAGTTCAAGTTCAGAGACTCGTTGGCCAGAAATGTGTTCAATAGTCAATATCTACAATTGTCTGGCCGATGTACTATCTGAAAGTAGCCTGGGTTTCCCCATGCTGCCTTGCGCGTAGCACAATTTTATTCACGCTGCTAGGCAGCCTGGACACCATGGACCAGATTTTCCCCTCAAAAAGGGAACCAATCACAGAACGGGGAGGGAGCAGCAAGACGATGACGACGTCTATGCAACTGTCACCCCTAATAACACTAACCTCCCGGATAAATTCAGTGTTTTTTTTGATAAAAACATGTCTGTAGAGTGTTTATATGTACCTTTTACCCTCATGTTTGTCTTGCACAAACGGCAATATTCGCTGAACGCCATCGTGTACACATAAATCTTTGACCCATCGTCGTCTTCTTCGTTGAATTTCTGTCGCTCTACATACGTCATCTGGTATAATTGAAGCGATTGGCTATGAGCTACGTACAGGCGCATTTGATAGACATTCATAGCGCCCAATAAACGGCTCTGGGCATTCGTAAACCAGGCCTCAAATACGAGAAAATGAACATGTGGTTCCCAGACCACATCTCAATGAGACGAGGTCTGACGTTAGCCAGGCTAATCTGAAAGAGTCTATAAGTATGAATAGAAAGTTCAAGATCGAGGACTCTTCGATCGGAAATATGTTCATTATGTCAAATCAGAACTACTGCATGGCTGATGAAACACCAGAAAGAGTCTATATGAGCATGTTTAACTCTTTACCCGCCAAACACGGAATTTTCCGGGTATCCGTGTTTTAGGTGGTATACGGTAAGGAAGACCCGTGCGCATGCTCTGAAAGAGTACGGAACTTTTTTGATCAAAGAAATGCTGCGATCGGCTCAAACATGAATGGAGTAGCGAGAATGTAGGTCAAAATATCTGAAATGAAGCGGTTTACGGCTGATCAAGTACTGGAGGTGTTGATGGACACGGAGTCTGATCACTCCTTATTTGATCATTCTGAATCTGATCGGGACGAAGTAGTTAGTGAGAGAGATGTTCATGTCACAGAAAGTTCTAGTCATGGACGAGCAGCAGATAACGTTAGATTGTTCACCCGTCGATCTGGACGGAGATAAAGTTCACCTGTGTGTCGAAGAGTGGACAGTGACAGTTCAGAGTCAGACTGTGAAACTTCGGACAGTGAGTGGACGCATTCAAGGCCAAAACCTCATTCGTCGTTCCCAGGTGGCAGAACGCGTAGAGGTAAGACAAGATAAGAAAATAAAATAAATACACATATATATATATATATATATATATATATATATATATATATATATATATATATATAAACACTATAATGTTTGTGTGTGAGTGTGCAAAAATATATGAGCGTGTAATGCCCAAATTGTTTCTCTCTTTGTGCACATTTACCACACTGTAATATGTATTTACAGGTGAAACTCGAAAAAATTGAATATCGTGCAAAAGTTGATGATTATGGCTTACATCTTATGTAAACCCCAAATTCTAAATTAGAATATTGTGAAAAGGTTTTCATAAGCTGTAAGCCATAATCAAAGTTATAACAAATAAAGGCTTGAAATTACACTTTGCATGTAATGAGTCTACATAATATATTAGTTTCACCTTTTAAGTTGAATTACTGAAATAAATGAACTTTTGCACGATATTCAAATTTTTCGAGTTTCACCTTTATGTATGTATGTGTATATATATATATATATATATATATATATATATATATATATATATATATATATATATATATATATATATATACAGTGCAATGCATAAGTGAATACACCCATGCTAAAGTTGACTAAAAAGAGGAATAAAAAATCATCTTTTGGAAATTGAACTTAATGCCTTAATTTAAAAAAATTGGAAAAATCCAACCTTTAAGGACACCAATTTTCGTTGTGAATGAATAATGTATCGTAAATAAATAAATGTTCTTCCTTAAAATACATGGTGCATAAGTGAGTACACCCCTATGTTAAATTCCCATAGAGGCAGGCAGATTTTTTATTTTTAAGTATTTAAAAAATAATAATAATTTTGGATACTATGCATCCTGATAAAGTTCCCTTGGCCTTTGGAATTAAAATAGCCCCACATCATCACATAGCCTTCACCATACCTAGAGATTGGCATGGGGTACTTTCCATAAGATCATCTCTCAATGCAAATCAAACTAGCTTTTAGGCTAACTGAAATAAAACCATGCCAATCTCTAGGTATGGTGAAGGCTATGTGATGATGTGGGGCTATTTTAATTCCAAAGGCCAAGGGAACTTTATCAGGATGCATAGTATCCTAAAAAAAAAAAAAAAAAAAAAAAAACTTAAAAATAAAAATCTGCCTGCCTCTATGGGAATTTAACATAGGGGTGTACTCACTTATGCACCCTGTATTTTAAGGAAGAACATTTATTTATTTACGATACATTATTCATTCACAAAGAAAATTGGTGTCCTTAAAGGTTGGATTTTTCCAATTTTTTTAAATTAAGGCATTAAGTTCAATTTCCAAAAGATGATTTTTTATTCCTCTTTTTAGTCAACTTTAGCATGGGTGTATTCACTTAAGCATTGCACTGTATATATATATATATATATATATATATGTATGTGTATGTGTGTGTGTGTGTGTATCTTTTTTTTTTTTGAAAGTAATTCCAATTATTCATATAATTATTTACAGGTAGAACACAGCGAGGCAGAGGCCGGATGCGTCAAGTACATCAACATGGTGCTGCTGGTGACCAAACAAGGGCCACTGTGAACCATCCAGCTGAAGATGCTGAACCTGATGATCCTGAGTGGCATGAAACTAACTGGCAGCCAAAAAACATTCCCTTCACTGAGAATCCTGGGCCTATCGGTGATGCTGCTGCTCTTGAGTCAGAACAACCTATAGACTTTACTGAGTTGTTCATTTCTGATGAACTGATTCAGAACATTGTTGATCAGACCAACCTGTATGCAGATCAGTGTATTCAGGCTATGGATGACACTTCAAAACATGCTAGATGTCATGCATGGAAGCCTGTCACAGTTTCAGAAATGAAAACTTTCATGGGGCTCCTTTTTCTCACTGGTATCATTCATAAGCCTGAACTTGAAATGTACTGGTGTACAGATGACATGTTAGCTACCCCCTACTTCAACAAGGTCATGCCTCGCAACAGGTTTGAAATCATATGGAGATTTCTTCACTTCAATGATAATACAACAAGGCCATCCAATTGTACTGACAGGCTGTACAAAATCCGCCCTGTCTTGGATCACCTTGTGTCCAAATTCCGCGAAATGTATCACCCTCATCAATGCAAATGTTAGATTTGGGCTATGTTTCTGTGGCGTGGACGCCTAGCTTTCAGGGTGTACAATCCCCAGAAACCCATCAAATATGGAGTAAAATCCTACATCTTGTGCGATTCTGACACAGGCTACTGTTTTAACATGAAGCCCTATTGTGGGGAAAGCGCTACCCTGGGTGACACGGTTGTCTCTCTTCTTGATCGCCTAGCAGGTCATGGCTACAGATTGTTTATGGACAACCTATACAACTCTGTACGACTGTGTGAGCACCTACTTGATGTGAAAACCCATGTATGTGGTACAATTAGGAAAAACAGAGGTGAACCGCCGGTCATTCGAGATGTCAGAAATGCTGACCTTAGGATTGGGGAAACAATCATGCTCATGGAGAGACAAACAAACAGTGAAAATGGTTACAACATTCCATCAGAACAACATGGAACGTGTTGAGGTATGGCAGAGAGGCCACCAAGAAAAGGTTGCAAAGGAAAAACCAGCATGCATTGTGGAATACAATCATGAAATGAATGGTGTTGACAAACTAGACCAAAACATTGTGTCCTTTTATCAGGAAGTCACACAAGTGGACGAAGAAATTTGTCATGTATCTGTTTCAGATCAGTTTGTTCAACGCTTTTGTCATTTACAAAGTAAAAAACCCACAGGGTAATTGTAACACTCTTCTCTCATTCATCCAGAGTGTTATAAAATCATGGACCAGCCAAGAGTATGCTGGTGGTGGGGAGAAAAGTGCTACTGAAAACACTCCAAGAGCACCATACAACACTGACCCAACAAACAGGCTGAATGTCAGTTTTGCTGTTCATGAACTTGTTCCAATCCTGCCCACTCCCAAAAAGCAACACCCAACCAGAGGATGCAGAGTTTGTGTACGTAAGGGGTTGCGGAAAGAGACCTCGTTCTATTGCAAAAGTTGTGGCGTCCCCTTACATCCTGGGAAATGTTACTCTGTGTACCACTCAAAAGCAAATTACAGTGCCTAAATTTAATATATTTTAGATTTATTTATAATTGTAATTTATTTTGGAAGGTTTTATATATGATGGAAAAGACATCTGAATGTATTCTGCTTGAAAATGCACTTGCTTGATAAAAATGCCTTTTTCTCAGCTTTTTGTCCAGAATGTTGTGTTTTTGACAAAACCTATCTATGTTCAAGTGGCAATAAAAAAAGAAAAAATGAAGATAAAATAAAAGAGTTTTTTTTTTGTTTAAAAGCAGATGCTCAGATCTTTATTTTGATATGTAGCATGTTCATATATTCATAAAACAAAATATTCTGTGGGCCATTAAAGTTTAGTGAAAATCGTCAAAAACCCTGGCGGTGGCTGGCAACTTAAAAAAAAAAATGCTGGCGGGGAAAGAGTTAAAAAGTTCAAGACCAAGGACTCTTTTGCCAAAAATATGTTCAGTAGGTCAAATATGGACTGCTGTCTGGCTGATAAAACATCAGAAGTCAACAATTATGAATAGAAAGTTCAAGTTCAAAGACTCTTCGGGTAGAAATATGTTCAGAGGGTCAATTATGGACTATTGTCTGCTTGTGAAGCATCAGAAGGAGTCAATGAGCATGTATAGAAAGTTCAAGATCGAGGACTCCTTTGCCAGAAATATATTCAGTAGGTCAAATATGGACTGCAGTCTGGCTGATGATACATCAGAAGTCGTCAATGATTATTAATAGAACGTTCAGGTTCATAGACTCTTCGGGCAGCAATATGTTCAGTAGGTCAGTTATGGACAATTGTCTGGCTGATGAATCATCATAAGGAGTCAATGAACATGTATAGAATGTTCAAAATCGAGGACTCTTTTACCAGAAATATTTTCAGTAGGTAAATTATGGACTACTCTCTGGCTGATGAAACACTAAAAGGAGTCAATGAGGATGTACAGAATGTTCCAAGTTCATGGACTTGTTGGCCAGAAATATGTTCAATATGTTCAATAATTAATATGGACAATTGTCTGTCCGATGTACTGTCTGAAAGAGTCTATAATTATGAATAGAAAGTTCAAGATCAAGGACTCTTCGTTCAGAAATATGTTCAACATGTCAAATCTGGACTTCTGTATGGCTGAAGAAACATCAGAATAAGTAAATGATTATGTAAATGCAAGAAGTGCATAACCTCAGTGCACAACGTTAGATCGTTTGTGCAATGCAATGCAACATGTTATCTCTTTAATGAACATGGGAAGGAGTTAGTTCTGGTGTGCAATGCAATGCAAAAAGTGTATAAGCTATGTTATTTTTCAATGCACAACGTTAGATCGTTTATGCAATGCATTACAACAACACATGTTATCTCTTTAATGAACATGGGATTGATTTAGTTCTGGTATGCAATGCAAGAAGTGGATAGCCTATATGTTATTTTTCAATGCACGTTAGATCGTTTGTGCAATGCAATGCAACATGTTATCTCTTTAATGAACATGGGAAGGAGTTAGCTCTAGTGTGCAATGTGGTGGTGCACACTGAATTTTTTTCTTGACCCAAGATACATATTTCTTGCCAAAGAGTCCTCAATCTTGGGCTTTCTATAGTCAAGTCAAGTCATTTTCATTTATATAGCGCTTTTAACAATGTAGATTGTCTCAAAGCAGCTTCACAGAGATAAATGTATAATATAACGTAAGATTGTTTTGGCTTTATAGCGGTTCTTTAATAAAGTTATTTTCCAGCTAAAGTTAGTTTTGATTGATTCGCTTCCGTCGCAACGATAATTTGTTTTTAAATTAGGGCCGCCAAGACGACACCATTCTCTCTACACAGACTTTAAACGCGAACCTGTGAGAAACGCTGATGGCGTTCAGATGCGCATTAAGAACGGGTTCTATAGTTATGTGCGTTTGAATATATGTGTGCAGGTTTGGAATTCCCTACAAACCAAACCTAAACAAATTACTGGTGTTTCCTTATAGTTTTGATTCAGAATTTTATTTTATTTTATCAATTCGGGGTAGATACGCAAATTGAGTTTTCCCGACGACGCGTTATCTGTAGAGTGGTAGTGGGATCCTCCATAGGGAGAGACTAGTTGGCACTTCAGCACTGCGTTGACACCGGGTCCAGGCGAAGGTCCTTCATCAGATCTGGAAACGGCCTGGATCCGGCAGGCTGCGGGAAAACCTTGGGATAAACAAAGACACTAAAATTAGCGTAGATGCCATTCTTCTCATGATGTAACGAGTACATCAGGATTTATGGGAAGTGTTCCCGGTTCCAGCTGACCTAATCTATGCAGCCTAATATTGAATTATAGAAGTCTATAATGTATTATGTGAACGCTATGTCAAAGAGATGTGTCTTTAATCTAGATTTGAACTGACAGAGTGTGTCTGCTTCCCGGACAATGGTAGGAAGGCTGTTCCAAAGTTTTGGTGCTAAATAGGAAAAGGATCTACCGCCAGCAGTCGATTTTGATATTCTAGGTATTATCAACTGGCCGGAATTTTGAGATCGCAATAGACGTGAAGGAGTATAATGCGTTAAGAGCTCGCTCAAGTACTGCGGAGCTAAACCATTTAGTGCTTTGTAAGTAATCAGCAATATTTTAAAATTGATGCAATGTTTAATAGGGAGCCAGTGCAGTTTTGACAGAACCGGGCTAATATGGTCATACTTCCTGGTTCTGGTAAGAACTCGAGCTGCTGCGTTTTGGACCAGCTGTAGTTTGTTTATTAAGCGTGCAGGGCAACCACCCAGTAGAGCATTACAATAATCTAGCCTTGAGGTCATGAACGCATGGACTAATTGTTCCGCATTTGTCAATGAGAGCATATGATGTAATTTAGATATATTTTTAAGATGGAAAAATGCGGTTTTACAGATACTAGACACGTGACTTTCAAATGAAAGATTGGTATCAAAGAGCACACCCAGGTTCCTAACCGACGACGAAGACTTAACAGAGCAGCCATCAAGTGTTAGACAGTATTCTAGGTTATTACGTGAGGAAGTTTTTTGTCCAATAATTAGAATCTCTGTTTTTTCAGAATTTAGAAGTAGGAAATTACGAGTCATCCAATTTTTTATATCAGCTATGCATTCTGTTAATTTAGTGAATTGGTAAGTTTCGTTAGGTTTTGAAGAAATATAGAGCTGAGTATCGTCGGCATAACAGTGGAAGCTAATTCCATGTTTCCTAATGATATCTCCTAATGGCAGCATGTACAGAGTGAACAGCAGCGGTCCTAGTACTGAGCCCTGTGGTACGCCATACTGAACTTGTGATTGATGAGACATCTCTTCATTTACTGCTACAAACTGATAACGGTCAGATAAGTACGATTTAAACCATGCTAGTGCAATTCCACTAATGCCAACATAGTTTTCTAGTCTATTTAAAAGAATGTTGTGGTCAATGGTGTCAAACGCAGCACTAAGATCGAGTAACACTAATAGAGAGACACAACCACGATCGGATGATAAGAGCAAATCATTTGTGACTCTAACGAGAGCAGTCTCGGTACTATGGTACGGTCTAAATCCGGACTGAAAATCCTCGCAGATATAATTTCTTTCTAGAAAGGAACATAGTTGTGAAGATACTGCCTTTTCTAGTATCTTTGACAGAAAGGGTAGATTCGAGATCGGCCTGTAATTGACTAATTCTGAAGGATCAAGTTGCATTTTTTTAACAAGCGGTTTAATCATAGCCAGCTTAAAGTTTTTTGGTACGTATCCTAGAGACAAAGACGAATTAATGATATTAAGAAGAGGATCTATGACCTCTGGAAGCATCTCTTTCAGTAGCTTAGTCGGTATAGGGTCTAACATACATGTTGTCGATTTAGATGATTTAACGAGTTTAGTAAATTCTTCCTCTCCTATAGCAATGAATGAATCAAATTTTCCCTCAGGGAGACTACAATGCACTGCCTGATGCGATACTGTAGTAGACGGTTGCATAGTTATAATTTTATCCCTGATATTATCAATCTTATAAGTGAAGAAGTTCATAAAGTCATTACTGCTGTGCTGCTTGGAAACTTCTGTGTTTGAAGCTTTCTTTTTCGTTAGTTTAGCCACTGTTTCAAATAAATACCTAGGATTATGTTTATTTTCTTCTAATAGGTTTGAAAAATAAGCAGATCTAGCAGCTTTTAAAGCCTCTCTGTAAGCAATCGAGCTCTCTTTCCATGAAATGCGAAATACCTCTAATTTTGTTTTCTTCCAGTTGCGCTCCATTTTTCTGGCTGCTCTCTTAAGGGCCCGAGTGTGCTCGTTGTACCACGGCGTTGGATTATTTTCTTTAATCTTCTTTAAGCGCAAAGGAGCAACCTGTGTCTAAAGTGCTGGAAAAGAGAGAGTTAAAAGTTTCTGTTGCAATATCAAGTTTTTCTAAGCTATCTGGGATGCTAAAATGATGAAACTGATCAGGAAGATTATTAATAAAGCAATCTTTAGTAGCAGAAGTGATAGGTCTCACATATTTGTAACACGGAGTCGGCTTTGCAGCCTTGGCTAAATGTAATTTACACGAGACTAGATAATGATCTGAGATGTCATCGCTCTGCTGCAGAATTTCAACGGCATCAACATCTTTTCCGTGTGATAATATTAGATCTAGAGTATGATTACGACGATGAGTAGGTCCTGACACGTGTTGTCTAACTCCAATTGAGTTTACAATGTCTTTAAATGCCAATCCCAATGCATCTTTTTTATTATCGATGTGTATATTAAAATCACCAACAATTAGTACTTTATCTGCAGCCAATACTAA
Source organism: Rutilus rutilus (assembly GCA_021464565.1). Lineage (NCBI taxonomy): Eukaryota > Metazoa > Chordata > Actinopteri > Cypriniformes > Leuciscidae > Rutilus > Rutilus rutilus. The sequence continues at coordinate 3,873,361 of JAJAQA010000006.1, read as the reverse complement.
CTCTGATAGAAAGTCCGCAAATTCTTTGATAAAGTCTGTATGGTGCCCTGGTGGCCTGTATACAGTAGCCAGCACAAATCTCAAACGTGATTTATCATTTATACTATATATTTTTACATTAAGCACTAACACTTCAAAAGAATTATATTCGAAACTTGATTTCTTAGTGGTTTTGAAAATATTACTATAAATTACAGCAACACCACCCCCTTTGCGTTTCAGACGAGGTTCATGTTTATAACAGTAGTCTTGCGGGGTGGACTCATTTAAAGTAATGTAATCGTTTGGTTTTAGCCAGGTTTCTGTCAAACACAGCACATCTAGGTTATTATCTGAAATCATATCATTAACAATGAGTGCTTTTGAAGTAAGCGATCGAATATTCAGCAACCCAAGCTTTAGCATTTGCTCATCTGTATTATAGCTGTTTTTTATTTGTTGAACATCAATTAAATTTTTAACCTTAGATGGGTTTAAACATTTTTTGGATTTCCAAAATCGGGGAACAGACACAGTCTCTATATGATGATAGCTAGGTGAAAGAGGCTCTATGTGATGGGATTTATCTGACCTGGGTGACGTGAGGCCGCTAGCAGACGGTTGGTTTAGCCAGTCTGTCTGCTTCCTGACCTGGTGCCCAATTTGTCATGTTTGAGCTCTAAGACTATGAGCCATATTACTAGATAGAAGAGCAGCACCATCCCAGGAGGGATGAATACCATCTCTTTTCAACAGGTCAGGTTTGCCCCAAAAACTTTTCCAATTGTCTATGAATTCTATATTATTACACGGACACCACTCAGACAGCCAGCGATTCAGTGAACACAATCTACTAACTATCTCATCACTCCTGCGAACAGGAAGGGGGCCAGAGCAAATTACAGTGCCTGACATCGTACTTGCAAGTTCACACACCTCTTTAATATTAATTTTGGTGATCTCCGACTGGCGGAGTCGAACATCATTAGTGCCGACATGAATAATGATCTTAGAGAATTTACGATTAGCATTAGCCAGCACTTTTAAATTTGCTTTGATGTCAGGCGCTCTGGCTCCCGGCAAACATGTGACTATGTTCGCTGGTGTCTCTATTTTCACGTTCCATGTGATCGAATCACCAATTACTAGGGCACAATCAACAGAATTCTCAGTGGGTGTTTCACTGAGCGGGGCAAATCGATTTGTTATGATAATCGGAACGGAAGAGTGGTTTTTTGATCCGCGACTAGAGCGATCCCTCACTGTCACCCATTTGCCCGGCTGCACAGGCTCTACTTCAGCTGGAACCGAATCATGTAAAGAGTTCACTATGCTATGCGCAACCAAAATAGTATCTAAAGCTCTAGCACTCTTACTATCCTCAATTAAAGTTTGGATGCGTGTCTCTAATTCTGAAATCTTCTCCGTCAGCCTAACTGTCTCCTTACATTTATCACATATAAATCCTACATTGCCAACAGAGAAGTCTATGCTAAACATGTGACATGAAGTGCAGGTGACAATAACAGGACAAGACATTACTCGCCGTGTTTGTTGACTGATTATTACTTACCTGAGCTTTTATGAACTCAAAGGCGCGAGCGCGCGAGAGAAAAAATAAATAAATAAAACAGCTGAGCGCACGGGTGGCGCGTTAACAGGCTAGCAGTAGCGAATTAGCGTGTTGTGTTAGTAGTAACGGAAGCTAGCGATGTCAATCTGAGATGTTGGGTAAGCTGTATTTAGTATAAACAACTACAAATTGTATTAAATGATGGTTCAAAACAAAGAAATACGAGGCTAAGACGGAGCTTACAGCACCGAGGCAAACACACTCACAGCAGGCAGCGAGGCAGACAGGAGCAATCGATCTAAGATCGAGAGAGAGAGTCAGTGTTGCCAGATTGGGACGGTGATTTCCAGCCCAAAAGCTCACCAAAACCCGCCCACTACAAGAAAAAACCGCCCAAAATTTTACTGCCGCCAAAATAATATGATATAAATTCATTACCATGTCATTCAAGGTTGATAACCACAATTTTTATCTCTTTAAAACAAAATAACAATGATAAAATAATAATAAAAAAAAAATTAAAGGAAAACAGATCAAAACAGGGCAATAATAAAGGAGAATTAGCCAATATGACTAAAATGTCCAGATGGACACTGTCAAAACGGCAATCAAGAAATGAACCGATTACTTTAACCCTCGGAAGTACACATTGCAGAACATAACGCAGAATTTAGCAGTCAAACTCATTCATCGTTGATTCAAACCTTTTTCAGCAGCTGTCAGGGTCGAGTATAGTGCAATCTGGACGGTGTAAAAGTTGCCGATGTCTCTGGTAAGGTTAGGTTAGTGTGCGCATGGCCATGGACATATTTCACGTCCCATATTTCATTTAATTTCAAGTCATTCAACTGTGCTCTCCTCAGAGTTATATTCACCATCTATCTCCCACCAGGTGTACGTTTTTAGAGTTGCTCACTATCTTACTCTTTACTGTGTAGATAAAACTTACTGTTTAGTAGGCTATAGCCTATCACTTTGGCATTAGCGATCACTTGAATATACAGCTACAACTTATCGCGCTCAATCGCATCTGCCTGCTGATCACTGATTGGCTAAAAGTGCGTGCTCGTCGGTGATGTCAACACTAACGCCAGCTGACTCTGCATGGGCGCGCGTGTGTGTACAGTAATGTCATGATGACTGATTTTATGGACTACATGCACACTTTAGTTTAGTTTTTTAATCAATTAGACTTTAAAATGTAGGCCTAGATGTTTGAAAACCGCCGAACTGACCCCAAACCAGCCCAAATTTTGTCCACCCGCCCAAACCCTTTTTTACCCGCACAATCAAATTCAAAACCGCCCAATTGGGCGGGAACCCGCCCAATCTGGCAACACTGGAGAGAGTATACATACTCATAGACTCCTCCTGATGCTTCATAAGCCATATAGATGTCCATATCTGACCTTTTGAACTTATTTCTTGTCAAAGTGTCCTGAACATTTTTCAAACTATATGAAGTTATCGACTCCTTCTGATGTCAAATCAGCCTTATTTGACCCAGGGAATACATTTATGGCAAAAGAGTCCTCGATCTTGGACTTTCTATACATACTCATAGACTAATTCTAATGCTACATAAGCCATGTAGATATCCATATCTGACAGTTTGAACTTATTTCTGGTCAAAGGGTCCTCAAAAGTTTTTAAACGATATAAAGTTATAGACTCTTTCTGATGATAAATCAGCTATTCAGAGGTCCCCTTTTGACCTACTGAACATATTTCTGGCCAGTGTTGGGGAAGCTACTCTGAAACTGTAGTTTGACAAGCTACAAGCTACTCGTAAGTTAAAGTAGTTAAACTACAGTCAAGCTACCCTTTTGGAAAAGTAGTTAGCTACACTACAAGTTACTATCAAAAAGTAGCTAGCTACATTGAAACTACTTTTGATTTTTTTGAACAACGTATATTATAAATAACTGAATAAGTGTCTGAGGAATGTTTTAAGTAAAATATTTAGTGTTTAAAACAATGCAACACAATTATGATTTCAAAGAGTATTGTTTTATTACACACAACACTCAAATATCGTCTTGCTCCATCATGGATAATATGGGTGTGTCAACCCACTTCTGTACGTCAGTGAACCGTTAGCCGCAAGATGCGTGATTAAACAACAGGTGGCGGTAATGGCAAAAAAATTGTTTGTAATCTAACAAGAAGAAGAATATCCTTGCATCGCGCTGATTCGCGCTGGCTCGACAACAAAACGCAATGTAGCTTTTGCTCGCGCTACACCGCTACTTGCTGCAAAAAGTAGTTAGCTACTGGAAAAGCTACACTGTTTAAAAAGCAACTGAGCTACTGCCAAGCTACTGAAAAATGTAGTTAAGTTAGTAGCGTCGCTACTTGTAGTTAACTACTCCCCAACACTGTTTCTGGCCAAAGAGCCCTAAAAGAATTACACTATACATTCAGATTGATATATTCGGATGTTATAATATCCTGACAAAAGTCCATATTTGACACACTGAATTTTTTTCTGACCAAGGAGTACTTGAAACTTGACCTTTCCATAAATACTCGCTGACTCTTTCTGATGTTATGTCAGCCACACAAAAATCCATATTGGACCCAAATATGCTCATGTTGATGGATTTTGACAGTTTGACAAGGTTTTGTCAGTTTTGTGAAAAGATTGTTGGTTCAGTTGCTCTGCTCATCTCTCTATTTTTACAGCGATTGATTCCTGCCGGTTCCATAATGAGACTGGCGCGGCCAGAGACATTTTGGGCGCTGCGGCATATTAAATATATTATAAATAGTTTTTCCGTGTGAGAAATACAATGTGTGGCGAGAGGGCGTGACAAAAGACCGAAATGAGTGACTGTCACGTGACACTTGAGAGCCCTGACTGCACTGTAGCAGTTACTGTTACACTGTTTAACCTGCAAGCTAGCTAGCCTGCTAGATAACTAGCCTGCTAAAAACACCAAGCTTACATTAGCTACTGCTACTATTCCCCACCAATTCACAAGCACAAGAGAAAAAGTATTTTGTACTTACATTTAATACCCCTGGAACTCAATGGAAGTTGATTGAAGATGGCATAGTTGGTAGTGTTATTATAACCAGTCAACTGAACCAACAATCTTTTCACAAAACTGACAAAAGGCTGCACAAGTCTAATTTAAGGCTCTCACAAATAAATAGTATGGGTATATTATACATTTTCTGAGTCATCAGAGTGCCTTGAGTATTGAAGTTGTTGAGTTTTGTGTCCCTGGTGTTCTTTCATGCCACAAGGATAAAAGAAAGCATACAGTATAGGCGGAAATTGTGAAAAAATGTGTGTTATTTCTGGTTTAAAGAAGTCATGTGACCTCTGTCTTTGTCAGACAGATTCAGTACTGGGCTTAAATGAAAACCTAAAAGGTCCCATTTCCAACGATACCAAGCACCATATTATAGAATATTGACAATATCCCTAGCATGAGCCTAAACCAGATATACACCAGATTTCAAAAACAGAATTTATTTTAGGGGGTTAGTAACTTCATGAGCTGAAAAAAGTGATTTCGCTACCACCCCTGCACTGCTATCGTGATTTTTCTAGTACTAGGGGTGTATACCTTGGCAAAAATCACTATGAGACTTTGTCCCCCCAGGTGATACCGATGGACCAAATTTGGGGCCCTGGCTCATGGACTAATACAGTAAGTCCTCACATTCTTTCTTGTGGTACCCAGTAGAGCTTAGATCGGGCCCAACAAATCAAGCCCGACCCTACCCGAGCCAGAGCACGTTGTGTCCGAGCCCGGCCCGGCCCGACACGTTCACTGTAATTATGAGCCCGAGCCCGATTTAAACCCGACCATTTTTAATATGTGGGCCGTTATAACCAGGGGCGGCGCCAGAATTTTTTTAACGCAGGTGCTGCTGTGCTAGATCATTTAGGCTACAGGGGGGAGCTGCGCAGTTATATATATATTATATGAATACTATTAATAAATGAGCAAAAATTGGCCACTCAATATTTAATATTCAATTATTTTAATTATCACAATTAAAGTTTTAATTTTATTAAATTGAACAAGCACAACATTCAGCATTAAATCAAATATTCTTAAAGATTAATTATTATTAATAATGTTACTTCAACATATTGTTATTTCAACATAATATGTGTGTGAGCAACAAGCAAGATGTGCATTTGTAAATTCGGTGACAGTGTGTGTTACGAGTTTCAAATGGTGTAAGTGACCGCGGCGCGCCGGCGACTCCATGTCATGATTATATTGTCTGCTATATTGCTTTTTATGTATTAAATCCAGGCAATTGGTTGATGAAAAATGTATTAAAATTAAGATACAATTTATACTAATCGAAATTCACTTTAAAGAAAAGCTTTCTTCAAAACAAAACTTAACAAATTTGAAACTAAATGTGCTTATTCAATGGCTAAAACACGTAGGCTACTACAGACTCTCTTTTTGTACAAGTTGCAGCACATTCATTTAATTCTGAATTTTGCACATGTAATTTGAAAGGCATTTGTTTGTGCCTACCGTAAAACTTCAAATAATAGCCGAGTCCCAAATAGACTCCTGTCTCTTTTACACGCCTGGTGTGGATACAGGTTTGGATAAATAAAGGCCGGTCTCTAATAGAGGCCCGGTCTGTTTTTTAGTTTCGGGTTGTATTTAATCTTCTAAAACCCGTCAGATCGTCGGTTTAAGCCAGTTCTATGGAGCAGATTGCGCACGCAAGAGAGCCCTGCGCATCTGGGCGGGAGCTGTTAGCGCAAGCAAGGCAGGCAGAGAGAGTTAGCGCCGCGTCGCGTCTATGACAACTCGAGGTACACCGGACTAGAAGCGTCGCGTCGCGTCCATGACTATTCGAGGTATCGCACCGGACGAGAAGCGCCGCGTCGTGTCCATGACAACCCGAGGTATCGCACACCGGACGAGAAGCGCAGCATCGCGTTCATGACCACTCGAGGTATCGCACACCGCACCGGACGCGCACTTTGTCATTTTATGGCCAGCAATATAGTTATGTTTAAGGACATTATGGAATTAAGATCATGTCTGTACTATATGATTGTACTGTACAAATACAATCGTTGCTAAGTCTGCAGTCTGAATTCACTTTACCTCAGAGCGTCCGTTTACTGAATGATTTTAGAATATCACCTGAAAATCCGATAACATCAGCAGTTTCCATTCAACCAGCTGATTTCTGTAAATGAATGTCAAACTAAATGTATATTGCAGCACAGGGTGAAGTCTCAACACACACTAAATTAAAGGCCTGTCTCATATAGACGCCTGTCTCGAATACAAGCCGGTGCAGTTCGGCAATTTGGGAAAATAAAAGCCCGGGCTATTATTTGAAGTTTTACGGTAGTAAAACATATCTGTAACATTTATCAAGTTCATAATTGTGCGTGCATTTATTAATTATTATCTTAATGAATAATGCGACAAGGAAGAAGCATGTAAACTACGTTGTTTGTTTATTCAGAAATAATTGAATGGATCGTAAATGGATCTGAAATTCTGAATGAAGAAACGTAAAAAATAAATAAAAATAAACCGTGAACAATGATGAACACAGAAAATGATGGCCTAAGACTATAGGCCTACTACTTTAATATAATTAAACAATGTTTTAGAACAAATAATATTTTTTAAACAAAATAAATATTTGTAAAGCCTATTATAAAAGGTAGGCCTATAGTGCAAAAACGCTGCTCCATTCTGATAGCCTCCTGCCTGTGTATGAGCCTGTAGATGAAGTGTGAGAAATTGATTCGGCCAAGGCTGCCTGCTATATATGTAATCATTATATAATACCATATTAATCACAAAGCTATAGCCTACTTACATGGTTCTACATGTTGTCATGCAAGAACAAGATTGCGTCCACAGTTTCTGGTTTCTCCTCCTCTGCTCTATCGTTCGGCCAGCTGCGCTGAACACCCGCTCGCTGCTGCTGCTGCTGCTGCTGCTCGCTGGAATGCAGAGAACAGATCTTGCCAGCCTGGCTAGTTTTGGGTACACCAATCCGTTCACTTTCCACCATTTCAGTAGGTCCCGGTCGTCATCCATGGCATGCTTCTGTGAATTGTACATGGCCACTTCATCCTCATCTGGTTCGTTATCATTGTCTTGGTTCTCCCTCTCAGTAAATTTGGAGTCTCTCCTGGGCCTGGCTGCTGGTGGTGTGAAGCCAGTACTGCTCATTGCACTGTCAGCCGCCGCAGCATCTTCCTCCACAGGCAAGAGTAGGGTGCGAACGTGGGCATGTACTTCAGCTATCTCTACAGGAGACATCATCCTCAATTTGTTGAATTTGGGCCAGAGGAAAAGAGCAACTATTTGCAGCATGTTCACCTTGATTTTTTGCACTATGAACTCGACATGTCTCTGGCGCACAAATGCTTGCTGCGGTGAGTCGGTGGGAGAGGGCTGGCAATGTCTCTTCAGTCTCTCAAGCCAGAGGCAGACCAGGTTTATGATTGCATATTTGTCGCCCTCTCTGGGCATTATAGAATGGCTCCAAAAATGTGACCAGAAAGCTCAAAAGGTCAGGTGCAATATTTTCGATGTGCTCAACCTCACCGCGGGTCTCCAGTTTCTCCCGTAGCTCTGAGTATATGTCTTGCACTGACTTGAGTGTGAGGTACACTGTGCTGAATCGCATCTCCCCCATCTGTAGCACTGTCTTTGACAACTGCGCAACCAGGCCAGATTGTTTTAGATATCTTACAAGTCCTTATGCAGCTGATATGGTCTCTCCCTATATACGGCGCGTTTTCGGACAGTGCGTCGGCATGCAGACCGTGCCGAAGGACAGTATTAATTAGGTGATCGAGACAAGAAAGCCTCCTATATGGTTCCAGGGCTTTGATTATGTTGCTGCCTTCATCTGTTACCCACACTATTCGGCTGAGGGAGCTAGGGTCGAGGCCAAATTTGTTGACCAGCAAGCACACTATCTCGCGTCTGATATTTTTTCCCGTTTTAGCATCTTCCACGGGAAACATTGCGGTGGTGAGAGTTTTACCAACTAAATTATAGTCGTCTGTGATATAATGGCACGTTATTGCGATGCAACTTTTTGTAGTCATCAGTCCACATATCTGTGCTCATCACTACGTCTCCATTCTTCAGAGCATCTTTGAGCGTCTGTGCCAGAACTTGTGCCAGAACTTGACGTGCTTTATCAAGGGCCCGAGTCCGGGCTCGGGCAGAGAATCTAAGCTCTAGTACCCAGTGACACACCTGAATGAAAGTCTAATTATGCAGCTCATTATGCAGCTCATATTGTTTCTCAGGTGTGAACCACATCATTATTCATGATCCTCCACACCCACACGCATATTGCCTTTCCAAACAAAACTTGTCTTACAAAATTTAAATCAATGTATTTTTTGAAGCAAAAACTCTAAGCGACAACATCCATTAGTCAAAAGTCTTGTGAACACATATTTAGTATGTGTTTTGTGGCCTTATTTCAGAAACTTTTTTTTTTTTTTTTCAATAACCATGCATAAACATTATTCTCTCAAAAATATAAACATGTACATACATGTTGCTCACATATTATGGTAGCCCTGTTTGTGCTAAATAGAGTGTAATTACACCTTTGCCATTAATATGTTTATAAGCAACTGAAAAAAGCACAAATGTCAGGGCATGTCAGAACATCTCAAGGGCCCCAAAAACCCCTCAGACCCCAGAGGGTTAAACGTTTAACCCTCTGGGGACCAAGCTGTTTTTGGGGCCCTTGAGATGTTCTGACATGCTCTGACATTTGTGCTTTTTTCAGTTATTTAAAAACATGTTAATGGCAAAGGTGTAAATTCACTCTATATAGCACAAACAGGCCTACCATAATATGCGAGCAACGTGTATGTAGATGTTTGTATTTTTAAGAGAATAATGTTTATGCGTGGTTATTTAAAAAAATAAAAATGAAAGTTGCTGAAATAAGACCACAAAACTCATACAAAATATGTGCCCACAAGACTTTTGACTAATGGATGTTTTCTCTTCGAGTTCTAGCTTCAAAATTATGTGAAAATAGTCTTGCTTTATCGTTCACAAAAAAAAATACATTGATTTAAATGGTGTAAAACAGGTTTTGCTTGGAAAGCCAATATGCGAGGGGGAGGAGTAGTTTACACCTTAGTCCCACCCACTCTGCATAATGACTCTGCATAATTAGCCATTCATTCAGGTGTGACACTGACTGAGCCACAATGCAAGGACAAAATATATATTTTGAAGAAGACTTATATTGACCATTTAAGATTTTGCTTACATCTATCTTGTAAATATGTTTTGCTATTTTATTAAAAAGGTTACAATTACAACAATAATTACAATTTCAGCAATATTTCTGCAAAAAAGTACTCTTTCTTTGTAAAAAAAAAAAAAGATTATAGGCCTACATTTTATCATATGTATTCATTAGTTTGAATATAGCCAACATTGGAACATCTTAGTCCAGGCCCGGATTGGCTAATCGGGAGCACCGGGAGAATTCCCGGTGGGCCGGTCTGTTTTATTGGCCAGGAGGGCCGGTGTCCAGTCATAGCGCAGCCCCACTATTTTTTTTATTATTATTTTCTCGCAGCCCAACAAAAAAAAATAAAGTCACTTTGTTAGAGATGTGCTAACAAAAAATAAGAGATACAAAACGAGGATAATAGCCTATAGGCGCAAAGGCGGCGCTGAAAAGGCCAGAATAATAAAACATCTCTAGAAACTGAAGCGGCCAAATAGCCTACGAGTCAGGGCCGTACCGACCATTGAGGTCTCCGAGGTCCGGACCTCGGTAATTTTTGCTGAGTGTATAATGAACGTTGTGAAATAATTGCCTAATATTAACTCTAATTTGGTGCTGCAATGATTCGCATATCGCGACGATAACCGACCTCATCATCTGAGCTGCTTCAGCACTCAAACACCGCTCGTCGGCAATGGCAAAATGTTTGAGATGACCAATCAAAGCAAGCGGGATTTATGTTCACAGAAGCGCGAGCCGCGGCCGCGCGCGAATCCCAACGCGACGCTTCACGAGATAGGGTGCAAGTGGCTAAACTAAACGGCTGTTTTACGATAGAAATTTTAAACGACCGACATAAATAATCACTTTGCAAAGACTGTATCAATCTAAGCTCAGCTTCAGGAAGGGGAGATTTACAGGTAAAGATAAAGAGACTAAGAGAAGAAGAACGAGAGATGGAGATGAGAGAGGAGAGCAGGTAGAGCAATTGCCTATTACATACTGTGCCAATAATGAGAATAACTTTATTACAATGGATTCCTATTTAACACAGATGTTCTTTGCCAATGACAGTGGAAAAATAATATGCCGCCGAACCCCCTAGCAAGATCACTTTTGGGACCTCTGTATTTATAAAACCCTGTGTACTGATATTGCACTGAATAGAAAATTATATTTTTGAAAAATACAATGAATTACAAGGCTGTACAGAACAGTGCATTATTGCAGACTTAGGCTCAATCCCAGTTCACCCCTTGCACTTTCCCCTTGGCCCTTGACCCTTGACCCCTCCGTTTTGCGCGTTCCCGTGAAGGGGTAGGGTTGTCTCGATTCTCTTTTGGTTGGAGGGGCAGCACTAGGGGTAGGGGGAAGGGCCAGATAGCCCTTGAAAGATTGGGCCTTATACTGAGGATTTAATTACATTATTTTAGTCAGTCGGGAACTAAAGTGGGCCGGTCTAAGGCATGAAACTCCAGGGCTGAAAATGAGTCCCAATCCGGCCCTGTCTTAGTCTATGACTTTATTTTTGACAAAATAGTATTTTATATATATGAGCAGAAAAGCTTATTTGATGTGACAGTATATTCTACAGTAAAAACTGTACCCAAATCTAGTCAACAAAATGTTGTCTTTCATACTTCGCCTGACTGTAACGTTGTTTTTATGAAATATTAGGGCATAGCCTATAAATGTTAATTTGCAGTTTAATACGTTGCTTATACAAATACATTTTATTTCAACATATTTCAGTCGATTTTTACTCATCTCAGTAGGCTATAGCAAAGCAGTTTATTCTTTCACACACAGACGCGCGATTCATATTTAGGCTAAACAGTCTTTACAAATATGTACCCTTCATTCATCTCACAGAAACGCGATTCATATTTAGGCTAAACAGTCTTTACAAATATGTACCCTTCATTCATCTCACAGAAACGCGATTCATATTATAGAAACGCGATTCATCTTTTTGTTTACATAGGCCTACAACGTTATTCCATAACGTTATTCCACATTAACACTTGAGAAAGGATAACTTAGCCTACCTCACTCCTCAGCGGGATCTGCTCCTCATATTGCTCCTCATATCAGCACGGAAAATTTTCTCCATAAGGTAGGCTATATTATGCCTCTTTGTTTACAGCTGATGTGGGGGCGTTTCACAGACTGAAATGGTTCTCAGAATTTGCGTTTGAATAGCACGCGCTCTCCGGGGAGTGGTCAAATTACTGTGAATCATCTCGTAATGAGCTCAACTGGAGTCGCTCTCTTTGTATACAGATTACAGAAGCTGATAATATTTGTTTTTTATATAAATTACTTCATTTAAAAGCTGCGATCTCAAGCTTTATGCCCGTGGGTCTGTTTGCCTGTTTGACTGAATTTTCGCGGAGTTATAGATCATTTTCGAACGCGTTTCAAATGGGAGTTTACTGACAGAGAGAAGGCAGAAATAGCATCATGTTAGTTTTTCTTTATTTGTCAAAAAGCAAAACACTTTATTTTTATTGTGAGTATACAGAAAAAAAATAGAAACTGAACAGGATCGATTGATGTACTACACGAAAATGAAAGATCAAAATTAACAGAGCATTTTGTGTTTATTTTTCATTGCTAAAAAAAAAACAGAGCAAAACGCGCGGGCGCGTTTTTGGTCCCCAGAGGGTTAAATACAAGTTTTATCCATAATGACTGTTTCTCTCTTTTTTCTAAGCTTCAAGTTCAATCTTCCGCCCACAAGCGGGCGTAACCATTAAAGAAATAGAACAAAAATAAACACAGGAAATATCAGTATCACCTCTCAAAGAAAGATACAAATATGATACCTTAGTTAGTGCTTGCAAAATCAACACTTCAAGCAACCAATACTAATATACAAATTATTGAAATATTAAATTGGCTCTTACACACCAGCCCCTAATTGTCTTTGTGTTCAACAAAACAATTAACAACCTATTTATACCAAAGAGCCAAACAAATTACTTAAATTAAAGATACCAATTAGTCTCAAATTAATCTCAGAATTTTTTTCTTTCAATAAGATGTTAACCTGAATTTAGGCGATAAACCCATAACAGATCCTTCCATTAGGATTACGCATAAGAGACTATAAGTCTGCCTCTAAAAGTAAACAAAGCTTAGATACAGGCCGTAAAAGAGTGTTTGTGTTGGTTTCCACTTGGGCCTGCCGCACAAGACCCTTGTTGTCTGTGAATGTTTGTAGCACACGTCCAATTACCCAAGAGTTTCGTGGTGCAGAATCATCAGCAACCAATACAATGTCTTCAGGCTTGAGATTTTTCATTAGGCTTTGCCACTTTTGTCTTTCTTGCAGGTCTGGTAAGTTCTCTTTGATCCAGCGCTTCCAAAATAGGTCAGCCATATACTGAACTTGGCGCCACCTACGTCTGGAATATAGGTCTGCTTTGTCAAAAACCCTAGGAGAAACGGACGGCTTTACTTTCAACAGCAGCAAATGATTTGGAGTGAGGGCCTCCAAGTCTTTTGGGTCATTGGACACTGTCGTGGAGATTTTAAACTGTATATTAAACTAATCATGTTTTTAACATCTAACCTTATTTAACATCTAACATTGGAACAGGATGTACTGTACGAAACCAATGGAAAACTTGTGTCTTTGACTGTGTGCGTATGTATGTAAAAATAACACAGTTTTGGGAAATGAAACTAGACAGTCTGTTGGAATCTTGTGATTATAGATGAAGTCATTGCAAGATCAGAGTTTGCTTTACCTAGTAACAGAGGGGTTTGCATATGAAGAACCAATCAAATAGTGGGGAAATTATGTAATGCGGCCTGACATTTTGTCATACCTCTATACTATAAAAACTGTTGTATATGTGTTTTACGGTGGGATGTCTCAATGGAATTTGTCTGAGATCCACCGGCCTTGATTCTTCTTGGGAGAGTTTCTCTGAGAACTGCTCGAAGACTCTCCCGGCCGTTATTAAAGCATTTAGAGGACATTTGCTGAAAGTCTGTCTGTTCATTTCTGCTGCGCAGCAGGTTAGTTTAGGGAATCAAGTAAGTTAGGTTAGTAGACTCGGCCAGATGTCGATTGAAGACGCAAGAGCTAGAGTATAAAGGTTATTAAGTGTCGATTGTAGACGCTCTGTGTCGATGAGTAGACGCAACAGTTTTATTATTTATTAAGTGTCGATGAGTAGACGCAACAGTTTTATTTTGGATAGTTAGGTTAAGGGAAAATTCCTCTACAACACCTTAGTGATGGGACAACTATTGATTATTGCTTCCACCTCACATAAGAGCGTTTGAAGACTTTCTTCATCAAGAGACTGCTGTTTTACAATGGAGTTGAGAATCTTTCTGACAGTCCGTATTTGACGTTCCCAAACTCCTCCATGGTGGGATGCCGTTGGGGTATTGAAAATAACTTTTGCAAGCAATGTGGTGTGAATTCTGTCATTATTCAAACTTTGTATGGCCTTTCGCAACTCCCTTTCTGCCCCAATGAAATTTGGCCCATTGTCAGACCTGATTGTTTGAACCTGACCCCTTCTAGAAACGAATCTCCTTAGTGCATGAATGCACAAGTCAGTAGCCAAAGAGCTAGCAATCTCAATGTGAACAGCGCTTAACGTCAGGCAAGTAAAGATTACCCCATATCTTTTAATCAAAGTCCTTCCTCTTTTGATTTCAAATGGGCCAAAATAATCCATGCCTACCTTTGTGAATGGGGGTTCATCTGGCAATAGTCTGTCACAGGGAAGGTCAGCCATGAATTGTTTGCCCTTCAGTTCCGCGCTGGCGTTTACAAACTGTGCATTGAGAGAGGATTTGTCTGATGGCCGTTTGTGCTTTTGGAATCGCTATGCAAATTCCGCAGACCCATGGTATTTTCATACCATTGGCTCGTTTTCTAATAACTCGAAGGTCATAGGGCTCTTTAGCGAAAACCCCATTTCGTCATTCACTGACGTAACGTCTCCATTCCCTCCTCAGGGAACGAGGGTTACATACGTAACCCGAGACGTTCTATTGCATTTAATCTGGTATGGTTTCCTACTGAACCAAGCCTGGCGTATTCAGAACCTTATGATTTGGCCTAATTACAAAAAGGGTCCAGTGATTTTTATTTTCCAGGAGGGCACCAATAACTTCAGTATAGGTTTTAAATAGGTCTTTCTGGCAAGATATTATTATGATGTTCAAAATAAAACTAG
The DNA here is from genome assembly GCA_021464565.1 of Rutilus rutilus. Classification (NCBI taxonomy): domain Eukaryota; kingdom Metazoa; phylum Chordata; class Actinopteri; order Cypriniformes; family Leuciscidae; genus Rutilus; species Rutilus rutilus. Next base: position 3,858,358 of record JAJAQA010000006.1, on the reverse strand, counting down.
TTTCTTTTTATTCAATTAATGTGTGCTTTTTTTAAATGTGTTCAAGTAAAAATTCAAAAACCTTTGTTATTAGCGGCACCTGTGGCCATGAAGTGAACTCCAGCCAGAAACGTATTGCTTGTGCTTGCGGTCGTGCACGCAATCCATAGTGATTCGAGTAAGCCTTGGCCAAAACAGTACCCGACATCATGTCGACAGATGACGTTCATTAAAATTACACTGTTAACATAGGTTCCTTTGGATCTTTTGTGGATCCAACAAAGTTGTGGATTTGGAGTTGTTAAAATCAGAATAGAGATTTTCATAGACAACCTAGGAAGTTGGGTAAGGTCTCTTTTTTTTAAAGTTTAATTACAAGCTGTTCACAATAAAAAAATAAAAATAAATAAATAAATGTATTAATACATGAAACTTCTTACGTATAGCCCCTTTAAAATAATATAAGGCTGAAGGTTGTAACTTTTTCAAATTTAAAACATTCTCCTTTTGCAGCCGAATATGCAGTGACAATTTAATATGCAAACCATTTGTATGTTGATTCTGGTGTAAACAATTACATAAACATAATTATAAAAATAGTAATATTCACAAATAAATGGAAAATGGTCAAAGACAAGATCCTTTTGCCCATAATGTTTGATATTGCAGCTTCCATATTTCTATTTTGCACTCAGGGTGAACCTTGCTAAATTCAGACTATGCCATTGCTATGAACATTTACAGTGCCTCAGTACTAGGCAAGCACTGTTATCTGCAGTGCACAGCATAAATGAGTAAATCCCCTCTGAACAAATACAAAATATTTATTTCCTTAATTACCACTTCTACAATTTATTGAAATATGGCAAAATTGTAATGTATTGCACATATGCTTACTAAAAATAGAGCAATATATGTAATTAATATCCGTAGAATAAGAAAAAAAGACAATTTTGTGCTGAAATGACAAATGAGTACACCTTAGATTTAATTCAACAAATGTATAATATTGTAGCACTTAGTATGTCTTACTTAATTTTAAGTAAACTGCTCTGACCCTTTTTGGAATAGAGTGAACAAGTTCATGACAAATTGTCACATCTGTCCTGTGAAACTCCTGGATGATGACCTCCTTAAATGCCTTAAATGCTTAAGTGTCTACAAAATCTCTCACAGGTGCTCAAGTGTGTTAAGACTCATACATCCCTATAAAAGAGCTTTACTACCACTGAACTTCACTGTGAGAACCAGGCACTTCTCATTGCACTCCTCCTCCAGCAACAGCATACCATTTTGGATGCTGTTAGATTCAAAATGATTGACTTGGTCTCATGAGACCTGAGTAAGGATTCACAGAAGTCTATATTTTGTAAAAATGGTCCTTGGAGAAGGCTAAATGACTTTATTGAGTTTTAGCTAAGTAGTTCCAGTGTGGACAATAATCATGAATGCATCAAAAATGCGTTTCTGCGTCAGCATCTTGAACTCTAGCTTGTGAAGGCTCCGATTCAAAACTCGCAGGTCCAAGATCAGCCGTAACCCACCGGTTTCCTTGGGTACAATGAAGTAGGGGCTGTAAAACCCCATCTTCATATCGGCTGGAGAGATCGGCTTTATCGCTTCCTTCGCCAGTAGGTCTGCGATTTCCTACTGCAAGACATGAGCATCGACAGCTTTCACTGAAGTGAACTAGACACCTCAGAGCCTGATGGTCCAAATGAACCAGCGAGACGGGCTGAGGAGCGATAGCCAGACTCTTAGAGACCATGCAAGCGGGACCAAAGGGACTCTAGGCGTACCCACAGTGAGGCAGCGAGGTAAAACGCAGGGACCCGGCCAGGTGGGCTCTCTCTTCAAGGCAGCCCGTAGCGGGGTCTGAGTGTGGTGCGCAACACTTACCTGGTTCCACGGTTGGGCAGAAGGTGCGTGAGAAGGCTTGAGGGTGTCCTAGAACTGCCCGATGCTGCCCTCTGGTGATGGAAGAGGTGGATGAGAGTGGTAAGGTTTTTGGCCTCCCACTTCCCTCCGAGCCCTCTTGGGACCCAGAGATAGAGGAACTGCTCTGAGAGAGAGAATTTGGTACCACTGAAACTCCAGTGGCAGAACAATTTTGACTTAAAAGATCTCTAAAAGATCTGTTTCGCCAATCGCTTAAACAGCAGTAGAGTGGCATCGTCTTCCTGCAGCGAATACAGTAGAGTAGGCTGTGCCGAAAGTTGTTGTAGGGGATGACACCCTTGGCAACGAGCAGACTGTGGGGCAGCCCACGAGGGACTCAGATGGTAAGTCGGGGAAGCTCCTCAGTCTGCTACTGACTGCGGAGAACTGCTGGGCCCAGTCCTCGACAGTGTCGCCAAAAAAGCCACTTTGTGAGATAGGAGCATTGAGAAAGTGTACTTTGACGACCTCTCGCACCTCTGCAAGGCCAACCAGGGTGCACTTCTGGACCACCAAGGTCATGGGTCACCAAACTAAGGCCCGCCACCCCCCTTTGACTGGCCCCCCAGCCCCTCTGCCCCCCACTATTTGAACCGGCCCTATGAGGCAATCCCCAAAAGTCGTCATGGCCTATTTTTTTTAATTGCTTTTTGGAAAATAATAACATGTTTGCACCTGGTATTTTGTTGATTTTTTTTCAGTTAGAAATTTCCGAATTTTCGTCACCCGACATGCTCGAGATCAAGCAGTGACAGACAACACACGCGCAGAGAACTGTCAGATAACTGTCAGTGTTCAGGACAGAAAAATGGCTAGCGTTAAACGAAAAGTTGATAGAGAGTGCAGAGTTTTCAAAGAACAGTGGACCAACGATAATTTTTTTGTTCAGTGTAAAGACCGTGCAGTTTGTATTATATGTAAAGAAAGTGTGGCGGTTTTCAAAGAATATAATCTGCGTCGTCACCACGAAACCCGCCACAAAGAGTATGCTAGCTTGCGAGGGCAAGCAAGAGAAGACAGGATTCGGAGGATGAAAGGCGGACTGGCTGCACAACAGAATTTATTCCTTCGCCAAACTCAGGTCAACCAGGCTGCTGTCCGAGCTAGCTATAAGGTAGCTCACCTACTAGCTACCCATGGAAAGCCGTTTACTGATGGGGACTTTGTTAAAGAATGCATACTTGCTGTGGCTGAGGAGGTGTGTCCCGACAAGAAGGATGCGCTCAACGCGGTGAGTCTCTCCGCACCTACTATGACCAGGCGTATTGAAGATTTGGGGGACAACGTGTATGACCAGCTGAATGAGAAAGCGTCAGAATTAGAGTTTTTTGCTTTGGCCATGGATGAGAGCAATGAGGTGCAGGACACAGCACAACTGCTCATTTTTATTCGTGGAGTTAGCGCAAGCTTTGAAGTGTCTGAGGAGCTGGCAGCTCTAAAAAGTACTAAAGGTACTAAAGGTACTACGACAGGAGAGGATATTTTTGTCCAAGTGTGCAAAACGATGGAAGAGTTGAATCTACACTGGTCTAAATTGGCCAGCATCACTACAGATGGCGCACCTAGTATGGTTGGCACAACGAGGGGGCTAGTAGGGCGCTTGAACAGCGAATTCGAGGAACGAGGTCTCACCCCCCCCACTACAAGTCCACTGTCTGATTCACCTGCAAGCACTATGCTGCAAAGTTCTGAAGTGGGCGTCTGTCATGAAGGTGGTTGTGCACTGTGCCAACTATATCCGAAAATATGGGCTGAAACACAGACAGTTCCAGGCCTTTCTCTCCGAGCTTGAGTCTGCCTACGAGGATGTGCTGTACTACACAGAAGTCCGATGGTTAAGCCGTTTCCGCCGTTTCTATGACCTGCTACCTGAAATCAACACCTTCCTGTAGTCTAAAGGTGAAACGGTTCGAGAGCTGACCGAGCCAGAATGGAAATGGAACCTCGCGTTTTTAACTGATGTGACTGAAATGTTGAACCACCTTAACGTGCAGCTCCAAGGCAAAGGAAAGCTAATCAGTGACATGTATTCCCACATCAAAGCGTTCGAGGTCAAACTAGTGCTGCTTGTGCGACAGGTCCAAAAGCTGGACTTCACGCATCTCCCTGCCACCCAAAGCTACTGCGCTGAGAAACCAGCTGTCCCGTTCCCAGTCAAAAAGTGCAAGGATGCACTGGAAATGCTGCAGGGAGAGTTCAGTGCGTGAGCTTCATGTCAATGGTAAAGGAATACGCTTGTTCCAGAACCCCTTTGCTTCCGACATAAATTATGCCCTTCCCTCTCTTCAGTTTGAACTAGCAGAATTGTGATATCCTTAAAGACCTGACAGTCTTATTGAGTTCTATGCTGCGCTCCCAGAGGAAACCTACCCACACATCAAACAGCATGCAATGAAGATGTCCACAGTTTTTGGCAGCACCTACATCTGTGAGCAAACCTTTTCCCGCATGAAGCAAACCAAGAATCCAACAAGGAACAGACTCACAGATAAACACTTGCATCAGACCTTGAGACTGCTACCAGACATTGAACTTCTCACCAGCCAGAAGCAAGCACACAGTTCACACTGATACGGTAAGCACACTGATTTTAACAATGACTGATTTTAATTGCTATAAATATGAAATATGAAGGTTCTTTTAATTTGCTACATATTTTGTACAATTATGTCACAGAGAAAAGCAGACAGCAGCACGTCTTGCCATTTACTTGCCATTTACTGAATTTATGGTGCTTCTTGTGTTCAATCTGTCATCCCTCCATGCCGGGGCTCCAGAAGCCACCCTGAAGTGAGGAGAGGAGATTGCTGTTGCTGACCCCATTCCAAAGACAGCACAATTCATCAAAGTACAAATCCAGCTCACCTACATATACTACTAATTTTGATTCCCTTTATTCTGTATTATTGTTGTGCTTTAGTTTTGAGCCTACTGCTCATTTCATTTTCACCTTGACCTACATTTTTTTTACTGAACATGCTCACCTGGATATGCATAAGAGCTAGTTGTTCTATTACTCATGTTATTATAATTTCAATGTTTTTTTAAATTTATTTATTTATTTTATAGGCCTATTTATTTGACCTATATTAAGTGCTGCACACAATTATTATTAATATTATTATTAATATCAACAGGCCTACCTATCATTTATAATTTTTCACTCACCTTTGCCAGTGTCAATCACCTCAACTAGGCAGATGTTTCTTACCTTGACAGCTTTGATGTTATTTTTATTAGAAAATAAATAAATGGAATATCTGTGGTATTTCAAATGAAAACAAAGTGTGAAGACTCGATTACTACTTTTGCAAACCACTAGTAAAGATAAACAAATATGTGCCAGGAATCAAGTGTTGATATAGTAGTGTGGATATAGTAGTGGGGATGGCTGTGCCAGGCTAGTAATCTCTACTACACAATGAATAAACCTGCTGGTGGTCATTTTGGTCTGGGTCATACAATTCTATGTTATATAGCTGACCCGGCCCCGGCCCCGGCCCAATGTTTGGTGACCCCTGACCAAGGTGGACAACATCTGGCCGATGGCCTGGGCTGTGACTTTGATCACGGTCCGTCAACATGCGCAGCTCAACCCCGGCTTAGAACTACCCTCATGCACTAAGAGTGCCTTGGCCTCACATGCAGGGTGGAGGTGGCCTGCCAGTGGCACAGCCACCCCACTGTCGAGGGCAGTGAGAGAGGAGAAAACTTTTTATAAAGAATTTTGCACTTTTGGCATTCCATATTTTTGCAACAATATAGTTCCATACTGCCAAGTTTTCCATGCACATCCGGGAAAGACCCGGGAAAGCAAGGCTGTCAGCTCTGAATCTGATTCACAATGACCACACACACTATACAGTGGGAGCTCAGCATCATCCTCATTTCCAGAGCAAAACCCCAAAAGCCCCTCTCTCCGATGCATCGATCGACATCCCACCCTCAGCTGGGGCCCTGAATGAAACGCTAGGTTCCCCCCTTTTTTTCCTTTTTTTCAAGAACCAGCAATCCCATCCAGAAGCTGCACAGCTTGCGATGCGCTAAAGGGGGAGGGGGCCTAAGGGGTTGGTTCCCCGAAGGAGAATCCCTCACCGCTCAGGTCACCAGAAAAAGAAGAGTCGACCGGCGTGCCCACGTGGTCATTTTCCCATACGAATACATGAACCACCCTGTTTATGCCCAGGCATGTGAGACGGTGATCGTGGACATCAGTGAGGTGTCATCTTTAGAAAGACGCAACTCACACCCATGTAAGCTCTTTTAGGAGCTCTCTCTTGGTGCTAACAGGGAATGTGCAGCCTGAAGTGTGCACTCGCTCTCGTTGAAGACGCAGCTCTTGCCAGCTGTAAAAACAGCTTTTTAGCGCTAACTGAAGGCGCACACACATACACGAGAGTACTCGATCCCTGCTGTACAGAAATGCTAGAAATCTTATAATGGGCCGTGGTTGGATCGGGACAATGATCCAAGACAAACATTAAAATCAACACAAAAATCACTGAGCACAAAATGAATCTTCTGCTATTGCCATCCCAGGCTACGTCTACATTAATCCAGATAAATTTGAAAACGGTGTTTTCGGTTCAAAACGCTCTCCTTCCACACTAGCGTTTTCAAACCTTTTCAAGTTTTTCGTCCACACTGAAACATCGGAAAACACAAAATTCACCTTACTGCACATGTGTGAACCCGAGATGATGACGGGACGAGACATAACAAAGTTAACAAAGTTCATTTTTATTTGTAATAAACACCTCTCTGAGACCACACCTGAGCTTCTGTTTCTGTCTTTGTTCAAACAGCCACATATTTTAGTTGTAGGTGCACTTTATTTTATTTACATTTTACATTTACATGTATTCATTTAGCAGACGCTTTTATCCAAAGTGACTTACAAATGAGAACAATAGAAGCAGTTAAACTAACAGTAGGACAACAAGCAAGTGCTATGACCCTTCTCAGTTTAATCCAACGCAGTACATGTTAATTTTTATTTTTTATTTTTTAATAAATAGAAAAGAAGAGAAATTGTTAGTATTACTGGATCAAGTGCTGCTGAAAAAAATATGCGTCTTCAGACATTTCTTGAAAATGGCTATGGACTCAGCAGCTCCAGTTAGGCATATCATTCCTCCAGTAGGGAACAGTGAAGGTAAAGGTCAGAGAAAGAGATTCTGTGTCTCTTTGAGATGATGCACCACGAGGCGACATTCATTTGCAGAGCACAGGTTTCTGGGTGGCACATAAGTCTGAAGTAATGAGTTAAAGTAAAAGGGAGCAGAGCCAGTGGTTGTTCTGTAGGCAAACGTCAGTGACTTGAATTTGATGTGAGCGGCAACTGGCAACCAGTGCAATTTTGTGAGGAGAGGAGAGACATGTGCTCTCTTCAGCTGGTTAAAGACCACTCTAGCTGTGGCATTCTGGATCAGTTGCAGAGGTTTGACCGTGCAAGCTGGAAGACCAGCCAGGAGAGCGTTACAGTAGTCCAGTCTGGATAGAACTAGCGCTTGGACAAGGAGTTGTGTAGCTCTGATAGGAAGGGCCTGATCCTCCTAATGTTGTACAAAGCAAATCTACATGACCGGGCAGTTCTAGCAATGTGGTCTGTGAAGTTCAATTGATCATCAATTACCACACCAAGGTTCCTGGCTGACCTTGATGGAGTTATGGATGACGGGCCTAGCTGAATGGTGAAGTTGTGGTGAAGTGTAGTGTTGGCCGGGACCACAAGTAGCTCTGTCTTCACAAGGTTTAGTTGAAGGTGGTGGTCCTTCACCCAGCCAGAAATGTCTGTCAGGCAGGCTGAGAATCTGCTAATCTTAAATAGAGAATCTATTTAAACCTCATCACCTGCAAGTTTAAAGTTAATCCCTAATTGAGATTTAAATATGAGTTTAAAGTTATGGTGCAACAGGATTAAAGTTAATCTATCTTAAATATTAATTCAATCCAGGATCAAAATGATGGTTTAAATGTAAACCTGCTTATTTTAAAACGAGGTTTAATGTTTAGTGCAACAGAATAATTAGATAAACCTTGATTTAATCTAGATTTAAGATTAATCCTTGTTGGTGTAACCCACCCTAGGACCACAAATGTGCTATAACTGGCTTGATTCTCAGCCAATTAATGACCCGTAACTGAATAGGTTTTAGTATTGGTACATATAATAAAATGATGTACTTCATGGTAAATAAAATACCTCATGATAATGGTCAAATTATCACAGAGATTATGATCAGTTAATAATTTTAAAGTGTAGTATTGTTTAACATTAATCTTTTAATTGACAAGTTATTACTGAATGAAAAGAACTGCAATTTCTGTGATAATTTTACCATTATCAAGTGGTGTAAAATACACCACAAACACAATAAAATGATCATGAAACTATTAAATACTTGTGCTGTAATCCAAATCTTAAGGAAAATCTGTACCAATACTAAAACCTGTTCAGGCCCAGTGCAGGGCCAGGTATGGGTCATTAATTGGCTGAGAATCGAGCCAGTTATAGCCCATCTGTCCTAGTCTTAAGTCCAGATCTGGGCCACTACAGGGCCGTCATTCTTTGTGGTATGTGGGCTGAGGGAAAAGGGGTTTTGTGGAACAGAGCTGGGCCAGATCAAATTTCCTATATGGGAAAGTCTATTAATATGGCCCATAGTCACAAGCCTGATTTGGGCTAGATAATCAATGGACTGATCTGGGCCACACTCCTTCTACCAATATACGGCCCTCATGTGTTTTGCTGTGATCATACTGTGCCATCATTGCCACACATACAGGATGACAGGGTACATGCCATTGCTGCAGGAGGCCAGCAGTGCCAGCCTGAGGACACATTCAGGCCATCGGTGCAATATGCATCACATGACTAAATGTTGATTTATCCATCAAAATAAAGTGTTACCTTGTAATTCCAGCGACCCGGCCCTGGATAAGCGGAAGAAGGTGATGATGATGATGACGACCTTGTAATTTCCAAGTTTCAAGAATGGAAACAAAATTTTCTTTTGTTTCTTTAAAAATTTTTCCCCCTATTCTTTTCCTTAAAACCATCTTAACCCCATAAAAGCCCAAGTTATTTATAATGCTGTGTTCCAGTCACAGTCTGAAATAAGACCTCAAATTTAAGTTGCCTGTGGTTTGGACCTTCATTCCTCTGGCAAGAGGCAGCTAGCCCGGCGACATATTTTCTCATTAAGTTGACCGCAACTTTCCTGATTAAGGTACGTTCTTTCACTCTTTACACTGTTCAATGCGGAAGTATCACAAACATAAATTCCTGGTGCAGGTTTGGATGTGTTCATGACATCTATAACGCTTTAGGGACTTTCCAAAACTGGTTTAACTGTTGTACACAAACAGGTTCTTGCAGGAACCCTGAAGCTTGTAAACAATGATGATATGCTTCTGATCAAAACTTTCCCATAGTTTCAAAATGCTCTAATCACAACAATAATTCTACTATATTTTAGAGTAAAAAGTAACAGACAGAAGCAACGTGAATGTTGATACATCTGTCAAATATAGTTAGTGAATGGTCCTGGGGACTGGATCACAACTACAGATGGGTCATTTCATGTTAAATCAACCAAATTTCAAGCAAATTTTTTTTGATTTTGTTAATTTTTATTCTTTTTATTTTTTAAGAAAGACAAACATAAATAGTGATGAAAGCCAAAATATTAAATGTAATGAATGTATATTGTATGAGTAATCTGCTGTTTTGTTGAGGGGATCAAAATGACCCTTTTCACCTGAGATTTGGAGCCAGATTACAGGGGGGTAAAACTGATTTGAGAAAAATGACAAAGGGGCTTCCGGTCGAGCACGCAACGAGATGGCTGTATAAAAACTGCGGCTCTCGGCATTTTTAGCTAAAAAGCCCTGAAAACTCGAAAATTTTCATATAAGTTTGCTAAACAAGGAGGTATAAGACGGGGCGATGGTAAGAGACAGGCAGACTAAATCGAAATCAAAGAAACAGACCAAAATAATGAACGAGGTAACTGAAGCTAACGAAGACAGCGACCTAGCTAGCGCTAGTACTGGGGTGGAAAACGAGGGCAATATTGACCTACGAGCGATTCTCATAAATTAAAGACTTTAGAAAAGATAATACCCAACAACTCCAGGAAATAAAGGGGGAAATAAATGCTACCAATGCAAGACTCGTGGATGTGGAAAGCCGTATACTCGACGCTGAGGAGCGAGTGCAATCGGTGGAAGATATCGTGACAGAGCTGTTTAAAATTCAGTCCAGACTCGAGACGCAACTAACTGACCAAGAAGGGAGATCGAGGCGAAATAACATAAGGATCTACTCCATTCCTGAAGGTGAGGAAAAAAACGCCACCTCAATGATAGACTTTATCGAAGACCTGCTAAAAGAAAATCTGCAGCTCCCCACGACCTTGAACCTCCAGATAGAACGGGCACACCGCGCGCTCGCCCCAGCCCCACCCGACGGAGCCCCGCCGCGGTCCATCGTTGCCCGCTTTCTGAGCTACAGGACTAAAGAAGAGGTCCTTAGAAAAGCGTGGCAGAAGAAAGGGTTTATTTGGAAAGGTAAACAAATAAACTTGGATAATGACTACGCACCCAACGTACTTAGACAAAGACAGTCATACGCGGAGGCTAAGAAGATACTGAAAGAAAGAGGGATACGGTTTCAGACGCCATTCCCAGCGAAACTACGGGTGTTTTACTCGGATGGAACACGAGTTTATACCACAGTCGAGGAAGCAACGAAAGACATGTCTGAGAAGGGTCTACCCGTCACAGTCATAAAACCACCTGCGACGATGATGGAGCAGTTAAAGAGACTGACGTGGTCCGTGAGTGACGGTAACCGGAGAAAGCAGCAACGAGATGGAGAGCGCACAACACGAGCAAGACCGTCGACTAAAGAAAGACTGGAGCAGTTTCGAAGGGAGCCAGTCTAAAGTGACAGTGGAGTATGAAGGAAATATACTAAAAGCTTCAGGTACTCTTAAGTGCTTTAGTGCAATTTTGTTCTAGTATGTCGGTTAGACACGAAATTATCAAAGAGCAGACGATTTTTGCATACAAATAATGCCTGCTTATTTTGATTTGACGCCGGGAAACGACAGTTTTTATTTTTATTTTATTGTATTATTATTTCATTTGTTTGTTTCTCCACACAAAGAATGTGGGAACTGAGCAACAAGGACGCTTCAGCAGAGGGCCCACCCCTAACTGGGGGGCTTACCCTCCGAGAGACTTTACATCAGGTCTTATTACAGGGTTATATAATGATAACCCCACTAATGGGAGCTTTTTCATTTTGGATGTTTTCAAGTATATATTATTTTAGTTTTTCATCTATATGTTTTTGGTTTGCTGACGTTCTATGCAGCTTGAAATCTGTTTTTGGGACAAGTGGAAATACTGGCTCTGAAAATATGTCTTACCTAAATAATAATGACAGATACTAATCAATTATTGAATATCCTCTCCTTCAATGTAAATGGGGTGGTAAATCCACAAAAGAGAACCAAAATATTGGCTAAATTAAAAAATGAAAAGGCTCATGTAGCCTTGCTCCAGGAGACACACTTATCGGACGAGGAGCACAAAAAATTAAAGAGAGGCCCATATAAGCATGTTTTCTCATCATCTTACAAGTCAGGACATCGAAGGGGGGTGGCAATCCTAATTTCCCAACAAACCCGTTATGAGCATTTATCTGAAAAGAAAGATAAAGAAGGTCGATAGATTTTGGTCAAGGGGAGAATTGATGGCTTACTGGTCACTATTCTTAACGTATATGCACCACCTGGGAGCGACTGGCTATTTTATAAACAGTTATTTGAAATGATGATATCAGAAACTCAGGGAATGTTGATATGTGGAGGTGATATTAATATAAGACTATCTAAACTAGATAGTTCATATACAAACTTACCACAACAAAAATTACTCACCAGAAAGATAAACTGTATCATGACCGAAACTGGAATTATTGATATCTGGAGAGAGACTAATCCCTCTGGACGAGACTACACGCATTATTCTGCACCCCACTCTACGTATTCTAGGATAGATTATTTTTTTACCTTTAGTAAAGACAGACACAGAATTAAAACATGCAACATTGGCACAATTGATTTATCGGACCACTCTCCTGTACTTTTATCCATCTACACTAATAATAAACCTAAATCAACAATCTGGAGACTCAATTCAAGTATATTAAATGATCCTAAAATTAAAGAACAACTAAGAACTGAAATTGATTTATATTTTAAGGAAAATGAAAATGGAGAAGTTACTCCATCCATTCTGTGGGATGCATATAAAGCAGTAATAAGGGGGAAGATAATTGCCTACTCCACCTTGTTAAAAAAACAAAGAAAAGAAAAACTTGAAAAGTTACAAACCAATCTTAAGGAGTTACAAAGGCAGCACAAAAGCTCATCAGACAATAATACAAAATTGGAAATAAAAAGATTACAAACCGAAATTGACATAATTTATACTGAAGAAACTCAGAAAAAGTTGTTATATATAAAGCAAGGACATTATGAGATAGGGGGTAGATCTACAAAATGGCTGGCATATAAATTAAGGAAACAACAAGCTGATAGCGCAGTTTATAAGATTAAACATCCAAAAACCGGATTAATACACCATGATGTGGAAAAAATACAACAGAGCTTTGAAACTTATTATAAAGACCTATACTCCCAGCCAAAGTTGGAGAATGACAATTTGGTGGGAAAATTCTTAGACTCACTGAACCTACCAAAAGTGACTGAACAGGAAAATAGCAATTTATTAAAGGAAATTACAGATAGCGAAATTAAAGGAGAACTCGGTAACTCTAGCGAACTCTAGTCACTTCTTCGCTGATTTTCCTTTTTGTTGTCGCATGTTTCCCCCACGAGCTCCCCCTACAGCTGTGGGGGGGGCGTATATTTCACAACACAGTCGTAAAAAACTCACTTGCGGCGCCTCCTCCCCCTCTCTACCGCTGCTCATGTGCGTTTGTTTTGATCGGAGCAAGCCAACTGTATCGTGTGGAGCTATGTCTACCGAGGTGGGTAATCTGGTAATACATCATACATGCGTGTTTGTTTATGTTGAATTGCCGTAAAGCAATTTGTGTTTCGCGCTCGTTCTCGTTCTAGTTCTCGCTTCTCACGAGACTTCCAATTTCTATCTTGCCGGGACGGTAGTGCCCAAGTTGCAAGGTTGGTTTTCCGCCTGGGAACGCTGGGGGGAGCGGGGAAAGTCACCAGTATCACCAGAACAGGTTGTTTAACCATCCAAATGATTTCTAGACAGTTTTATTAAGTTAAAAAAGTTACCAAGTTCTCCTTTAATGCAGCAATAAGTAGGCTAAAGGCTCATAAGAGCCCAGGCACAGACGGCTTTACATCCGAATATTATAAGACGTTTAGAGAACAACTAACTCCAAGGCTACGAGCGGTCTGTGACTGGGCCCTCAAAGGGGGAGAGACCCCCCCCTCATGGAAAGAAGCAACAATTACGGTCATACCAAAAGAAGGCAAAGACAAAACAGATTGTGGTCAATACAGACCGATCTCTGTTCTAAATTTAGACTACAAAATTTACACTTCAATAATAGCCAAACGACTCGGCAACATTATGCCCAATCTTATAAAAACAGACCAGACAGGGTTTATTCGACAGAGGCAGACCCAGGACAGTATTAGACGGACTCTGCATGTCATACAACACATCCAAAATAATAACATTGAAGCAATGTTGATAGGATTGGACGCAGAGAAAGCTTTTGACTCCGTGAGGTGGTCATTTCTTTATCAAGTTTTAGCTAAGTTTGGTTTTCATGAAACCATTATCAAGGCAACCCAATCAATTTATAATAAACCAACAGCTAGAATTAAAATAAATGGCAGCTTGTCAAAGCCATTTACATTAGAAAGATCCTGCAGACAGGGGTGCCCTCTCTCCCCAACCTTGTTTGCTCTGTTTATAGAACCTCTCGCCCAGTGTATAAGACAAGACGATCTAATTAAAGGAATAAATATGCAAGGAGGGGACCAAAAACTATCTCTATTTGCAGATGATATCTTGATTTATTTAGGCCAGCCAAAGGAATCGATACAGAGGCTGATGTCAACACTTGAAGAATTTGGGCTATTCTCAGGATATAAATTAAATATTCAAAAAACTCAGGTTTTGACTTTCAACTTTGAACCTCCTAGAGAATTACAAAACAAATATAATCTTAAATGGGGCCAGAATTCTATTAAATATTTTGGGGTAATTTTATGTAGAGACACTACAACACTATTCAAACTTAACTATGAGCCATTCAATTAAAAAATTAAGTCAGATCTATCAAGATGGAGTCTTATCCCTTCTCTAGGGCTAATAAACAGAATTGAATCAGTAAAGATTGGCATTTTGCCACGTCTCTTGTACCTTTTCCAAACCCTCCCTATTGAAGTTACTAAACAACAATTTGCTGAATGGGATAAAATAATATCTCGCTTCATATGGCAGGGGAAAAAGCCAAGGATAAAATACAACACGTTACAAATCACAAAAGATAGGGGAGGCCTGGCACTGCCATGTCTAAGAGATTATTATTACGCTGCTCAGTTAAGACCCCTAGTATGCCTATGTAACCCAATTTTTACAGCAAGGTGGAAAGACATAGAGGAGGCTACCACAAATGGCCCCCCAATACAAGCCATGGTAGCAGATAAGAGATTACTCCCTCACCTGATAGATAAAGATAATCCATGGATAAAACTAACTTTTAAGATCTGGCATCAAGTTTGTAAAAATAATAAACTAACCAAGGGAGTTGCGATGTTAAGATGGTGTGCCTATGACACAGATTTTACACCCAATAAACATGATAAAAGATTCAGAGAATGGACAGAGAAAGGCCTCACCTCTTACTTCACATTCACACATAAAGGACAACTAATAGACTTTCAAACTCTCAAGGGAAAACATGGCCTAGTAAATCAGGACTTCTATCGGTATTTGCAAATGAGAAATAGATATGAGGAAATTACAAGGAGAATCACAGACAGAAGGGACAACATCATTCTGAATATATTTCGGTTAGCTTATAATGTGAATACCATTACAAAAATCATATCAAGGCTGTACCAAGGTCTCCAAGAAAGCAAACCAATAAACACGCAATACGTCAAAAGGAAATGGGAAAAGGAAATTGGCACAGCAATAGATGAGAATGACTGGGAAGTAATGTGTAAAATACAGTGGAAGACAACTTATTCGTTAACTTGGAGAGAATTTGGATGGAAAAACATAATGAGAATTTTTATTACCCCCGCCCAGAAATCTCACCAAAACATAGGAACAGGATGCTGGAGACTGTGTGGCGTCAATGACGCTAACCATTATCATATATTCTGGGCCTGCCCAAAGGCTGTACCCTTTTGGCAAGAGGTACATAGATGCTTGGAGAATATTTTTATTCTTATTAATATCTTACATATGTACCTAGGTATGGAAACCCCAAATCTGACTTTGGCTGCAGATAAGTACCTGTTTAGGATTCTTTTACTGTCAGCCAGGAAGGCAGTGACAAGAAAATGGCTTCAACCAGACTTACCAGGTTCTGATGAATGGTACAACACTATAAACCAAATATATATAATGGAGAGACTGACTATGACCTTAAGATTAGAAAAGGAGAAATTTATAGGTTTATGGTCTAAGTGGATTGCATATATAAGTGCAATAAGACTGGATCTTGTCTGAGGTCTGAGCAGCGAGGGCAGACGACACAGGGTTGGGAAGGGGGTGGTCAACAGGAGAGAGAGGATTGAAATAAACTGTAGTTCTGTTAGGTAGTCTGTTTGTAGTTTTGTGTAAATGAAACAAAACCTTATCCACTTGCACCCTTTGTATATAGTTTTTTTTTTTTTTTTGATGTTTTTTTTTTTTGATGTTTTTTTCTCTTTATTTACGTTTTGGTTTACATGTAATCACAAAAAGGTCAATATATATATGTGAGGCAATTATAATCTTTTGTTTTCGAACCAAATGTCTCATTTGGAAAAGTGCATAATTAATAATATAAGTATAATTCCCTTTTTTTTTTTTTTTGCCTCCAATGTAAACTGTGAAATGTGAAAGATCCTTATAATAAAAAGAAAGTAAAAAAAAAAAGAAAAAAATTAGTAAATATAGTAAAAAATTAGTAAAATAGGTTGACTTTAGCAATCTTTGTTAAATGATATGCCAATAGTGACTGTTAAAATATTGAGAAAGGCACTTGTGTTTTTTGCCCCAGGTTTGCATGAAGTGCACTGTAACTCAAGAAGCATTAAAGATATCTTAATATTCTTTTAGTTTTTTTAAACAATTATTTATTTTGGTATCTTCATTTTAAAGGCCCTATATGTGTGATGCAGAGTCAGAGACGTTCGGATCCATTTGCAGTATTTATTGAGAATGGTCAAACAGGCAAGGGTCAGAGTACAGCTTAGACAACAACGAAGAGAATCCAAGAACATAAACAATACCAGGCAGAGGTCGAGGCAGGCGGCAATCCAGAATCAGAGACGGTTAACAGGCAGAAGGTCAGGGCAGGCGGCAGACAAGGAAACAGGTGTCGATAAACAGTCAAAGGTCCAATACACGGAGAGACAACAGTAGAATAATAACGCTTGGAAATGTTAGCCGAGGCAAAACAAGACTTCGCAATGAGGGAGAGTCAGGCAACAGTTTATATGGAGGGGTGAATGGGAAACACCTGTGCAGGTAATTAGACCTAGGTACGGGGCTTATGGGAAGTGAAGTTCAATATTCCGGTGAAGGTGTTCGCTGATGAGTGGAGAGAGCCACAGAGGTGCGATCCGTGACAATATGGTTCAATCCCAGAGTTAGGATTGAACCATATCTGCCTCTAGTTGAACAGCAAAGTTCGACTTGTCACTCCGCCATCTTGAGCCTAGAGAACATGCCATCCGCTTTTCGTCTTCAGGGACTGTTTTGCTGGTACTGTAAAGAAATCATGGCTGCTAACAAGCACTTTAGACATTTCTGCATTTGGCACACGCTTTTATCCAAAGCGACTTACATTGCATTTCAAGGTACACTTTAACATTCTTACCAGTTCTTGCTTCCCCTGGTAATCGAACCCATGACCTTGGCGTTGCAAGCGCCAACGCTCTACTGTTTGAGCTACAGACTTTAGGAAGTGTGCCTGGTGACACTCACAACCTTTGCGTTTTCTGTCTGATAACATCATTCTGTCTGCTTGCTCGCTCCTGCTCACGCCGAGGCGGAAGGAAGACTGAGATCGTGGGGATGTCAGATGGAGCTTGCTGAGGAGTTTGAGAGAGGTGTGAATCACTCACGCCCCGTAAAGGCAGACGAGGGTGGGCTGCTGGGAGAGGATGCACTGTCAGACACATCCTCTGGTCCAGCAGCCAGTGCTCTGCTAGCCAGGACGAGCAGGAGGAGGCTGACGCTGGTGACGATGGCGAGATGGCTGAACCTGCCCAGCCCCCCTGCCCCGCGTATGCTGAGCTGGTGGAGGTTATGGAGCGCACCACCGCTAGGCAAGGGTCGTGAAAAGCCGGCAGCTCCCGTGAACTTTCCATTCCTACCTGATCTCCACTTTGAGTTGAGAAGGCATGGAAGAACCCGTACTCAGCTCGCATTCACCTTTTCCAACATTCCAACTACCCGAATGTGGAGGGAATGCATGAGCCGGTGGGTATGTGTCGATGTCCCCCAGTGAAGAGACGTTTGTGAGGGGGAGACATCGACACTGAGAGCTCCGGCCCTGCCATCTAAGCCTTTGAAGGCCACGTCCCGTTTAACCCATTTGTGCCCACATTTTTCTGAATGGTTTCATCCATATAGTCGTGTTAAGAAGTGAAAAGGAGTCACCAAAACCACACAGGAATCTAAATGCATCTTAACAAGGAAGTTTTCAAATCTAAAACTTACAAGGTATTCTTATAGTATGATGACCTCTTATATGTCAAAAGCTCAAGGAAAATTAGATTCATCAATTCATGACCTTTTTCAGAACCAGAATCTAAAATCATATGAGATATCTTTAATACTTTTTGAGTGACAGGCACGCAAACTTTGGAAAAATAATATTCTATGGAATTGTGTTGATAGAAAGAAAAAAGAGATACATTTCTAGCTTCAACATTATTTGTTGTTCAGATATTCCTCTTTATATCAGCTGTATGCAAAGTTACCAACATTTGGTATTTGGCCACTGAAAATATCCATATCTCTGGGATTGAACCATATAGGGCCTTTAAAATGAAGATACCAAAATAAATAATTGTTTAAAAAAACTAAAAGAATATTAAGATATCTTTAATGCTTCTTGAGTTACAGTGCACTTCATGCAAACCTGGGGCAAAAAACACAAGTGCCTTTCTCAATATTTTAACAGTCACTATTGGCATATAATTTAACAAAGATTGCTAAAGTCAACATATTTTACTAATAGATCTAAAAATCTCTGTGAAAAAATAAAATAATGATTTTGTCATTTTTCTCAAATCATTTTTACCCCCCTGTAATCTGGCTCCAAATCTCAGGTGAAAAGGGTCATTTTGATCCCCTCAACAAAACAGCAGATTACCAGAGGTGTGGACTCGAGTCATGTGACTTGGACTCGAGTCAGACTCGAGTCATGAATTTGATGACTTCAGACTCGACTCGACAAAATGTACAAAGACTTGCAACTCGACTTGGACTTTAACATCAATGACTCGTGACTTCACTTGGACTTGCGCCTTTTGACTCGAGAAGACTTGCTACTTCCCATGAAAACTGGGGGAAAAATGTCCACATGGCCGCGCCGCTCTCAGTTTATCTGCATCTGAGAAAAAATGTGCACCACCTGTATGCATGCAGAGAGCACCGGGCTGCCTGCACGACATCCAATCACTGTAGTCCCACGTTGTTTTGATTCGACAGCATCTAAGCAGGCACATTGCAAGACAACCAATGAAGCGCAACAAGCAACAACGCATGCTACGAATTTTAACGAATGCTAAGCACCTTATCGGATGTACGTAACTTACTAGCTGCTACATAGCTGCCAACTCTCACGCATTCACCGTGAGACTCACGCAATTGACACTTTTCACACGCTCTCACGACACACATCCATTTTCTCACGCACAGAAAAATCGCGAAGCAAAGAGGACACGGAGACCGACAGACTAGACAGAGCAGGTTAGTTATGATATATAAAAAATCTCAGCTCTCAGATTCTGTCACTTTTATTACGAAATTCAGACAATAAATACCGTTTTGGCGCTTGTAATTGTGACACGACAGATCCCTAGCGGCACGTGACCCGATCATCTCTAGCTGATAGTAAATAACGTTAAACACGAATGAACACTGTTGAAAGATACAGTACAACTTAC
This sequence comes from Rutilus rutilus, assembly GCA_021464565.1. NCBI lineage: Eukaryota > Metazoa > Chordata > Actinopteri > Cypriniformes > Leuciscidae > Rutilus > Rutilus rutilus. The sequence goes on along the minus strand of JAJAQA010000006.1, from coordinate 3,839,024 downwards.
CGAAATGTATATTCCTCATACATAATATCGACCCATCAATCAAAGGGGTCCATAAAACAGTTGGAGAACAATTATGTCACATAACATTTACCTCAGGAAAGCCATTTAAGCACGTTAGTTGGCTAGAAAAAAAGAGCTATAGAGAGTATTTTGCTAAATATGTGTACTATATTGCATGTTTATTATATTTTTACTTATATCATTAAATAAAGTTGTTATTATAATTAAAAAAAAAACGCATTATATTTAATTTGTGTTATTTTTAACCTAATACTGCCAGCTGATAGGGCTCTCTGTATGTTTACAGCATTAGGTGAGTTGTTTTTTTCTTGAGAAAAATGAATGCCTATCTTGTGTAGCCTACCTAATATTTATCCAAATGAGTCAATATTAAATCAAATCACAATAATTGAATTGAACTGAAATAATAAAAAAGCGTAGCTTACCAGAAATTGAACCATGTAAACATTGTAACATGTTGTCACTAAACCTAATAAAATTCAGTTTAGTTACTAAAATGTTTTGACAATCACAATAGCCTACACTTATTGTGATGCAAAAATTACATCACAATTATTAATAATTGCCTGGTTACTGACATTCTTCTAAATATCTTCCTTTCTGTTCAGCAGAAGAAATAAATTCATGTGAAATTTGTGAAAATTAAATTTTCTGTTTTTTACTGTATTTGATTAATGTCATTGTATAAAAAAAGGTTTAAATAAATACAAATCTTACAGACATACATGATTTGTATACATTTTATTTCTGTGGTAAGAGGACTTGAAATGACTCGAAACTAAAATGGTAGGACTTTGGACTCGACTTGAGACTTGTTGGCTTTGACTTTTGACTCGACTCGGGACTTGCCTCATCTTTGACTCGACTTGACTTGGGACTCGAGGGCAAAGACTTGAGACTTACTTGTGACTTGCATAACAATGACTTTGTCCCACCTCTGCAGATTACTCATACAATATACATTCATTACATTTAATATTTTGGCTTTCATCACTATTTATGTTTGTCTTTCTTAAAAAATAAAAAGAATAAAAATTAACAAAATCAAAAAAATTTAGCTTGAAATTTGGTTGATTTAACATGAAATGACCCATCTGTAGTTGTGATCCAGTCCCCAGGACCATTCACTAACTATATTTGACAGATGTATCAACATTCACGTTGCTTCTGTCTGTTAAAGGTGATTAATTCAAGGAATGCTTTAAATGTTGAGTCCCAATGATATAGTTGGTAATGCTGATTTATTAAACTCAGTCTACCTGGCAAAGTCCTTTGAGTTTGTAGATTTTAATTTTAACTCAGTTTTTACTGTAAAATATAGTAGAATTATTGTTGTGATTAGAGCATTTTGAAACTATGGGAAAGTTTTGATCAGAAGCATATCATCATTGTTTACAAGCTTCAGGGTTCCTGCAAGAACCTGTTTGTGTACAACAGTTAAACCAGTTTTGGAAAGTCCCTAAAGCGTTATAGATGTCATGAACACAGCCAAACCTGCACCAGGTATTTATGTTTGTGATACTTCCGCATTGAACAGTGTAAAGAGTGAAAGAACGTACCTTAATCAGGAAAGTTGCGGTCATCTTGATGAGAAAATATGTCGCCGGGCTAGCTGCCTCTTGCCAGAGGAATGAAGGTCCAAACCACAGGCAACTTTAATTTGAGGTCTTATTTCAGACTGTGACTGGAACACAGCATTATAAATAACTTGGGCTTTTATGGGGTTAAAATGATTTTAAGGAAAAGAATAGGGGGAAAAATTTTTAAAGAAACAAAAGAAAATTTTGTTTCCATTCTTGAAACTTGGAAATTACAAGGTCATCATCATCATCATCATCATCATCTTCTTCCGCTTATCCAGGGCCGGGTCGCGGGAATTACAAGGTAACACTTTATTTTGATGGATAAATCAACATTTAGTCATGTGATGCATATTGCACCGATGGCCTGAATGTGTCCTCAGGCTGGCACTGCTGGCCTCCTGTCAGCAATGGCATGTCTCCTGTCATCCTGTATGTGTGGCAATGATGGCACAGTATGATCACGGCAAAACACATGAGGGCCGTATATTGGTAGAAGGAGTGTGGCCCAGATCAGTCCTTTGATTATCTAGCCCAAATCAGGCTTGTGACTATGGGCCATATTAATACACTTTCCCATATAGGAAATTTGATCTGGCCCAGCTCTGTTCCACAAAACCCCTTTTCCCTCAGCCCACATACCACAAAGAATGACGGCCCTGTAGTGGCCCAGATCTGGATTTAAGACTAGGACCACACATGGGGCTATAACTGGCTCGATTCTCAGCCAATTAATGACCCATACCTGGCCCTGCACTGGGCCTGAACAGGTTTTAGTATTGGTACAGATTCTCCTTAAGATTTGGATTACAGCACAAGTATTTAATAGTTTCATGATCATTTTATTGTGTTTGTGGTGTATTTTACACCACTTGATAATGGTAAAATTATCACAGAAATTGCAGTTCTTTTCATTCAGTAATAACTTGTCAATTAAAAGATTAATGTTAAACAATACTACACTTTAAAATTATTAACTGATCATAATCTCTGTGATAATTTGACCATTATCATGAGGTATTTTATTTACCATGAAGTACATCATTTTATTATATGTACCAATACTAAAACCTGTTCAGTTACGGGTCATTAATTGGCTGAGAATCGAGCCAGTTATAGCACATTTGTGGTCCTAGGGTGGGTTACACCAACAAGGATTAATCTTAAATCTAGATTAAATCAAGGTTTATCTAATTATTCTGTTGCACCAAACATTAAACCTCGTTTTAAAATAAGCAGGTTTACATTTAAACCATCATTTTGATCCTGGATTTAATTAATATTTAAGATAGATTAACTTTAATCCTGTTGAACCATAAATTTAAACTCATATTTAAATCTCAATTAGGGATTAACTTTAAACTTGCTGGTGATGAGGTTTAAATAGATTCTCTATTTAAGATTAGCAGATTCTCAGCCTGCCTGACAGACATTTCTGGCTGGGTGAAGGACCACCACCTTTAACTAAACCTTGTGAAGACAGAGCTACTTGTGGTCCCGGCCAACCCAACACTTCACCACAACTTCACCATTCAGCTAGGCCCGTCATCCATAACTCCATCAAGGTCAGCCAGGAACCTTGGTGTGGTAATTGATGATCAATTGAACTTCACAGACCACATTGCTAGAACTGCCCGGTCATGTAGATTTGCTTTGTACAACATTAGGAGGATCAGGCCCTTCCTATTAGAGCTACACAACTCCTTGTCCAAGCGCTAGTTCTATCCAGACTGGACTACTGTAATGCTCTCCTGGCTGGTCTTCCAGCTTGCACGGTCAAACCTCTGCAACTGATCCAGAATGCCGCAGCTAGAGTGGTCTTTAGCGAGCCGAAGAGAGCACATGTCACTCCTCTCCTCACAAAATTGCACTGGTTGCCAGTTGCCGCTCACATCAAATTCAAGTCACTGACGTTTGCCTACAGAACAACCACTGGTTCTGCTCCCTTTTACTTAAACTCATTACTTCAGACTTATGTGCCATCCAGAAACTTGCGCTCTGCAAATGAATGTCGCCTTGTGGTGCACCATCTCAAAGAGACACAGAATCTCTTTCTCTGACCTTTACCTTCACTGTTCCCTGCATGAGGAATGATATGCCTAACTCGAGCTGCTGAGTCCATAGCCATTTTCAAGAAATGTCTGAAGACGCATATTTTCTTCGGCAGCACTTGATCCAGTAATACTAACACTTTCTCTTCTTTTCTATTTATTAAAAAATAAATTAAAAATAAAAATTAACATGTACTGCGTTGGATTAAACTGAGAAGGGTCATAGCACTTGCTTGTTGTCCTACTGTTAGTTTAACTGCTTCTATTGTTCTCATTTGTAAGTCACTTTGGATAAAAGCGTCTGCTAAATGAATAAATGTAAATGTAAAATGTAAATAAAATAAAGTGCACCTACAATTAAAATATGTGGCTGTTTGAACAAAGACAGAAACAGAAGCTCAGGTGTGGTCTCAGAGAGGTGTTTATTACAAATAAAAATGAACTTTGTTAACTTTATGTCTCGTTCCGTCATCATCTCGGGTTCACACATGTGCAGTAAGGTGAATTTTGTGTTTTCCGATGTTTCAGTGTGGACGAAAAACTTGAAAAGGTTTGAAAACGCTAGTGTGGAAGGAGAGCGTTTTGAAACGAAAACGCCGTTTTCAAATTTATCTGGATTAATGTAGACGTAGCCTGGGATGGCAATAGCAGAAGATTCATTTTGTGCTCAGTGATTTTTGTGTTGATTTTAATGTTTGTCTTGGATCATTGTCCCGATCCAAGATCCAACCACGGCCCATTATAAGATTTCTAGCATTTCTGTACAGGGTCAGCTATATAACATAGAATTGTATGACCCAGACCAAAATGACCACCAGCAGGTTTATTCATTGTGTAGTAGAGATTACTAGCCTGGCACAGCCATCCCCACTACTATATCCACACTACTATATCAACACTTGATTCCTGGCACATATTTGTTTATCTTTACTAGTGGTTTGCAAAAGTAGTAATCGAGTCTTCACACTTTGTTTTCATTTGAAATACCACAGATATTCCATTTATTTATTTTCTAATAAAAATAACATCAAAGCTGTCAAGGTAAGAAACATCTGCCTAGTTGAGGTGATTAACACTGGCAAAGGTGAGTGAAAAATTATAAATGATAGGTAGGCCTGTTGATATTAATAATAATTGTGTGCAGCACTTAATATAGGTCAAATAAATAGGGCTATAAAATAAATAAATAAATTAAAAAAAACATTGAAATTATAATAACATGATTAATAGAACAACTAGACAGCTCTTATGCCTATCCAGGTGAGCATGTTCAGTAAACATTTTTTAGGTCAAGGTAAAAATGAAATGAGCAGTAGGCTCAAAACTAAAGCACAACAATAATACAGAATAAAGGCAATCAAAATCAGTAGTATATGTAGGTGAGCTGGAATTGTGCTGTCTTTGGAATGGGGTCAGCAACAGCAATCTCCTCTCCTCACTTCAGGGTGGCTTCTGGAGCCCCGGCATGGAGGGATGACAGATTGAACACAAGAAGCACCATAAATTCAGTAAATGGCAAGACGTGCTGCTGTCTGCTTTTCTCTGTGACATAATTGTACAAAATATGTAGCAAATTAAAAGAGCCTTCATATTTCATATTTATAGCAATTAAAATCAGTCATTGTTAAAATCAGTGTGCTTACCGTATCAGTGTGAACTGTGTGCTTGCTTCTGGCTGGTGAGAAGTTCAGTGTCTGGTTGCAGTCTAGTGGTAGCCAGTCTCAAGGTCTGATGCAAGTGTTTATCTGTGAGTCTGTTCCTTGTTGGATTCTTGGTTTGCTTCATGCGGGAAAAAGTTTGCTCACAGATGTAGGTGCTGCCAAAAACTGTGAACATCTTCATTGCATGCTGTTTGATGTGTGGGTAGGTTTCCTCTGGGAGCGCAGCATAGAACTCAATAAGACTGTCAGGTCTTTAAGGATATCACAATTCTGCAACTCGGCTAGTTCAAACTGAAGAGAGGGAAGGGCATAATTTATGTCGGCAGCAAAGGGGTTCTGGAACAAGCGTATTCCTTTACCGTTGACATGAAGCTCACGCACTGAACTCTCCCTGCAGCATTTCCAGTGCATCCTTGCACTTTTCGACTGGGAACGGGACAGCTGGTTTCTCAGCGCAGTAGCTTTGGGTGGCAGGGAGATGTATAACCAGCAGTTACTACTTTGGGTAAATGCTAATTAATAGTCTGTTAATAGGGAGGGTCATAAGCATCAACATATGTTTAAACCAAAGAGCAAACAAAAACAGCAATGAAATATGTGATTTTATATATAGACACCAAAATATATTCAAAACAAAGAAACTACATTCCTCTAGTATTGCCAAAACACCCAGTACTCAAAGAGATATAAATAGTGCGTTATAAGAGTTGAAGTTTCCAGAAATATATGAATCAGTCTTTATAACATTCACTGGTGTAAACGGTTAAGGTGATTTATGAGAGTCAGATACAAGTCTTAATTCTCTTTAGGAAGTCAAATGGTGGAGGTTTGATGGTAAACGAACGACGATTGCTGACCGTCATCAAACATACAGATTTCCCACCAAAGTAAGTCCATAGCAATAATCCAACTGTCCAAGGTAGTTACATCCAGTGCTCGAATTGAGGGGGGGCTGGGGGGATCCGGGACCCCCCATAAGGTATTAGGGACCCCCCATAAGAAATAAAAAATAGAATTAGGGGGGTCCCTCAGATATTTTTATTTTAGTAAAAATAATAATGACAAATCTGATTAAATGCATGCAATGGATACAGTACATTTCGTGAATTGATTATTTACAATAATTTATTTTAAGTTTGTTTATAGCTATTTGTCTCTTTAAAATGTAAACGCCCCGCTCCACATCTAAAGAGCGCTGTGCGCGCGCATGACATCGTTGACTGACAGGATTGTTTGTTTGGCGCCGCTCCGGTGAAGCTAATTTTAGCTTTTTAAAAAATGGAGAAAAATAAACCTCCACTCCCAGTCGGGAAGAGAAAGCTTCATACTGACTTTTTTGAGGGGTAATTGTTTCTCTCTGTATATCTTTCTACTTTATATCTGTAACGTTACACTCCATGCCGGGGCTTTTGTATTCCTTGCATAAATTGGAAACACTTAGGCTTAAGTTACTAATTTTTCATTATTAATAGTTCTCCTTGTTCTACAGGAGTGCTAGAGATCTCGATGAAGATGGATAAGTAGGGTAGAGTGGGGGAAAACGCCCCCCTGGGGTAAAACGCCCCCCACCTGTTTTTCCCAAAATGATCACTAAAAGTAGTCGAGATACATTTTTACTGTTGCTATGCACTACGTTGATAACGGGGATATACAAATCTCTATGGAGAAGCTGACACCAGCGACACATTTGAAGAGAAGAGGATTACAGGGTAAATGCTATAATTTTCAGATATTAGTAAACAAGTGTTTAATACAATATTGTTCTGCAGGATATCGCAGTGATGTATGATAGATGAATAGTGAAGTCTGTAGTTTGAGATCATATGGTATTTATAAGGAATATAATTATATTTAAAAAATGAAACATTTTTTTAAAAAGTCATAGCTTGTGGGGTAAAACGCCCCCTGGGGGCATAGTTTCTCTCTATCATAATTACTATAATAAAATATTTATGTCTATCAAATCCTTTGTTTTACACTTAATGCAGTATAACTAGGTGGTAAAATCTAAATATTTGAATAAAACATGAAAAAATTACCTCAAGTGAGCATTAACTAGCTAGCTTGCTAGCACAGTTAGCTCACTGATGGAAGGTAGTTAAATTTGGCTATTTTGGACATTGCTGAAATAAATATTAATATATATACATGTAGATACATTACTTGCCTTTTACTTTTAGAGATTAAAAACTATTGTCTGTTAATTTTGCCTTTGATCTATGAAGCAAACTGGTTGGTAAGAAAGGGGGCATTTTACCCCACCTTGGGGGGCGTTTTACCCCACCGCTGGGGCAAAACGCCCCCTTTGTACAAAAATATTTTCAGTGAAAATACTAATTACTTATGAAGGCTGAGCAATTTTAATATTTGGTGAATAACTCCTGCCATAGTCACTCAAAACCGGGATGGCAATTCTAGTAACATTTATGTTTTGTTTCACTGCAACGAAGTCAGTTGTAGTTCTTGTGTTTCTGCTCGTCTCTTTTTCTGTTCTCTTCTTTCCTTCAGTGATTCTGCTTGTTAACAGGCTTATTAAGGCTGAAATGACTCCATATTTAATATACACAGGTTTTTCGGCTCAGATAAGGTCCAGTTCTGGTTTATTTCTTTGCTCTTGGCTGACATGTGGCATTGCTATGGCCTGCTTGTGGCCCAGATCTGGCAAACAGGAGTGAGCCGCCCAAGTGTCATCATTCCACGCTGCATGTGGGTCAGATCTGCATTCCACAAGTGCCAGATGTGGGCCGAAACGTGTTTTCTACATTTCTATGTAACACATTATATATAGTTATGTTCAGTTCTCCATTTCAGTTGTGGCAAAAGAGACTGAGTTTATATATATATATACTAAGTACACTGTAAAAAATTTCTAACCTCCCTAACTCAAAATTTTCTAGTGACTGATAACATCTAAATATTTCAATTGGCCCAAGTGAAAATCTGTAAATTATAAAATTTAATTTACAGAATTTCACTTGGGCCAATTGCAAAATTTAGATGTTATCAGTCACTAGAAAATTTTGAGTTAGGGAGGTTAGAAATTTTCACCCTCTAAATCCATATTACTTTAGTAAGTAATTTAAAAGAAGAATTATATATATATCTACACAATTCTTTATCCAGCGTTTTTAATAAATAGTATATATACGCATATTATGATCAAATATACTGTATATTTTGAATAAAGTGAATATTGCGAGACTAACCGACCCCCCGCCCAAAAAAAACTTGGGGACCCTCCATAAGACTTGACTCAATTCGAGCTCTGGTTACATCCAACCAGAAACCTTGTTGCTGGACTCAGTGTAGCAAAATCTCAGCCAGGACCACAAAGCTGGCACAAATTATTTGTTCAGTACAAACAGAAAAGTCCTTCTACAAGACACAAAATGCCTCCTGTTAATTAGGTGCAATCCATTCACTATATTCAATAAGTACAAAGATAATCTTTCATCAGTAAATAAAACATCAACATGAACATATACATTTTACTTACGGTTGAGCATGAAACAGAGCGTTTCTCAACCAGGACTTTGTTTGACAGGTGACCAAGGAGGTCAGCCATGCTAATTTCTTCTACTGCTCACCTGTCTCTTTATCTAGGCATAGAAGTCTCACTAATACCTCTAGTGGTGAGGAGTGTAATTGCAGTTTAAAAACTAAGTAACTGACAGGTGTTTGTTACATATCCACCCCCTCAGAAGAAGAAATACTGACATACCCATGACAAAGTTTTAAGTTCTGTACATGAAAAGTGTCAACATATTTAGAGTCATCAAGAAATGAAACAACATAGTTCACAGGTCCTAAACGTTTCTCAATTTTGGCAGGACCCTTCCATTTTGCAGACAATTTAGCCATAAATCCGTCATCTGCCTTGGATAGAGGATGAGCTCGGACCCAAACTACATCTCCTACTTGAAAGTTAGTTTGTTTCCTTTTCTGGTCGTAGTAGTGTTTTTGTTTGGTTTGAGCCCGTTCCACATTCTCCTTTATCAAACGGATCAGGCTTTGCTGTCTGTCTATTACTGCCAATGAAGTTCCAGTCAGGAAAAGTCCAGCTTTTGGACCTGTCGCACAAGCAGCACTAGTTTGACCTTGAATGCTTTGATGTGGGAATACATGTCACTGATTAGCTTTCCTTTGCCTTGGAGCTGCACGTTAAGGTGGTTCAACATTTCAGTAACATCAGTTAAAAACGCGAGGTTCCATTTCCATTCTGGCTCGGTCAGCTCTCGTACCGTTTCACCTTTAGACTACAGGAAGGTGTTGATTTCGGGTAGCAGGTCATAGAAACGGCGGAAACGGCTTAACCATCGGACTACTGTGTAGTACAGCACATCCTCGTAGGCAGACTCAAGCTCGGAGAGAAAGGCCTGGAACTGTCTGTGTTTCAGCCCATATTTTCGGATGTAGTTGACACAGTGCACAACCACCTTCATGACAGACGCCCACTTCAGAACTTTGCAGCATAGTGCTTGCAGGTGAATCAGACAGTGGACTTGTAGTGGGGGGGGGGTGAGACCTCGTTCCTCGAATTCGCTGTTCAAGCGCCCTACTAGCCCCCTCGTTGTGCCAACCATACTAGGTGCGCCATCCGTAGTGATGCTGGCCAATTTAGACCAGTGTAGATTCAACTCTTCCATTGTTTTGCACACTTGGACAAAAATATCCTCTCCTGTCGTAGTACCTTTGAGACTTTTTAGGGACAGGGACACACCTCCTCAGCCACAGCAAGTATGCATTCTTTAACAAAGTCCCCATCAGTAAACGGCTTTCCATGGGTAGCTAGTAGGTGAGCTACCTTATAGCTAGCTCGGACAGCAGCCTGGTTGACCTGAGTTTGGCGAAGGAATAAATTCTGTTGTGCAGCCAGTCCGCCTTTCATCCTCCGAATCCTGTCTTCTCTTGCTTGCCCTCGCAAGCTAGCATACTCTTTGTGGCGGGTTTTGTGGTGACGACGCAGATTATATTCTTTGAAAACCGCCACACTTTCTTTACATATAATACAAACTGCACGGTCCTTACACTGAACAAAAAAATTATCGTTGGTCCACTGTTCTTTGAAAACTCTGCACTCTCTATCAACTTTTCGTTTAACGCTAGCCATTTTTCTGTCCTGAACACTGAGTTATCTGACACTTCTCTGCGTGTGCGTTGTCTGTCACTGCTTGATCTCGAGCATGTCGGGTGACGAAAATTCGGAAAATTCGAAAATTTCTAACTGAAAAAAATCAACAAAATACCAGATGCAAACATGTTATTATTTTCCAAAAAGCAATAAAAAAAAATAGGCCATGACGACTTTTGGGGATTGCCTCATAGGGCCGGTTCAAATAGTAGGGGGCAGAGGGGCTGGGGGACCAGTCAAAGGGGGGTGGCGGGCCTTAGTTTGGTGACCCATGACCTTGGTGGTCCAGAAGTGCACCCTGGTTGGCCTTGCAGAGGTGCGAGAGGTCGTCAAAGTACACTTTCTCAATGCTCCTATCTCACAAAGTGGCTTTTTTGGCGACACTGTCGAGGACTGGGCCCAGCAGTTCTCCGCAGTCAGTAGCAGACTGAGGAGCTTCCCCGACGTACCATCTGAGTCCCTCGTGGGCTGCCCCACAGTCTGCTCGTTGCCAAGGGTGTCATCCCCTATAACAACTTTCGGCACAGCCTACTCTACTGTATTCGCTGCAGGAAGACGATGTCACTCTACTGCTGTTTAAGCGATTGGCGAAACAGATCTTTTAGAGATCTTTTAAGTCAAAATTGTTCTGCCACTGGAGTTTCAGTGGTACCAAATTCTCTCTCAAAAAAAAAAGAGAGCAGTTCCTCTATCTCTGGGTCCCAAGAGGGCTCGGAGGGAAGTGGGAGGCCAAAAACCTTACCACTCTCATCCACCTCTTCCATCACCAGAGGGCAGCATCGGGCAGTTCTAGGACACCCTCAAGCCTTCTCACGCACCTTCTGCCCAACCGTGGAACCAGGTAAGTGTTGCACACCACACTCAGACCCCGCTACGGGCTGCCTTGAAGAGAGAGCCCACCTGGCCGGGTCCCTGCGTTTTACCTCGCTGCCTCACTGCGGGTACGCCTAGAGTCCCTTTGGTCCCGCTTGCATTGTCTCTAAGAGTCTGGCTATCGCTCCTCAGCCCGTCTCGCTGGTTCATTTGGACCATCAGGCTCGGAGGTGTCTAGTTCACTTCAGTGAAAGCTGTCGATGCTCATGTCTTGCAGTAGGAAATCGCAGACCTACTGGCGAAGGAAGCGATAGAGCCGATCTCTCCAGCCGATATGAAGATGGGGTTTTACAGCCCCTACTTCATTGTACCCAAGGAAACCGGTGGGTTACGGCTGATCTTGGACCTGCGAGTTTTGAATCGGAGCCTTCACAAGCTACGGTTCAAGATGCTGACGCATTTTTGATGCATTCATGGTTATTGTCCACACTGGAACTACTTACTGTAGCTAAAACTCAATAAAGTCATTTAGCCTTCTCCAAGGACCATTTTTACAAAATATAGACTTCTGTGAATCCTTACTCAGGTCTCATGAGACCAAGTCAATCATTTTGGATCTAACAGCATCCAAAATGGTATGCTGTTGCTGGAGGAGGAGTGCAATGAGAAGTGCCTGGTTCTCACAGTGAAGTTCAGTGGTAGTAAAGCTCTTTTATAGGGATGTATGAGTCTTAACACACTTGAGCACCTGTGAGGGATTTTGTAGACACAAGTTGAGCAACACTCCTCATTAAAGATCAGGGCATTTTAGGAGGTCATCATCCAGGAGTTTCACAGGAGTGACAATTTGTCATGAACTTGTTCACTCTGTTCCAAAAAGGGTCAGAGCAGTTTACTTAAAATTAAGGAAGACATACTAAGTGCTACAATATTATACATTTGTTGAATTAAATCTAAGGTGTACTCATTTCAGCACAAAATTGCCTTTTTTTCTTATTCTACGGATATTAATTACATATATTGCTCTATTTTTAGTAAGCATATGTGCAATACATTACAATTTTGCCATATTTCAATAAATTGTAGAAATGGTAATTAAGAAAATAAATCTTTTGTATTTGTTCAGAGGGGATTTACTCATTTATGCTGTGCACTGCAGATACAGTGCTTACCTAGTACTGAGGCACTGTAAATGTTCATAGCAATGACATAGTCTGAATTTAGCAAGGTTCACCCTGAGTGCAAAATAGAAATATGGAAGCTGCACTATTAAACATTATGGGCAAAAGTATCTTGTCTTTGACCATTTTCCATTTTTAATTGTTTACACCAGAATCAACATACAAATGGTTTGCATATTAAATTGTCACTGCATATTCGGCTGCAAAAGGAGAATGTTTTAAATTTGAAAAAGTTACAACCTTCAGCCTTATATTATTTTAAAGGGGCTATACGCAAGAAGTTTCATGTATTAATAAATTTGTTTATTTTATTTTTATTGTGAACAGCTTGTAATTAAACTTTTAAAAAAAGAGACCTTACCCAACTTCCTAGGTTGTCTACGAAAATCTCTATTCTGATTTTAACGACTCCAAATCCACAACTTTGTTGGATCCACAAAAAATCCAAAGGAACCTATGTTAACAGTGTAATTTTAATGAACGTCATCTGTCGACATGATGTCGGGTACTGTTTTGGCCAAGGCTTACTCGAATCACTATGGATTGCGTGCACGACCGCAAGCACAAGCAATACGTTTTTGGCTGGAGTTCACTTCATGGCCACAGGTGCCGCTAATAACAAAGGTTTTTGAATTTTTACTTGAACACATTTAAAAAAAGCACACATTAATTGAATAAAAAGAAACTAGTTTTATTTTGAACATCATAATAATATCTTGCCAGAAAGACCTATTTAAAACCTACACTGAAGTTATTGGTGCCCTCCTGGAAAATAAAAATCACTGGACCCTTTTTGTAATTAGGCCAAATCATAAGGTTCTGAATACGCCAGGCTTGGTTCAGTAGGAAACCATACCAGATTAAATGCAATAGAATGCCTCGGGTTACGTATGTAACCCTCGTTCCCTGAGGAGGGAACGGAGACGTTACGTCAGTGAATGACGAAATGGGGTTTTCGCTAAAGAGCCCTATGACCTTCGAGTTATTAGAAAACGAGCCAATGGTATGAAAATACCATGGGTCTGCGGAATTTGCATAGCGATTCCAAAAGCACAAACGGCCATCAGAAAAATCCTCTCTCAATGCACAGTTTGTAAACGCCAGCGCGGAACTAAAGGGCAAACAATTCATGGCTGACCTTCCCTGTGACAGACTATTGCCAGATGAACCCCCATTCACAAAGGTAGGCATTGATTATTTTGGCCCATTTGAAATCAAAAGAGGAAGGACATTGATTAAAAGATAGGGGGTAATCTTTACTTGCCTGACGTTAAGCGCTGTTCACATTGAGATTGCTAGCTCTTTGGCTACTGACTTGTGCATTCATGCACTAAGGCGATTCGTTTTTAGAAGGGGTCAGGTTCAAACAATCAGGTCTGACAATGGGCCAAATTTCATTGGGGCAGAAAGGGAGTTGCGAAAGGCCATACAAAGTTTGAATAATGACAGAATTCACACCACATTGCTTGCAAAAGGTATTTTCAATACCCCAACGGCATCCCACCATGGAGGAGTTTGGGAACGTCAAATACGGACTGTCAGAAAGATTCTCAACTCCATTGTAAAACAGCAGTCTCTTGATGAAGAAAGTCTTCAAACGCTCTTATGTGAGGTGGAAGCAATAATCAATAGTCGTCCCATCACTAAGGTGTCCAATGACCCAAACGACTTGGAGGCCCTCACTCCAAATCATTTGCTGCTGTTGAAAGTAAAGCCGTCCGTTTCTCCTAGGGTTTTTGACAAAGCAGACCTGTATTCCAGACGTAGGTGGCGCCAAGTTCAGTATATGGCTGACCTATTTTGGAAGCGCTGGATCAAAGAGAACTTACCAGACCTGCAAGAAAGACAAAAGTGGCAAAGCCTAATGAAAAATCTCAAGCCTGAGGACATTGTATTGGTTGCTGATGATTCTGCACCACGAAACTCTTGGGTAATTGGACGTGTGCTACAAACATTCACAGACAACAAGGGTCTTGTGCGGCAGGCCCAAGTGGAAACCAACACAAATACTCTTTTACGGCCTGTATCTAAGCTTTGTTTACTTTTAGAGGCAGACTTATAGTCTCTTATGCGTAATCCTAATGGAAGGATCTGTTATGGGTTTATCGCCTAAATTCAGGTTAACATCTTATTGAAAGAAAAAAATTCTGAGATTAATTTAAGACTAATTGGTATCTTTAATTTAAGTCATTTGTTTGGCTCTTTGGTATAAATAGGTTGTTAATTGTTTTGTTGACTACAAAGACAATTAGGGGCTGGTGTGTAAGAGCCAATTTAATATTTCAATAATTTGTATATTAGTATTGGTTGCTTGAAGTGTTGATTTTGCAAGCACTAACTAAGGTATCATATTTGTATCTTTCTTTGAGAGGTGATTCTGATATTTCCTGTGTTTATTTTTGTTCTGTTTCTTTAATGGTTACGCCCACTTGTGGGCGGAAGATTGAACTTAAAGTTCGTGCTTAGAAAAAAAAGAGAAACAGTTTTCTTACCGTTTGGTCTGTCATTATGGATAAAACTTGTATTTAAACGTTTAACCCTCTGGGGTCTGAGGGGTTTTTGGGGTCCTTGAGATGTTTTGACATGCCACTGAGTCTCTGTACATGAACATGGTAAAGTGAAAATCAAACACCTTGGAAATGAAAGGTATGTACAATATTTTTAGGAATGGCACAAAGGTCTCTGTCTTTGGATCATTGTTTTCAATAAGTGCTTTTTTGTCATTTGTTGTGTATATTTGGATTATGTTGTGTTGTAAATAAATCCAATCAAAAAGGCATTCTTTTTTAAATCTCCTCATTCTTTGTACAAGGTTGCTCAGAATGGCAGGGCCTGTTAGCTCCTAATAGGGCCATTAGGGAGTGTCTTTGTCTTTCTCAGGTGTGAAAAGCTTGCATATTAATGAGATGATCCGCCCCTTCGCATATTGCTTTTTCACACAAAACACGTCTTAGAAATTTTAAATCAATATATTGTCTTCTCTGAATGAGCAGTCAGGGTGATTTTCACATAGTTTTGGAGCAAATATTCTAGGCTACGTCATACAATTTTCAAAAGTCTTGTGAAGAAATAATCAGTATGGGTTTCATGACCTTATTTCAGTGAGAATTTTTTTTTTTGTATTTTCACAAACCACGCATAAATGTCAATATCTCAAAACTACAAACTTTTACATACATGCTGCTGATATATTATTGTAGCAGAGTTTGTGCTGAATACAGTGTAATCAGATTTTAGCCATGAAAATGTCACAAGTAACAGAAATAAGCACAAATGTCAGAGCATGTCAGAACACCTCCAGGGCCCAGAAAACAGCTCAGACCTCAGAGGGTTAATGGCAAAGGTGTAATTACACTCTATTTAGCACAAACAGGGCTACCATAATATGTGAGCAACATGTATGTACATGTTTATATTTTTGAGAGAATAATGTTTATGCATGGTTATTGAAAAAAATAAAAATTAAAGTTTCTGAAAGAAGGCCACAAAACACATACTAAATATGTGTTCACAAGACTTTTGACTAATGGATGTTGTCGCTTAGAGTTTTTGCTTCAAAAAATACATTGATTTAAATTTTGTAAGACAAGTTTTGTTTGGAAAGGCAATATGCATGTGGGCGTGGAGGATCATGAATAATGATGTGGTTCACACCTGAGAAAACAATATGAGCTGCATAATGAGCTGCATAATTAGACTTTCATTCAGGTGTGTCACTGGGTACTAGAGCTTAGATTCCCGGACTCGGGCCCTTGATAAAGCACGTCATGTGTCATGCGCAGTGTCTCGTCCACTCGCAGTCTCGCACGAGTGACACATCACACCTGCTGTGCATGCTGTACTATTCTGTAGCTTAACCCTCTGGGGTCTAAGGTGTTTTTGGGGTCCTTGAGATGTTCTGACATGCCCTGACATTTGTGCTTTTTTCAGTTGCTTATAAACATATTAATGGCAAAAAAAAATTACACACTATTTAGCACAAACAGGGCTACCACAATATGTGAGCAACAAGAATGTACATGTCTGCATATTTGAGAGAAAAATGTTTATGCGTGGTTATTGAAAAAACTAAAAACTAAAGTTTCTGAAATAAGGCCATAAAACACATACTAAATATGTGCCAATAAGACTTTTGTCTAATAGATGTCATTGCCTAGTGTTTTTTTCTTCAAAATGATGTGAAAATCACCCTGCCTAATCATTCACATAACACAATACATTGATTTGAATTTTGCAAAGCACTTTCTGTTTGGAAAGGCAATATGCGGAGTGGGCGTCACCGATCATGCATATTTAGTGGTTCACACCTTAGGAGACAATGGGGCCTGCATACTTAATTAGCCATTCATTCAGGTGAGTCACTGAGCCACAAGAATGCAAGAGCAACAGTTGGAAGCATCTCAATTCTTTTTTATTTTTCCACATATTGTGCTTGCAATTTGGCCTATAATATCCAAGGAAAACATGTCTAGTAATTGTGCAGTTAATTCTCATACTGTATTTTCAGTTTTGGAATATTTATCCTCTCCCCAAATTTGTCACTAATAAAACACAATAAAAATTATTTAAAGAAAAGGCTTATATTTACCTTTTAATAGTTTGTTTACATCTACCTTGTAAATATATTTTTTTATTAAAAAGGTTACAATTACAACAACAATTCAAGTGTAATCTTTCTTTGTAAAAACTAAAGTATACATTTTATCATACATATTTCAAAGTTAAGGATTTGATTGATTATTTGATTACTTTATTTTTGACAAAACATATTATATTTAACATAAGCAAATATTGGCAAACAAAAGCTTATTTGAGTTGGCAGATATTTTACAGTAAAAATGTATAATCTATCCAAAACTAATCAACGAAATGTTGTCTTTCATATGTCTGTAACATAGGTCTTTCATTTTTATTATAAGAAATATAAATGTTAATTTGCAGTTTAATACGTTGCTTATACAAATACATTTTATTTCAACATATTTCAGTCGATTTTTACTCAGTATAGCAATACAGTTTGCTAAAACCGAAACATTCATTCACAAACAGAAACGCCTGACTGTAACGTTGTTTTTACGAAATATTAGGGCATATAAATGTTAATTTTCAGTTTAATACGTTGCTTATACAAATAGCCTACATTTTATTTCAACATATTTCTGTCGATTTTTACTCAGCTCAGTATAGCAATACAGTTTGCTAAAACATCATCATTCATTCACACAGAGACGCAATTTAAATTTAAACTGTCTTTTTGCCAGCTGTGATAAACAGCGTGCATCTCTGCGGCTGCCGTTCATTCATTCACAGAAACGCGATTAACTTGAGAAGGAAAAAAAACGTACTACATATTCGGATCCTCTCTCCTGCAATACCCGCACTGTCTCTGAGGTAGATTTTCCATTATTATTATTCCTCACAGCGCTGCCAGATGGTGTAAACACGTAGGCTACAATGATATGATTAAACTTGTGTTTTCTCGAGCTGATATGGGGGCGTTCACAGGATTGCCTCAGTAATTTGCGTTTGAATAGCGCGCGCTCTCCGTGGGCGGAGTCACATTACCTTTGAATGAGCTCTAATTAGCTCGACTGGAATCGCTCTCTTTTAATACAGATTTCACAAGATGAGAATATTTGTTTTTTATATAAATTACCTCATTTTAAAGAAGAGAATTCAAGCTTCATGCCTGTGTGACTGTATGCCTGTTTGACTCAGTATTCGCTGAGTTATTGTTCATTTTCGGACGCGTTTCAGAATGGTCTTCACTGACAGAGAGAAGGCAGAACTCGCATCACGATTATTTTTCTTTATTTGGCAAAAAGCACAACACTTTGTTTTTATTGTGAGTATACACAAAAATAATACACATTTAACAGAATCGATTGATGTATGAAACTTGCTTGTAATATCAAAGTCAACAGAGCAAAATTAATTTCTTTTGAACTGAACTGAAAAAAATCCAGCAAAACGCGTGGGCGCGTTTGTCGACCTCAGAGGGTTAAGTGCAACATGGAGCTTGAAGAAGCAAAGAAAAAAATTTAAACAGGAGAATTAACTTTGAGCAAGTTTGGAGGAAAATCGGAGGTATGGAAACATTTTAAACTAGTCGTGGGGAGTGACAACATATGTGTTGGCTTTGTCTCGTGCATTGAATGCGGCACGCTGCTCGCCTATGACAGCAAAAAAATGGGGACTTCGACGATGAACAGACACATGAAGCAGGCTTGCTATGACAGAAATTATGATAGTAGTCAGCCTCAGCCCTCAATGTCCTCTTTTGTTACTTTTCCAAGCATTCCCCTGAGGGCGAGGTAAGCCATCACAGAGAAATGCATTGAGTTTTGCTGCAGGGACATAAGGCCATTTTACGTTGTAAGTGGCCAGGGCTTCGAGCGGCTAGCTCAAGAATTAATCAATGTTGGTGCTACATAGGGTCCTGTATCGGTCCAGTCCATTCTGCCTCACCATAGCACCGTTTCTAAGGCTTGCATAGAAAAGGCAGATGAGAGGAGGGAAGGTCTGGCACAGACGCTCAAAGATGCTCTGAAGAATGGAGACGTAGTGATGAGCACAGATATGTGGACTGATGACTACAAAAAGTTGCATCGCAATAACGTGCCATTATATCACAGACGACTATAATTTAGTTGGTAAAACTCTCACCACCGCAATGTTTCCCGTGGAAGATGCTAAAACGGGATAGTGTGGGTAACAGATGAAGGCAGCAACATAATCAAAGCCCTGGAACCATATAGGAGGCTTTCTTGTCTCGATCACCTAATTAATACTGTCCTTCGCCACGGTCTGCATGCCGACGCACTGTCCGAAAACGCGCCGGATATAGCAGAGACCATATCTGCTGCGAAAGGACTTGGATCTAAAACAATCTGGCCTGGTTGCGCAGTTGTCAAAGACAGTGCTACAGATGGGGGAGATGCGATTCAGCACAGTGTACCTCACACTCAAGTCAGTGCAAGACATATACTCAGAGCTACGGGAGAAACTGGAGACCCGCGGTGAGGTTGAGCGCATCGAAAATATTGCACCTGACTTTTTGAGCTTTCTGGTCACATTTTTGGAGCCATTCTATAATGCCCAGAGAGAGTTGGAGGGTGACAAATATTCAACCATAAACCTGGTCTGCCTCTGGCTTGAGAGACTGAAGAGACATTGCCAGCCCTCTCCCACCGACTCACCGCAGCAAGCATTTGTGCGCCAGAGACATGTCGAGTTCATAGTGCAAAAAATTAAGGTGAACATGCTGCAAATAGTTGCTCTTTTCCTCTGGCCCAAATTCAACAAATTGAGGATGATGTCTCCTGTAGAGATAGCTGAAGTACATGCCCACGTTCGCACCCTACTCTGTGGAGGAAGATGCTGCGGCGGCTGACAGTGCAATGAGCAGTACTGGCTTCACACCACCAGCAGCCAGGCCCAGGAGAGACTCCAAATTTACTGAGAGGGAGAACCAAGACAATGATAACGAACCAGATGAGGATGAAGTGGCCATGTACAATTCACAGAAGCATGCCATGGATGACGACCGGGACCTACTGAAATGGTGGAAAGTGAACGGATTCGGTGTACCCAAAACTAGCTAGGCTGGCAAGATCTGTGCTCTGCATTCCAGCAAGCAGCAGCAGCAGCAGCAGCAGCAGCGAGCGGGTATTCAGCGCAGCTGGCCGAACGATAGAGCAGAGGAGGAGAAACCAGAAACTGTGGACGCAATCTTGTTCTTGCATGACAACATGTAGAACCATGTAAGTAGGCTATAGCTTTGTGATTAATATGGTATTATATAATGATTACATATATAGCAGGCAGCCTTGGCCGAATCAATTTCTCACACTTCATCTACAGGCTCATACACAGGCAGGAGGCTATCAGAATGGAGCAGCGTTTTTGCACTATAGGCCTATGTTTTATAATAGGCTTTACAAATATTTATTTTGTTTAAAAAATATTATATGTTCTAAAACATTGTTTAATTATATTAAAGTAGTAGGCCTATAGTCTTAGGCCATCATTTTCTGTGTTCATCATTGTTCACGGTTTATTTTTATTTATTTTTTACGTTTCTTCATTCGGAATTTCAGATCCATTTACGATCCATTCAATTATTTCTGAATAAACAAACAACGTAGTTTACATGCTTCTTCCTTGTCGCATTATTCATTAAGATAATAATTAATAAATGCACGCACAATTATGAACTTGATAAATGTTACAGATATGTTTTACTATGCACAAACAAATGCCTTTCAACTTACATGTGCAAAATTCAGAATTAAATGAATGTGCTGCAATTTGTACAAAAAGAGAGTCTGTAGTAGCCTACGTGTTTTAGCCATTGAATAAGCACATTTAGTTTCAAGTTTAAGTTTTGTTTTGAAGAAAGCTTTTCTTTAAAGTGAATTTCGTTTAGTATAAATTGTATCTTAATTTTAATACATTTTTCATCAACCAATTGTCAATGTCAATGTCAATGTCACATTTATTTATATAGCACATTTCCAAGGCCAGGGCCTACCAAAGTACTTCACAGTAAAATACACAAAATATTAGTCGCATACTGATACAATAAGAACAATAAAATAACAAAATACTAAGAATAAAGGTACACATAGAATACAACACATTCACCAAGGCGGCTCCCCTGTGCCAAAAGCTACTTCAAACAAAGGAAATCACAATGTATGATTTTTTAACTATTTATTTGTATGATACAGCTGCAAATACGTATTTGAACACCTGAGAAAATCAATGTTAATATTTGGTACAGTAGCCTTTGTTTGCAATTACAGAGGTCAAACGTTTCCTGTAGTTTTTCCACCAGGTTTGCACACACTGCAGGAGGGATTTTGGCCCACTCCTCCACACAGATCTTCTCTAGATCAGTCAGGTTTCTGGGCTGTCGCTGAGAAACACGGAGTTTGAGCTCCCTCCAAAGATTCTCTATTGGGTTTAGGTCTGGAGACTGGCTAGGCCACGCCAGAACCTTGATATGCTTCTTACAGAGCCACTCCTTGGTTATCCTGGCTGTGTGCTTCGGGTCATTGTCATGTTGGAAGACCCAGCCTCGACCCATCTTCAATGCTCTAACTGAGGGAAGGAGGTTGTTCCCCAAAATCTCGCAATACATGGCCCCGGTCATCCTCTCCTTAATACAGTGCAGTCGCCCTGTCCCATGTGCAGAAAAACACCCCCAAAGCATGATGCTACCACCCCCATGCTTCACAGTAGGGATGGTGTTCTTGGGATGGTACTCATCATTCTTCTTCCTCCAAACACGTTTAGTGGAATTATGACCAAAAAGTTCTATTTTGGTCTCATCTGACCACATGACTTTCTCCCATGACTCCTCTGGATCATCCAAATGGTCATTGGCAAACTTAAGACGGGCCTTGACATGTGCTGGTTTAAGCAGGGGAACCTTCCGTGCCATGCATGATTTCAAACCATGACGTCTTAGTGTATTACCAACAGTAACCTTGGAAACGGTGGTCCCAGCTCTTTTCAGGTCATTGACCAGCTCCTCCCGTGTAGTTCCGGGCAGATTTCTCACCTTTCTTAGGATCATTGAGACCCCACGAGGTGAGATCTTGCATGGAGCCCCAGTCCGAGGGAGATTGACAGTCATGTTTAGCTTCTTCCATTTTCTAATGATTGCTCCAACAGTGGACCTTTTTTCACCAAGCTGCTTGGCAATTTCCCCGTAGCCCTTTCCAGCCTTGTGGAGGTGTACAATTTTGTCTCTAGTGTCTTTGGACAGCTCTTTGGTCTTGGCCATGTTAGTAGTTGGATTCTTACTGATTGTATGGGGTGGACAGGTGTCTTTATCAAGGTTATAATCGTTAACGAAAACGAACGAAAAAACAAAAACTAGGTAGGAAAAAACATTGTCGTTAACTGAAATAAAAATAAAAACGAGGCATTACAAAAAAACGATAACTAACTAAAACTGTAATGTGTGTTTGGCAAAACTAACTAAAATAAAATAAAATTATAGAGTAAATGTCCTTAGTTTTCGTCTTTGTCAAGGTCTTTTATTTATTAACGCTATTTAAAACACGCAGCGTATTCGTTCAGCTGCATTTCCTTTCCCTGCTCTCCCTCCGTCTCTCTGTCACTCATGCGTCTCTCACATGCGCGCGCGCACACACACACACGTGCACACCGCGTCTCCATGAGACGTGTTCTTTCGACGTTGAAAGCAAGTTCGCGAAAGGTTGGTATTTCTATCTCGTGAACAACTTTACACAGTCACACATTAAAAAGTGGTATAAAAATATTTTAAATTCTGAATATAATTTTGTCAGTGTGTTAATGTCGACCCGAGAATCGATTGCGCCTTCTTTAGAAAGTTAACTAGTCGCAAGTTTGAGGTAAAATGCACTTTTTTTTTTTTATTATTAGTATTTTTTTAATAATTTGAATAGTTTAGTTTATTTCAGACAGACAACTTAATTTCAACACAGTTGAGCTAACAAACAACAGCATATTTACAGCAGTCTGAAACAGCTGTACTTTTACTTTTACACTGAATGTCTGCTGCTTCAATCCAGATGAGTAGGCTATTGACTGTATAGGGTAAATTTAGTAGGCCAATAGGGTGTGAAAATTGTACAGCTGTGGTATTTGTATAGGGTGTGAATTCTGTATAGAAGATGTGTAGATTTTTGGTACGGCGTGTGGATTTTGTAAGAGGTAAAGGAATTTCAATGGGGTGTGATTTTTTTTTTTTCTAAAATTGTATGATGTTTTTGTTGAGTTATTATTACACAATACTTTTTCTGACCTTTTTGAATCTTGCCCCTGACAAATAACCCAAATTACAAAAAAAGACTAAGGCTGAATCCCAATTCTCTGTCTTACCCCTTCCCCTACCCCTACCCCTACCCCTTCGTCTTACCCCTAGCCCTTGTCCCTCGAAACCGAGTGGTAAGCGCTAGGGGTGAAAACATACCCCTATGAAATGAGACGCCACTTGGTTACGTCATCATACATTGTTACTAAGTGTTACTAAGTGGCTCTGTGTCACCAGGGGCAACACGTGTTGATCACAAACTTCCAAGATGCCGTCTGCAAGCGTGTTTATGTCGATTGCGTGGGTTTTAGAATTTTTTTTGCGATTGTCTGCAACAAATCGGAGAAATCAAGGGAGAAGAAGAGGTCTACGACGCCTACGGATGCTGGTGGATCCGCTTATGGTATGTATGGATTGGTAACAAACGTTTACCGAACTAACCAACACAGTTCTCTTACGAGAGATACTCTCGTACTGCGTAGAATACGCTAGGGGAAAATCCTTTTCCACGAGAATACTGAAGCCAAAAAATTATCCTTAATTTTGTATTAATGTAAAACGCGTTGCGGCAGCATACAGACATAGGCGAGGCAGCTCGCGCGCCTATTGGCTGGTCTGCTGGCAACTGCTTAAGCCTATCGAGCGAGACCTAGAGTGACGTCAGACCCAATGAGGGCGCTTCGTGCCCTCTGCGTCACGTCCCGCCGAAACGGGCGTGGCTTAGGTCTATAAATACCGCTCGCAGGCTTGATATCTCTGGTTTTTCATCCTTCAGCGAATCAACTCACATCGCTGGATCCGAGAAGAAGCCGCGCTGTTGAAGAAGCTGCTGGCCGCGCCGCCTTCATCGCCTTCCTGCTGCGCTATCCAGCGCCTATATCCTTTTCTCTGCACTGTGTGTGTGTTCGCCGGCGCGACACACACTGTCTAAAAGAGCTGCGTCTTTTTTAAGATGCCTTCCTGCGGCTCGTGCAGAGCCTCACTCAGCGACGGGGACCGCCATGTTATATGCGCTTCCTGCCTGGGTCAAGATCACTCAGCTCTCGCGCTCGCTGACGGCGGCTGCCCTCACTGTGAGCTGTTGCCATTAGCGACTCTGAGGACTCGCTTGGCACTGTTCAACGAGACTGCGCCCACACCTGCTGTTGTGCCGCGCCGTAAAAAGCACCGCGCTCAGCGAATCCCGGAGCTCTCTCCCAGCCGTCAAAACTCGCCGGTGCGCCCGCCTGCTTCTCCGGTTTCATCAGCATCACTTCCGGACGGACAGCGGCCGCGGTCTGCCGCCGCTTCTGTCGACGACGCTGATGAGATCGACGTGCTGCTGCGAGAGGGGGATTCCTGCTCTCTCTTAGCATCAGGCAGTGAGGATTGGGCGAGCTCTGAGGATCCCGCCCCCCCTGCCCGTGCTTCGACGGGGAAGAGAGCGAGCATTGAGGCGGAGCTCATGCGCGTGCTCACTCAGGCCACGGCGAGCCTCGGCCTCGAGTGGATTACGCCTGAGCAGCCTGCTCACAACCGGCTGGACGGCTACTTCCTGCCTGGGGAGCGCGTTTCGCCTGCATCCAAGCCAGCGCCTTTTCTTCCTGAGCTTCATGAAGAAGTCGCTAAGTCTTGGAGCTCCCCTTTTTCTGCCAGGACACGATCCTCTGTTTCTTTGGCGTTCTCCGCTGTCGACGACGCAAAGAACAGAGGCTACCACTCCCTGCCGCCGGTTGAAGAGGCTATTGCAGCACACTTATGCCCGCCCTCAGCTGGACGGCGTGCTAAGATGGCGCTGCCCTCAAAAGCCTGCCGCACGACGTCAGCCCTGCTCCGCTGCGCTTTCTCCGCCGCCGGGCAGGCCGCGTCAGCGTTGCACACCATGGCCACGCTCCAGATATACCAGGCCGATCTCCTCCGCAAGCTAGATGAGAAAGGACCTGACGCAATCTGCGTGCCGGACCTGAGGAGCGCTACAGACCTCGCTCTCCGCGCTACCAAGTCGGCGGCACAGGCCATTGGACGGAGCATGGCCTCGCTCACCGTGTCTGAGAGACATCTGTGGCTGACGCTCTCGGACATGTCTGAGTCAGAGCGCACCGCGTTCCTCGACGCGCCGCTTTCCCCTGCCGGCCTCTTCGGAACCTCGGTCAAAGACTTCGCCGATAGGTTCGCTGAGGTGCAGAAAGCGACCCAGGCCATGAGACACTTCCTCCCGAAGCGCTCCAGTTCTGCAGCAGGCCGTGCGAAACCGTCTGCTCAGAGATCACAGCCTAAGCCTCCGCCCACCGCCTCCTCTTCACAACGCCGCCAGACCCAGAGCTCGAGACCGCGCTCTCGCTCATCCAGCCGCCGCCCCGCCCCGCGTGGCCCGCGGCCAAAGGTTCCGTTGAAGCCAGAGGCCCCGAAATCGTCCTAGCACGCCTAGGAAAGCGACGGTGTCCAAGTCCCGCTGCAGCCGGACTTCCACCAAAGCTTGCCGCTTGTCCAGTTCCAAGAAATGTGACTGGTCCAGCGTATTTAGCAGCCAACAAGCCGGTTCCGTTGCCCGCTTGCCTGCACAAAAAAAGCAGTTTTTACGGCTACCCAGATAAATCCCTTAAAGAGTGTATTTTCTGGTGTCCCGGCCACGGCCGACGGTGTTTCATGTGTAGAAAAAATGCCCACTACTCAGTGCCCATTCCTACACACAAGCACAGCCCTTCACACAGGGCTCGCGCACATAAAATCGACTCAGATCGATTGCGCTTTAAACGTAGCAAACGTGCCCACTACCCAGTGCCCACAAACGCTACTTCCCACATGTCTCACGGTCTCTGTAAATACAGGACCAGTATGCATACGCTCTGCTCACGCGAGCAATGCTGTAAAAGTGGTGTATGTGCCCGCTGCCCTGCGCCCACGCCCACACACAGACTTGAAACTAGCCCAGCCCTCCCCCTCTCAGCTAGACACTGCAGAGGAGTCGATTCTGCCCGCTGTTATCAGCGCGCCCCCTGCCTCAGATGTCATGAGCGCGACGCTTATGTCACAGCACACAAAAGCCGCTGTATCGCGAGCCGATCAGAGCGTGCTTCACATCCAGCCCCTAGCTACTCGCGCACTTGCGTGGGCAAAGCTTCCCGGGGTTTCGAGATGGGTGCTGAACATCATAAAAGAAGGCTATTCGCTGCAGTTTCGCCGGCGCCCTCGCCGCTTCATGGCGCGCGTCGAGACCACGGTAGAATCGAAAGTAGCTCATCTACTTCGAGCCGAGATTCTGAAACTGTTGAGCAAAGGGGCTATAGAACCCCTATCTCAAGCTCAAAGTGAAGGGGGGCTTTACAGCAGATACTTCCTGGTGCCCAAGAAAGACGGGGATCTCAGACCAATACTAGATCTGCGGCAGCTGAACAGAGCGCTTGTGAAGCGCCAGTTCAGGATGCTCACGACCAGAAAAATCCTCGCGCATGTCCGCCGAGGGGACTGGTTTGTGTCAATAGATCTAAAGGACGCGTATTTTCAAATACAGATAGCGTCACGTCACAGGCGATTTTTGAGATTCGCCTTCGAGGGCCAGGCATATCAGTACACAGTCCTGCCTTTCGGCTTGTCCCTGGCACCCCGTACATTTACGAAGTGCATGGACGCAGCGCTCGCACCCCTCAGACTACGGGGTATACGAGTGCTGAACTATCTGGACGACTGGCTGATTCTAGCCCAATCTCACTCAGAGCTCGTGGAGCACAGGACCATTTTACTCGATCACCTCGAGAATCTCGGTCTCGCAGTGAACTGGGAAAAGAGCTCGCTATTCCCCAGACAGATTATATCTTTTCTGGGAATAGAGCTGAACTCGCTGCTAATGACAGCACGCCTGTCATCTCAGCGCACACTGGACATTCGGCGCGCAGCCGGCTCGTTCCGCTGCGGCGCGATAGTCCCTCTCAAAACATTTCAAAGGATGCTAGGTCTGATGGCCTCAGCATCTTCAGTTCTCCAGTTGGGCCTTCTGCGCATGCGCCCACTGCAGTTCTGGCTCAGAAAGAGAGTACCATGCACAGCGTGGGCCTCCGGTCGGCTTCGCTTCAAGGTCAATCAAGCGTGCATTACAGCTTTGAAACCTTGGGAGGCAAAAGACTGGTACCAATCAGGTGTAAGCCTGGGGACTTCCTCGAGAGTGATGGTGGTGTCCACGGACGCATCCACCTCGGGATGGGGAGCGCTGCTCGAGGGCAGACCGCTTTTTGGCCAATGGTCAAAGCAGGAGAAGCTCTTACATATCAACTGCCTCGAAATGTTGGCAGTGAGCAAAGCGCTCACGTGCTTTTGTCCCCTCATAAAGGGACACCACGTGCTAATACGTTCAGACAACGTCCCAGTGGTGTCCTACATAAATCGCCAGGGCGGCCTCAGGTCCCTGACTCTGTACAGGCTAACCAGACGCCTCCTGTTATGGGCTCGCAGCAACCTGCTCTCGCTGAGAGCAGCGCACGTGCCAGGGCTCCTAAATATAGGGCCAGACAGACTGTCCAGGAACCAGGTTCCGACAGGGGAATGGTCTTTGCACCCACAGACAGTTCAGCTGCTGTGGAAGAAATTCGGCAGAGCGGAAGTAGACCTGTTCGCGTCTCAAGAAAACGCTCACTGTCCAGAATTTTTCTCGAAGAGCAAGGACGCGCTGACCCACGAGTGGCCTCGCCGTCCTCTCTACGCTTTTCCCCCCGTCTCCCTCCTGACTCAGGTGGTAGAACGGGTCAGGGAAGAAGGATGCTCAGTGCTGCTTGTAGCCCCACTTTGGACGAGCCAACCTTGGTTCCCAATTGTGATGCAGTTAGCGAGCACCGCCCCGTGGCCAGTGCCTCTGAGGAGGGATCTCCTCTCTCAGACAGACGGAGCAGCTCTTTGTTTCGTTCAGCGGGCGTTCTAAGGGACTAGCCGCTTCGAAACAGACCCTATCCAGATGGGTAGTGGACGCAATAGCGCTAGCTTACACAACCAAGGGCATGCAGTGCCCGCTGGGTGTCAAGGCGCACTCCACGAGAAGCATGGCTTCATCGTGGGCCTGGTCAAGTGGGATTGCCTTGCAAGATATTTGTATGGCGGCAGGCTGGGCCTCTCCGTCTACATTTATAAGGTTTTACAACCTAGAAGTTCCCGCACTACAGGCCGGACTACTGTCGGTCTAGTATGGCCAAATCTCATAAACTGACACTGTCAGTTATGCAGCTATTTGAGTATTGCAGTCCTGCTCTATGCTGCCATAAAGGAAGATAGTGGCTAAACCCCTCCTCTTCCAGGATTCCCTGTGAGTCCCCTGGGTGATTGTGTACTGTATGAACTCCGGGCTGTCGCCCTTGAGTCTATAGTCTATCGCCTGGACCCGGTGTCAACGCAGTGCTGAAGTGCCAACTAGTCTCTCCCTATGGAGGATCCCTTTCCCACTCTACAGATAACGCGTCGTCGGGAAAACTCAATTTGCGTATCTACCCCGAATTGATAAAATAAAATAAAATTCTGAATCAAAACTATAAGGAAACACCAGTAATTTGTTTAGGTTTGGTTTGTAGGGAATTCCAAACCTGCACACATATATTCAAACGCACATAACTATAGAACCCGTTCTTAATGCGCATCTGAACGCCATCAGCGTTTCTCACAGGTTCGCGTTTAAAGTCTGTGTAGAGAGAATGGTGTCGTCTTGGCGGCCCTAATTTAAAAACAAATGATCGTTGCGACGGAAGCGAATCAATCAAAACTAACTTTAGCTGGAAAATAACTTTATTAAAGAACCGCTATAAAGCCAAAACAATCTTACGTTAAATTATACATTTATCTCTGTAAAGCTGCTTTGAGACAATCTACATTGTTAAAAGCGCTATATAAATGAAAATGACTTGACTTGACTATAGTATCAGATCCCAGCACGCACGGCGTTTTACAGTAGGTTCCCCTAGCGTATTCTACGCAGTACGAGAGTATCTCTCGTAAGAGAACGTACTCGGTTACTAACGTAACCTCGGTTCTCTCTAGAGAGAGGAACGAGTACTGCGTATCCTGCCGTGCATGCACGCGCTCTGGTTGCTTCGACTATGAAAAATCAGAGATATAAGGCCTGCGAGCGGTATTTATAGACCTAAGCCACGCCCGTCTCGGCGGGACGTGACGCAGAGGGCGCGAAGCGCCCTCATTGGGTCTGACGTCACTCTAGTGTGTTTGACGTCACCAAATGTGATGAAGCGAGACCACTGCTCGCTTCCGGGGAAGGGAATAAAGGTAACTTGGGTCCGTGAGGATGTAAACAAAACGATGGCTTACTCGCAGAGCACTAACCTGGATACATTCTATGAAAGATCACAATGCCAGAGTCATGAGATGGTACCTTTCATTGCAGCCCTTTAACTTTAAGATCCGGCACAGACCTGGAAGGCTAAACGTGGTTGCCGACTATCTGTCCAGGTTTCCGGCCAGTACTCGGCTTGGAGAGGGGGAAGGTAATGTGACAAATCTGTCTGATCGTCACCGCTGAGGGAGCAGCACTGGCACGCACACACAAACGCACTTGCATACATACCCCATTCACTCTCCAGTCCCGTCCTCACCTGTTGTTTTGCTATCGGCAACGCGGGTGCACACGCCGGTCCGATGGCTCACGGACATTTCTCCACACCACATTTCCCTTCAGTCTAGTAGCATACCCGATCATTACACACACACACACACACATCGTCCGTGTCTTGTGTTTTGTTCAAGTGTCTTCATTTGTTTGTTTGTTGTATGGGGGTAGTCGGGCTTCTGGCGGGTAAACGCTGCATCGGCCAAACCGAGCAGACGAAGAGCGGATATTTATGACGTAATAGTTGGATCGCGCTGGCGCAGTGCCGCCAAAGCCGGTGAAACCATTGTCTTGTGATTAGGGGGGGATTATATGTGAATTAAGTGTTTGGTATTTATGTGTTTCGGTGTTGTTGATAATGATGTATTATTACAATGTATTTATTTGATAATTACCAGTGAGAAATATTGTTTAATGTTGATTGATGAACATTTTGGTGGGTACAATGTAACTGGTTTAAATGTATATCTTTACCTCTCAATGGGTTTTCCCAAAGAAGGCGGAGTCTGGCCTATAAAAAGGGAGGCTAGACTCACAATCAGGACTTGTTAACCAAGTCAGAGCAAGAGTGCAACTGCGGTGCCTCAGCAAACCTTTTACTGTGGATACGTTTTGGAGATTTCCCAGTCTTTATTTTTATTTTATTTATTTTTGGTACTTCCTAGGTTTTTGTGTGCACCTGTATATACATATTTCACTGTGGACTGTCTGTTTTTTGGCACTGTAAATAAACTACACCTTGCACGAGAGTGCTCTGCGAGTAAGCCATCGTTTTGTTTACATCCTCACGGACCCAAGTTACCTTTATTCCCTTCCCCGGAAGCGAGCAGTGGTCTCGCTTCATCACAGTCTCGCTCGATAGGCTTAAGCAGTTGCCAGCAGACCAGCCAATAGGCGCGCGAGCTGCCTCGCCTATGTCTGTATGCTGCCGCAACGCGTTTTACATTAATACAAAATTAAGGATAATTTTTTGGCTTCAGTATTCTCGTGGAAAAGGATTTTCCCCTAGCGTATTCTACGCAGTACTCGTTCCTCTCTCTAGAGAGAACCGAGGTTACGTTAGTAACCGAGTACGTTATCTGAGCTGTTAGCTATAACGCTAATTTTTATTAGCAATTTTTTTTATTTTTTTGTCCCAGTTCAGCCCTGCTAACGTTATGTGCTTTGTTCTTTGTTCTTGAGGAAGGGAAAAAACTAACGTTATATAGGGTTATATAGGGTTGCCAAATGTCCCGTATTTTGGGCATAATTTATTTGTCATAATTAATAATGCCTAATTTATATTTCCCTTGTCCTATTGTTTTGACTGGAAAGCTGATCTAACCACTGACTGATACAGCAGCAGTACTGATCACGAAACTTGAGAATGATCATGACACCTGTTATCATCCTATCAATAATATTAAGGACAAATCATTGTTTGATTTACCGCTCTGAGCGGGACTTTCAATGTCAATGTCAGCATTTTGATTTCGGCAAATCAGTTTCTGGTGAATGCAAACAACGTGATTATTGATTCCAACATCCACCCACGCAAGAAAACATGCAACCTACCTGAGGGAATAATACGCTGATTTACTGCTCAATAAACATTTCTGATTATTATCAATGTAGAAAACTGTTTTTTTTATTCTTTGCTGAATAAAGTTTCAGAGTTTTCTGAAATAGAAAGCTTTTCTAAACTGTCACTTTTGATCAATTGAATGTATCCTTGCCTATTACTTTTCTTAATTTCTTAAAAAAATCTTACTGACCCCAAATTACTTTTACCGGTTCTTTGTGGCAAGCTTAGATGCGTGCGGTCGTGCGCTTGAGTGCGGAGCGGAATATTCAGAAATGCGCTCTCCACTCACATGATCTGACCGGAACAAACCCATCCCGAACCTCTGTCTGCTGAACTTGCGCAGAAACATCAAAATAGACATAACCAGATTTTTTAAATTGTTTTTAAAACGAAACATTTTAGCACAAATTATGAGCTTATTGCGGATTTTTTATAATTCTTGACAAAATTCGAATATAGTAAAAGTTTTTTTTTTGTGCCTGTTGAAAAGTGGGTTCCTCAAGCTCATTACCCCAAGCTCATTAATGGTGTGAAATGGGTTTTTTTTCCAGACTGGTACTGCAACTAGATACTGTGCCATAAACCCCAACATGCCTATACTGCGCATGTGGTTCGATGCTGAAACTGAGCTGAGGCAGGATTTCCGCCTCACCAGAACAGCGATGCAAAGCTTACAAAGGGAGCAGGACCATGGCTGGGGTAATGAGCTTGAGGTACTCATATATACCTACTGGCTGGCACATGGACTCTCTTATCGGGTGGTGTCCAGTGTCTTTAATGTCCCAAAGGCTACAGTTCACCGCATCATCCACAGAGTAGCCCAGAATATATGGGACAATCTGAGGAGGGAAATCTGCTTCCCTTTAACAGTGGACCTGCCTGCAGTTGGTCAGGGATTCGTCAACGTTTCAGGAACCCCTGCATTCCACAATGTGGTTGGAGCAATTGATGGCAGCCACATCCGAATAAAACCACCACAGCGTCACAGATTGGACTATCTGAATTATAAAGGATTTTACTCCATTAGCATGCAGGCAATCTGTGACTCAAATGGCTCAGGTTTCTGGACATTTATGTGGGGTACCCGGGATCTGTCCATGACACGCGCATAATGAAGAGCAGTTTTTATACTGCAAGACGGTATCCACCAACAGGCTACATCCTTCTGGGTGATGGTGGGTATCCTTGTTTGGAAACGCCAATTTGCCTCATCACCCCATTCAAGGAGCCAGTGTATGGAAGAGTACAGCAACGCTTTAACTACTTTCAGTCAAGGGGGCGCAGCATAATCGAAAGGGCGTTCGGCATGATGAAGACCAGGTGGAGGTCAACACTCTTCAGAGCTTTGGAGGTGAAGCCCACGTTTGCACCCCAGGTCATTGCTTCATGTGCCTTTTTGCACAATGTGTGTATGGACAATGGTGACACACTGGTTCCAGATGAAGACATCTTAAGTGATAGGCATGACCCCCAACCACCTCGTGAACCCATGGCAAACAACGAAACCTCTGGGAATGACACACAAAACAGACTGGCTGTCCTAGTTTCAGGCAATGTGCAAGCCTGAACATTAGGGTTCATTCCCATGTTTTTTTTTGCAAATCCTTTTGTGTCAAAAACTGTTCTTACCAAAACATTATTGTAAAATGATAAAACTGTTACGGTTGAAAAATATTGTTCTTTCTAAATCTGTATCTGTTTGAAGCTGTTTCTTGCTTTTCACTTCCTGCAGTTGTTGAACATGACAACAGTGTCATATGCATTTATATATTTTATATTTTTGTTCACTTTGGTGTTGGATATGATGTTCTGATCTGTGTAATTTTGTCTGTTTGCAATAAATATTTTTTATACACACTGCATGGTGTTTTGTATATCTGTTTCAGTTATCACTGTTTTGAATGTCACTGATGTTCAGAAACACTTTCTTTGTTAACAAAAATCTGTCTTTATTGCCCAATAAAGTAAACATAACAGGCAAAACCGTCAAATAAAAATATATCATATTACAGAACCAATAAAGTAAGCATAAAAAACATAAAAAAACTACAGCTTATCCACCATCTTTTCAAACAGGACCAAGAACCTCTCTGTTTTTGCCTCGCTCTCCTCATGGCGCCTCTGCTCTTTTTTGGATTCCTCAGTGAGGAAATCCAGGATGGGTTTTTTTTTTTTTTTTTTTTTTTTTGGGTGAGGGAGTTGAGGGGCTTGCCATGGCAAAGGCAGAGGGTTCTGAACTGCTGGCTGCAGAGGTGCTGGCTGGGGATGAGGGCTCAACAATCTCCTAAATAGTACGTGAGGCAGACCTCCAAATTTAAGAAATTTTATGGGCAGAAAACAACCTGCGCTATGTCGGCAAACTGAACTAGGGAGCAGATATGCTTTTCGGGAGGGCAGGTCAAACTCTTCGTCTCCAAAGACAACATGTCATGTGAAAATTTTGTTATAATATATATATATATCTGGTTATATCGTCCCTTTGGGGAACCAGGGTTACATACGTAGCCCGGGACGTTCCCCTTCAGGGACTACCGCTGCGTGTAATCGCAGTGGGAACGCAATACACACGTCCCCATGCGAGCAAGTCTCTGTTGTGTGTAATCAAGGCGCACAGGCTGACGAAAGAACTTGCGCCCCAGGAGTGGAGCTAAAATCGAGACAATAAAATCTGACGAATGTGTGAGGTGAGGACCAGCCTGCCGCATCACAAACATCCTGAAGAGAAACTCCTGAAAGGAGAGCTTTAGAACCAGCCATACTCCGGGTAGAGTGAGCCCGTACAGCCAAAGGTGAAGGCTGACCGGCCGACTCATAAGCAAGTGAGATGGCCTCAACCACCCACTTGCTCATCCTTTGCTTAGATGCGGGGCACCCCCTATTGGGCGACCCAAAACAAACAAACAGCTGTTCAAACTTCCTCCACAGGGCAGCTCTGTGGACATAAGCATCTAGAGCCCTAACTGGGCAGAGCCAATTAAGTTTCTCCTGGTCCGACGTCAGAAACGGAGGAGGACAAAAAGCCTGCAGTATGACAGGTCTAACTACAGTGGTTGGAACCTTTGGAACATAGCCTGGCCTAGGATAGAGAAAGGCCTTAGCCATGCCAGGTGAGAATTCCAGGCACGAGGGAGCAACCGAGAGAGCTTGAATGTCTCCAATCCTCTTGAGAGACGAAATAGCAAGCAGAAAAATAGTTTTGAGAGTAAGGAACTTCTCTGAAACCTCTTCAAGGGGCTCGAAGGGAGCCAGGGAGAGACCCTCTAAAACAGTGGCCAAGTCCCAGGATGGTACCCTCGTGCGTACTGCTGGCCTCAGCCTCAAGGTGCCACGAAGAAAGTGAGATATAAGTGGGTGTCTCCCAAGAGAAACTCCACTCAAAGGAGCGTGGTAAACAGCCAGGGCCGCCACATACACCTTCAGTGTGG
The DNA here is from genome assembly GCA_021464565.1 of Rutilus rutilus. NCBI lineage: Eukaryota > Metazoa > Chordata > Actinopteri > Cypriniformes > Leuciscidae > Rutilus > Rutilus rutilus. Next base: position 3,804,213 of record JAJAQA010000006.1, on the reverse strand, counting down.
AGTGGGATAACCCCGTGGAGAGACGGTCAGTGTGGCTGGATGGCTGAGATAGAACCACAGTGGACAATGTGATGTCTCCCTGGAAGCAAATAGGTCTACCTCGGCACGACCGAAATGTTCCCAAAGGAGCTCCACCACCTCGGGGTGAAGTCTCCATTCCCCGGGCCTTGGCCCCTGCCTCGACAGGATGTCTGCCCCCCGATTCAGATACCCCGGGAGATAAATCGCTCTCAAAGACAGAAGTTTCCCCTGGGACCATAGAAGGATCTGACAAGCTAGCTTGTATAATGGGCGTGACCGCAGACCCCCCTGATGGTTTATGTAGGAGACCACCGATGTGTTGTCTGAGCGGACAAGCACATGGTGGTCCCTCAGGTCTGGGAGGAAATGTTTCAGAGCCCGAAACACTGCCAACATTTCTAGACAGTTTATGTGCCACGAGAGATGATGGTCCTTGCCACAGACCCTGAGCTGGGCGACCACTCATGATCGCCCCCCAGCCCGTGAGGGAGGCATCCGTCGTTAGCGTTATGCAATGACAAGCAGCTCCCAGCACGGGACCTTGGGACAAGAACCGAGGATCTTTCCACATAACCAGGGCGCGAAGACACCGTCGCAAACTCATGATCGTGCGGAGCGGATTTCCCCTCGGGGAGAATCCCTTGGTTCTGAGCCACCACTGAAGCGGTCTCATGTGCAATAGGCCAAAAGGAATAACGTTGGACGCTGCTGCCATGAGACCTAACAGTCTCTGGAACTGTTTCACAGTGAGTAACTGGCCTAGCTTGATCTGATTTACTGCAGTGAGAATCGAAGCAATACGAGCAGGGGAAAGTTGTGCCTGCATCGTCGTCGAATTCCACACCACACCGAGAAAAGTGGATCTCTGTACTGGAGAAAGCACACTCTTCTTGGCGTTGAGCCTCAACCCCAATTTCTTGATGTGAGCGAGAACGACATCTCGATGCCGAACCGCCTGAGACTGTGATTGAGCTAAAATCAACCAATCGTCGATGTAATTCAGAATGCGGATGCCCTGTAAACGCAGAGGAGCTAGAGCCGCATCCATGCATTTCGTGAACGTTCGGGGTGACAGTGCTAGGCCGAACGGAAGAACCCGATACTGGTACGCTTCGCCCCCGAAAGCGAACCTCAGGAACTTCCGATGTTGAGGAAGAATAGACACATGGAAGTAGGCGTCCTTCAGATCTATCGTGACAAACCAGTCCTCGGACCTGATTTGTTACACGATCTGTTTGAGAGTGAGCATTTTGAACTTGAGCTTTCCTACAGTGCGATTTAAAAGACGCATATCTAAAATCGGACGCAACCCCCCGTCTTTCTTTGGAACGATGAAGTATCGGCTGTAATAACCTGATTCCCTGCTGGGAGGAGGAACCCGTTCTATAGCTCCTTTTTGAAGAAGAGTCATAACCTCCTGTTCCATCACCAGAGCCTGCTCGGGGCCCACCACAGTGGGAAGAACCCCTCTGAACCGAGGCGGACGAGACCTGAATTGTATAGCGTAACCTCTTTCGATCGTGTGCAGGACCCACTGAGACACATTGGGAAGATTTTTCCACTCCACTAGAAAATCTACTAAGGGTACCAGCCTCTCGAGGCTGGCCTCTGGTTGAATATTCTGTGTGACAGACACAGCGCCCTGTAACGGCGCACCGGCAGGGAACAACTGGTCTGAGCACTCCAGAGCCCTCCTTGGAGGGGGCGAGCGTCCCTCGGGAAAACACTCGTCGGGCCCTTCTACGCCCTGTTCCGGCAGGGTTAGTAGAACAGACCCCTGAGGGCACCGAGGGAGACAGGGCACCTTTAAAGGAGGTGAACACAAGTCTCTCTCGGTGGGGACCACCCTCAGAGCCCTGACGCCGTGAGCGTCAGGACCTTTTAGACGCGGCCTTCTTGGCGACAATGACTGTCCTCAGATCAGCCCTGCCCCGCGAAGGTCGCGTATGAGAGCGCCCCGTCTCGTCCCTCCAGTTTTTCTGCGGGGGGGCACGAGACGCGACACTCTGTTTCTGCTGCGCTCTCTGCTTTGATGAGCTACTCGGCGGCTGGGACTGCCCTCGCTCAGCAGTCCCAGAAACTTTCATTTTGAGGGGGATAAATTTATGAAATGCAGCTGCCTGCTTCTTTTCTTCCTGAAACCTCTCAGTGACAGAATGTAGCGCATCACCGAAGAGGCCAACAGGAGACACAGGGGCATTTAAAAGTAGAGATTTATCTTTCTCTTTCATAGACGTTTGATTCAACCATAAATGTCTCTCCGTGGCCACCAGGGCTGCCATAGACCGGCCGATGGATTTAGCGGTCTCCTTGGTGGCCCGGAGAGTTAAATCAGCTGTCTGTCTGAGCTCATTTATAGTTTGAGCATTCTCCTATAATCCATTCTCTATAATTCTCCCCCTTCACTCACTTCCTTAAGCAGATCGGCCTGATATGCCTGCATAATAGCCATCGTATATGCAAGCACGCAGCCGCCTGGCCCGCCGCCGAGTATGCCTTTCCCACCAGCGCGGACGTATTTTTTAATGGTCTGGTGGGAAGGGCCGGTGCTTTAAGCGACGATGCCGATTTGGGAGAGAGATAGCTCGCAAGCGTCTCCTCCACCCTCGGCATCGTCACATAACCTAATGCTTTGGCTCCCATAATATTACCATAAGCATTAGATTGGTTTGTATAAATTCTACTAGAAACCGGTCTAGCCCAGGTCTTCGACACCTCAGTGTGAAGATCTGGGAAGAAAGGTAAGCACCGGCGAGAAGGCTGAGAACGTGATGGCAGAAATCTCTCATCAAGTTTACTTTTATGTTTAGACTCCTGCCTATCAACTGGCCAATCAATGCTGAGCTTCTCAACAGCACGAGATAAAACATTCATAAGCTCATCTTCAGCAGGTTGCTGGAATGACGAGTCTCCAGTCTCATCTGTTGCAAGACTTTCAACATCCAGCTCCTCAGAACTGGATAGCTGAAGGACTTGAACATCACGTGCCTCATCCGGGTCGGAAGTAACCGCAGAGCGTGCTTCCAGATCCTGGATAGAGGCACTGGATCTCACCGGTGAAGGTTGAGATAGGGCGGGGCCCGTCTCAATCCCCGCGGTGAGATCCATTTGCGAACCCCACGACTGACGCCGCCGCCCTGCCTCGACAGAAGCGGGACCCGAGCCGCAGGGAGCGCGCAGCGAACCGCCCTCCTCAAAGAGCGATCGCCGCGAGCGCAGCGTTCTTAATGGAAAGCGCTCGCAATGCTCACAATCAGCCCCCTCAAGAGCTGACTGGGCATGCTGCACTCCCAAACAAGCAACGCATAGTTGATGTGAATCCCCACCTGTGATATAACGAGTACAGGGGGGAACACACTGCCTATATTGTTGCTCACTCGTTTTAACTTCGCTCATATTGTTTTTTTTATATATGAAATATATATAGTGAAAAACTCCTGCCTAGTCACACTAGAAACAGACAAACACACAATATTCTTTGCTGATTCAAACACACACAGAGAGCTGCTGAAGTAACAGAAAGCTGTCTCGCTTGTGATTCAGGGGTGCTTTTTAGTTTCCTGGTCGATGACGTCACCCGCCTACTACGTTCCGTCTCGCCATTGACTGATTTCATTCATGCTTCAGATGCACTACGCTGGAGGCGTTCCCACTGCGATTACACGCAGCGGTAGTCCCTGAAGGGGAACTGTGCACACTTCCTTCAGCTGACGCTGTGGAATCGACATCAATAAGTGTAGAACGTGCGATAGTGGTAGAGCTAATGTCAGATGACAACTCAGACTCTCTATCTAGATCTAACATAATGCCATCCTCTACATTTAAGACATCACACTCCTTAGTTTTAGCCATAGCACGTGTCACAGCACACACCGGAAACACTGTAGGGTATTTCTTCTGTAACTCATCCGGGCCTTCAGCAACCAGAGGAACAGCAGTGACCTCAGGGTTTACCAGAATTTTTCCGCCAGCCAAATCATTTCCTAAAAGGAAATCTACTCCCTTAATGGGAAAGGTGTCGCACGCAGCCACAGCGACTAGACCGGACACCAAATCCGACTCAAGCTTAACCGAGTGCATGGGCAAATTAACAAACTTCATTCCAAAGCCCTGCACTAACTCACTACAGTTTAATGAAGTTTCATTTGAAAGAGGCAACACACTTTGAAGAATAATAGACCTAGAAGCTGCTGTATCACGTAAAATAGTTACTGGAACTTTTACGCCGCTATTAGTCAATGAAACGACACCCTTCATAATAAAAGGCAAGGCAAGGCAAGGCAAGGCAAGTTTATTTATATAGCACATTTCATACACAATGGCAATTCAAAGTGCTTTACATAGAAGAAATGAAAATAATAAAAGAAATAAGAATAATTAAAACAGTTTAGAAAAATAAAATAAAATACAGTACAGTACAAACAGTCGGACGAACAGTGGCACAGTGCTCAATCAGTAAATGTGACTACTGTAGGAGCACGTCTGATCTCCTCTGGAAGCTGGTTCCAGCTGTGGCTGGCATAATAGCTAAAAGCAGACTCACCATGCTTAGAGTGAACCCTTGGTATTTCTAGCTGATATGATCCTAATGATCTGAGTGATCTGTTGGGTTTATATTCAGTGAGCATATCTGCAATATATTGAGGTCCTAGGCCATTGAATGATTTATATACCAGTAATAATACTTTAAAATCAATCCTAAATCTAACTGGGAGCCAGTGTAAAGACCTGAGGACTGGTGTGATGTGTTCATATTTTCTGGTTCTGCTCAGAATCCTGGCAGCAGCGTTCTGTATGAGCTGCAACTGTCTTATGGTCTTTTTGGGAAGGCCAGTGAAGAGTCCATTACAATAATCCACCCTGCTGGTGATGAAAGCATGCACAAGTTTCTCTAAGTCTTGTCTGGAAACAAAGCATCTTATTCTTGCAATATTTTTCAGATGATAGTATGCTGATTTAGTTATAGCTTTGACATGACTACTGAAACTAAGGTCTGACTCTAGTGTCACACCAAGATTCCTGACTTGATGTTTAGTTGTTTGACCCCTGGAGTGAAGGTATGCGTTCACCTTGAGAACTTCATCTTTGTTTCCAAACGCAATGACTTCAGTTTTGTCTTTGTTTAACTGAAGAAAGTTTTGACACATCCAACTGTTGACTTCATCAATGCATTGGCACAGGGAGTCAATGGGGCTGTAATCGTTAGGCGATAGGGCTAAGTAGAGCTGTGTGTCGTCTGCATAGCTGTGGTAAGCAATTTGGTTCTTTCTCATTATTTGGCTCATTGGGAGCATATACAGGTTGAACAGGAGTGGCGCAAGAATTGAGCCTTGAGGGACTCCGCATGTCATGGATGTCCACTCAGACTTATGATCTCCTATACTCACATAATAACCTCTCCCATCTAAGTATGACCTGAACCATTTTAGGACTATCCCAGAAATCCCCACCCAGTTTTCCAGCCTGTCAAGAAGTATGTTGTGATCGACAGTGTCAAATGCAGCACTGAGGTCGAGTAGTACCAGCACTGATAATTTGCCTGAGTCAGTATTTAAGCGAATATCGTTTATTATCTTTATGAGCGCTGTCTCTGTGCTGTGGTGCGGTCGGAAACCAGATTGAAAATTGTCAAAGGATCCATTCAAGCTCAAGAATTTGTTCAGCTGATTGAAGACAACTTTTTCAATGATCTTGCCTATGAAAGGAAGATTTGAGATCGGTCTATAGTTGCTGAATATGGTCTTATCCAGATTGCTCTTTTTCAGGAGGGGCTTGACAACTGCAGTTTTCAGGGAGTTTGGAAAACTCCCATAGAGAAGTGAGGCATTTACCACTTCTAGAAGATCTGCTTCTAGACTGTTTAACACACTTTTGAAAAAAGATGTGGGAAGTGTGTCAAGAGCGCAGGTTGATGTTTTAAGGTGCTGTACAGTTTCTTCCAAAATGTTGCCATTAATTTCTTTGAAGTCAGACATAGTAACTACTTTCTCAGGTGGTCTGATCTGTCTGACCCCAGAGCAACTCAAGGATGTGCTGATCACCTTTCTGATATTATTGATTTTCTCAGAGAAGAAAGAAGCAAACTCACTGCACTTGCTGTCTGAGAGCATTTCACTGGGAATCTGGCTTGGGGGGTTTGTCAGTCTCTCTACAGTAGCAAAAAGAGTGCGTGTGTTGTTTAAATTGCTGTTTATAATATTTGAGAAGAAAGTCTGTCTAGCTTTGCCTAGTTCCATATTGAAAGCATGAAGGCTGTCTTTGTAGATGTTATAATGGACTACAAGTTTTGTCTTCCGCCACATGCGCTCTGCTTTTCTGCATTGTCTTTTCATATTTTGCACTGCTGTTGAGTTTCTCCAAGGTGCTTTTTGTCTGCCACTCTTCTTCCTGACTTTCACAGGAGCAATATCATCAATTACACCTTTAACTTTTGAGTTAAAAGAATCAAGGAGAAAATCAACAGAGTCTGCAGATATGCTTGGTGTTAAGGATATAGCCTTCATAAATAGGACACCAGTGTTCTCATTTAAGCATCTCTTCTTGACAGACACAGATCTCGCTTCAATGGCAGGAGAGATCAATATATCAAAGAAAATACAGAAATGATCAGACAGTGCTACATCCTTAATAACAATCGATGAAATGTTTAGACCCTTACTGATAAGTAAATCTAGAGTGTGTCCACGATTGTGTGTGGGTCCATGTACATGCTGAGTCAGATCAAAAGTTTTTAAAACAGTTTTGATTTCTTTTGCCATATTGTTCTCTGCACTATCTATATGGATGTTAAAATCTCCAGCAATGGCAAAACAGTCAAACTCTGAGGTAATTGTTGATAACAGTTCTGTAAAGTCCTCAGCGAAGGCTGGAGAGTATTTTGGAGGCCTGTAAATAATGATAAGTAAAATGCGTGGAGCACCTTTTAACACAATACCCAGATATTCAAAAGACGGGTAATTCCCAAATGATATTTGCTTACATTGATAGATATCTTTAAAAAGAGCAGCTAGACCCCCACCTCTCTTAACAGCTCTGCAGACACTCATAAAAGTAAAGTTAGGAGGGGCTGCTTCATTGAGGATTGTTGCACTGTAGCTGTCTTCTAGCCAGGTTTCATTTAGAAGCATAAAATCTAGGTTGTTTGTGGTTATTAAGTCGTTGACTAGAAGTGATTATTCGTTTAAGTGAACGAATGTTTAAAAGTGCTAACTTAACAGTCTTACTTTTTGTCCCCACATCAATCTTACTTTGACGTGTAATAGGCACCAGATTAGTTGGGTTTGCTGTACGGCTATTGAAGGCCTTAAACTTTCTTTCTTGTAATAGAACAGCAATAGAGAAAGATACAGGCACACTGGGTTCCCGCTTGTTCTGTAAACATTTGAGAAAGTTACTGTTATCAGAGCGGGCACCCGACACACATCACTGAGAGCTGGTATATGTTGTTTTTGGTTCACCTCGAGCTGATGGAGGAGGGTGTGGGCCCTGGCGTTGTGGCAGAGGCCGAAGAGCTCTCACAGGAGGGCGAGGGCGAGCTGGGCCCGCAGGCTTTGGTGGCAGCGGTGCCTGTCGTTTTTTGGTTGGTATCTGGGGGCTTGCAGCAAAAGAGTGGGATAGTTTGGTTCCAGCATGCACCAGTTCTTCCATTCTCTGTGAGAAGCACAGTAGTGGCGATGCTGGGGAGAGAGAAAAGGTGTCTGGTGAAAGGGGCTGTTGCTCTGGTGTTATAGGAGGCTGTGATATGCTGTCCTGGCTTCCCTGGCTGTTTTCCAGGAAGTCGTCCTTGGGTGCTGAATCTTGAAGCAGTTCTAATATGTCTGTCTGTGGTGAGCTCTGTGGGCACGGTTCAGCTGAGATTGAGTCGGTGAGCAGAGGTTGTTGTGGCGGAGTAGTGTTATCATTGTCCTTGTGTGATATGTCAACTGCATGTCCATTTTGCTGCTGAAGTGAAGTCCTGTGATCATTCATACTGTGTCCAGGTGTGTGTGTGCCATTCAGATTGAGTGGATTGGCACACATTGCAGAAGGATGATTGAGGGAGAAGTAGAAATTGTCCTTTAACACTCTTGAACCAAGTTTGTTTGGGTGACGGCCATCCCGATGAAAAAGTTGTCTCTGACTCCAATAAAAGGAGAATAAATGTCCAAATCTAAATTTAAAATGAGCAGCAATAGAGACCAAATTATTCTTAGTACATTGTTCAAATTTTTCAAGGCTCGGGTGAGCCACAAAGTCTTCTAAATCAAAATCCAGAATGAGACCGAAAATCACGCAGTCAAAAAAAAAAAAAAAAAAACGCGTCAAGCCTCAAACCGCCAACAACAAGATACAAAGTAATCGCAAAAATACAAATGCACTGTAGAGTGAAGTGATTACTCAAAATAGACAGTGTACAATATAAACCAAGAATCAGCCCTTGCTTCTCCCTAGCTATTCCTGCCTAACAAAATCTCACCTCTCTAACTTAACCCTTACTCTTCACACAGTTCTGCGGCGGGATTTTATGCACTATAAACCAGTAAGTTTGTGAGGCAATCTGCAATAGACAACCACACAAAATCTTACGGACGTTCTCCCGAGATGCTTCTCTTGCTTCAACTGATCTTGAACTCTTTAACTTCAGTAAACACATAAATGAACTGATCAAGTGCAGTACACATACCTCTGCTCAGCCACGAACCGGTTCTTGGTCGAAAGCTGATGACGTAACATGCTGGTAGGCCCACTCTCACGTGATACCGATTGGTCGATCGATAAGCTTAAATCTGATTGGTTAAAGAGTACGACTCATCTGTGTAGGAGGAGTTCGCTGCCAGGAAAGTCTCAAAAACACACACACACAAAGCCAAGGCGATTCACACGTGAATGACGATTTGTACATTCATATTCAAGGATAAACTCGTACATTTTAAACATTCAAAGGTTTTTGTGCACAGTTGTGTATCTACGAATTGTGTTTTGCATTTGTGAAATGTAATTTATGAATATATAATTTTATTTTGCGCATGTGAATTGCTTTTTGTGATTTTTTTTTTTTTTTCACGCACGTGAATTTTTTTTGTGTGTGCGTGAATTAGGTTCCATGCATGTGAAATTGTCTACGCATGTGTGAATCTTGTTTTTTGTGTGAATTATATTTGAGACTATTCTGCCTCCATAGATAAGCCGGCTTTTGTTTCTTTTGTTATTGCCCCCGCCCTCCAAGGGAACAGCGTGGCTACTTATTATCCCCTTGCCCGTCAGGGATCACTGGTGATCCCGGATTATTGTTGTTCAAAATTCATTACTCGTCAAAACATCACACTCTTACTTGATCTGGACAAACTCAGCATCATAAGAAAGGTTTAAGACTCCAGCTTAGATATTTGACCACTGTTTATGATTAAACTGGTTTGCAGTGACATTAATTTCTTAATTTATGCCAGGAGTGCAAAATAATTTATCTGTAACGTTCGTTATTTTGAATAGAAATCATCACTTACACAACATTCATTCTTGTCTTCTCCGGTTTATTTGTGCTCAAATACAATGGTGTCCAATGGTGCGCATATTTGGAGAAATAATGATTAATTATCACATGCTAGTAAACTATTTCGTCATACAGAATAACATTCCTATTCATTTTCCACTGAATTATGCGATCTGAAGAGCTCAAACAGCGAACGGAGCGAGATGTGCGTCTCCTCTTCCTGATTTGCGTCTGATTTGACCTCGGATCTCTATCATTTGTTGTACAGCTGTCAATCATCTCAGGTGTTTCAACGTGACCTCTTCTGCATGACATGTCCTGTGTGCACTTCCTCATTCTTGTTGTATAATATCAAGAAAATGCAATTACCTGCCTGCTTGTTTATTATAGATGCCTTTATTGTTACACATATTTAGCCAATATATTGGATATAATGCATTGCATTCAATGTTATTATTTATTTTGTTTGTAAAAGATGGCTTATATTGTTTTGGCATAGATTTACAGTAATTGGTTTTGTATGTATATGTGACTGTGCCAACCCATGTTAAGAGGAGCAGAAAAGTGTGATTATGTGTGTGCGCTAGACTCCTAGAACTTTAAATGAACTCAGCCATCTTAGTTGAGTTTACTGTAGTTCAAGGACATGAAGAGATGGACCGCTTGCACATGCCTGGAGAAGGATCTGGGAAACTTTGGAGGAGTGTCAACCTAACGCCTGTTGAAAACAACAGGAGTATAAAAGACTGAATGAACTGACTGCCTCTGGGGATACTGATACGCCAGAGCCCCCGACGCCTAGAAGCCCAGAGCTGAGGACAAGAAACCCCAAGCAGAAGAGAAGAAGCCCAGAGCTTACTACACCTTTGATCCAAGACGTGATTATTGTATTTTATACTTAAACAATGAAGTTTTATTTGCCTTTATATTTTTGTTTATTATAAAAAGAAAAGTAACCAATTAAAAGAAATGTAATTGATTACAAAATCTGCCTTCTGAGATTTATGATGCTGGAAGACTTTTAATGAGAACATAACCACAGAGGAGTCTTCTGACCAAATTGTAAGTACTTTTTGAATGCTTACGGTTTAGGTCAGATTTGACTTTCTTTACCTTACCTGAGAATAATAAATAAATAGGTAAAAGGTGTTAAGAGTAAAGTACACACCGTAAAACATGGCGCCCAACGTTTTAGGGGCATTGATCCATCGACCCCTGGCCACGGTCGATCGAGCAATGCTTGCCCATTCGCTTCCGCACTCGTACGCTTGAGTATAGGAGTACGGACTTTGAAAGCTAGTAAATTAGCAACTAAAAGGCAACCTGTAAGACCCCAAAAATGTAAATAATCTAGAAAAGATTATTTAAAGGAACAACCCAGAAAGGGTTAAAATAAAAGACGTCTAAGAGAAACTTCTGGAAAAGATAGTATTTAAAAATACAACCCAGAAAGGGAGAATATTACTGTTATAATAAAGCCCAGAAAGGGCAAAGATTAATATAAAAATAAAATTCCGTGAGAGTGGAAAAATTAATGCTATAATGCATGGGCAAAGATTAATGTAATAATAATAAAACCCAGAAGGGTTAAAACAAAAGTCGACTAAGAGAAATTTAGCCAGAAAGTAATAATCTAGAAAAGATTATTTAAAGGAAAATCCCAGAAAGGGTTGAACAGAGATTATTTATAGACAGCCCAGAAAGGGTTGAACGCGCGTAGAACAAATAACTTTATGAGCGAGAGAGCCGTAAAGATTGAGAAAGCCGTGAAAAAGGAGAGACGGAAAGTCTCAAACGGCTAGCCTCAGACAGTAAGAGGCAGAGACTGGCTAAAAGATAAGACCTGTTAGTGGAGGACGCTTCGCTTATGACAGGGCAAGCAGTTAAATCCAGCAATCTAGATATTTAACATGAGGAGATTCTCATGTATTAAAATGAAAACTAGCCTTCCAGGCAGACACAACGGTTCTAGAAAATGGAATAGTAGCTTCTCTATAGAGATAGACCAAAATGGTTAAAACTTAAAGACTGAGGTAGGTCTAACATGAAGTGGAAAAATGTGTACATGTAATAACATTACAGAATAAGACTTCTAGACAAGGAATAATGGTTAATACTGATTAATGACTGTTAACAAACAGCTAAGAAATGTTTTTCTAAATATTACGAATGATAAGAGTGCTAAAAAGAATTTATACCACCGGACTTGGATAGACAGGCTATATATCAAATTGATATTAATATCTTTAAACAAACAAAAGAAATGCACCTAACATTGTCAGAAGACAGTTTCATGAAGTGGAAATATGCAGGCTAAAAGTAGGACTTATAATCTGTAACAATATGTGTTGGGAAAAATGGGATGTTATCTGGCATATTAAAATAAAAATAAAAAGTGTACTGAAAGTATAATTATTGGTCCTGGAACAGCCAGGATGATTTTATTGTAAAATAGGTGTACCGGTTAAAGAGACAGAGTCTGTGAGTATAGCTCAGACTCGAAAAGCCAACAGTGGTGCGTGCCAGATCATCTCCCACACTGTATTACAGAGAAGAGCTCGTACTTCAGAACACTAGAGGCTGAAAGACCTGTAAAACGATAATTATGAAAACTTAAGGGAGTCACTGACAACAAAATAAGTCAGGTAAACTTTATTTTATTATAAAGTTAAATAATAGTTTATGATGGAGTAAAAATGGTAATTGAAGGAATATAATTACAAATAACAGACAATGAAGAAAATGGGAGATAAACTATTAACAATAAACTTGTTAAGTAACATTGCAAAGAGTAACAACTTTAGAAACGGGAAAAGATGTCCCGTAAGGACTCTCTCGGCGGTCCATGCCTCCGTATGAGAGTTTTACATCAGAGTCGGGGTGAGTTTGAGGGTTCAGAGAACTCCAATACCTCTGATGCACAACACAGAAAGTGAAAGCAGGAAATCAAATAATGTTATGTTAAATGTAGCTAGTATATACTTTTCATATTGAATGATTAGTCAGAGGTTAATGTAGTAAATACAGAGGACTTAATATAAATATTCTGATAGAAATAAATAAAGTAGGATGCTTTTAAGAGGAAAACAATAAAAATAATTAAAAATAAAAATAAATGGTGCCTATAGAAATTTTTCTTACAGAGATATAAAGACAGCCAGTCTAAAATGGGAACCCATTACTGAAGGTTTAAGTAGAAAAGTGACTAAATATTAGAACAAGTAATAGTGTCATTAAACACAAAAATTAGTTTCTGAAGCGAGACTTAGATAGCGTAAGAAGTTAGTAAGAACTTCAAAAGACAAGAGAGCGTTAATATTGGTAAAGAGAAGCTTCAGAGTCCAGAAGAAGAGATGGAAAAAGACACTGGGGCTTTGACTATGCTAGTCTGACTTTTAACCCAAAATTCAATGAAGAATAGTTTATAAGCAGGAATATTAGACTTAAATCATGTCAGGTCATACTGCAAACATAAGTATGGTAGGAGTTAAAAATTACATAACCATATAGTGCCTATGCTGGCAGGAGGTTAAAGCGTTAGAAAATGCATAAAGGTGAGCCGAGATTTCGCTACAAGACAAATGTGTATCTGTCTTAGATATAAAGACAAATATAATGACCGATTACTGAGAGAGATATTCCTAGGTCAAAAAATTAAAATATAGTAATAACTAAATAATATGAATAATAAGAAGTGATAAATACATATGTAAATTACATAAGTGGAGAAACAAACAAACAAACATAAATAGAATATTTCATATTTTATAGGCTATTTTATTCTTGAACAAAATTTTAAATAATGACTACAGCAGAGAAGATGCTAAATACTTCAGTAACTCAGAACAGGGCTTGGTCCGATGATAAAGGTTCAACAATGGAGATGTGACTGAGACTGAACTATAACGGGTTTTCTACAGGAAGACTTTGCTACTTTAAGGTAAGAAAATATGATTTATTTAAACATATGGAATTAAGGGCTAGCAGCAAGAAATTGTTAATTCATTTATTAAAATAACAAGATAAGGCAAGGCAAAGCAGGTTTGTTTTGTGTGGCGCGTTTCGTGCACAATGGTAGTTCAAAGTGCTTTACATAGAAGAAAATAAAATATTCAAAAGAAATGAGAATATTACAGTTTAGACAAAAATAAAATAAAATACTGTATAAACAATCGGACGAACAGATAAGCAAGAAGGATGAGCTATAATTAGTAAAAAGTTATTATAATTATAACTATACATGGAGTATGGATTTTTATACAGAAATTTATACAAAAACTTATATTGTAAACTTCTTAGATTAGGAGAGCTGTTAAAAATAGTAAATTCAAAGAGTATTATTAAATGGAATGTTTAAGTTAGGGACAAGATACAATGTTTTGGACTGGAGGAAAAAGACTGATAGATGTTTTATTAACATCTGAGAAGCTAAGAATAACAGATGGAAAATTGATCAAATAAATACGTTTAGGTAAGAGAGGCCTATCAATTGAAGAAGTTGTAAAAGAAGGAAAAGTTGTTTTTATGTATATATAAGCTATATATATAAACCGTATATATAGATATTTTTAAATATTATACTAATGGCAGAAGGTTTTAAAGGATTTGAAATGCCTATCATTCCAGCCGCTCAAGATAGCTAAGGAAACACCCTGGACAGTGAAATTTAAATTTAATCATTTGATTGAGGACTCAATAAAGCAAAACTGTTTAAAAGCTGTAGAAGTTGTGTTAAAATTGCCTAGGAAGTCAAGTTTGAGGATTTAATAAGTATATATACAAAAGATTATTAATGTTTAACGAGTTTGAGTTTAAGAGTTTTAGATTTTGGAATTTGAAGTGGTTTATACGCATAAAATGCATAGCTTAATGGGATACATTAAAATGTGTTATTGCTAGCAAAGGATGAAGCATAGTTACATATTAGAAAAATAAAATGTATTAAACTAAACAGGAATAAGCTGAAATGTTAGTGCAATTAAAGCAGCCATGTGACAGACGTTGAGTTCTATAGAGAAAAAAAGAAATGTGTTGTAGTTTGTGCTGAAAGTATGACTATAAAACCAGCTTTACCCAAGTATTAATAATAATACATTTATTTTATATAGCACCTTTAAAAGTTGCTTTCTCAAAGCGCTTTACAGGCAAACACAAGAGGGAAAACTACACATTTTAAATACAAATATAAACAACTAAAATGGAAAATCAAGTAAATCATAAAATAAAATGCTTTAACAAGAAATTTAAGTCACTAAAGTGTTGCTTCAATGTTGTTGTATTGTCAGTAACTTTACCCTAAGTATCTAGTGCAGTTATAACTAGACTAATGAGACACAAACATTAGGATATTTGAATATTGATATTGATAAAATATGATATCAATTAATAAAATAAAATGATAATAAAAACATACCTTGCTTCTGAGAAAAAGTTTAGCAGTTCTGTGCAAAAGATGTTCCAAGTTGGAATTTTTGACCGAGGTCAAAAGATATGCTTCATTTGACAAACAACTACAGTTAGAGAGACTCAAATGTGGAAACATTGCAGTGAGGAAGAAAATTTTGAAATAAATAAAAGCAAAACATTATAATAAAAGCACGATTGATATATTATGTTGTAACAACTATTAATAGCCAGATAAAAAGTCATAAAAAAGGAAAGAGGTTTCTTAAAAAAAGTACAATTGTTTGTAAAACTATGTGCACTGAAGACTGAAGATTTCAGGTTGAAGTCAGAAACAGAAGCATGTTAAGGGGGAGTAATGTTTCTCCTGGTACAGCCTAGCACGCAGAGCTCACGGGAGTATCTCAAGGTCACTCAAACAGGAGTTTTACCAGACAAACCCAGCAATACAGGGAGAAACAGGGTCTGATTTAAACTGTTTTGTAAAATGGAAAAATAGACTGCCAGGTAAACTAACTGATTTAGCTCTAAAGCTTTAAAAAATGTTGGGGGGACTTAACCTCTTGTATAGACTAAACCTTTTTCTGAACCTTTTAGCCCAACCAGACAATTTTAAAGAAAACACAGTGATATGATATTAATACAGCTGATGAGCTAGCTTGACTTAAAGACAAGTAGAGAAACGGAAACAGAATGTATAATATATAACAGATATTGGACCAAATTTAACATTAGTGAGAATTTAATTTTTGAAGTTTTGACTGATAACAAGATACATGTTCCTAAATGGGGACATACATTATAATATTACTATTGTATATGTTAAGGATATGCCACAATTATAATGGAGTTATTTAAAAGTCAAATATGGAGGTTAAATATAATAAACAAGAAATAAGATATTAAATAATTAAGTGGGTTACATATTATAGTAGTTCATGGATTTTTAGGAAGTCCTAGCGACTGGCGTTGCATGAGTGCACTCTCAATGCTGGGTCGCACAAGGAAAGGAATTTGTTGTTAACTTCAATGCCAAACAGATATGTGGATGATCCACTGTGGTGACCCCTATAACGGGAGAAGCCGGAAGAAACATAGAGAGAGAATGTGGATGGATCGTCGGAATGAATTTAGAAAAGATAATAATAATGATGAAATAATAATGTGCATAACAAAAGTAAATGTTTAATTATTACTACAGTGGAAGAGATAGTGACTGCTTTAGACTGACCACATACACTGTAAAACCAAACAGTACAACTTTGATAAATAAAATGGGTTCTAATTACTCAAAATAATTAAAAAGTTAATTCGCCTTTAATTTTCTGTGTAATTAGAACGAAAGTGAAAATTTAAGTATACAGCACTCAATTGCTTTAATTTGTTTTTTTTTTTCAGTTCACTCAAATAGTTTTACTATAATCCCGTATGACGTCGCGCACGTGCGTACGTGCTCCTCCTCCTTCAACTAGCGTTGCAAGTTCGCGAAGACGCCATGTTTTTGCTGCTCGCCTCGGATGAAAATAAGTTTGCAACGCTGTAAAAACCTTGCTCGTATTTAATAAAAAGAGCGTTGGATATGATGTTTTTCGATCGGGAATTTGAATTCGATCGGTGTTGTCTGTGAGGAAACTGCTTTCTGAACCTGCTGGTGACAAGCTTTTCTTCATTGTGCTGCCCACCATCATATTCCTCTTCTCTTTGGGCGAACTAATCTGGTAAGTTCCCTGTTTTATTTTCTGCAAGTTTTAGTGTCTTCGTAATGTATTTTATGCATTTGCAAAGGCGAATAAGGATTTGAGTCATTTTATACTGTCTCACTAAAGGTAATGTTAATATGTATTGACTTGATAAAGCAACTGTATTTAACTGTTAGTTTTTTTTATATATATTAAAGTCTGTGTTTTTGCATCGGTTGTGCACACATTAACAAGTTTTCGGCAACAATTTGAATGACCTCAAAATGGCGGGCTGTAGACATAAAATTACTGTAGCCTAGCTGCTAGTGGTTTTCATAGAGGTTTGACAATAATTTGATGCAATTTGTTCCACGTGTTGTACATGTTTGTAAGGACATATATTTATAAAATGTATTAAAATAGTTTGCTCAAGCCATACCTAAACGTTAAAGCTTGTGTTATTTAGTAGAGACATTTATGTTATTCTTCCCAGCCGGCACATGACCGACCTTCAACGTTGAAATATGGTTGAAATAATGTCAGTTGTCATTTCAACGTTGAAACAACGTTGATATAACGTTTAATGCTAAATGGTTGAAAACCAACTGGTACATGACCAACCTTCAACGTTGAAATAAGGTTGAAAAAATGACAGTTGTTGTTTCAATGTTGAAACTACGTTGAAATAATGTTTAATGCTAAATGGTTGAAAAAGGGTAATAAAAACACTTATAAATCAACTTTGTTTTTTTTTTAAAGATATATGTTGAAATTAATGTATACAGAATAAATAATTTCTGCATTTTAATTTATTATTAAGATCATTATTATTTTATTATCATTTTGCATTTTTTATCATGAACCTCATCTCAGTAATTCATCTTATGAAATAAATGTGATCTGTTGTCAAGGTTTAAGTCTGCTGTATGCAGAATGATCAAACAGGAAAACAATTTTCTGTTATGAAATTTCTTTCTTTTTTGTCTCTGTGTGTGCACAGTAGCCTACTATAACTTTAAATTCTGCGATTTCTGAGAGCAGTAGGCAAGGAATCTCAAGTGACAGCTTTCATTTTTTTTTGGTTTCTGAGTTGGGTGTTTAGGCCTACATCACCAAATCTAACTTTATCTTACCTGAATCACTGTCTTGTTTGCTTTCTAAACATGGAGTTGCAGGAATTCAGCATAAGGGATATGTAAACGAGTTGAGATTAATAAATTGATAAAGCACGCAAACCGTTCACAGCAGCCGAAAACAAGCCAAATTTGAGGTGCACAAACTTTCTACAGGCCTCCAGAGAAATCAAGTGTTTGCACAATTTAAAGATTTAAATTGTGTTAAAAATATTTACCCAAACTGATCAGTTAGTTTCACAAGCCAGAGAAAAGATTACGCCAGCATTATCAGGCAGCAGAGGGCACAATGTTTTTAGTGTTTAGTTGTAAGAATTTTCCAGGAAGGCCCCAAAAACTGCATTCAGGTCTTGATTCTTGAAGCAAATTACTAGACAACTGACAAATTGAATCCAGTTAGATTAGGCAATAGCATTGGAAACACTTACAAGCACATTATCAATATCACCTGACGATGATTTACTATCCACATGTGCAGAATCATGTTGTGATTAGTCAGTATTTAACCACTGATACTTTACAATTCACTTTTTCCCCCCATCATCTTATAATTGTAAAATGAGTGGAATTGGTTGCAAGATTGTAGTACCACACACGGTGTCTGAAAGGCAATCTCTTTGAAAGGTCTCTCAAAAGCAAAAGACGAGACATATCCCAGCTGACATTTTAACGTTGAGTCACTGTTGAATCAACGTCAGGTGCCAGTGTTGGATAACCATTGAATTTTGTTTAGATTTTGCAAATTGACCAGGAAGAAGATTAATAAAGACATTTCACTGACGTAAGAAACATTCTTTATTACACGGCTGCAAGTGTGCCAACATTTCACACAACAATTTTACGTGTCGAACTTTAACCTTTAGAAAAATGTCCCGACCATTGGGCAACATTGAACACGGCTGGTTAAATCTTCTCTTCTAGTTACTTCTTTCTACCACCGCCACCCATCCTCTGGTGCATATTTCAAGTATTTGGCCATGTATTCATTTACTTTTGTTGTAGTTGTATCAAATGAGCTCAAGACAGCGTCTGATGAGGGGGAAAAAAACAGATCAGTATTAGCAAACGCTAACCTCTTAAAGGGGTGGTTCAGGATTTTGGACATCGGACCTCATTTACACGTTAGCCTGGGTGTTATTTATCAGTGGAGACATTTTTCAAACAATTTCACCCAGTCCTTCCAGTTGCATAGTTCGCCGGTGCTAGGCTAGCGCGAGTCAACAGTATCCTCTAGCCTGCCATTAAAAACAGTTTTTTACCCATCCACAGTACACCAAAATCAAATAAATTATAACGCCAGACTATCGATGTAAATGTCTGTTGAGAGAATAAATAATAACCGTTGATAAATAACACACAGGCTAACTTGTAAATGAGGTCCGATGTCCAAAATTCTGAACCACCCCTTTAAATTAAAATATTTTTCAAATATCAACTTCTGTGGCTTTGCCAATGTTTCAAGTATATAAATTAGTATTTATCAATGTGCAAGGTCATTGATATTCATGTGCTTGGGCGAGCAACAAAAGGCAGTTGGTAGTAACCAGTGCTGCCGGTTAGTCTAGCCCAGAATGGAGTATTATATATAATATTAGAGCATGCTCTTTAGAGTCCTCCAACTAAAATGATTTTTCTTATGAATTATTATTCTGCTTACTATATTCAATTATTTAAAACATTGTTACAAAACTACTATGTTAAAGCAAACTCACCACAGATTATCTTGTAGAGACGGATCTTCATGAAGGCAACCTTCCCACTTCTTCCTCTGAGGCTCATTATGGCCATCATTTTATTTGTCATAGTTCTGCCATGGTAAAACAGATTTATATTAGAATATTATATTGCAATCGAGTTCATTATGAAAATGTAGCAGAGAGTGAGTAAGTGGGTGTGTGGGGGGAGTGCATGACAGTATATGCCAGGGAACATCACTATAAACTAATGCAAAAAAGAAACAATGTTACTTGTGCAGCCATTGACTTCACATGGTCTGCAGCATCAATGCCTCCAAACCTCTTCAGATGTTTACTCTGAAAAGGAGCAACAAGAAATTAAAAATATAACCAGAAAAGTGGTCAGTAGAGTCCAGACCTCCACAAAGCAGGCACATGATGAGGACGAGGAGTTTGTAGTGGTCACCAAGGTGAACAAGCCAATTGTTAATGAAACTTTGCCAGCACTTTACAAGATTAATTATTTAACCCTTTTGTTGTCTTCGTTTTTTTAGAGCACTTGTTCTCCAGGGTACATTAGCTACAACTAGCATAACACACACCTCAGAAGTGCATGAAGCCGGAAAAGGCACTTCCTGCTGTAAAGACCTGGATGAAAACATACTGTGCACGCTCTATAGGCCCCATGCTCCTATAAGACATGCACACCGCTTCGTCTTGTCTGTCTCTGTTGTAGTCTCTGATCAAAAGGTGAAATGCCCCATGAAGCTGTACTTATTAGATCAGTTTGAGTGTTTGTCTTGTACCCAATCAGGGAGAGGCATAAGAATATCTCTAAAAATCTTTAGCATTGAAATTCAGGGCTTAAAGCAAGAAAAGATTTGAGGCCTGAAAAGTTGTCCGGGAGGAAATGTGCACAATGTATTGAATTAATTTAAAAGTGCTCTTTGCCTGAAATCAGGAATGGTGCCTGAGAACTTTAAGCCCTGTACATTCGCCCCATGCACATTTGAGTTGTGAAACCATGTGTCACTAGCCTGATACGCAGACCCCAATAGAGTGCCGAAGTGATGTCACTTTGTAGGCCAAAACGCGGAAGTGAGTTAGCATTTTAGCACTTCCGGTTCCCTCGCGCTAAAAGTCTATGGGTTTTTTGAATGGGTTTTTGCTAAATCGCCTGAAATAAGGTCTGTGGTTAAAGCCTCTTAATATTTTCACGTTTTGATCTATGACATAAAACACACCAGTTATAACCTGCTTGTGATTTTTTAAAACTTTATTGTGTCTTAAAAACGGTGGTTGCTAACAAGTTGCTAAAAGGGACTACATCCTTTGGCGGAGACTTTAGACGTCATCATGACAAACAGGAAATCTCTCACTAGCCTGTGTTTCAGCCTCACGGTCTTAGAAGTTTACCTTTCAGTTAATATACATAACGTTATATATTTAGTCTATTCAAACTGTAGTTAAAGGTAACCGATTACCAGTTCTTTATTTCTGTGGAGAGACTGTAGTTCGACAATGGTGTTTTGTTTTGTCCCAAGATGCAACCACAAGTCGTCGAATGAAAGATGCTCGTTTTACCGTTTTCCGTCCGATGTTACTCAGCGGAGACTCTGGGTTCGTGCCGTAAGGTAAGCTCACACAACGATGATTTCCATGTGAACACCGTATTTACTGCCTTAATGTGGCCATGACGAAACTTTAATGGTGCATATTGCTTAACACGCTAATGTTACTTTGACGGTCAGATGGAGTTAAAAAGGCTAGCAGTAGCAAGAATAAACGTTTTTCATAACCAAATCAGCTAAAATACCTTTTGTCTTTCTCTTAAAATATCTAAAAGCTTGTTGATTTTGCCACTGTTTAATAGATTAGATCCGCTGCAGTTTTATTAAAGGCTAATGTTACGTTGAGAAATGTGTTTAATTAAAATATTCAAAATAATACCTGGTTTATTGACTTTTATTGTAACTTGTTTGGATATAATTATAGAAAGGGTGGGTCCTGCACCCTGATATTTGTGAACTTGGCTTTTACCCACTTATTGTTATGGTTTAGAAGGAGAGAACCCAATCGCAGACCATTTGCAGACATCTCAAGGGTTTATTACAGAAAAACAGGGAAAACAAAACCCACAAGGGGGCAAAACAAGACAGGGTAGATTCACAAGACTTTCAACAGGTTACTCACGATAGATATCACATTGATTGAATGACAATGAACCAGCACAGGACAGCAAACACAAGGGAATTAAATAGGGAGAAACTAATGAGGGAAACAGGTGACACAGGTGAAGCAATAATGACTAAACAAGGATAACAAGGGGGGCGAGGCAAAGAACGAGACAACGCAAGCACACAGCCCAAACAAATGGCCATGTGCTTACACATAAAACATGGGTCTGCCATGATCCTGCCTCAAGACCAGGGGAAATTAAAGACTAGATGGCAGGATCATGACACTTATAATAATATGATTGTATTTGTAAACAGCATTAGTTAAGGCATTAAGTAACAATGATATTAATCTTTGTTATTTTAGTAGTAAATGTTAATTATATTTAATGTGCTATATAAACGTGGACAGATCAATGAAGAAGATTAATGTAAATGCTGAAAAACTCCATTCTAATTAATACAAATATTTTATTGTGTGACTTTGTAATTTTAATCTGTAACGGTGTAACTTCCATAAAACTAACATTGCTTATTTTGAATTTATCCTTAGACGAGCTGACCGGAAGCCCAGTGTCCATTCTCGCATTTGCAGCTGTCATTTTCCTGCAGGGGAAAAAAATGTCCTTGTTTTGTTTTTATCCACAAATGATGTTCCCACTGGACAAATTTGGGAAGAGCATTCATACTCCCTGAGACAGGATAGCGCTGATGTGCCTAAAAATGTTCCACCACCCATGGATGAAGAGGAAATGGCTACAGAATTGAATTATCAGTTTTTGCAATTAGTATATAGTTTGTTTTCAGTTTACTTATTTTATGAAAATAAAGATGTTTACTACAACTCTTGCTGTAAGGTTTCTGTGGCTCAGTTATTAGAGCATTTTGTTAACCCTCTGGGGTCTAAGGTGTTTTTGGGGTCCTTGAGATGTTCTGACATGCCCTGACATTTGTGCTTTTTTCAGTTGCTTATAAACATATTAATGGCAAAAAAAAATTACACACTATTTAGCACAAACAGGGCTACCATAATATGTGAGCAACAAGAATGTACATGTCTGCATTTTTGAGAGAATAATGTTTATGCGTGGTTATTGAAAAAACTAAAAACTAAAGTTTCTGAAATAAGGCCATAAAACACATACTAAATATGTGCCAATAAGACTTTTGTCTAATAGATGTCATTGCCTAGTGTTTTTTCTTCAAAATTATGTGAAAATCACCCTGCCTAATCCTTCACATAACACAATACATTGATTTGAATTTTGCAAAGCACTTTCTGTTTGGAAAGGCAATATGCGGAGTGGGCATCACAGATCATGCATATTTAGTGGTTCACACCTGAGGACCGCATACTTAATGAGCCATTCATTCAGGTGAGTCACTGAGCCACAAGAATGCAAGAGCAACAGTTGGAAGCATCTCAATTCTTTTTTATTTTTCCACATATTGTGCTTGCAATTTGGCCTATAATATCCAAGGAAAACATGTCTAGTAATTGTGCAGTTAATTCTCATACTGTATTTTCAGTTTTGGAATATTTATCCTCTCCCCAAATTTGTCACTAATAAAACACAATAAAAATTATTTAAAGAAAAGGCTTATATTTACCTTTTAATAGTTTGTTTACATCTACCTTGTAAATATATTTTTTTATTAAAAAGGTTACAATTACAACAACAATTCAAGTGTAATCTTTCTTTGTAAAAATATATATACATTTTATCATACATATTTCAAAGTTAAAAAGGTTACAACAACAATAATTACAATTTCAACAATATTTCAAGTGTACTCTTTCTTTGTAAAAAAAATTATTATAGGCCTACATTTTATCTATGTATTCATTACTTTGAATATAGCCAACATTGGAACAGCTAACATCTTAGTTGATGACTTTATTTTTGACAAAAATAGTAGGCTATTTTATATATAGAAATTGCTAAACAAAAGCTTATTTGATGTGGCAGTATATTCTACAGTAAAAACTGTACCCAAATCTACTAAACAAAATGTTGTCTTTCATATTTCGCCTGACTGTAACGTTGTTTTCATGAAATATTAGTGCATATTGTTAATTTGCCGTTTAATACGTTGCTTATACAAATAGCCTACATTTTATTTCAACATATTTCAGTCGATTTTTACTCATCTCAGTATAGCAATACAGTTTGCTAAAACATCATCATTCATTCACACACGCGATTTAAATTTAACTTCTGGCAAAGATGAAGTTGATGATAGGCTGACTCGCGATCTTCGCAGTAGGCTAGTGAACGCACCGGAGAAATGCACATTTATTAGGCTACATAGTTTTTTTTGTTTTGGATGGTTTTGTTTAGAACCAGCTTTCTGTAAATATATTTACATTTTTTTAGACATGTGAGGCGAGTAGGCTACGGGTTCATGATGATCTCCAGTTCAGACCTTATGTTGTGATTGCTAGCCTATATTTACTTTAAATCCAGGAAATTTGTTAATGAAAAAATTATAAAAATTAAGATACAATTGATACAAAACGAAATTCGTTTTAAAGAAAGGATTTGTACTTTCTGTTTTGAGGTCTCTGTGAATGTTTGAAAGTATTTTAGTGCTTAGAGCGCTCGCGTCCATAATGGAGAACTGTCACGTAATATTGTTTTTTTCCTCATAAATGCGAACACGAAAAATAAAAGACAAAAGACTTTTAAGTAAAACTTACTCCGAAATTGTGTCCTCGGCGGAATTCGCTCTTCAATATGCTGCCGTTCGTCGTCTGTTACAATCTTCCTCTGAGGAAACAACCCGGTATCGTGCATTCTTCCTTCCTCGCTGTCCAGAATCATCTGAAGTGCGTCTTTATTACCGGAGAAGCGTGCCATACTCAAAACGCGATGAACTATCAGTAAGTCTGATAGAAACTGTGTTTTTATGGCATTGATCGGGGGGCGTATGTGATGCATACTAGATCACCTAAACTATTTACATGTGAATCGCGCCGGGGGCGGGGCGCCCGCAGCTGATTATAAAGATAATGAGGCAGAAGGAAAAACGGTACCTCTCCTTGCTTTCAAACGGATTACATGAGTTGAAAACATTTGTGTTTTATATAAATTACTTCATTTAAAGGAGAACTTGGTAACTTTTTTAACTTAATAAAACTGTCTAGAAATCATTTGGATGGTTAAACAACCTGTTCTAGTGATATTGGTGACTTTCCCCGCTCCCCCCAGCGTTCCCAGGCGGAAAACCAACCTTGCAACTTGTTCACTACCGTCCCGGCAAGATAGAAATTGGAAGTCTCGTGAGAAGCGAGAACAAGAACGAGAGCGAGCGCGAAACACGAATTGCTTTACGGCAATTCAACATAAACACACGCACATGTATAATGATTACCCACCTCGGTAGACATAGCTCCACACGATACAGTTGGCTTGCTCCGATCAAAACAAACGCACATGAGCAGCGGTAGAGAGGGGGAGGAGGCCGCCGCAAGTGAGTTTCTTACGACAGTGTTGTTATATATAAGCACCCCCACAGCTATAGGGGGAGCTCGTGGGGAAAACATGCGACAACAAAAGGGAAAATCAGCGAAGAAGTGACTAGAGTTCGCTAGAGTTGCCGAGTTCAGCTTTAAAAGAAGAGATTTCAAGCTTCATAAAGACATAATTCACATGCCTGTGTGAGAAGTATTCGCTGAGTTATGATTCATTTTCGGACGCGTTTCAGAATGGACTACATGGACAGAGAGAAGGCAGAACCTAGCTTCGTGTTTATTTTTCTTTATTTTGCAAAAAGCACCACACTTTGTTTTTATTGTGAGTATACAGAAAAATAATACACATTTAACAGAATCGATTGATGTATGAAACTCCTATGGACAATCAAAGTCAACAGAGTATTTATGAGTTTCTTTTACACTGATAAAAAAAAAGCGAGCTGGTATCGCCGGCGATACCGCCGACCTCAGGGGGTTAACTGTGCAAAAGATTGCGAGTTCAATTCCCAGAGAACACGCTGATATGTATAGCCCGAATGCACTGTAAGTCGCCTGTCTGACAAATACCAAAAATTAAATGTTAAACTATTGTATACTACTTGTATACTATTGTAACTACACTCCAGTCAGCTCACAGTAATGTGAATGTGAGATAAAATTTACTACACTGGCTCTCACATTGAGGCTTGGTAAAATGTTTTACCTTACCAGGTAAAAATATATAGAAAATGTTAACAAAATGAGTATATATGGTTTATTTAGGGAACATATATGGATTAATTATAATATATTATAATAAGCATTTGTTGATGCTATTGGACAATTCTCTTTAATTTCAACATATATAATACAACTATTATATTAAATGTTTGGAATTGAACTGTGTTATGCTTGTTCAGAGATTATTTGTATAGTTATCTTAAATACATAGAACATTTATAACTCCTATATCTTTCCCTAGTTTTACTTACCGAGACTCGATAAACCTTGTCCCTCATGCTGGCCCGTACAATACCGGCAAGTAAACCAGCATCTAAGCTGCACTGTTCTACATGTCCAGATTTATAGTGGTTCTCTCCTCGATCTATGGTTTTTCTAGCGTCTAAGAAAAAGGACATAAGATTGGAAATTGATACGGCCATAGCTAACGTTAGTGCTTCTGAGATGGTAAAAGCGCGTTTTTTTTTCTGGCGAATTAGCAAATGGTATGCAAACATACAATCAAACATAATACAGTGAAAGATAATCTTTAAAGTTTATTTTGGGGCACAATGATCAGGCATAATAATCTTAACCCTCTGGAGTCTGAGGGGTTTTCTGGGCCCTGGAGGTGTTCTGACATGCTCTGACATTTGTGCTTTTTTCAGTTATTTATAAACATGTTAATGGCAAAGGTGTAAATTCACTCTATAAAGCACAAACAGGGCTACCATCATATCTGATCAACATGCTTGTAAATCTTTGTGTTTTTTAGAGAATAATGTTTATGCGTGGTTATTTGAAAAAATAAAAATGAAAGTTGCTGAAATAAAACCACATAACATATAGTAAATATGTGTCCACAAGACTTTTGACAAATGGATGTTGTTGCCTAGGATTTTTTCTTCAAAATTATGTGAAAATCATCCTGCCTAATCGTTCTCATAAAACAATACATTGATTTAAACGTTGTAAAACAGTTTTTTTGTCAGAAGAGGTTTATGCATGGGAGTGGTAATGGCTATAAATATTAATGAGATTCAGACCAGGGGTGTGACATAGACACCCCCCCAATGACTAATGGCCCATCGCAGCCTGAACAAAAGAAGTAGAGGAGGTTTTGTTTTTCAATCTGTTTTATTGTAATTCCTCTATGTGGAGGAACATAATGTTCTAAATTTGCTCTAAGCAAATCAAATGTGACCAAAATAAAAAAAATAATCAGTCTGTTATAAACAAAGCAATTGTGAGCGATAAACAAAAGTAACTTGTACAATCCGACCCCCCAAACATGAAAAGAGCTGAAAGAAGTTAAAGAGAAAACAAATAATGCACACTATAACCTTATAAACAATAATATGTTATAAATTATATGCGACTTTTAATACTGTAGGGCAGTAGCCTACTATTCCCGGAAGCAACCTCCGAGTGGCCCAGCCCATGGTCCCGTGTCGTCAAAAACGTTACGTAAATTCGAAATAGTGCGCGCAGAAGCACATGCGCAAAACCGTTTTGTAAAATGATATATGAATTATTTTTATTTTATCATATGTCATTTTAAAAAAAGGACATTTTACAAACCTACGTTTTGCGCATGTGCTCCTACACGCACTTTTTCAGTCAGAACACAGCAATCAGAGGAGGACGCGCTGAGGAATTTGTGACTGTTTCACCTGTTCAACCACATCAAAGTTTCGTAATTAGTAAGTCCGTGCTTTTTCTCTTTTTTTCTTTCTCTTATGTGCTGAAGGGCCGCTGTGCCTTAGTGAAACGGTGTTTGTACGTGAAGAGCTCTTTTCCAAAACGCCATAAACCTAAAAAGCTGTCTCAAAGATCCAGCAAAAATAATGATTATGAATATGTAAAATATTGCAATAAGACATTTTAATTGTTTATTAACTTCTGGCAAAGATGAAGTTGACGATAGGCTATTGACTCGCGATCTTCGCAGTAGGCTAGTGAACGCATCAGAGAAATGCACATTTATTAGGCTACATAGTTTTTTGTTTTGGATGGTTTTGTTTAGAACCAGCTTTCTGTAAATATATTTCACATTTTTTAGACCTGCGAGGCGAGTAGGCTACGGTCTGGTTCATGATGATCTCCAGTTCAAGCACCTTATGTTGTGATTGCTAGCCTATTTACTTTTTATGTATTAAATCCAGGAAATTTGTTAATGAAAATAATATTAAAATTAAGATACAATTAATACAAAACGAAATTCGTTTTAAAGAATGGATTTGTGCTTTCTGTTTTGAAGTCTCTGTGAAAGTTTGAAAGTCTTTTAGAGCTGCTTCAGAGCGCTCGCGTCCATAATGGAGAACTGTCACGTAATATTGTTTTTTCCTCATAAATGCGAACATGTGTCAACTAATGCAAGTAAATTTAAAAAGACTTACCCGAAATATTATCCACGGCTGGATCAAGTCGCTCAACGTTCGTCGCTCAAAATACAAACGTTCGTCGTCAGAGTCCTGCTCTTCTTCTGAGCAAAATTTGAACTCGTGTCATCTTCCAACAGCGCAGGAAAGTGAATAAATGAAACTTGCTGGTTTTAAGGCATTTCAGGGGGGGTTTACCTTATTTTGCATAGATCACCTCAGCTCATTATCTTATGAATAGCGCGCTCTGCGAGTGGGTGTGAACTCATTACCGATAATTAGGTGAGACGGGAGAAACTGTACTTCTCTTTAGTTTCTTACAGATTACATTGCAGGAGAATATTTGTTTTGAATGTGAATTGTTTTATTTAAAAGTAGAAATTTAAAGCTTTCTTTAGACGCATGTTTCATGGTTGTGTGATAAGTATTAGCTGAGTTTCAGTTCATTTTCCAGACTTGTTTCAGAAAGATTTTTGCGGAGACAGAGTGAGCTGAAAGCGCACCCTGTTTATTTTATTTATTTAAAAATAAAAACAAGGTTTTGATGTTAATGTGAGTGTACACAAAAAAAGAAGACCCTCTATAGTTTATAATCATGTATTTATTTTATTAATATGACCGTAAATGACGGACTTTTTTAAGTTTATGTTGCTGCTATGTGAAAAAAATCCAGCAAAACGCGGGGGCGCGTTTGCCGACCTCAGAGGGTTAATCACAAAGAAAATAATATTAAGGTTTATATAAACTAACAAAATAACAAACGATTTTTAATCCAAAAAACGCATAAACAAAAATAGTTTCTAACATTTTTGGAAAAAACGAATGGGCAATATTTCTCATGAAAAAGTGGATAAGTGTTACACAGCGCAGATCATAATGAGCGAAAATAAAGAAAACTTACCAGTTATGCTCCCTCACTCTTGTCCTCCAGGCGATTCTCTAAAGCTTCGAGCTCTTCTTCAGTGTTTGTCGGCTTCACTTCATAACTTGTTCCAGCAGATGAGGTGGCAACGTGAATTGTATCCTTGATTTCGACAAGGAGCTGAAGAACTCTCTTCTGGAATTCTAGCCAAAAAAGAAGCGACCAATTATTTTTATGGACAGACACTCTTGGCCAGGGCTGAATGATCTGGTTTAAAGGTCCCGTTCTACGTGATCCCATGTTTCAAACTTTAGTTAGTGTGTAATGTTGTTGTTAGAGTATAAATAATATCTGTAAAATTATAAAGCTCAAAGTTCAATGCCAAGCGAGATATTTTATTTAACAGAAGTTGACTACAAAAAACGGCGTGTTGCCTTATTTTTTACAGCCCATTTTGCCAAATCACTTGTTAGATCACTTGATTCCTCCTCGGACAAAGTTCCAATTTCTGAATCACTTTCACCATCACTGTCTGAACATATAAAAAATAAATATTTTTAAGCTTAAATGTTTTATAAATAAAATCATTAAAAATTGAAAATAAGTCATAAACATTCAATCAAATGAGGTAGGCTGTGCTCATTTTTTAAATATTATCTTCCACATCAACCTGTATTTACATTTTACAAAAATGTAAATGATTTTAGTTTTAAGGGTAACAGTTACTTTCCGATTCAAATAGATGGTTGGGTTAGGTATGGGGACAACTCACCGTTGAAGGAGACTTTCAGGACGTGTTCTTCCAAATCTCTGGAAAAGAGAAGGAAGAAGAATGAAATCTCAACCTTATTTTTAAAGTTTGTGGATGGAAAGTGTGTCAATGTACCGCCATGGCCTAATGGTTAGAGAGTCAGACTTGTAACCCGAATTATTAGCCAGGGCCCATCCGTAGTTGTTGAAACATGGGTTTCCTGTTTACAAACATTACAGGTTGTGCACGCATACCAGAGGCAGAAAGCCAGATTGGTGAGCTGGTCCACTACTGCAACAAACTTAAGTATTGAAGCTTTCCTTATTGTTTGTATATAACTGCTGACTCAATAAAACGTGATTTTAGTCGGATCTCATTGTCTGTCTTTAACCCTCTGGGGTCTGAGCTGTTTTCTGGGTCCTGGAGGTGTTCTGACATGCTCTGACATTTGTGCTTATTTCTGTTACTTGTGACATTTTCATGGCTAAAGTCTAATTACACTGTATTCAGCACAAACTCTGCTACAATAATATATCAGCAGCATGTGTGTAAAAGTTTGTAGTTTTGAGATAATGACATTTATGCGTGGTTTGTGAAAATACAAAAAAAAATTCTCACTGAAATAAGGTCATGAAACCCATACTGATTATTTCTTCACAAGACTTTTGAAAATTGTATGGCGTAGCCTAGAATATTTGCTCCAAAACTATGTGAAAATCACCCTGACTGCTCATTCAGAGAAGACAATATATTGATTTAAAATTTTTACGACGTGTTTTGTGTGAAAAAGCAATATGCGAAGGGGCGGATCACCTCATTAATATGTAAGCTTTCCACACCTGAGAAAGACAAAGACACGCCCTAATGGCCCTATTAGGAGCTTATCAGGGCCCATCATTCTGACCAACCTTGCACAAAGAATGAGGAGATTTAAAAAAGAATGGCTTTTAAAATTGTTTGGATTTATTTACAACATAATCCAAAGATACACAACAAAAAAACACTTATTGATAACAATGATCCAAAGAAAGAGACCTTTGTGCCATTCCTAAAAACATTGTACATACCTTTCATTTCCAAGGTGTTTGATTTTCACTTTACCATGTTCATGTACAGAGACATGTACTGTGAATGTTGAAGTGAGCAGGACTCAGTGGCATCTGGGCCCTGAAAAAAACAAAACAAAAAAAGTGACCATACTGATATCAAGAGAAAGGCCTGCACGATTTTGGGAATACATTTGAGATTTTTCTGGTTAAAATAGCTTTTTAAAATTCACAGAATACACACACACACTCACACAAATGTTTCCAACAATATATTATATAATGAACACCAGGTTTGTTGTGCCTTGTAGGTATAGGCTATGCGCAGTGCTGCATAAAATAATAACAATATAGCAGCCTATACATTTTCAAAAGGATTTCAGTAACAACTAAGCTAGAGAAAAATATATTGATTATCATGTTACTTCAAATGTTTCCATTCGTTATGATGATATGAAACTAGATAATAGTAAAAACATGAAGCCGTTTGGAGCGTTTTGCTTTTCCAAAATATGATACATTCAAACGCGATCGCGATAAAAAATATGATACATTCAAACGCGATCGCGCTCAAATATAAAACATTATGGTTAGGCCTACCATATACATATCTACGTTTGAGCAGATATCCACAAACACAGTAACAGTAAACACGGGTCTAAATATTATAATATTCCCCATATATCTAGCAACAGTTCAACTGCAATGTGAAATTTATGCAACAATAACAAACTAATATGTAAGTATTTCTTACCTTATCTTTCTTGTCTTGAAATCGCGTTCTTCTTCTGGGGTAAAGCCAATGTAAACTCACGTCTTTCAAACTCGACGAAAAGCAGAGACTGATGAAGTGTTTTGTTTTTGAGGTAATGAGCGCGTTCGCGTTCCATGTGGAGATTTGCATGTGAATATCTTTTGCGCGAGTGGGCGTGGCCAAATTAACTGTAATGAGCAAGCGTTTGAGAAGCTGGACATCTTGTTGGTTTTATACAAATTACTTAAACAGAGAATATTTGTTTTCAGTTTGAATCCGATCATTTAAAAGTACACACTTAAATGTTTATAAAGGTATATTGCTCATAAATGTGTGACAAGTATTCGCTGAGTTTTGTTTCAGTTTATAGACGTGCTCAAGAAAAAAAAGTTCACCGCGACGGAGAGGCAGAACGCACACCCTGTTTATTTTCTTTATTTTTCAAAAGCACAATGTTTTGATTTGATTGTAAGTGGACACATACAAAAGGAGAAATATCACAGATTGTTTTTTTATATTTATTTTTTCAGTATGACCATAAATGACGGAGTAATTTAAGTTTATAGTGCTACAATATGAAGAAAATCCAACAAAACGCGGGGGCGCGTTTTTCGACCTCAGAGGGTTAATTTTGCAGTGTTACTGTGATGTTTGAATTAATACTGTACTGTAAATCAAAGATTTGATCATGGATTATGTGGGAAGCCTTAGTAGGCTACCTCCAACTCCAACTGATTATTCATTCGGTTCACATCACGTCACTGTAGCTTTGCGCCGCCATCTTTACGACCGACGGTCTCAGTAATGCCTGCAATATGTTGTGCAGTTGGCTGCAACAACAGCTGAAAGAGGAACCCTGAACTGGTATTTTATTCTATACCAAAAGAAAAGGATAGAAGAGAGAATCATTTATTTAAAAGACTTGAAGTCTCATGTTGGTTTGTGGTTAATTATATTTCCATTATACTCTCAGTGCCCAACATTATACAGACAGATACAGACAGTCTTCGTCACATGCGCTTTAGATGTTATTTTGTGTGAGTAACGTTAGCTCTGCAGACGCATAATCTCAGCCTTGAAATGCATATTAAAGGACTAGTTCTTCCAAAAATGATACTTCTGCCGTCATTTACTCACCTTCATGTGCAAATCCTTAAGTTTACTTTCCGTGGAAGACAAAGGGACTTTTTTGAATATATAGCCTAATGGAGACTCTTCTTGTCGATGTAATGAAAGTCCCGCTCTCTTAGAGAGAGAGAGAGAGAGAGAAAGAGAGAGAGAGAAACACACACACACACACACACACACACACACACACTTTACTAAGGAAAGGCAAACACATTGTGTAACAAACTAACAGTGTCAAGTTTATGAACGAATCAAAATTAGGAGTTTGGCAAACCTGCAGCTGATTCCAGATCAGGCATGACACTAGGTCTCTCATCGGGAGCTACCTACAACAAACAGCAGAGGAAGGCATATCAACATTAAAATATCAGCAAACTAGAAGCATAAACAATCTAGGCTGCTTTCGAGAGAAAACAACATATACAGGCAGGACACAGAAACTGGCAGAAAAAAAAACTGTCAAAAAAATGAGGTCAAAATATTTATGGTAAAAAATAATGGTAATGGTAAAATAACAACAACAACAACAACAACAACAACAACAACAACAACAACAAAAAACATACAGACCTTGACACCTTTCCAGCACTGTCTCTGGTGATGCTGATATGAGGGAAAATGGAGGTGTGCACAAGTGTGCTTGATGCCCTTGCATGTTTCTGTTGTACTGTCCATTCTAAAACCTGTAGAAATTTCCTGCACATATTGTTAATGTATAAATAAATAAAAATATCCTTAAAAAAAAAATTACAGGAATCCTTTAGGTTATTTTTCTAAGGAAAACAGTTTAATTCACACCTAATTAACATATATGGATGCATCTTGTACTTCTCTTACATGTTTGATTTACTTTCAATTCTTAAGATAGATTTCAAAACTGCATTTTCTAAATTATAAAGCTCCTTTAACAAAACAAATGTGCAAACGCGTTAGTCAGCTCTGGGGAAAACGCTCACAATCCCATAAATTATCATACTATGATAAAAGCATACATTTCCACATATTATTCCATATCATTCTACTTACCTCTCTCAACCATTTGTACATCAAAACAGAATGCTGCCAGCCACCATAAAGGATGCCACGCGTTGATAGTAAACTTGTGTCTGTGGAGCATGGTTCTTCGCTTGTATGCATGCTTATTGGTAACTCGCATATATCGCCACCTATGGGTTGTTGAATATGTATTATGTTATGTATGTTTCCCTTCCAGGTAACCCAACACTGACTGCACAACCGATTCATTTTAATTGTTAATTAATTTTGTAAATCTAGCCAATTTAGTTAACATATTTATATTCTAAAGTTTATATATAATTATATTTATCAAATTATTGTGGTATATCACTTTATTGACAAGGTAAGGCAAGGTATCATTATAAAAATGTACATTTAAAAAAAAAATATATATATATATATATATATATATATTTGTGCGCGTGCCAAGCCCGCGAAACCTGGCAGCGGGCATATATAAGAAGGGGTTGTGACCACCGCGCGCAGAACCCGGTTTTCATTCCAAGTGGACACCCATATTCAACAACATTTCTGAGGTAAAGTACTTTTTACTTAACCGATGTAGGTAAATTACTTTTAAAACATACAAACCCCATACAAAGGTAAATGACACTTACAACTTTGAAGAAAGTAAATAATAAAATCTAATTATAGCACATAGGTTACTATAGGCCCCTACTCAGGGTAACCAGATAAATAAGTAAGATAAATAACGGCCGCTTTCACCTAATAAACATTTTTAATTGTCACAAAATGTATTAACTGTGTTTTCCAGTAAATGTACCACTACTTTTCACATAAACAATGGTTTTCCGGTTGTTTTCCCGTCCGCTATAATTAAATACCGTTAAATGCCGTTACGTCTGTGACGTCATTTGGGATAGAGAAAATCCGCTCATATTGAAATGAACTTTTTTGAGTTTTGTCTGTGATGTTATCGTTACTGTAAAATAAATAAATTGTACAATTATTAATAATACTATCTTTACTTTGTATGGAAAGCACGTTATTGTGGCTTGGCTGCGAGCGCGTGAGCGCTGGTGGTGTAAGCGCAGCGCTCTCGCGCTTGCAGCCAAGCCTATGAGAGCGAGAGACGTGCATGGCTTATAAAGATGAGGTCAGATTTGCCATCCGTCTGTCGGTCATATTATTAATACCACTACATCTAAGAATATTTATAAATATAAACATTGTTAAATAAATATTGCTTTATTAATAACAATAATTATTATTGTATTTTATTAATAATACATTAATAATAACAATATTTTATTTTATTTAAATTATTATTGTCAGTGTTAATAATATTATTCTTTTCTTTTTTTTCAGTATATATTGCAGTCTGATTATTGTAAGTGATAAATCTAGCAGTCATCCTGATTAGTCAAAAATCATTGCATTAATTTGTACAGATATATCTCTCTCATATTCAGACATGTTTCTTCTTTCTCTTCCCTTTCCTTTTGTCAACAGCAGCTACAACACCCCAAAGGCTCTTTTAAGAGCCCTAGCACTCAGCGACTTTGTATTTTGTAAGTATGTTTTGATTTCTCATATAGATTTCATGATTCAATTTGATTCACAAGCTCATGCAGTTTCTGATCTCTTTTTCGATTCATGATACAAATGCATTTACCTAAACCAACCCAATGATTATCTTTTTCATTTATTAGATTTTACATTGTTCCTCCTACCCTCCTCCATTATCATACATCAGAGTCACCAGTAATGCCTTTACAAATTAAACGGATATCTTAGAAAACAATCTACTGTAGCATTATTTCCAATTTAAAATGTTCACAATGATCATTAATGCATAAACAATCCATGTCAATTCATACAGTATGCAGTGTCTGACTACTAATGGTTTTTTTTTTTTTTTTTTTACTTTGTCATCAGCAGCACATCTCAACGACTGTCAACCCAACAACTCTTTTGGCATCTTTGGCTTTTTTTCTTGTGAGTATATTTTTTTTGACTGAGTATCAGATACTTTTAGTATTTGTATTTAGTTCAAACAGATACATCATGGGGCAATTCCAGCGTTATGGATGTGACATTTGAACTCATAATGACAGGTGAAATGTCTCAGAAAAAAAAAACTTCTTACAATATTTAAATTGGAAATGGATATTCTCAGAGCACCCAATCTGGGGAATTGACAGGCAAAATATGTTTTTCTAAAATAAATTTAAGCACCCCCACAAAAGGAAAATATGCATGCGTGATGGATGTGACGGGAAATGACAGAGTTTTTGGTATACTGTTCGATTTCCTTTAAAGTCTGTGATCTTTTAAGTCCAATGTATAAATATTGCTATCCACATGATGAAGGGGTCTTAGCTGAACATGAAAATATCAATGTTTAAAATATATTTTTTTTTATGAAGTGTATTATGAGGAAAAACGTCTCGGTTACGGATGTAACCCTCGTTCCCTGAGTGGGAACGGAGACGTTACGTCGGATGACGACGATTGGGGTTTCGCTTAGAAGCCTATCACCTTCGAGTATATAAAACGAGCCAATGGCAATGAAATGCCATGGGTCTGCGGAATTTGCATAGCGTAACTCCGCCCGCCGCAGGGGGTATATAAGGAAGTACGCTGCACAATGCAGACATGCCTTCGCTGAGGAGCCGAGACTGGCCCCAGGCGTTTTTCAGCGGTACAGCGGAAGTGGCAGGAAGACGTAACGTCTCCGTTCCCACTCAGGGAACGAGGGTTACATCCGTAACCGAGACGTTCCCTTTCGTGGTCACTCCGAGTTACGTCGGATGACGACGATTGGGGTTCCAGTCTAATCACGCCACCTCGGCTGTCTTCCAGTGCCCTGCGTAAGTCTGAGCTCCCTGTTGTGAGACTAGCACGAACGAAGGAGTCCTACTTAACACAGGGATACCAAGGTACACTGGGAAGCATATCTCCAGAGAGAAATATGCAATCATGCCCAGCCATTGATGGGGGGGACTTAGAATACACATATGACCCAGAGGGATGCATATGGAGAATCACTGGGGTGTCCAGCCGCAGGTGGAATTTTAAACCCCAGGGGTGGCAAGGTGGCTTGCCAAGGGAAAGACACACGCTCACAAGGAGACTTACAGTGGAATACACATGTGGGGGTCGCCCAGAGGGGGAACCATGCACATGGAGGCACCTAGTCAAGCGCAAAAGCTGCGTTATGGCAGATTGGCATAACTCAGGCGTTGACGTCACCAGTGCTGGAGGAACTCAGAGCTTATCAGACTCACCTGAGAGAATATCGCACGTATCCCGTCCGTGGAGAGGAATGGCGAGCAAGCGAAGACACCTGAGCAGAATCTAGCACCGGCTGGTTGAAGCGAGTACATGAGAAGAAACTGGCTCTACGCGGAGATTATAGAATCTCGCGAATGTGTTGGGTGTCGCCCAGCCTGCAGCTCTACAAATGTCTGTTAGCGAGGCGCCATGCGCTAGAGCCCAAGAGGAAGCCACACTACGTGTGGAGTGGGCTTTCACACCAAGGGGGCACGGACGACCTTGCTGCTGGTATGCCAAAGCAATGGTATCCACTATCCAGTGAGATAACCTTTGCTTTGAGAGAGCCTTTCCCTTCAGCTTCCCACCATGACAGACAAAGAGCTGGTCTGAGGTCCTGAAACACCGCGTTCTGTCTACGTAAGCACGGAGGGCGCGTACTGGACAGAGCAGTGCCAAGGCTGGGTCTGCCTCCTCCAAGGGCAGCGCTTGCAGGTTCACTACCTGGTCTCGAAAGGGTGTGGTAGGAACCTTGGGCACATATCCAAGCCGGGGTCTCAGGATCACGTGAGAGTCAGCCGGCCCGAATTCCAGGCACGCTTCGTCAACCGAAAATGCCCTCTTGATGGAGGCCAATGCAACCAGGAGCGCTGTCTTCATTGACAGGAACTTAAGCTCCACTGATTGCAAAGGCTCAAATGGAGCACTCTGCAGGGCAGTTAGAACCACTGAGAGGTCCCAAGAGGGAACGAGGGGAGGACGAGGAGGATTTAGTCTCCTCGCTCCCCTCAGGAACCTGACGATCAGGTCGTGCTTTCCCAGAGACTTACCATCAACTGCTTCGTGATGTGCGGCAATGGCGGCAACATACACTTTCAGGGTGGAGGGAGACAGCCTTCGCTCCAACCCTTCTTGCAGGAAGGAAAGCACGACACTGATCGGGCATTTCGTGGGTTCTTGATGTTTAGAAGAACACCAGTTGACGAAGAGGTTCCACTTCAACGCATAGGCATGTCTCGTGGACGATGCTCTAGCGGAAGTGATGGTAGCCACCACCGCAGGTGGTAGGGTACTCAAACCTGCCTCGTCCCGTCCAGGAGCCACACGTGGAGGTTCCAAAGATGGGGACGAGGGTGCCATAAGGTGCCCCGTCCCTGAGAAAGGAGGTCCTTCCTCAGAGGAATTGGCCAGGGAGGTGCTGTCGCGAGGAGTACCAGTTCGGAGAACCAGGTCCGGTTGGGCCAATACGGGGCAACCAAAATGACCTGCTCCTCGTCCTCCCTGATCTTGCGCAAGGTCTGCGCAAGAAGGCTCACTGGGGGAAACGCATACTTGCGTAGGCCCCGCGGCCAGCTGTGCGCCAGTGCATCCGTGCCGAGCGTGCCCTCGGTCAGGGAATAAAACAGGTCGCAATGGGACGAGTCGTGGGAGGCAAACAGGTCTACCTGTGCGTCGCCGAACTGATCCCAAATCAGCTGAACCGTCCGGGGATGGAGTCGCCATTCTCCAGCGAGAGGCCGAACTCGAGACAGCTCGTCGGCCGCCTGGTTCAGGTGTCCCGGGATATAAATGGCTCGAAGCGACCTCAGATGCTTCTGACTCCATATGAGGAGGTGGCGAGCGAGTTGCGACATACGGTGGGAGCGTAGACCACCTTGATGGTTGATGTACGCTACTGTTGCGGTATTGTCTGATCGGACTAGTACGTGCTGACCCCTGAGCAGCGCATGGAAGCGGTGCAGGGCGAGACGTACAGCCAGCAACTCGAGGCAATTGACATGCCAAAGGCGCTGGGGTCCTGTCCAGGAGCCCGCGGCAGCATGACCATTGCACATGGCGCCCCAGCCCGTGTTGGAGGCATCTGTTGATACAACAACATGCCGGGAAACTCGTTCTAAGGGCACTCCGGCCCGTAGAAAACTGAGGTTCGCCCACGGGGTGAAGGTCTGACGGCAGGCTGGAGTCACTGGGACTTGGAGCGTGCCGTGTTGCCATGCCCACCTCGGGACTCGATCGCGAAGCCAAAGCTGAAGCGGTCTCATATGAAGCAATCCCAGCGGCGTTACTGCGGCTGCGGAAGCCATATGCCCCAGGAGCCTCTGAAAAAGTTTCAGTGGAACCGCACTCTTGCCCTCGAACTGACGAAGACAAGTCAGCAGTGACTGCGCGCGCTCGCTCGTAAGCTGCGCGCACATGGCGACCGAGTCGATCTCCATACCGAGAAAAGAGATCCTCTGCACGGGGCAGAGTTTGCTCTTCTCCCAGTTGACCCGAAGGCCCAGACGAGCTAGGTGCCGGAGCACTAGGTCCCTGTGTTCGCAAACCTGGTCTCGAGAGTGAGCTAGGATCAGCCAGTCGTCGAGATAGTTCAGGATGCGAACCCCGTGTTCCCGGAGGGGAACAAGGGCTGCCTCGACGACCTTCGTAAAGACGCGAGGAGACAGGGCTAGCCCGAAAGGGAGAACCGCGTACTGGTATGCCTGCCCCTCGAAAGCAAACCGTAGAAACGGTCTGTGTCGAGGTAAAATGGAGACATGGAAGTAGGCGTCCTTCAGGTCGATCGCTGCAAACCAATCCTGCGGCCGCACACACTGGAGGATGTGTTTGGCCGTTAGCATCTTGAACGGCAGCCTGTGAAGGGAGCGGTTCAAGACGCGCAGGTCGAGGATTGGCCGTAACCCACCGGACTTCTTGGGTACAATGAAGTAAGGGCTGTAGAAGCCGGACTTCATTTCGGCTGGAGGGACAATCTCGATCGCACCCTTCGCCAGTAGGGTGGCGACCTCCGCTCTCATGACAGGGGCATTGCCACCGATCATAGTGAAGCGGACTCCCCTGAAGCGGGGAGGAGATCTCGCGAACTAAATCGCGTAGCCGAGCCTGATGGTTCTCGCGACCCAGCGGGACAGTCTGGGAAGCTCTAGCCAGGCCTCCAGAAAGTGCACCAGCGGGGTCATACGAACCACAGACGTACCGTCGGTGGGGCAGCGAAGCGGAATGACCGGCACCGGTGAGGGTGGCATAGCGGCCCTGTGCGGGGGCACGGTCATTAACCGCGTCCTGCCAGAGGAGGCCAGGGGAGGGCGCGCGTCCCACGGGGGCGTGCTCTGGCAGGGGTCTGGCGACAGAGGGGGATGAGAGGAGCGTGGCCCGTGGGCGGCGCGTGCTGTCATCCCCCTCTGGGACAGAGGAGGGCGGCAGTGGCGGGACCCGAGGGTGGCGCGCACTGCATCCTTTGGACTCTGTCGGCTCAGGATTGGGGAATTCAATTCTGTCTTCAACCACATCAAAGTACTGCTCGTCGTTGGACGAGCAGCGGGGAGTGGAGAACAAAAGGTTCTCCCCCGGCCCTCCACCGGGGGAAGGAGTGGCCCTGCTACCAGCTCCTGGGACAGAATTGAAGCCAACCCTGAGCTGCCCGTCTCAGGAGCGCCGCTCGGCCTGGCGTTTAGCGGGCGGCGGGGCTGGAGAGGGCTGTGGCGCCTGCCTGCGGCTCCCTCCACAACGCGGCCCGGGTGAAGGTTGCTGCTGGGGCCGTGCGGGAGGGGCGGCCGCGGGAGGGCGCCCTCGGCGGCGAGCAGGCTGAGGATTCTGTGCCGACGGCTGAGCAGCGGAGCGTCGGGGCAGAATGTGCTTGATAGCCTCAGTCTGCTTCTGGGCGGTCGAGAACTGTTGGGCAAAATCCTCGACCGCACCGCCGAAAAGGCCGGCCTGGGATATGGGAGCATCAAGCAGACGAGTCCGCTCGGGCTCACACATATCAGCCAGGTTCAGCCAGAGATGTCTCTCCTGGACCACAGCTGTGGACATCACCAAACCCAGGGAGCGCGCGGTCACCTTCGTCGCTCGGAGAGCGAGGTCGGTGGCGGCGCGCAGCTCATCAACGAGCCCTGGGTCTGTCCTGCCCTCGTGCATGTCACGAAGCATCTGGGCCTGGTAGACCTGCAGAATGGCCATGGCATGCAAAGAGGCAGCTGCCTGTCCCGCCGCACTGTAAGACTTCGCCACGAGAGTGGACGAGAATCCACAGGCTTTGGACGGGTGCTTAGGATCACCACGTGATGAAGCGCCTGCCGGACACAGCTGCATCGCGACAGAACGTTCAACCGTGGGAATCCCAGTGTACCCACAAGCATCAGCTCTATCGAGGGGAGGAAAGGCGGAGAAAGCCGACGAACGATCGTGGGAAGACATGGGAGCCTTCCAGGACCGCGTGACTTCCTCATGCACTTCCGGGAAGAATGGTATTGGGGTTGGGCGGCGACGAATGTCAGCGGCCGCTCCCAAAAACCAATCATCCAGCCGCGAGCGCACTGGATCGGGCGGCGGGGACCACTCGAGCCCAATGGCCGCGGCTGCCCGGTAAAGCATGGCAGTCAGCTCGGGATCAGACTCGGGCAATGCTGGCACGCCCGAGGGCGGCAACACAGCCGAGTCCTCACTTCCCGAGGACTCATGCCCACCTTGTGATGCAGTGATCGACATTGCATCCTCCTGTGGAACGCCAAACGAAACGCGCGGGGCCTCCGTAGAGGGACCGGCGGTTTCGGTTTGCACGCTCGCGGGTACCAATGCTGAAGAGGGGTGTGTGGACCGTGGACGTATCGGCGGTTTGTCCCACACAGATACCCTCAGGTCACCCTGGCCACCAGCCGAAGTACAGCCTCTCGGGGAGACCGTAGATCGGGGTGTGGATGAGGGGACTCTCGCTCTGATGAGCTCATTGAGTCTCGACCGCAGCATGGAGATGGTCATGTTCCCGCAATGAGAACATGAATCATCCACAAACGCTGCTTCAGCGTGATCAACGCCCAAACACGCTAAGCAGAGATTGTGCCCATCAGGAGAAAATACATCGCGACCACAACCAGAAGTGCACGGGCGAGACATCTTTAAAAAGACGTGCCACATGCAATGCTCTTTTTGTGAGAGGAAAACTCCGCGGATGTTGAAGCGAACAGGGAGAAATCACACTAACTGTCAGATCACTGACAAGATCAGCAGGGAAGTGTGCACTCGCTGAAATCGCCGTCACACCAACACCGGAGAGCTCGCTCGTCTCGAAGGTAAGAGAAGACTAACTCAGAATCTTTGGCTTGCAGGAGTGGAGAAGTTCTCGGCTCCGAAGCGAAAGCATGTCTGCATGTTGCCAGCGTACTTCCTTATATACCCCCTGCGGCGGGCGGAGTTACGCTATGCAAATTCCGCAGACCCATGGCATTTCATTGCCATTGGCTCGTTTTATATACTCGAAGGTGATAGGCTTCTAAGCGAAACCCCAATCGTCGTCATCCGACGTAACTCGGAGTGACCACGAAAGGGAACCAACGTTATGGATGTGACAAAAACCCTGTTATGGATGTGACGCGTCTGAAATACATATAGAATCTGTTTGGAAAATCAACAATTAAACCATCATGGCACTTTTGTTGATGCATAATGGCTGTTTTGACATTAAGAAGACTGTCTGAAATTATTCTGAAGACCCCCCCCCCCAATTATGAATTAGTTATTTTTTTTAGCTTGGATCCTACTGTACATCGTAATTCAATATAAAATAATTGACAATAAGAGAAGATGAGGGTGAAGGTATTTATTTGATTTATGTATTTCATTTGTTCATGCTTAACACTTTCATTTTTATAATTGTAATTCATGAAAATTCTTAATGAATATTTTTCATTCATTCATTCTGCCAGTACAGCCTCTTTGAAAGTATAACGGCCTCTGTTGTCAACGAAAGGATTGAGATGGTGGATAATTTGTCCTTTCTCCACCCACGACTTGTCCTCCTTTGTGGGCAGGATATAGACAAAGCCCAGTTCATCGTTTCTCCTTAGGAATTGCATTTCAAAACCATCAGGATCCAAATCAGTGACAAGGCCGACAAACTCCCTGCTGGACTTCTTTCCTTTGTAACTGATCAGCAGGCAATCACCTGTTTTTATGTTGCCCAATGGCTCACATGGGTGGGCTTGAGGCTCAACCTCACTTGAATGATGAAACGCGTGTGTTGCTGCCTCTGAGGATGAATACGGACTATGTTTGATGAGGCCCCAAGAGGTGGGCTCAATGTGGTGCACACTTTGGGTTCCTAAGAAAGAGTTCAAAGAGGTCATCATAATAGATATCGCTTTGAATAACATTATGTACACATTCATTAGGGAGCACAAATTGCTATCCAATACTTACCTATGAGAGGTCTTACATTAGTCCACAGACGCTCTAGCTGGTGTTCATGTGTGAACATCTGGATGTCCCTTTCCAAAACGAGTTTAATATTAATGTTCGGGCAGTAATGTGCAGCTGTTTCCGCAAAGGACTGTGGATCGTTTGCAATTACCTTGCGGCTTAGCACAGCTGATCTAACGCACCTTTTCACTGTCCCACCTACTCCATCAACGGCTCCCTTTCCATGACTTGTGGCAAAGAAGTGCCATTCCACCTGGATTAAAGAGT
This sequence comes from Rutilus rutilus, assembly GCA_021464565.1. NCBI lineage: Eukaryota > Metazoa > Chordata > Actinopteri > Cypriniformes > Leuciscidae > Rutilus > Rutilus rutilus. The sequence continues at coordinate 3,760,843 of JAJAQA010000006.1, read as the reverse complement.
CAAATGAATATCACTAAAGAACACCATATGTAACCTTCTAACACACAAGTCCATAATGATACAATAACATTTGAATAGTCATACCTTAAGGTCTGGAAAGATGTTCCTGAAAATTGTGGACATGAATGACCAAATGAATTTGTTTTTAAACTGCGATGCTGCTCCATCACTGAAGATGTGCAACTTTTCCATGCTTGTTTTTTTTTTCATCAGGTCATCCACCACCTTGGAGAGAAATGTAGCAACAGCCTTCTTTTCATGCTCCAGTGAATCACTGACAATAGCATAGGATTGCACCTCTGCTTTGCTCCATCCAACAGCAGTGAAAATTGTGACTTGTCTGCTGGTCCAGTGGGCTGCCTGGATTTCATCTTGATATGCAGTAGTGTAATTTTCTGCAAAATCAATCTGTAACACCACTGTAGTCTCACTTGCATCTTTCATCTTCTGTTGGAAAACTGCACTTTGATTTCTTTTTATGAAGCAGTGCTTAAGAAATTTAGTGGTCGACGCCAGCAGCAATGCGAACACACCGCGCAATACTCCACTCTTCATTATCTTAACCTGAAACCCCCCTTCAGATTCCCATGAATGCCATGTTGTTTGGATGTTTTTATCTTCATCTGGGATGTTGCTAATGATGTTCTGAAGGAGAATTGCATCACAACATGTTTCACATCCATTTAACATACACTCCGGAGAGTCAGGACTGCAGACCACAGCTCTGATAAATGCTGGTATGCTTTCGAAAGCATGTCGTGGGATGTGTTTATGTACACTCTCAAGCAGCATTTGTATGTTCTCATGGTATTTACAGAGGCAAACATTTCGAGGTGTTTCTGCTTTTGTGAAGACCTTTCCTGGCCGCAGTGCTGCAAATTTAGATTTTCCGATTTGAATCTCTGGGTACTCTTGCTGAAAGACTCTATATGCCTCTAAAATAGACATAGTTAAGTGCCTCTTTTGATATGTCTTCTTAACTCCATCTTCTTTTATGCTAACAGAATCTTTTCTCCCAGGTGCCTGTCGTGAGATGTCATCCCGGACATAAAATTGCTTAACCTTTTCTTTAATGTGGTCTGTTGTAACTGATAGGCCTACTTGTTTCATTTCACTGTGCTCAACACATCCAACTGTGTCAACAATCTTTTTCATCACTGCTTTTTTTTTGTTTGGACTTTGAGGAAGAGCAGTGAGGACTCGTTTGACTGCCCTCCCAAGAGACTGCTTACTCTTGTATGCATGTATAACATCTAAATGTTGACGTTTAAAACGGAGTCTCCTTTTCCTTTGTCTCTCTTTTGCAAGAGTGCAAACGCTTTCTTTCTCCTCATTAGTTTGCAGAGTTTTTTTTTCTGGCCCTTTCCTCTCTCTTTCTTTTCCTCTCCTTTTCTTTGTAGTTTTCATCATTTTTGTGCCTTTCCCTGAAAGCTTTCTGACGTTCAGCATTGGACATAGCTTTTACCTATAGTGAAGCAGCCTAGTATTAGGTCCATTGACATTTATAATTTTTATAAAATTATTTAACATATGTGTGTGTTAGGGTGACCACCTGTCCCGCATTTTGCGGGAAAGTCCCGAAATTTGAAGCTTTGTCCCGCGTCCCGCAAGTCATAAGCAGTGTCCCGCATTTTAATTTTGTCTGCGTCATTTTATTTCATCGTCCTTTAAATTACAATTCTAAAATAAAAAATATTAATAAGAAAACACTGAACATGCGCAGCCGTTATTATTGGTTCTAGCCAGAGCGGGAAAACAAACACTGAGAAAAAGAGGGTGTTTTCTCTGATGACTGCTGCGTGGACAGAGACGCGCAACTGTGGACCTCATAAAAAGTGAACTGAACTCCTGGTGAAAGTGAACTACAGCTACACCTGCCAGGAGTTCTAAAGACACATAATAAATGAGAAGGCCCTACTCGAAGCTGCCAGATCAGACAAAAAATATATATTTAAAAAAAAATTCAAGATCACTGAATCCGGTAAGAACGCATTTAATATTTCTAGTCTTTCCTAATGGAATTTATGTGCTTATTTGGAAATGTGCTTTTTAGCGATTGGATTATTATTTTTACTTAATTATTTAGATTGAATAGACACGTGCCGTTGAATAGAGTTTTATATTATTAGTGACGTTCACACAGCGCCGATCAGCGGCGTCATTTTTATAAAGCCTATTAGCAATTTAAAACATGTTAACATGACTGCAAAAAGACATCTAATATAAAATCTATATTTATACATCTAGTAGGCTATAATAATAGTAAGTTATCTCCCTCGTGTCCCGCATTGTCCCGCAAAATCAGGTCTGCTGACCTGCAACAGAGCAATAGCCAGGTGGTCACCCTTGTGTGTATACGTGTGAACATGTATGTGTACACACACACACACACACACACACATATGTATACATATATAGCCTGCTATAAAGTAGGTTGTTATATTGTCATGGTAGGCTATCTTATCTGAGGTGATGACTCTGAGGTACAAGGCTATTTGATATGACACATTAATAACTGGATTTTTATTCAATTTATTTTCCCTGATTGTGTGCGGTGTTTAGTATCATCTTACCATTTTATCCATCCGTCGTTGTGGTAGGCATTTAGCTTTAAGATAACGCTATCTTCGAGCTGTCAAAACCTGAGCTTGAATGACAGGAAGCGCGAGCGAATTAGAGGGCGCCTGTTTCGCGCCTAAACCAATCAGGTTCCTCGCGCAATTGCAGGACGCCTCTCGACTATGACGTGAATAGGCTACTATAAAGTATAAACACACAGACGGAACATTAAAGCAGAGACTATAACGGAAGACAGACAGTCTAAATGATCGCACGGATTTCGGCCAGTTTATGGATTTTAATGCACAGTCGCGAGTCAAAATCATCACATTTTATTAAGATACAATTTATACAAAACGAAATTCACTTTAAAGAAAGTCTTTCTACAAAACAAAAATTTAATGAAGTGGCCAAAATCATTTCTGTCTTGAAACAGATCACAACAGTCATATGCATGATTTAATATGAAGCGTCCGTAACGGTCACGTCCGTAACGCATTATTATGGTTGTTCAGAGCAAAGTAGTGAGATGAATTGTCGATCCTAATAAGCATAAACATAATTTAGCTTTGTAAATAAAGTTTCAAGTTATTTGCATTTATAATTGTCATATTGAATAAACTAAACCTTTAAAACGTTACGGACGTGACAGAGCACTGAAGCGTCAAGACCTCTTTATTATAGCCCTTATAAATTCAACAGGCAGTGCTGTTATAACCAAATTAGTATATTTATTTCTCAGGCATGCCTCCATCTTTCTGCAAAATGCTTACTGTTGAAATAAAGTTTAAAAAGGGGGGTCTTTGATACCTTTTTTTGAAAGCATGAAATATGGCTGGTTGAAAATGTAATTTAAGCATTGTTGCTCACCTCATATCTGGTGGATAAACAAGGCAATTTTCTTAAAATGTTTGTTAAAGCACATTAATACAGTATATTACAGACCTAAAAGGACAACTTAAAAAGGGTTTTGTTCTTTTGGTTAAAACTTAATTTTTTCATGGTAAAGATGACCTTTGCATGGAATTGCCCCATGCAGCAATAATAATTTGTCTTAAGGATTTAAATAACTTGTTTTTTATAATTATATTATACAATTTTATATACATATTCATTTTTTTTTCATTCAAAAATTAATTTAATTAATTAGCAATAAATCATATTGATGTTTATTTGATTTTATTTACTGATTTTTAAACAAATATTTGCAATAGGCTTGCCACGATATAATACCGGTTATGAGGAACAAAATCGACAGAGATGGGAGCAAGTAACGCATGTTAAAGTCAAAACAAAAGTCCTTACTATCAAGTCTCAAGTCCCAGTGTACAAAAAAATGCAGTTCCTGCTAAGGATCAAGTCAAGTCACAGTACCAAGTTTGTGGGCACTTCCGAGGTTGTGTTTGTCACGGAATGGTAAACGAGAGTCGAGGATACAAATGCAGAGTTAATTTATTAGTGACATGCAGGTAAGGCACAAACACAAAAACTCAGGAACTCCAGGAAACAAGAAACACGGACAACGAACCAGCACAAGACTACAAACACAAGGAGGCTAAATAGGGGAACAAACAAAGGAGGGTAACGAGACAGACAGGTGGGACAAATAAACCAATAATCAGATAACAAGATGGGAGGGGCTAGACAATAGACACGAGCACATGGCCCAAAATAACAAAACACCCATGTGCAGCACAAGACAGGACAGGCATGTGACAGTGTTTGTTTAAATTATTTAATGTGCTTACTTTGCTTGCAATTTTGCAAATGAAAGGTTTGTTGTATTCTTCATACAGCACTAAATAAGTGTCTTTATACAAATAAAATAATGTATATTGTGGGAAATACACTTGTCCCTTCATTTTATGTCTAAACGTCTGGAAACTTGACCTATGTCTTCAATATTGGGATATAAAAAAGTTACATATTTAATTATAATCGTCACACAACTTTATCCGTAAACATGTTTTATCAAACTGTATTGTCAGTACCCTACATTAAAAATTAATTCAGACTTTTGTTTGTCATTAAAAATAATGGAGACCGATTAAAAAAAAAGTTTTACAAGTGATTTCTTATACTTCTTCTCTTTTATACTTTTACACTGAGGAATCTGTTCATGGTCAAGACTCTGAAAGTATAGATCTCACATCTTCTTGTAATATAGTTTCCTCTCTTTTGTCCCCACATGAGAACTCATGTGATCTGGAAAAAAAAACACAGATGCTGATTTCTTCTGTGATTCTGACAATCTCTCTGATCCTGGTAGTATCCAATCAAATGAATCTGATAGCAGTAGCAACAATTCACTTAATCAGTTGCAAACTAAACTGCAAACATGGGCAGCATCTTTTTTCATCCCTTTATAGCTCTAACAGCACTATTGGCAATCCTAAGATCAGAATTTCCTGATTTGCCCAAGGATGCAAGGACTCTTCTTGGTACACAGACAAAGGTACCTGTAGTAAAGATTTGCAATGGTGAATATTACCATTTTGGACTTCTGCATCTGAACTCTATGCATTTACATATTTATGATGACATTATATCTTCTGTTGTGATACATAAAACAAGTATAAATAGTAAACACGACCCATTAATATAGGCTACATTGTGTTAACCAGGAATCACTCTTACTATACTCAAATCCTGATTTATAGGCTATAATTGTGGCATTGTCTGATAAAATAAATATACATCTAACTCACACTAAAAAGCAACTGGGTTTTGGCTAGTACCGTTTTATTTTTGCGTCTGAGTAACAAACTATGAGCACATTAACAGACGAGTTATGTTCATATTTAAAAGTCTGCATTACATCTAACTGAAAGTGCGGCTCACTGCACAGAGTATTTTTATAATAGCAGTAACTGTAAAGGGGTTAGTTATTGTAAATAAAATAAGCTAATAAAATACTGTAAGTAAATTAGTGACAATTGAAATTCATACTTTTTTTTTTTATAGATGGCGTACCATAAAAAATGGAGACGGCAAAATGCAGAATTACTTGCAATGGCGCTTTCTAGTAGTGACTCGGAGGATCATTCTTTTGTTTCTGCCCGGGCTGTTGTTTGTGCAACCATGAATTCTGAGAACATTCTGAGAGAAGATTGTGCAGGAAGTACTGCTGACAGTAATCTTGAGAATCTTGATCTGGATGACCAGCAGTACAGCAGTGAAAGTGATGACACTGAAACAGGCTCCTCTTCAGATGAAATCAGTGACTTAAGGAGTGATTTGGCGAAATGGGCGGTTCGGAACAAAACAACACGGACATCTGTAGATGAGCTCCTTTCTGTGTTGAGAAAACACGGACATCGGCTGCCTAAGGATTCCAGAACACTTTTGGGGACGCCTCGCCATGTAGATGTACAGAATTTGTGTGGTGGTCAATATATGTATTTCGGTCTTGAGTCTGGGCTTCTGAAAATATGTTCACAGTACCCAGAGAAAATCGTGTCGAGAGAAAATCATGTCCTTCTCAATTTTAACATTGATGGTTTGCCGTTGTTCAAATCATCTAATGTCCAGATTTGGCCAATTCTGTGTAGTGTGAAGAGGTTTCAGCCATTTGTTGTTGCCTTGTTTTGTGGAAATGGAAAACCCAATTCGGTGAGGGATTTCATGTCGGAATTTCTTGAAGAGCTCACTAGGCTTCAGCATGATGGAATTTCATTCAAAGGTGAAACCTTAAATGTCAAGGTCAATGCTTTCATCTGCGATGCTCCAGCGAGAGCTTTTTTAAAGTGCATAAAGGGGCACAATGCGTACAATAGTTGCGAGCGATGCACTATTGAAGGAAATTACGTGAGCCACAGGTTGGTCTACAATTACCAACCACAAGAGAAGATTTTGCCGAGAACAGAAGAAGAATTCAGTAGTTTGTCCTACGCTTTCCACCAGAATGGACTTTCACCCCTTGTAGATGCAGGCTTGTCATGCATACAATCTTTTGTCTTGGATTACATGCATCTGGTCTGTCTAGGGGTGGTAAGACGCTTACTTGTCTTCTTGAAACAGGGTCCCAGAGAGTGCAAAATTTCGCAGAGGCAAATTCGAGAGATTTCATCCAAGCTTGAGTCTCTCAGCGGAAAACTCCCAAGGGAATTTGCCAGACAGCCACGTTCTCTTGCTTCTCTTGAAAGATGGAAAGCAACCGAATTCCGGCAATTTTTACTCTATACTGGACCTGTTGTTCTTCGTGATGTGTTGCCTGACAGATTCTACCACCACTTTCTAACACTGACCGTTGCCATGTCCATACTGTTGGACGCTGATGATGACACGAGGAAGGCATATACATCCTATGCTGAAGAGCTGCTGATACACTTTTATAAAACATCTACTAAACTCTACAGCCCTGTCTTTCCGTCGTACAATGTGCATTCTCTTATCCACTTGGCAGAAGACGTTAGACATTTTGGAACGTCTTTAAACGAGATCTGTGCTTTTCCATTCGAAAACCATCTGCACAAACTAAAGGAGAGTGTAAGGAATGCAACAAATCCAATTTCACAGCTTTACAAGAGAATCACTGAGATGGATAATGCCAAAGTTCATACTATACCAGCACCCCACCGGGCATCTGTGTCTACAAAAACGAAGGACTCCTGTTTCATGGTTAAAGATGGCTTTGCATTTGTCAAGGAAAAGAGATCTGATCAAATGTGTGTGTGTGACTTGTTTCACCTTGACAGTTTAGAGAGTTTCTTTGACAGTCCATGTGATTCCAAGCTCATAAACATAGCCCTTCTAAAGGATGAAAGAAGACCGGGGAAAAGAAAGCTCATTGAGCAGAAGGAACTGAATAAGAAAGTCGTTTGTCTTCCCTATGGGAATGGATTCGTCCTTATACCGATGCTTCATGGCAGTGAAAGACACTAAGAGCTGTCTGGGGACTCCAAATCTGTGTTAAAGACATGGTAATTGTTTTTTTCCACACAAATTTTCTGCTTTAAGGGTTGCATCTATATTGGTGTGCAGGGGTCCCCAGCCATGAAAAAGGTTTAGGCTATGTGTGATGCTTTGGCTTATTTGTGCGGTTCCCCTTTAAGAGCCAATGTCAAGATTTACATAGGGCATATTTTAAGAAAAAACAGTTTTGTACTTTCAGGTAGGGCTGGGCAATATATCGCATGACATTGTTATGCGCATTTCGTCAGTAAAGCCGGTTCCTTGATTAGTAGTAAATCACCATCACCTGCTTTCAGATGGAGCGGCATTTACAACACAGAGCCGTAGTTCACTGACAAGCATTATCACGGACGTATCGCCTGCGATAATCAATGCGATATGGCTCAGCTTGTCAGTTAACTACGGCTCTGTGTTGTAAATGCCGCTCCATCTGAAAGCAGGTGATGGTGATTTACTACTAATCAAGGAACCGGCTTTACTGACGAAATACGCATAACAATGTCATGCGATATATTGCCCAGCCCTACTTTCAGGTTCATTCATTAATAACATGAGTGTGAAAAAAAAACATTGCTTGAAAGTTGCTTAGTGGAGGAGCAGATATTTACAATAGGAATGTAATTTGACAGTGTTGTGTAATTTATGTAAAATAAGTTATAGTTTTAAATCGCAATCGCCTGTCCCGTGTCCCACCAGCCTATTGGCTCTTTTCCATTGTGTGGTACAACTCTGCTCGGCATGGCTCGGTTTGTGTTTCCACTGAAGTTAAGTACCACAGTACCACCGCTGCCTCCACTGCCGTAACATCACCGCAAACACCAAAACACAGTAAAAACCTTTTCACTCTGCGTCACCTCATCAGGCTCTCGCTGGATCTGCTCCAGCTATCAATGAAAGGGATTTTTGTACTTCCTCAACTGACACTGTTAAAAATAGGTGCGTTTGTTCAAACAAAAGTTGTTTGTTGTCCTTCGCTGGCTGTGCTGATTTAAATCTAGTGAGTCTGGTGTTTTGTGTCGCAAGTTCAATAGTGACAAGTCTCTTCGGCCAATCATTGATGAGCATGGTTTACAAGTCACGTTTTGGTAACAGTACGATTCGCTTGGAACCTCAGCTGAGGTGGTACTAAAAATAATACCAGGTTCTAAACTGAGTGGAAAACCCCCCAAAAGCAAGCCGTGTTGTCCCATGCAGTGGAAAATTGCCATGATTTTTTTTTTTTTTTGCAAAAAAAAAAAACACATTGTGAAACTGTGTCCTTTTCTAATTAATCATGCTGTTATCCCGGATTGTTTTTGTGTTGTACAGTAGAAGACCAGAACAATGTGGGCCAGAGCTGTTTGGAGGGAAGGTAATGCTGAAATGGAGGACGTTATACCATCCTGTTGGGTGAAGAATGGTTTTGTGTTATGGCCTGAGCAAGGAGAAAAAAAAGCCATCAAAACCTTAAAACAACCTGAAGATGGATGGATGACATTTCCTCTCTTAAAAGTTAAATTTCAGTCAGGTATGTAATCTTGTGTGTAGGGCTGCAGCTATCGATTCTTTTTGTAATCGATTAATCTAGCACTTTATCGATCGATTAAAGGGTTAGTTCACCCAAAAATGAAAATTCTGTCAGTAATTACTCACCCTCATGTTGTTCCAACCCCGTAAGACCTTCGTTCATCTTCGGAACACAAATTAAGATATTTTTGATGAAATCTGAGCCTTGTCTCACTCCTCCATAGGCTGCTAGGTGGCCCAAACTTGCTGGCCCAGAAAAGTTATTAAAGAGGTCGTTAATATAGTCCAAGTGACTCCAGTGGCTCAATCTTAAGTATATCAAGCGACGAGAATACTTTTTGTGCGCAAAAACAAACAAAAATAACGACTTTATTCTACTATTCATTTCCTTCTCTCTCGACCTCTAGTTGGTTCGCGTAGTGTTTTTGCGCAGCGCGTCTGTGTTACACGTCACCACGTAGGCTCACTATTGGCCTCACACTGAAGGAAACCGTGGACATCCATGTATGACGAGCTGCCGTCCTCCGTGCTCTCCCCACCTATCTGCAACTCCAACTTTTTCAAGACATGGGATGTAAGTGTTGCACTGTTTGGTTACCAACAATCTTACTTGCCAGATTCAGATGTCATCCTAGTTCTAGTTCCAGGTTTTTAATATATTATTTTTTATAATTGTAGTTATTGTATGGGATAGAATGGTTAGGAATAGATGTAAATATATGTCACTTATTAGCTGTCCTCTGGAAGTTTAGAGTAACAGTTCTCTGTTCTTGTCTTCAGGTAGAACATTCTGATGAACCAGACATTGATGACGTACCACTCGGTCTCCTCTTCATTAGTGGCAATTTAACAGTTGCACTTTTAGTGCACACCATAGAGAAAGGAAATTCGTTTTTTGAAAACAGCTTACAGATGTGTTTTAAAGTATGATTGTCAACGTACAGTACGACAATGCAGTACATTGCCGCTTACGATGTAAAAATTATATCTTTGATTTCTGTATGCTAATGAGGTTATTATGTGCAGTGTAGTAAATCATTGAACAAACATTTCTCAAGGGCCTTGCACTGTTTTGGAGAATTTCCATTTGATAAACAATTTATTGTTGATGTTTTCTGGTTTCTTAATAAAAGAGTAACTTGAATTTAAATTGTCTGTGTTAACCTGTTTTTTTATTTCAGAATGTGTATAGTTAGCAATTAAGTTATTTGATAATGTAAATTTAAAAACTTACAAAAATGAATAGAGTAATTTGTTACTAATAAATTAACTTTTTATGAAGGTAAAAAATTGTAAGTTATCTTTAATTAATTTTAATATGTACTGTGAACCCAAAAAACTACTTATAAAATGACTTGATCAATAATGTTATAGTAACTTATAAGATTAAGTAAGTATCAGTTAAAATTGCCTAGTACCAGTTACTTAAAAAAAGGATGTTTCTTTAACTTATAAAATTTAGTTAGTATCACTCAAAATTTTCGATGTAATCAGTTTCAACTATTTTTTTTGAGTTATATTAACTTATCCGGTTTTACAGTGTAGTTTTAGGATATTTAGAACAAAGACAAGGTTTGAATATTAATTAACTTAAATTAGTTTTAATATAAAGTATTAAGATATGCAGCAGAGTGATAAAAATGCAAGAACAGCTGTTAATAGCCTACTAATACAAGTTGCAGGCAAGATGTAATAAATGAAATTAATATTTTTCATTTTACAGCTATTTGACAAACTGAAAATCAACAAGTACTGCATACAAAGTGACTGTAAGAAATGTCTGAATAAGCTTACATGGAGATTAGCTATTTACAGGTGTAAAAAATAATAGTGATAAAAATAATAATAATACTAAAAGTGAGGCTAGTTGACTAAGAAACTTGGAGTTATTAGAACATTTTATTTAACAAAAGTATGATTGAGATAAAGAAAAGCTTCTTAAGTTAGAGATAACTAGGGAGGAATTAACTTGAGGTTAATTTAATGATAAACTGAAAAAGAAGATTGTCAACAAACAATGAGAGAACCTAGTGTGTTGTTGTCTGCCAGGAATGTAGGATGAGTTATCCTCAAAGTCATAATGAATGACCCAGTGACTATCAGCGAGCACATGGATGTATAGGACTGTGTATGTAACAGGGTTGCAGTAGACTAAATGCGATGAATGTTTGAAAGACATTAACCAAAGTAATTTGCTGGTATATATGGAAGGCAATAGGCGTAGAATTTGGGGCATGGACCTTTGGCGATTTAACCATTTAAGGCAAAATTACGGAACAAAGGTGTACAAAGAAATCAGACTTGGAAACAGCTGGGTATTTCTAGCGTCGTAAATATAGTCATAATGCATTGACATAAATACAAATGACGTACAAAGCAAGTGGCTGCTGGTTTTGTCCCAGGAGACTTGGGAGAAAGCTAGAGAGCCTAAAATCTTTCTTTGAAGAAGGCAAAATATTCCAACCAAAGTGAGAACTGGTTAATGGAAACAATTGCTAAAAGCTATTTACAATATAGCGTAAGAATTGATCACAATAAAAAAAATCTCCCAAAAAGGGGGAATGTGATTAAATGCATAATATATATTTTTTTTTAAAGAAAGAAAAAAAAAAAAGTCCCAATGACATGATTGAAAGGCAGAGCTGATCCTGTGTGCCAGTGAACTTCTGGAAGGGGGAGAGCCTGCTAGCAGAGGTTCACTCAGCACCACAGGCTGGTCTTCAAGGAAATAGTGAACAGGACCACCAGCAAAGCACCTCGATTGCCTGTGCCAAGAGAAAGAGCTGGCACAAGATTAACAAAACAGTAAAATATTAAAAGTTTTTGATGTGGGTAGAGTGATACTTTGGCATTTACTTATCAAACACAAATAAAGTAAATAGTCCAAAAAGAGGGAAAAATAATGCTGAAATATAGAAAATCCTACTAATATAAATCAATTGCTGTGGGTAAATGATAATTATTGATTGTTTAAATTATTATGAATGTAGCAGCAATTTGGCATTTTGTTGATTTTACTGTAGCCTAACTGTACAAGCGATTTAAGTGAACTAAAGCTTTTTGGGAGCAAAAGAAAGCAGGAAGTTGTGCTATAAAGCTAATGTGGAAAATCTACAAGTATAAAATATAGAAAGTGGAAAAACATATTTAATAGTACATAAAGGAAGAACATTTGAATAGTGCATTATGGAACTACTGAAATTATGGGATTCTCATATCTGCATAATCTTGCCTGATGAATCTACCGTATAAAGCACTAGAATATAGGTGAAGTAAATTAGGGTCAAAAATTGGAGGAAAAAACCCAATGATATTAGTATTACAAATGGAAAGAACAAGATGTTTTAAAGTGAATGTCCTGATAGAAATATTTAATAGGAAGGTAAACAAAGATTATTCACTGTAAGGTGAATCTACCTTAAAGGAACATTATGGCCTACAGGAAATTAAGATTTTGATGACAAGAGAGAAAAATATACATTTGGTTAGACCTGGGATATTTGGGGAAAATGGAAAGACATCAGTAAACACTGCAGTATAGTCAGTCTTAGCAAAGTTTAAGAAGAACATTCATGGACAAACTAAATATGAATTGTGTAAGAATGTAATTTAGAAAATGGCGTAGAAGCAAATCCTGGAAGTCTTAATACAGTTATGGAGACTTATTTGGTGATAATGAAACTAATATTTTGAAAACTATTAAATGATGTGAAGAATAGTGAAGAATATTCTAGCATTGGCTAGAAGGAAAAATAACCAAGAGATAATGGTAATATAAGATAAAGTAATACATGGATAGGAGGCTAATACCTCCTACTTGTAGTAAGAGTGAGAAATAAAAAAGATATAAAACATGGGTTATTTTTAAACATCATCCTAAATATCATGATAAAATTAAAAATGAAAATAGACAGTATTTCTTTTTAGAGGAAAAATAAATAATGTGTGCACGTACTTGGCAGCAGAAACGAAGAGTGATATTAAATCACGAATACATGATGATAGCATATGGAGTATGTAGGCCAATAATATTTAATGAGAGTCACATAAAATAGATTAGGATTGTGGAAAATATTGCAGTATCTGTTATATTAAAGTATTCTAATATGCAGAAAGAAGACTAGAAAAATTGGGAGAGAAACTGGACAAGGATGGTCAATCAACTTGTAGAAGAGTGGAGAAAACAACTTAAAGTTAATTTAGTATGTTTCCATAACAAACAAAAAGAAATGAATAATTTTAAATGAGCTCATTATAAATAATAGGTGCTAGTAGACATATTGTAATGTTGACCTGGGGTGCGTTTCCCGAAAGCATCGTTGGCCAACTATGGTCGCAAGTTCATCGCAATGTCCATTGAACTCTATTGGTAACGACGGAACTTGCGACCATAGTTGGCCAACGATGCTTTCGGGAAACGCACCCCTGATTGACACTTCTGGATGCAGACTTATCATGCAGGTGTTTGAGAACAGCAAGAGAGCAGATGAGGACAAACAAGCTCTCATTATGATCCATGCAAGAGCACCAAATGGCCTTGACTGAATCGGGAACCCTTCCAAAGAAGGGGGTGGAAATAGCATAATAAGTCCTATATAGTTTATGCCTCTTATTCAGTCACAAAATAGACTGTAAAACAAGATAGACTGTAATAGCAAGAAACGGCCGCTCTGCATCCACCAGCACTGAGACCTTAGCTGGGGCCAGTTAAACCTTTTGGGAAATCCTGGTAAATATTATTACTTTATTATTTTAATGATTTATAAAAATAAATAAAATAAAATAAAACCTGTAGAACTAAAAGGACTATTATGAAGTGGGTGTTTGATATTGTACACATGAATGTACTTATGATAAAATGTAATAATTTTATGTCATCTATAATGCCAAGTGTTTATGGTTTTTACTGACTGATAAAACATGTTGATTTAAGAAAACAAAATATATTATTGTAAATGAATAAATAATATTCTAATTGAATTATGTGAAAATGTATTATACTATAGCAACAAACAAATCCGGGGTTAGAAAAGATTATACCTTTTAGATTTAACTAAGGAGATGTTTAGGGGGAGAACTCCTGATAAGACGATTTAATTATTGGGTTCATTTTTGTGGATTTAAAATGTGTGTGATGCCACCAAATACTGATGTAACGAAGTGTGAACCTTATAATGGGGATGTTAAGATAATTTATAGTAAGAAATTACTGAAAATAATGTTGTTGTTTTTGCTTTTGAAATATTTTAAAATCTTTATGAATTAAAGAATTCATTGGCTTCAGTGGACTTTGAATGTATATAATATATTAAGGAAATTATAATATATGCTATGCTAATTGAAGAAGAAACTCTTGTGACCGTAGGGCATGTTAAAAGATGAACTTGTAAATTTAATTTAAAATATAAAAGGTTTAAAGATGGACATTATTAACTTGAGAGATTGTTTATAAACTTTAAAATGGGAACCTTATGTATAACAAGGAACAAATTGATTTATTGACTTATATAATTTATGTTTGAACATATATAGTGTTCTCAGAAATTAAGGGAAACATTAGGAGGATTACTCTGGATACAAAGGTTTAATTACTGTATTGTTCTGATTATAGTAAATGTATGAAATGTAACCATAATTAACCAGATAAATAATTGTAGGATGTGATATGTTTATGCAAAAATTACTACAAAAGGGGTTTGTTATATTTGATGTTACAATTATGATATCTGAGAATCTGTTAATGCTTAAGAAATGATTACTGGATTTAGTGTAAGATATTTGAATGAGAAAATGAGTTGCTTGTAAATATTTGACCCAGAGGTTTGGAACTGAACGTTTACAAGCAATAATAAAAAAGAAACCTTGTGCACTGTTTGAACATTGAATAAATTTCTAGACTGGTTCAAACCAAGGGGGATGTTTAAACTTATAGTTGGGGCAAGAAAACCCATCATACCCCAGATACTAGTGATGGGGACGAGACCGCCTATGCCGAGTCCGAGTCAAGACCGAGTCTTTGAAGGGTCGAGTCCGAGTCAAGACCGAGTCTTTGAAGGGTCGAGTCCGAGTCGAGACCGAGTCCGTTGGTTTTCAAATTCAGTCGAGTCCGAGTCAAGACCGAGTCTTTGAAGGGTCGAGTCCGAGTCGAGACCGAGTCCGTTGGTTAACATGGGAGGATTTGAACTTGAAACACGGAGTGTACTGACGCCGTGGTTAAAACAACATTGCTTATGTTTGTTCATGTTTATTTGAGGCTATAAATTAATTAGAAGATCGGTTCACGAGCAGCTTTAACTGATGCTCTACAGCGATCTGTCACGGCACATTTAAGAGCCACAAAACGGTATTTATTGTTTAAATTTCTTTTAAAAAATGACCAAATTTGAAAGGCGAGACTTTGTTTAATATGTTTAATATCAAAAGTAACCGAAAAGTAACCTGGTCTGTCCTGTCTGTCAGCGTGTTGTCAGTCTCCTCTCTGCTCCGCGATGTATTTTTCACTGCGTGAGAACATGGTGTGGCGTGAGAACGGCTTGTCGGACATAGCGACAGTAACTAAGGGGGCGGGTCTTTGCGAACAGTCAATAAAAATTTTCTAGTGGTATGTATTCTAGTGGACTAGTGATGGGACGAGACCGCCTATGCCGAGTCCGAGTCAAGACCGAGTCTTTGAAGGGTCGAGTCCGAGTCAAGACCGAGTCTTTGTAAGAACAAGTCCGAGTCGAGTCCGAGAAAGCAGAAATCGGTCTCGAGACCGGACTCGAGTCCGAGACCGGACTCGAGTACTACATCACTACCAGATACTGACTTTATGCCCTAAAGATCCCAGGATATGTAGCGGCTCACGTTTCCACGTTTCACCTGGAAGCGCATCCCCTAGCTGGAGGAGCCGCGACTCCTGGGGAAGACCGGGTGCTTTAAGTAATGGATTCTTTTTGAGATCCAAATTGGCCTATTATATAATAAACAAGCAGAGCACAAAGTTTTGCCCCTTGATAAATAAATAATTTTAATACAATTACAAAATAAATATAATTGATTATGTCTGTTATGGGAACCAGAAAACTAAACTTTACCAATAACTTGGACATTTGTCCATAATTCTTAAATAGATTGGTTTCATGCAATATTTCACCCAGTTTTATGAAGTGAACAAAGTTTATGCTACAATTATGAAAATGAAGGATAAAGAGTCAGGATAATTGCATGAAGGGGGTGTTGTATAATATCAAGAAAATGCAATTACCTGCCTCCTTGTTTATTATAGATGCCTTTATTGTTACACATATTTAGCCAATGTATTGGATATAATGCATTGCATTCAATGTTATTATTTATTTTGTTTGTAAAAGATGGCTTATATTGTTTTGGCATAGATTTACAGTAATTGGTTTTGTATGTATAGGGTTAGCTTGCACATGCCTGGAGAAGGATCTGGGAAACTTTGGAGGAGTGTCAACCTAACGCCTGTTGAAAACAACAGGAGTATAAAAGACTGAATGAACTGACTGCCTCTGGGGATACTGATACGCCAGAGCCCCCGACGCCTAGAAGCCCAGAGCTGAGGACAAGAAACCCCAAGCAGAAGAGAAGAAGCCCAGAGCTTACTACACCTTTGATCCAAGACGTGATTATTGTATTTTATACTTAAACAATGAAGTTTTATTTGCCTTTATATTTTTGTTTATTATAAAAAGAAAAGTAACCAATTAAAAGAAATTTAATTGATTACAAAATCTGCCTTCTGAGATTTATGATGCTGGAAGACTTTTAATGAGAACATAACCACAGAGGAGTCTTCTGACCAAATTGTAAGTACTTTTTGAATGCTTACGGTTTAGGTCAGATTTGACTTTCTTTACCTTACCTGAGAATAATAAATAAATAGGTAAAAGGTGTTAAGAGTAAAGTACACACCGTAAAACATTCTGGACATCCGTGATAAACAAAGCGAAAGTGACATCTCTTCACCTGAAACAAGAAGCTACTAAATGCACGATTGAAGTATTTGTGTTTTGTGGGTGATTTTCGTGTGATTTGGCGTTTTCATATGAATAAAGAATGTTTACAGAAATGCTGGGTAAGGATAGCCCATAGCTTCATCTAAAATGCTAAATATAACATATTTCAAAATCTTTTTATGACTTGAAACCATTTTAAACCGCGACCGGAATATGATACAAATACTCGATGGTGTTTTAAAGTGAGCTTTAAATAAAAGTGTAATATTAATAAATTAAATTGTGTCATGTAGCTTGAGGCTACCTGTTGTGCTTATGCGCCTGCTGCAGGAGCTTTCTATTCCATACAATCATTTAAAAAATAATAATTTGCATTTAAAGTTCCAAGAATAGTTTTCTATTTTTTGTTTTCTAACAAGACTTAAGTTAATAGGTGGATTATTCATGTTTAGTGGGATGAGAGAGGTTTAGATGGCCAAACATTATGTCCACCAGCCAGGTTCATCAGCCCTGAGGATATCAACAGAGTTGTGGACTTCATAAAAAACTATGCAGAAGACATTGCCATCATTGCACGAGTACACCGAAGAAAATTCCTAGTCTGTGAAACCTTTCATTGACAATGGCAATAAAATCTATTCTGATTCTGATTCATACTTGGATTCATACTCATATACTGTATGTATATATATATATATATCATCCTGTTTTTGATTTGAACATTCAGTGTACATAAGAGTTGCCTATACAGTTTTATCGGTAGATGCTAAGAGACATTTATTTATACCTGTTTGCAAACTTTTATTTTTTTTTATAATACAGTTTAAATAATACAGATACATAACATTAAACAGTAAAGTTTTTAGTCTTCATGTGGAGTGCCCTCAGGTGGCTCTCAAGGGCACTCCAGCTGATGACCGTTACACACAATGTATGTGAAATCTTCTATATATTCTACTTGAAGGTTCTCAGACCCTTTACATTTTCAAACACTTTCTCTTTAGAATGTAATTTTAATAAAGCAGTTAAACCGAATTCATGAAGTTTATTTTTCTTAATTATTTCTTAAAGGTGAATATTCCTACTCATTTTAGAACAAACCAGAATTTTACTTCAGATATTGATAATACCACTGTTATATAAAGTGTTTTATCAGTCTTTGATTTAAATTTCTTAACTCCTTAAGTTCTTATTTTACTAAGTATAGCCTATTAAAAAAATCTTGAAATGCATTGTTTACTTTTTTAAATAATAATAATTATTTATTTTTTTACAAATTTTGTGTCTCATTTGCCACCACAATTAAAGAATAATCTTGCTATTGTTGAAACACCCTGAATTATAACATTAAATTGCAAGCCTTCTAATATAGAAATCAAACCTAGCCCCAACTCTAAATATAACCTTAACCATAGGCATACCATTTAAAAAAGTTACTGTACAGTTTCAAAATTAAAGTACTTTAAAAACTGGGGAAACAAACCGTGTGGCTTTGTCCCAATTTTCAGACTTTACCAACAGAATACACTGAATACATTGAAAAAGATCAATGTCTACATACATTTTATTTATGCTACTTCACAGTTCTACCATATATTTGAGAGAAAAGAAGCAGCACTTTGATCTACCAGAAGTGGCTTTTTCATGAACTCTAATTGTTTTATGCATAATGATGCATTAAATAGGTAATTGCAAAACGTACTGTGATGTCTTTTTTGCTCTTCTAAAAAGTCAACAATGTTGTCGCAAATATAATATTATATAAAAACAAGGATAACATTAAATCTTTTTGATTAGGTTAGTTATTAATTATTTTTATTATCATTATTATTATTTTTTAAATGCAGAGGTCCACTATTTAGAATCTGACTGTTGTGCCACTTCTCGGTCCTCTTTTCAATGTCTTTCTTATGAGCACAGCTCATCAGTGTCAAAGACATCCATAGAACATTTTGGACTACAACTGAGTTCTGTGTGAACCAGCCCAAAGATCCAGAAGAAAAAAAAAATCAAACAATAGCAAATCACAAACCCTTACTTTCAGAAAGCAAGTCTTCCTTTGAATCACTTCCTCTTTTCCCTTCCTATATAGTCATCAGAAAACTCATTTGCATAAAAAGGGTTGAGCTTATTTCTAGTAAATTATGTAAGACAGGAGGAGTTAAACAGAGCTATATATGATGGCTAACATCCAGCAATAAACACATCTGATCTTCTGAAGTATCTGAAAGAGCAGAGAATCATTTACAGCTCTACAGGACCCACAATGAGTAAGTACTAAAAGATTACTATTACTAAAACTTATTGCCAGTTTTAACAAAAGATTTCAAGATTTGTGTTAATTTTAAAAAGGACACAAACAAATCATTGATCTGATAATGAAAACTAAATGCATTGTTTATATTTAATAGTCAATTACAATGACAAAAATAATGTGGCAAGAGAAGTGGAGCACACAAGACTCAAGAAACAATGAGGACTTTAAATCAAGAAAGTTGCAGAATTAGATTCCTGCATCATTATTCATAATTGTGTGTCCATTAGGGGAAACAAATGAGAAAAAGTAATTGTTGTTTCTCCACCAATTGCAATATATTATACATATTTTATAATGAATATAATTGTAATTGCAGTCACACACACATAAACAAAGTAATCCCTAAATGCATCTCTGTGAATCAAGTGTGCTCAAAACTACTGTGGTCTGTTCTGCTGGAATTAAGAGCATTCAGTGAAATATTCCACACAGCAATGCTTTTATTTTAGGACGTGGGGTCCCTTTCTAATGTGATCATCACACTGAGGGAAATCCATGTTTTATAACATGACTACAAACAATTGTGTTTCTCTTTAAATTATATGTTCAATAATGTCAACAGGTGAGCTACGCATTGTTTTGGTTGGTAGAACAGGAGTTGGCAAGAGTGCTACAGGAAACACCATTCTTGGAACCCAGGCATTCGTGTCAGAGGCAAGAGCTACAGCAGTCACTGAACACTGCTCATCTGGATCACAGACGATAAATGGCAAGTCAGTTGTTGTTGTGGATACTCCTGGTATGTATAACAAACAGATGAGAAGAGAAGACGGCATAAATGAGGCTGCGCAGTTCATCACTCTTGTGGCTCCAGGTCCTCATGTCTTTCTTCTCGTGCTTTCCATTGGGCACTTCACTGATGAGGAGAAAAATACTGTTGAACTGATTCAGAAAGCCTTTGGCGGAGATGCACAGCAACACATGATGGTCTTGTTCACCGGGGCAGATAATCTTGAAGGGAAAAAAATGGAAGATTATGTTGCCGAATCTCCAGATCTGAATAAGGTGATTGAGTCGTGCAAAGGGAGGTACCATGCATTCAACAACAACAGAGAGAAGTCAGACCGTACACAAGTTAATCAGCTCATGGGGAAGATTGAGGACATGATGAAACACAACAAAAACAAATGTTTTAACAACCACATGTTTACAATGGCCAATGACCTCAAAGATCCAATGAAAAGCGTGAAAGAAAAAGATGAAATCAATGCTAAACTAAAGGATGAATTAAGAGCTCTGAAAAGAGAAATAGGCAGATCCACAGTTGGATTTTGTATCTTATTGTAGGCTTGAGTATGTGAATGATTTCTCACAATGTCTCAATTCTCACCAATAGAGAACAAGGAAATACAGAGTCAGAACTTAAAGTCAGAATATTAACATTAAATCAGTTGAACAATCATAGTAGAAGTTTAGCCAAATCATTTATGTTTTTCATAATCTTTTCTTTTTTATAATAAAGCACTGTGCAAATTTAAAAGTTTAACATTTTTAGGCACTTGTGAAAACTGCTGTAAAATTAAGTCTTTAAAAAAAAAAAAAAATGTCATGGATAGTTTTTATTTACTATTAACTCTTTCCCCGCCAGTTTTTTGTGTTGCCAGCCACCTCCAGCATTTTCACCAGTTTCCTGGCCCCAGAATATTTCTTTTGTTTGAATATCTGCACAAACAATATATCAAAATACTGATCAGAGACTCTTCTTAAAAACAAAACAAAAGTTTATTCTAGCTTCATGCATTCTTTTAATTTTCACTTGAATGTGGGTAAAAAAGCAACATAAAGTTTTTAAACAGCTTTTTTAAGCTGAGAAATTGCATTTTTTATCACAAATGACATCAGGATCAGATTCAGAACGATAATCAAAGCATAGACTGTGTCAATCACGTTCATCAACTGCCCCACAGCTTCACCTCTTCATAGGCTCCACATTTCATTCGGTAACATTAAAAAGCTTAGATTTATATGCTGATTATTGTTTTATGATCGCGTTAGAGCTCTTGGGTATACCTGAACTCTGCTTCTAGGTTCTGTACTCTCTCAGAAGATGTGTAATAGCGCCCTCAACCATATAACAGTGAAAACACAGACTGACGGAAAATGGAGGGGAAGCATTGTGCCATAAATGATGGACAGCCTTGTCAATGGCAGGGAAAGAGTTTACATCTATTAACTTTATCAAATCAATATTTGATTAGAGAAGAAAATCTTCTTGATTCATTGGATATTTGGTGGTGGTGAGATGTCTACAGACTATATGTATTATTGTCCTCTTGTTAGCTGTTGACAATTAACATGTTTGATTTGATATGTTAATCTGGCTATTCGGGGGCCTACATTCCCATTTATATTTGTCAGTAGTGTGGTTGAAAATATATGCATTCTGAATAAAACTCAAAATCCAAGAATCACTCAGTTCTTTGTGGCTCAATACATAGGCCTTTCATTATATCTTAGTTTTACTCTTTTCCTGTAATTACTAATACACACGTCCTGAAACCTAAAATACTGTACATCAATACAATAACATTGTAAAAATACAAAAGCAAAGCTATAAACTCAGTTGTATATGAAGCTCTTTAACTAACCTCAAAAGACAAGATAAACACTATACTTAAAATATGTTGGATTTCTTTTAATTCAAACCTTGCCTTTAAAGTTCAAATATTCTGTTGGTCTAAATTAATATGTGACACATTTCAAAAGAACTTAAACTACAGGTGAAATTATCCTAAACGAATGAGGTCACATTTCATTTGATTCTGTGTATTTCCACTGTAAAATAATTCATTATTTTTAATCCAGTGGAATTAAAGTTAAATGAAATAAAAAGTCATGGAACCCTAGTTAAATGTACCCAAGTCAGTTAAAATGAATTGCTGGCATAAAATATCTTTGCATGCTTTAAATAACCTTTTTTTTTTTTTTTTTTATAATGCAAATGCAATGAACAAGTGCTTGTCACCCCACTGTCATCAGTGGCATCAATTCACTAAGAGTCAATGTGTGGCAAGATCACAAAATCACACCCTTAGCACATTGCTGACTGAACACATTTGAGCTACGATAAACACAGGTACCTAAGAACATGCTTATTAATCATGAAATAACATGCAAAAACATTGAGATCATTCATGGTAAATTGTGTGTATTACTTGCAGTAGCTATTGTGAACATTAAAGAAAGAATAACAGTGAGGCAGAATTTATTAGATATTGCAGAGTAAATGCATTCATTTGGCGCAATGACGCTAGATAGATCGGTAACACTTTAGAATACTGTATCTTACTTACTGCATAACTAATAAGGAATTATTGACGAACTAATAGGTAATTCTTTATTAACACTTAAGTCACTACTGTTAACTACTAAGGAAGATGTGTTAACTAATTAGTATGTAATAGAATTGTATGGTTGTGTTAAGTTTCAGTTAGTTAATCAATAACCAATGAATTATGTCATAACTCTTGAAGAACTATTATTAATTATCTATTAATTAAGGTTCAAGAAAAATAACTAAGAAGTAACTACTAATGAACAGTCATACACAGTGGTTACTACAATAAACTGTTTTATTTTAGAAGTGGAGTGGTGGATGAAGTACACAAATCAAGTACTTGAGTAAAAGTACAGATAACCCAATAAAATATTACTCCAGTAAAATGAGAAACTATTGGCCTATTCATTTTCAAAATTACCTTAGTAAAAGTACAAAGGTAATTACTTGAAAAGTAAAAAGCACTGATCAATGTTTTTTATTTTATTATAGCCAGTTTTAGTCATTCTTCAGCACTAATAAGAAAGACAAGTGCAGACATTTACTAGGCTATATATTGATCTGCAAATAAGCAAACTTTTTATTTAATTAGCAAAATGTATCATAATATATGATAACTTATCTATTTTACAAAGGTTTAGATAATACCGTTAATAATGTGTTTTTTACAGTAAGTTTGATTTGTGTCAGAAGTATGTGGTAATTCTGTAATAATTACTAATGAGTTCCCTATATTCTCACTTTAGAATACTGTTCCAGGTTCCAAGTAATTCCTGAAGAATTATCTAATAATTATTTGTTAATTACCAATTAATTTCCTTATATGTTCACTTTAGAATACTGTTTCAGGTTATAAGTAGCCTAATTCCTGGATAATTATTCGATAATTATTTATTAATTACTAATGAGTTCCCTATATTCTCACTTTAGAATACTGTTCCAGGTTCTAAGTAATTCCTGCAGAATTATTTGATAATTATTTATGAATTACTATACTAATAAGTTCCCTATATTTTCAGTTTCCCTCAGTCATTGCCTCAAACATGAATTTACTCAATGGCATTCTATGCTGAGGAAAACAGACACACACAGTACTGTATATAAAATATAAAAACTAATCTGAGGTTAGTTTTGTATGACTGTTCATTAGTAGTTACTTCTTAGTTATTTTTCTTGAACCTTAATTAGTAGATAATTAGTAGTAGTTCTTCAAGAGTTATGACATAATTCATTAGTTATTGATTAACTAACTGTTACTTAACACAATCATAAAAATATATTACATACTGATTAGTTAACACATATTCCTTAGTAGTTAACAGTAGTGAAGAAGTAGTTAATGAATAATTACCTATTAGTTCTTCAATAATTACTTATTAGTTATGCAGTAAGTAAGATACAGTATTCTAAAGTGTTACCGATAGATCTTAATCGCGCCATGAAACAATTGGCATATTTCGAGTAAGAACTGACAAAATCCATTTACTTTGCATGGACTCACACTATCTTACATCAGTAAGCTCAAGATAATGATAACAAACATGAGATGAAGTGGATTAATTTTGGAAATAGCTTACGTTCCCTGCATCTGCTCGGTGCCCCTGCTCCGCTTCCTGAAGCACGTGATCTGGGTTGAAGGTACAGATTTCAATTGGTCAAATAAAGAATATCTGAGAAGCTTTTTGAACAATAACTGTTCGTAATTTGCCCTGCATGGGACTGTTTTCCTCATCCCGCTCCTTCTGACCACTACCGCCTGCTCCTGCCACGTGTGTGTTCGCACTCTTGGGGTCTCATTTCTAAAACTGTGCGTAGGATCCTCACTAAAAGTAACGAAAGCCAAAAATGGCGTACGCCAAAAAGAATGTGTGTCTTTTTCCGCTGCGCAGCGGAAGAATGTGCGCACGGGTCTCCACCCTGAAATAACAATATATGAGCTTACAACGCCTCGTTTTACTACGCATATCCTCATCTGCATATCATTTGCATATGATTATTCATCCACGTGATACCATGTTTAACGGGTCAAGATATTATCCAGCAGGCACCAGACGTCAATATGACATTAGATTTACGTTGGACCCATAACGTTGGATAGACGTTGCATTTTGATTGAAAATGAAAATCGGGTTGACGTCAGAACCCAACCTCAGATCAACGTAAACTTCCAACGTCTGTGATTTTCATTTTCAACCAAAATGCATCGTCTTTCCTACGTTGGATATTGACGTCAGACTGACGTTGGATTATGCCGTCAACCCGATGTTGGGTAAACCTCCCAAACGTCAACAGTGGACCGACATTGAATTGTGGTTGTAAATCAATAGAGTTGATGTCTTTAAATCAGCTCCAACTTTGAATTTTGGTCAGAAATCAAAATCTGTCAAAACACAACATTAGCTGTCAAATTCCAACTTTAAAAAAATATATGGTTATTGTTGTTTGCATGACATCAAACTTTTAGCAGAGCCAGGTTTTCGTTGTAAAATAAAAATCAACATACAAAGAAACTTCATGTAACAACAAGGTCGAACAGAGGTCAAGATCCAATGCGAAACAACCCAAAAGTATTTATCTTAAGAGCAAACAGAGAAGTAACTTAGTGAAAAATCTTAGTGAAACTGGAATCCACAATTGTTGTTTATTAGATAAATGACCAAAGGAATTAAATGGATTACAAAAATTACCTTTTAATTTATTTTTTTTTACATTATTTTAACAGAAGTTCCCTTTCGAAAGGGAACTCTACACTACGTCAGAATGACGCTATGGGGAACGCCTCAGGCGTGACAGGTGTCTGAAATAAATATCAACTCACGTCAATTATGTTGACCGGCGACAGCCCGTGAATCATCAGCTTGATTGATTAACGCGCAACCTGGATGTATAAAGGGAAGCCTTGCATACATGACAACATCTTTTCGTCTTCAGGGACTGTTTGTCTGTATTGAGAATATCGCTGAGGCTCTCGAGAGAGCCTCTTGTGCAAACTGTGAGCGTTTTTTATTTAAAAATGCTCCGCTTTCGCGGACCCTTTTCTCGAGGGAGGAGGGTTCAGCATCTGAGCTGTGGTGCGTGCGATCTGTGAAACAATACTGTTTGGGTACGAGGCGTTCACAGTCAGTTCCTGAGGGTGCTGGCAGTGTTCATTAAGAAATATCTCGGCGCGCGTGAGAAAGAAAAAATCCGTGCGCTGTCGGATGTTTCAACCTCGCAACTGTTGACTTTCTTCTCGAGGGATGAAAGCCAAATATTTTTTAACGGCTCTTTTCTCGCGCTTGCCGAGGCAGTGTGTAGATTACGAGAACGTATAAATGTTAAAACAGTATTGTCTGGTGAGTATGGCTGCATTTAATTCTATGAATTAAAATGATGGAATATTATCTGACTTTTAAGAAGTTAGATATTTAGTAATTCAGCCTATCATCCAGATCGCGTTACCCAGTGTTTTTGGCTGCATTTTAATTGAAAAATGAGCAGTGAACAAAAAGAGCAGGTGTAATTCTGGTCTTTTTGTAAAATGTGAAATTAACATATTTCTGTTTCTTTTCAGACCACATCTCCTGTTTTAGAGTCTGGGGCAAAATGTTATGGGAGTAAATCTAAAGATTTTTTCGATGGTCAGGTAGTAGGTCTTAACAGGCCTCCTTGACCAGACAGTCCCCATTTTGCAACCGGACAGTGCTTGGGCCTCCCTGAGGTGAGCTCCCAGGAATTGACTGTCAAGGAGTAATGTGGTTATCAGGTTATAGGCCTCACTAGGCCTTCCTGAATATGAGCTTCCACATACTATGGTTAAATGAGCTCCCACATATTATGGTTATCAGGTCATAGGCCTCACTAGGCCTTCCTGAATATGAGCTCCCACATACTGTGGTTATCAAGTTATAGGCCGCTCCAGGCCTTCTTGAATATAGCTCCCATATAATGTGGTTATCCGGTCATAGGCCTCACTAGGCCTTCCTGAAAATGAGCTCCCACATACTGTGGTTGAATATGAGCTCCCACATTCTGTGGTTATCAAGTTATAGGCCTCACCAGGCCTTCTTGAATATGAGCTCCCACATACTGTGATATGAGCTCCCACATTCTGTGGTTATCAAGTTATAGGCTTCACCAAGCCTTCTTGAATATGAGCTCCCACATACTGTGGTTATCAGGTCATAGGCCTCACCAGGCCTTCCTGAGTATGAGCTCCCACATACTGTGGTTGAATATGAGCTCCCACATACTGTGGTTATCAGGTCAGAGGCCTCACCAGGCCTTCTTGAAAATGAGCTCCCACATACTGTAGTTGCCAGGTTATAGGCCTCACCAGGCCTTCCTGGTTATGAGCTTCCACATGTCAGGTTACAGGCCTCACCGGCCTTCCTGAATGTGAGCTCCCACATACTGTGGTAATCAGGTTACAGGCCTCATCAGGCCTTCCTGGTTATGAGCTCCCACAAACTGTGGTCGCCAGGTTACAGGCCTCATCCGGCCTTCCTGGTTATGAGCTCCCACATACTGGGATATCAGGTTACAGGCCTTTCTAGGCCTTCCTGAATATGAGCTCCCATACACGGTGGCGCCAGGTTACAGGCCTCACCGGCCTTCCTGGTGATGGGCTTCTACATGTCAGGTTGCAGGCCTCACCCGGCCTTCCTGAATGTGAGCTCCCACATACTGTGGTCATCAGGTTACAGGCCTCATCCGGCCTTCCTGGTTATGAGCTCCCACATACTGTAGTCGCCAGGTTATAGGCCTCACCAGGCCTTCTTGGTTAGGAGTTTTTCACATGTCAGGTTTCGGGCCTCGCCGGCCTTCCTGAATGTGAGCTCCCTCATACTGTGGTTGTACATGAGCTCCCACATACTGTAGTCGCCAGGTTATAGGCCTCACCAGGCCTTCTTGGTTAGGAGTTTTCACATGTCAGGTTTCGGGCCTCACCGGCCTTCCTGAATGTGAGCTCCTACATACTGTGAGCTTCCACTTACTGTGGTTATCAAGTTATAGGCCTTACCAGGCCTTCTTGATTATGAGCTCCCACATACTGTGGTTTAATATGAGCTCCCACATTCTGTGGTTATCAAGTTTTAGGCCTCACCAGGCCTTCTTGAATATGAGCTCCCACATACTGTGGTTATCAGGTCATAGGCCTCACTAGGCCTTCCTGAGTATAGCTCTCACATACTGTGGTTGAATATGAGCTCCCACATTCTGTGGTTATCAAGTTTTAGGCCTCACCAGGCCTTCTTGAATATGAGCCTCCACATTCTATGGTTATCAGGTCAGAGGCCTCACCAGGCCTTCCTGAATGAGAGCTTCCACATATTTTGGTTGAATATGAGCTCCCACATGCTGTGGTTGTCAGGTCACAGGCCTCACTAGGCCTTCCTGAGTATGAGCTCCCACATACTGTGGTTGAATATGAGCTCCCACATACTGTAGTTGCCAGGTTATTGGCCTCACCAGGCCTTCCTGGTTACGAGCCTCCACATGTTAGGTTACAGGCCTCACTGGCCTTCCTGAATGTGAGCTCCCACATACTGTGGTGAATATGAGCTCCCATGTTATATGGTTATCAGGTCAGAGGCCTCACTAGGCCTTCCTGATTTGAGCTCCCACATGCTGTGGTCGCCAGGTTAGAGGCCTCACCGGCCTTCCTGAGTATGAGTTCCCCCCATGCTGTGGTTGTATATGAGCTCCCACATACTATAGTCGCCAGGTTATAGGCCTTACCAGGCCTTCTTGGTTAAGAGCCTCCACATGTCAGGTTACAGGCCTCACCGGCCTTCCTGAATGTGAGCTCCTACATACTGTGGTCATCAGGTTACAGGCCTCATCTGGCCTTCCTGGTTATGAGCTCCCACATTCTGTGGTTATCAGGTCAGAGGCCTCACCAGGCCTTTCTGAGTATGAGCTCCCACATACTGTGGTTGTATATGAGCTCCCACATACTGTAGTCGCCAGGTTATAGGCCTCACCAGGCCTTCTTGGTTAGGAGTCTTCACATGTCAGGTTACAGGCCTCGCCGGCCTTCCTGAATGTGAGCTCCTACATGCTGTGAGCTTCCACTTACTGTGATTGTCAAGTTATAGGCCTCACCAGGCCTTCTTGAATTTGAGCTCCCACGTGCGGTGGTCGTTAGGTCACAGGCCTCACCGGCCTTCCTGAGTTTTAACCTTCCACAATTAGTGGTCACCAGGCTTTAGGCCTCTGCGGCCTTCCTGGTTATGAGTTCTTTCATGTCAGGTGGCAGGCCTCACCAGGCCTTACTGAATGAGAACTCCCACGTATTGTGTCTATCAGGTTGCAGGCTTCTTCTGGCTTTCCTGATTATAGGTTCCCACGTAAGGTGGTTCCCTGGTTACAGGCCTCACCAGGCCTTCCTGGTTTTGAGCTTTTACATGTCGGGTTACAGGCCTCATCCGGCCTTCCCGAATGTGGGCTCACACATACTGTGTTTTTAGAGTGATGAAGTACGAGCAAACCTTTTACTTCATTCCTTTTTGGTACATACGTTCCGTACCTTTTTTATACCATGCTTATGGTAAGTCACACGACTTATGTCTTGTGTATTTTCTAAAATCCATTTTCTATGGTAAGGGTCATGCGCGTATCGCTTCTGTCCCTTCCTATGTGGCTCAGACCCTGGTCTTTCTCTTCGGGTCCCATTCTAGATACTTCCTGTCGTCACTTTATTACGACAGATGTTTTTCTCCAGCTAACTTCCACATTCTGATGAGCTCCCACACACTGTGGTCACCGTGTTACAGGCCTCACCGGCCTTCCCGAGTATGAGCTCCCACATGCTGTGGTCGCCAGGTTAGAGGCCTCATCAGGCCTTCTTGGGTTCAGAATGGCTAAGTACATGCACTTTCTTTCATGTACTTTCTATTTCCATTTTTTATGGTAAGGGTTGTGCGCTGTACGCTTTATTCCCTTTCTGAAAGTGAGCTCCCACATCCTGTGGTCGCCAGGTTAGAGGCCTCACCGGCCTTCCTGATATGAGCTCCCACATGACGTGGTCGCCAGGTTAGAGGCCTCACCGGCCTTCCTGATAGGAGCTCCCACATGCTGTGGTCACCAGGTTAGAGGCCTCACTGGCCTTCCTAATATGAGCTCCCACATGTTGTGGTTGCCAGGTCAGAGGCCTCACCGGCCTTCCTGAAGGTAAGCTCCCACGTATTGTGGTTGAATACAAGCTCCCCCATGTTGTGGTCGCCAGGTTAGAGGTCCTACCAGGCCTTCCTGGAGGTAGCTCCCTTTAGGCCCTCAACAGGCCTCCTCAGTGTTTTGAAACACAAACACTGGGTAGATCCATGGATCGAGTAGAGACACTCCCCTCGCTGGCAAGGGTTGTAAAGCACTATGCTGAGTCATACTCTCCAGGGTTTCCCGTCTCTGAGATCCGGGCTGAGTGGTTCACTGCCTGCTTCGCAGTCCCTCGGGTTGGATGCCTTCCTAAGGCAAGTTCCAGAGGCTCTGTCTTCGGACAGACAGGAAGTGGCCAGACTTTAGTGTCTTATGTACTGACACCAGGTCAGGCCTGCCTGGTGGTATTTCAGGTGGCACGCTCCCCTGAATAGTGACTGGCTGGGAGTCCCTTGGGCCCCCTAGCCACACTCCCTAGAAGGGACCCCTTCTTTTGGAAGCTGTGGTCCTAAGCCTTTGAGCTGGCCCAGATATACCCCCCATTAACTATGTTCTGGCGGTTTCTTGGTTCATTAGCTTGGGTGATGACCGGTAGGGAGTGCTGTCACTGACAGCCCGATGTGACCTAAGGGTGAGTGGTTCCAGTGTTTTCTGAATTACTGGTTCGGACAGTTGTCACTGCCTTTGGGCATGCACTCCCCTCAGCATGGTGGCGTTGGTATATCGTTCCCCATAGCGTCATTCTGACGTAGTGTAGAGTTCCCTTTCGAAAGGGAACGTCTCAGGTTACGACTGTAACCTATGTTCCCTGAGAACAGGGAACGAGACACTACGTCTTCCTGCCATGCCTCGGGGCCTGCCTGCAACAGTCCCTTCAGACGATAGGATGTTGTCATGTATGCAAGGCTTCCCTTTATACATCCAGGTTGCGCGTTAATCAATCAAGCTGATGATTCACGGGCTGTCGCCGGTCAACATAATTGACGTGAGTTGATATTTATTTCAGACACCTGTCACGCCTGAGGCGTTCCCCATAGCGTCATTCTGACGTAGTGTCTCGTTCCCTGTTCTCAGGGAACATAGGTTACAGTCGTAACCTGAGACGGTTTTCAACTTAAACTATTTATAATTAACATGATCCTTGTTCTACAATCGTTCAATTATTTTTCCTGCCACCTCCGCCCACCCCTGTCTGGGGCATATTTTAGACATAAGGCGACAGCCGCTACAATATTTGCCTCCGTCTCCTTTGATGTCCTCTGGACACTCTCTGTATGAAATATTTGAAAATTAAAATGTATGGGGAATATGGGATATGATGCACTGCAGTAAGCATTAAAACATTAAATTGCAAACAGTCTTAAAGCTAGGGTAAGAAATTTCCGAGAGGCTAGCAATAGCAAGCTAGTTTTGAAAGCATACGATCCCACCCTCCCTTCAGAGTGTCTCCAAAGCCATGCCTCCTCTGCAAAGAGCCAGGAGGAGAGACAGAGTTGGTGGAGGACAGTGCAATGCTTTTAGATTACCTCATGTCTCATTCACTGGTGAGACATTACAATAATAATGAAAAATGTAAAAAAAAAACATTTTGCAATAATATAATGTCATAAGTAAATTTTTTTTAAATAAAACCTTTTTCACATGTTGGTTCAGTAGGAACCGTTAATGTATCCTTATTTTCTCTGCACAATGAACTTGCTGATGACGTGTTTGTCTTTGCAAACAAGTTGCGTAGAGGTATGCAAATGTATATATTGACAAGTATATACAGGTAGGACATCCTATATATGGATATCACAAATAGTGATCAGACATTCTAAGCAGAAAAATGTAAATGCACAGGCAAGTGATTTCAAATGTTATCTTCCTCTTGTATAGGACTGTTAACCTGTTAACCTTTGCCAGTGCGCCGGCGCACTGAAGCGTTTTTTTTTTTTTTTATAGTTTAAAGTTACTATCAGATTTAATGTTATTACCTTGACAAACTATACATCATTAAAAAGATATAAGACTTAAGTTTCAGTATTTGACCACTATTGTATTCTGAGAAACTTATAGTGACAGTTATGTCTTAATTTGTGTCAGGAGTTATGAAATGAAAAAATGAGTCGATACCTTTAATATGAATTATGAGTGTCGTCATGATTTTGCAGACTGTCTTAAGCTAAATGAACATTTAAAAGACATCAGAATGAATGTAAAAAACAACAGTTAGAGTAGGGGTGGGCGATCTTACCAAAATTTCATATCACTATCTTATAAGAAACAATTACGATCCATGATCATAATCGTGATCTTCCCAATTTTGAGATGCACTATCAAGAAAATTCAGACTGGCATCGACTGATACCAATCTGATATACTAAGATATGAATTAATATTTAAATAAATAATCTAAAAAAAAAAAAAAAATCTCTAAATTAAACAGCCTTATTTTAGATTGTAACTGATAATATAAAAGCAAACACTATAATACTTTTTTCGTATACAGTTTACTTACTTTGTTCTATCCAACAACAGGTTCTATCCAGTAACGTATAGACAAAACTTTAACAAAACTGTTAAACAGAGACCATAAACTAATGAAGACGAAGAATAGGAGCGCTGTGTGCTCAGGGTCACCCGTAAAATTAAAAGTCAGCTTCACTGGGGACACATGTCAAAATAAAAGTCCTGCTCTTACGAGGACATACAAGTTTGCGATCTATAAGATTAGCTTGAAAAGTACAACGTGGACGTCTTCAAGATCGATCACGCTATACAATCTTCAGATTGCTCACCCCTACGTTAGAGTTCTGAAAAATGAAAGATATCAAACAGAAAGCTACTATGTGGTTACTGTTTTTTTTTTAACCTGTGACAACATCATACAGATGGAGCTTGGTGAAGGCAAGCTTCCCCTTCCCACACTTCATATTAAAACTGGCCATTACCTCATTTGTCATCAACCTGTGGATACAAAAGGAAGAGGATTTAAATGTCCAAATAATTAATTATATACAACATATTATGAAGCGGTTGTTGTAGTTTAGTAGGTTTGTCATATCTTGATGTCACACTGGGTCTACTGTTGTGCTGCTCTTGATTCCAAAGGTCAGTAAGGATTTGAACATGTAGAAAAATCTCTAAATATTTAATATCATCTTTGGATATTGCATATTGAATAGTAAATTGAGTATTTTAATTTAATCAAATGTACACAGTGTTTCTATTTTTACTGCAGGGGTTTGTTAATTTTAGACTAGTCGGTTACTAAACTTCTGTTTAAACGACTGTCAAATTTGTCATCACACACATCCCTAATTAGTAGTGTTATCAAAAGACCCGGTACTTCGGTACCAAGTCAAAAAAAAATTACGGTTACGGTACCAGCTTTTCTTAAAGCAACACCAAGGAACTTTTCCTCTGCGGTCGCCCTGCAGGTTGGAAGCGGAATTGTCCATTACCGCTGTCGTAAATAATTTAGCCTACCACATCCTACTGTCGCATGCATGCTCGCTGTTTATCCAGCTCCGGCTCTGGAATGAACGATGTCCACAGACAAGGTAGAGTATGTTGCATGATTTCATGAAAGTATGATGTATTGCGACATCAGAAACGAAGAAAAACAAAATAATGACTATAGTAACGCTTGACGTAAAGCAAGTCAAATTTGTAGTTTTCTTATGTCTCATTAGAACTACAGAAACGCGACCCGATCTGGCAAACTTGCACAGTGCGGTTATAGCAGATAAAGGACCGCAAAGCGGAGGCAGAAGTGCCTTTCACTCTGTTACGACTTGATGAACCACTGAAACGATTTTAGAAACATTATTTTAAGCTTAAAAATATTCCTTGGTGTTGCTTTAAGTACCGGTGGTACCGAAGTACCGGGTTAATCCGGTTCTTGATGCGCTGTCCGAAAGGTGCACAGTTCATGTAAACTCTTCATATAAACACTGAGACATGGCGACCTGCGGCACCTCTAATGCGATGGCTCTGAATCCACTTGTTGACAAAAAAGGAAGAAAGAAAAAATGGAAATATTTTGGATTAGGCTAATGTCACGTTGCAGCGCGTATTTTGTCCGTGCAAATTCGTTATTTCAAATGCATGCACGCTTCATAATAGAAGCGACCCGGTACGACGCGCTCGTTTTTCCAGGCGCGCCTCTGTTCATGGTTGCATAGCAACGATAGACGCCACGGGAGAACAAGCGCTTGTGGAAAGAAGGAGAAAGCGGTGCAAACTGCAATCTCCATGATGATGAGGAAGTATCAGCAAATAATGAATTGATTTCTAGCCCTTGCATTAGCTTTACTACTAGATATATTTATGGAGATGACAAATAAAAAGCTGTCCTGTACAGCTATGTTCAACTGTTCGGCCGAGCTTACGATGTTACGGAAAGGCCGAAGCTGATCGATTGGTTTTGTTGAGATGAGATGTTGAGATGTTTTCATCTCGCCACGGCATAGCTGCGTCGCTTCTGTGAGCCCGTTTGCCGCACGCCTACAATTAAAATAACGAATTTGCGCGCAAAAAACGCAATATGTGAACGGCCCCTAAAGTGCGGTTGTATCGGGGTAATTCTACGACTACGAGTAGCCTACATGAGCACAGTATCGGACCGACACCCGAGTACTGGTATCGGTATCGGTGCATCCCTATTTATGTCATTAATATCAGTCTGTCAGAAAAGCAGTTTTAGGCTTATTCTTGGCTGGATAACTCTTGGCAGGTTTTAAAAAGCCCTTTTAAAATTAGGGGTTCTTTTTGGATTAAATAAAAGTACAATCAAGTCAAATAAAACACGTTTTATCTCCTGTATAGTTTGGTAACACGACAGTAAGATACCATTCATTAACATTACTTAATGCGTTATCTAACATCAACACATTGAGCGAACAATATATTTTTACAACATTATTAATGTTTGTGAATGTTATTTAATACAAACACTTGATTGTTCATGTTTGTTCACTTCATTCATTGTGCATTAAATAATGTTAACAGATAAAACTTTTGATTTAAAAAAATGTATTTTTATTTTATTTTTGCGTGTCAAGTGAAGCCGGTCTCCGTAAAATTAATATAATTGAATGCATTAATTTCACGTGCTAGTCACGTTTCCCCCACAACAGCGGCCTATATAACGTTACCCCCAACGAACCGGACAGCTGGCGCACGTGCAGTTCAATCAGAAAAATGTGCGCTAAGGCGACATTCCTATCACTACTTATACTATATAGTTATTATATTTAAGTCACTTTTAACTACATTATTAAAGTTACTTAGGCTAGGCTAGGAGGTGCCGGATTTTTGTGAACTGGCGTGATTTTCCACCTAAGTTACTAAAACGCAAAAATGCAAAATTTGCGCCAGTTCACAAAAATCCATTGCTGTCCCACAGAAAAAATAAAAAAATAATAATAATAATAAACACCAATATTTATTTATATTTTCCTTACCTCTGTTCACTCACCTATGTATGGAGGGATTATTGGGTCAGATTTAAAACTAAAAGTCTTAAATGAAAACTAAAAGTCTAAATTTGAAACTAAAAGTCTAAGTCGAAAACTAAAAGTCTAAGTCGAAAATGAATTTGGTAGTTAGGATTGGGCATTTGGTATTTAGGATTGGGCATTTGGTATTTAGGATTGGGCATTTGGTCTTTAGGATAGGGCATTTTTGTATTTAGGATTGGACATTTGGTCATTTAGCCATTTTAAGATTTAGGATTGGGCATTTAGGGATTTAGGATTGGGAATTTGGTATTTAGGATTGGGGATTTAATCATTTAGCCATTTAGGATTTAGGATTGGGGATTTAGGATTGGGGATTCGGGGATTTAGGATTGGGCATTTGAGGATTGAGGATTGAGGAGTGTATGCAAATAAGGAGGCGGGGCCCAAATACTGGAGGTTGGGTTTGAAATGGCTGGTGCGCAGAGGCACCTTATGGACAGCAGAGGGAGCTCCCAGTGCTAAGAGCACACTGTAATGAAACCATACAGAGCGAGTGAGCAGGGCTGGAGCGAGTACTGTACTTTATGTAAGGGATAATGTATTGCGAGGCGGTTGTTATAGCGAATAACAACCCCGACAGGCTGAACGGGACCCCGATGCGAAGCATATAATATAGTATTTATATATACTATATATAAATATATAGTATATATTTACTACCTACAAAATAAATAAATAATTTGACACAAAATATTGATTTAAAAAGGAGTTTGATTTAAAAACGATTGTATTGCTTCCGCTAAAGAAAATAGTCCATTCCGCGTCCATAGCAACGCTCTGTTTTTCATGGCAACGGTGTGTTATACTTCGCAGCGTCTGTTATCAAGAAATAACAGACCGCATTCTACATTGGAATTCAACCAAGCCAAGTAAAAAATATATATATTTTAACGCAACGCATCAGCAAAAACAAGGTTATGAAACAGCAACTGTACGTTCACAACGCCGCCGACTTGAGCTGCAAAGAAGCTCTGGCCGCCCTGTCAAGGACGCTTGTCAAAAAGTACAGGGAAGCTTGTTGACGCTTGTTGAAAATGACAACGGTTGTTGATAGTGAGTGCGCGCGCGCAGATCTATTGTAACAGTACACAGTGATATTGTGAAAGCCGTGGCAAGAGACAAGCAGCTTCTTTATTACTATACCTGTGTGCTGTCTATTACAACTTCTGCTTAAACAGGTGGTTCCTATCATTATCGGATTAATTGCACAGTTTAACCATCACAGAGTGAAAGTTTATCATTTGCATGTCAGTTTAACAAGGGCGCGCTTGACAGGGCATATATAAGAACGAGCAGAGAGAGGGAGAGCCCCGGCCGCGCGCGCACTCACTCACTATTAATAATAATAATAATAATAGTTATTCTCGTCGTCAGACCGATATCACTCCTTTCACTGGTGACTTTGTGTGTGAGGCCACATAAATGTTACAACGCTGTCATTGTTGAAGTTATCACATTATAAAGTACAGTACTCGCTCCAGCCCTGCTCACTCGCTCTGTTTGGTTTCATTACAGTGTGCCCCTTAGCACTGGGAGCTCCCTCTGCTGTCCATAAGGTGCCTCTGCACACCAGCCATTTCAAACCCAACCTCCAGTATTTGGGCCCCGCCTCCTTATTTGCATACACTCCTCAATCCTCAATCCTCAAATGCCCAATCCTAAATCCCCAAATTCCCAATCCTAAATCCCCAAATCCCCAATCCTAAATCCTAAATGGCTAAATGATTAAATGCCCAATCCTAAATACCAAATTCCCAATCCTAAATCCCTAAATGCCCAATCCTAAATCTTAAAATGGCTAAATGACCAAATGCCCAATCCTAAATACCGAATGCCGAATCCTAACTACCAAATTAATTTTCGACTTAGACTTTTAGTTTTCGACTTAGACTTTTAGTTTCAAATTTAGACTTTTAGTTTTCGTTTAAGACTTTTAGTTTTAGACTTTTAGTTTTAAATCTGACCCAATAATCCCTCCATACTCACCGTCCAGCAGGTATGTCTGGATGTCGAAAGGTGTGCAGTCAGTGCCCACGCAGTACAACGGCTGGAGTGGAAACATGAGTTCCCTTTCAGTCGGGTAACGTTTGACTTAGTCGATCGTACCGACTGTATGGGATAACGCCTAGTGAGCCTGATCACTCTGATTACTCTTAAAATCAAGCCAACAAGCTTTGGCAGGTGCATAATCAACGCCCCGCCTTACCCTGCGGGTATAAACACGGAAGTGGATGCACCTACCAGTTGTTTTTCGCTGAGGAGCAGATCGTGCCCCAGTCAGCGGTGGTCCAGTAGAAGTGGCAAGGGGACTAAGTCTCCGTATAAAAACAACGTCTAAAATTTGTCTAAATTTGATTTTGAAAAGACGTCCACAACCGACCACATTTGGACTATAAATTACACGGAGGTCCCACGGACAACATTAGATGTCGAAAAAAGACGTCGCCTGGCATTACAAAACAAACCCTTCAGTGGACCGAAATTGGACATCCAAAACATCACTCCAACGTCACAGTGGGAAGGCCATGTGTTATATATGCTATAACCCAAATTTCAGGGCCCTGAGGTCCAACTCACCTGATTAGTAGCCCTGATAAAACAGCAACAACATTCGTCAGGTGGTTGGACATATGCTATACAGATGTTGATTACTGTTACCCTGTCACTACCTGTATTCATTAGTCTCTGATAAACTGCTTGTAACTTTGGAGATTTTGATTACCCAAAGGCACAACTTAAAGAGGTAGTTCACATTTCACCCACACAGTGTATTTGCTGTTCCATAATGTAGATCATCCAAATTTAAACCATAAAGTCTTTCCCTCTTGTTAAAATGAACACCTTACCGGGAGTGTGCTGCTCCAAAATAAATAAAGTGTATACACCTGCAAACAACATAATTTTGAGCAGCAACCCAGCTGATATATATATATTTTTTTTCTTTTAAATATGCAAAACAACACAAGGTGGTTTAGGATTCATTATACATTTGTAGAAATATGTATAAACCATTGATAAATCCCAAACCAATATGTGTGTTGTTGTGCGCACAACAGTCTTTCAGTTGCTTGCTTGCAGGTAGTACTTCATTCAATTTAGATCAGCACACTCATGGTGATTGTTCTTCTGACAGGGAACACACTGGGTCAACTTGATCTATTACACTTGCATGGACCAGAAAATCTATGGATAATCCGAACTATCACCTTAAATAAAATAAAGAGCCATGCTTACAGGAAGTTTGACGTTTACTAGGTCACAAAGACTTCAGTCTGTTTTATGAAGTTGGTGTATTTTAGACATTGAATTTCTTTTACCCAACACCACAACTGAAATCATACCAAATATGTCTAATGTTGCCTGTATCCTATTTTAGATGTTTAGCATGCTGACATTTGTGTTTTGGTTAGTAGACATGATGTGCAGTCAACAAAACTTCTAAACTTCTAAAAAATCTAATAATGGAATGTTGTGTTGTCTAGATGTTAACTTTGTGACATTGCTGGGTTTAGACCACCATACCTCACGACAATTTAGAAGTGAGATTGTGACCAACAACATATTTTAGTATTTTACATCAATATGATGTTAGCTTGAGACATTGGCACAAAGTTGGATTTTAGTCTCTTTAAAACACAACTTAAAACCAAGAAAATATCCAGGTGTAGGATGTTAGAATTTCATGTTTTGTGGATGTTAACATTGTTGTTTAGGAGACGTTGGGTTTTGGTCACCATACCTCATGACAAAATATAAGTATTTGACGTCAGTGTGACGTTGATTTGATACACTGGCTTGATGTTCTAAAACCAACAAAACATCAACATCTAATAATGTTAGAATTTGATGTTGTGTGGATGTTACCATAATGACATCAAGAAGACGTTGGGTTTTGGTCACCATACCTCACGACTAAATGTCAGTATTTGACGTCAATATGACGTTAAGGAGACCTTGGGTTTTGGTCATCATATACCTCATGACTAACTGTTATTTTTTTACGTCAGTAGGACGTTATCTTGAGACGTTGGCTTGCTGTTGTTGGTTAGTTAATATCACACCTAAAACCAACAAAACATCAATGTCTAATCATGTTAGAATTTGACCTTGTGTGAACGTTACCATTACAATGTTAAGTGCAACATGGAGCTTGAAGAAGCAAAGAAAAAAATTAAAACAGGAGAATTAACTTTGAGCAAGTTTGGAGGAAAATCGGAGGTATGGAAACATTTTAAACTAGTCGTGGGGAGTGACAACATATGTGTTGGCTTTGTCTCGTGCATTGAATGCGGCACGCTGCTCGCCTATGACAGCAAAAAAATGGGGACTTCGACGATGAACAGACACATGAAGCAGGCTTGCTATGACAGAAATTATGATAGTAGTCAGCCTCAGCCCTCAATGTCCTCTTTTGTTACTTTTCCAAGCATTCCCCTGAGGGCGAGGTAAGCCATCACAGAGAAATGCATTGAGTTTTGCTGCAGGGACATAAGGCCATTTTACGTTGTAAGTGGCCAGGGCTTCGAGCGGCTAGCTCAAGAATTAATCAATGTTGGTGCTACATAGGGTACTGTATCGGTCCAGTCCATTCTGCCTCACCATAGCACTGTTTCTAAGGCTTGCATAGAAAAGGCAGATGAGAGGAGGGAAGTTCTGGCACAGACGCTCAAAGATGCTCTGAAGAATGGAGACGTAGTGATGAGCACAGATATGTGGACTGATGACTACAAAAAGATAAGTTACATCGCAATAACATGCCATTATCTCACAGACGACTATAATTTAGTTGGTAAAACTCTCACCACCGCAATGTTTCCCGTGGAAGATGCTAAAACGGGCAAAAATATCAGTGTGCTTGCTGGTCAACAAATTTGGCCTCGACCCTAGCTCCCTCAGCCGAATAGTGTGGGTAACAGATGAAGGCAGCAACATAATCAAAGCCCTGGAACCATATAGGAGGCTTTCTTGTCTCGATCACCTAATTAATACTGTCCTTCGCCACGGTCTGCATGCCGACGCACTGTCCGAAAACGCGCCGGATATAGGGAGAGACCATATCTGCTGCAAAAGGACTTGTAAGATATCTAAAACAATCTGGCCTGGTTGCGCAGTTGTCAAAGACAGTGCTACAGATGGGGGAGACGCGATTCAGCACAGTGTACCTCACACTCAAGTCAGTGCAAGACATATACTCAGAGCTACGGGAGAAACTGGAGACCCGCGGTGAGGTTGAGCGCATCGAAAATATTGCACCTGACTTTTTGAGCTTTCTGGTCACATTTTTGGAGCCATTCTATAATGCCCAGAGAGAGTTGGAGGGTGACAAATATTCAACCATAAACCTGGTCTGCCTCTGGCTTGAGAGACTGAAGAGACATTGCCAGCCCTCTCCCACCGACTCACCGCAGCAAGCATTTGTGCGCCAGAGACATGCCGAGATCATAGTGCAAAAAATCAAGGTGAACATGCTGCACATAGTTGCTCTTTTCCTCTGGCCCAAATTCAACAAATTGAGGATGATGTCTCCTGTAGAGATAGCTGAAGTACATGCACACGTTCGCACCCTACTCTGTGGAGGAAGATACTGCGGCGGCTGACAGTGCAATGAGCAGTACTGGCTTCACACCACCAGCAGCCAGGCCCAGGAGAGACTCCAAATTTACTGAGAGGGAGAACCAAGACGATGATAACGAACCAGATGAGGATGAAGTGGCCATGTACAATTCACAGAAGCATGCCATGGATGACGACCGGGACCTACTGAAATGGTGGAAAGTGAACGGATTCGGTGTACCCAAAACTAGCCAGGCTGGCAAGATCTGTCCTCTGCATTCCAGCAAGCAGCAGCAGCAGCAGCAGCAGCAGCGAGCGGGTATTCAGCGCAGCTGGCCGAACGATAGAGCAGAGGAGGAGAAACCAGAAACTGTGGACGCAATCTTGTTCTTGCATGACAACATGTACAGCGGGGGAAATAAGTATTGAACACGTCATCAATTTTCTCAGTAAATATATTTCCAAAGGTCCTATTGACATGAAATTTTCAAATAAATTATATATATCAAATAAAAAATAAGTTCAGAAATTAAGTTATGTGTAATAATGTGAAATGACACAGGGAAAAAGTATTGAACACATGAAGAAAGGGAGGCGCAAAAAGGCATGGAAAGCCAAGACAACTGCTGAAAACTTACAGTAATTAAAAAGCAATCCAGCCCCCTGTCAGTGGAAATTAATAACAGCTGGTTCAGTCCCAAGTGATGGCCTACAAAAAGGTCTCATTGCCAAGGTGTCACACAAGACACATTTCACATTATTACACATAACTTAATTTCTGAACTTATTTTTGTTTGTTTCTTTGTATGTATGGCTTACTTGGGTTGTAACCAACATCTGGTGAAAATTTCATGTCAATAGCACCTTTGGAAATATATTTACTGAGAAAAATGATGACGTGTTCAATACTTATTTCCCCCGCTGTAGAACCATGTAAGTAGGCTATAGCTTTGTGATTAATATGGTATTATGATTACATATATAGCAGGCAGCCTTGGCCGAATCAAGATATGTTTTACTATGCACAAACAAATGCCTTTCAACTTACATGTGCAAAATTCAGAATTAAATGAATGTGCTGCAACTTGTACAAAAAGAGAGTCTGTAGTAGCCTACGTGTTTTAGCCATTGAATAAGCACATTTAGTTTCAAGTTTGTTAAGTTTTGTTTCGAAGAAAGCTTTTCTTTAAAGTGAATTTCGTTTAGTATAAATTGTATCTTAATTTTAATGCATTTTTCATCAACCAATTGCCTGGATTTAATACATAAAAAGCAATATAGCAGACAATATAATCATGACATGGAGTCGCCAGCGTGCCGCGGTCACTTACACTATTTGAAACTCGTAACACACACTGTCACCGAATTTACAAATGCACATCTTGCTTGTTGCTCACACACATATTATGTTGAAATAACAATATGTTGAAGTAACATTATTAATGTTATGTTATCCAAGATGGCGGCGCGAGTACATCGCGAGGCTCGCGGTCTCTCCAGATTCTGTAATTTAGCAGTATTTTTCTTGCTCATTTCGGGTCTGTTCGTCCAGAACAGTTATGCCTTAACATCGTACACCCATGGTGAGCTTTTGGATATTGGTTTGCGAATTTCCGACAGTTTTATGGACAACCTTCGACTCCTTCCTGAG
The DNA here is from genome assembly GCA_021464565.1 of Rutilus rutilus. Lineage (NCBI taxonomy): Eukaryota > Metazoa > Chordata > Actinopteri > Cypriniformes > Leuciscidae > Rutilus > Rutilus rutilus. The sequence goes on along the minus strand of JAJAQA010000006.1, from coordinate 3,718,461 downwards.
ATCGCCAGATCACCCGAGGCTATGCACTCTGCCCGGCCGGGCGGAAGTGCTCGCAGGCGCCGGCGAGATCGTAAACAAAGGCGGGGGAAGCGCGGAGGACTAAGAGCTAAGCTAAAGCTAACACCACACCGGCTCTCTTTACCCAGCATTTTCCTTGCCAATGTACGGTCGCTGTTGAACAAAATGGAGGAGATTCGACTCAACATCACATACAGCAAGAGACTTTTGAACTGTAATGTTCTAATTTTCACGGAAACATGGTTAAACAGCGGAATACCGGACAACGCTATTGAGCTAGCGGGACGCCATACATTCCGGGCGGATAGAACATTAGATGGCTCCGGTAAGACCAGAGGTGGTGGATTGTGCATTTACATTAACAAAGCTTGGTGCACAAACTCTGCTATTGTTGGGAGACATTGTTCAGCTAACCTTGAGTTTCTCATGGTTAAATGTAGACCGTTTTATCTACCGCGGGAGTTCACTTCCACTATTATAACTGCAGCCTATATTCCCCCGGATGCTGATGCCAAGTTTGCTATGAAAGAACTTCACGCAGCCATCAGTAAACAACAGACCGTTCACCCGGAAGCTGCGTTTATTGTTGCGGGTGATTTTAATCATTCAAACTTAAAGTCTGTGCTACCGAAATTTCACCAGCATGTTTCCTGTCACACCAGAGGAAACAAAACCTTAGACCATGTTTACACAAACATGGCTGAAGCTTACGTCGCGACACCCCTCCCCCACTTGGGACAGTCAGATCACCTTTCTTTGTTCCTCACCCCCAAATATGCACCTCTGATCAATCGCGTGAAGCCATCAGTGAAGACCATCAAGGTGTGGCCTGCGGGGGCAGATTTCTCACTCCAGGAAAGGTTTCTACACACAGACTGGAGTATGTTTGCTTCTCAAGCCACCAGTGGCTCTCACACGGACATTGACTGCTACACCTCCTCTGTACTGGATTATATTAATACCACCATTGACAGTGTTACAACCCAGAAGCAGATCACCACATACCCAAATCAGAAGCCATGGATGAACAGGGAAGTGCGACTCCTATTGAAGACACGCAATACTGCCTTCAGATCAGGAGATGCACAAGCCTATAGCACATCCAGAGCAAATCTGAAAAGGGGCATCAAAGAGGCCAAGCACTGCTACAAGCTTAAGATAGAGGGACACTTTTCCAACGCTGACCCTCGGCGCATGTGGCAGGGCATTCAGGCCATCAGTGACTACAAACCCTCTCACTCCACCCCCGCAGCCACTGATGTCAACTTCCTGAACGAGCTAAATGACTTTTATGCTCGCTTTGAAAGAGACAACAGAGAAACTGCCACCAAGCTCAAATCCTCAGCTGACCACCCACCGATCACACTCTCCTCCACAGATGTCTGCAATGCACTGAGCAGGATCAGCGCGCACAAGGCTGCTGGACCAGACAACATCCCTGGACGCGTACTCAGGGCATGTGCGGAGCAGCTCGCTGGGGTTTTTACAGACATTTTCAACCTGTCTCTTGCCCAAGCAGCTGTACCAACATGCTTTAAATGCACTTCCATTGTGCCAGTGCCAAAACACTCCAGCCCGAAGTGCCTTAATGACTACCGCCCTGTAGCACTCACACCCATCGTAATGAAGTGCTTTGAGCGGCTGGTCCTGGCACACCTAAAAGACTCTCTACCATCCACATTGGACTCACACCAGTTTGCCTACCGTAGCAATAGGAGCACAGAGGATGCAGTCTCCATGGCACTGCACTCTGTGCTCACACATCTGGACAATAAGAACACTTATGCACGCATGCTGTTTGTTGACTTCAGCTCAGCATTCAACACTGTCATCCCAACTAAGTTAATAGCCAAACTTGGAGACCTGGGCTTCAACACCTCCATGTGCAACTGGATTTTGGACTTCTTGACCAACAGACCCCAGAATGTTCGATCAGGCTCCAACTGCTCCACATCCATCACACTCAACACTGGTGTACCACAGGGCTGTGTGCTAAGCCCGTTCCTCTACTCCCTCTTCACCTCCGACTGCAAGCCTGTGTACGGATCTAATTCCATCGTCAAGTTTGCGGACGACACTACGGTGATTGGTCTCATCAGCAACAACGATGAGACTGCCTATAGGGAGGAGATCAAGCACCTGGCCACATGGTGCACCGAAAATAACCAGCTCCTCAACACCACCAAAACGAAGGAGCTCATCGTGGACTTCAGGAAAGTGTCAAGAGGCACACACGACACCATCCACATCAATGGAATGGCTGTTGAGCGTGTCTCCAGTTTCAAGTTCCTGGGGATCCACATCTCGGCGGACATGACCTGGACAACCAACACCTCCAGCCTGGTCAAGAAGGCTCACCAGCGCCTCTTCTTCCTGAGGACACTGAGGAAGAATCAGCTTTCCTCCACTATCCTGGTGAACTTCTATCGCTGTGCAATAGAAAGCATCCTGACCAACTGTGCTACAGTGTGGTATGGGAGCTGTTCTGTTGCAGAGCGCAAGGCACTGCAGCGGGTGGTGAAAACCGCCCAGCGCATCACTGGGACTCCACTACCTGCCATCGAGCACATCCAGAGGAAACGCTGTCTGCATCGAGCTCGCAGCATCCTTAAGGACTCCTCTCACCCAGCCCACATACTGTTTTCTCTCCTGCCCTCCGGCAGGCGTTTCAGGTGCCTCCGGACCAGGACCAGCAGACTAAAGAACAGTTTTTTCCCCAGAGCTGTCTCTTTATTAAACTCTAACCCTCATTGATCCCACTCCCCTCATATACTGATTGACTCGGCTCTCCCTCCTCACACCTGCCTCCATTTTGTTATTTGCAATACTATAATGTTCATTTGCACTGCTGACTGTATTACAGTAACAACTGTTTACATATGCATCTTGCACTACTACCTTGACTGGAATATGCTCAATTTGCACTGCCGACTGTTTATTTACAGTACCGACTGTTTATATATACATTGCAATATCGTACCTTAACTGTAATATGCAATTACTTTCCACTGCACTTTCACTCGGATAGCTTCTGTCCAAACTTTATTTGCACTACTTTAAATCCATTGTTATACTGCTCATTAGCCTAACTTATACATATATCTATTTGTTAAACTCTGTTTATAGTAATAGCCATCTGTATATTATGCTCACATTCTGTTTATAGTAACAGCCATCTGTATATATATTCATAGTACATATCTATCTGTAAAATTCTGTTTATAGTAACAGCCATCTGTATATTATATTCAGTACATATCTATCTGTAAACATTCTGTTTATAGTAATAGCCATCTGTATATTATTATATTCAGTACATATCTAGCTGTAAACTCTGTTCACAGTAATAGTTATCTGTATATTATATTCATAGGACAATCTATCTGTAAATTTTTGTTTATAATAGTATTCAACTCTATATTTATTCAGTACATATCCATGTTCTGCACTTATGGAACCACTGTATATCCTGCACTTGCTGCTATTGCACTTCTGGTTAGACCTAAACTGCATTTCGTTGCCTTGTACCTGTACTTGTGTAATGACAATAAAGTTGAATCTAATCTAATCTAATAATAATTAATCTTTAAGAATATTTGATTGAATGCTGAATGTTGTGCTTGTTCAATTTAATAAAATTAAAACTTTAATTGTGATAATTAAAATAATTGAATATTAAATATTGAGTGGCCAATTTTTGCTCATTTTTTTATATTATTTATATAATATATATAACTGCGCAGCTCCCCCCTGTAGCCTAAATGATCTAGCACAGCAGCACCTGCGTAAAAAAAATTCTGGCGCCGCCCCTGGTTATAATGGCCCACATATTTAAAATGGTCGGGTTTAAATTGGGCTCGGGCTCATAATTACAGTGAACATGTCGGGCCGGGCCGGGCCGGGCTCGGACACAACGTGCTCGGGCTCGGGTAGGGTCGGGCATGATTTGTTGGACCCGATCTAAGCTCTACTGGGTACCACAAGAAAGAATGTGAGGATTTATTTTGTATGCATGCAAATTGTATAATATCCAAGGTAAACATTTCTAGTAACTATGCAGTTAATTCTTACTGTATTTTCAGATATGTGTCACTAATAAAAAAAAACAATAATAAATAATTTAATGAGAAGGCTTATATTAACCTATTAAAATGTTGCTTACATCTACCTTGTAAATATATTTTTTGCTATTTTATTAAAAAGTTTTCACATGTAAATCAACAACAATTACAATTTTAACAATATTTCAAGTGTAATCTTTCTTTGTAAAAAGTATACATTTTATCATACGTATTTCAAAGTTAAGGATTCATTAGTTTGAATATTGGAAAAAACACTATAATAACATCTTAGTTGATAATTCAATATACCTACTTTATTTTTGACAAAACATCACATACTATATATTTAACATGAGCAGAAATTGGCAAACAAAAGCTTATTTGATGTGACAGTAGTCTTTTTACAGTAAAAACTTTATAATCTATCCAAAACTCAACGAAATCTTGTCTAAACATTCATATTTCGTCTGTAACATATCGTTTTTATGATATATTAGCATATAAATGTTAATTTGCAGTTTAATACGTTGCTTACACAAACACTGCATGAAAATTGGGATTTCCAACCCCGTAAACGGCCGCAAATCTCCCTAATTTTCGGCAGTTAACGACAATTTACAGCCTGTGAACGTCGCGTTCGTCTGTGCCGAATATTGTCGGAAACGAACCATGACGTATGCAGAGCGCTCGCGCCGGAGGTGTGAATGGCTATACCATATGAATAGCAGCTCCCGCCAGAGAAAGGCTTGAATTTCCTCACTCACTATTGGTTGAACCCACGTGGTTTAAACAAGAAAAATCACTCGTGATTGGTTGGCAGATCTGTTACTATTGGTCACCCTCGCTCATTAAAAATTCAAAAAATTATAATATTCATATAAATAATAATATATAAATTATTTTTTTATATTCATAATATGCTATTCTGTGGTATATTCATGTCATTGTTAACCTATGGACTACACTATTATTACCATCAAGGACATGAATTTATAAAGGAATGGAAAATTTGCCAGGGACATGCTGTTTATTCAAAGAAAGAGCTTTATTAGCACAGACACAAAACAATATACACCTATGTACAAAGCATAGATCATCTGCACACACAACAAATTGGAAGCTCAGTGTCTGTTTTCATCTTCGGAGCTGTAGTAGGTGACTAGCGGCGTTCTCTCTGAATTCGATCCACTTTGAAAACGTCTGTGGTGCGTTGCCCTGTATTTAGGAGTCGCCTCTAATCTCGACTGCAGCGTAGCACAGAGCTCTGTGAGCTCCTGGCTGGTGGTTGAACTTCATCGGACATCAGATCTATGGTGGCGCACTTCCAAATGCCCACGTCATCCTCACCTAGCACACCGTCTCGCTTCTAGCAGCTGTAAAACAACCAATACAGACAATCAGTACTGTGATGCACTGTGTATGGACACAAAACATCTATTAATACACGTGAAAAATAGTCACATTGACTAAAAATCTTACCCTCTTTCTTCTCGCTCGACTCCGAGCTGAACTCTTCACAGCTTCGGCCTGCAATGCCAGATCTGGTTGTTAGTACGCAGGAGCTTCAGGTACAGTCTCGTAGTATGTCTTACAGGCAGCTGGAAAACAATTAAATGAGACTGATATGAATAAAAACAACGCAAGTCACAGTAAAATGAAACAAGGAGAAAATAGTAAAAGTTACTTACAATGTCGTCATGATCAGCGTCATGAAAATCTGGACTTGCAGACATAGCTCTGAGTAAATGTGAGGTTACGCCCTCGTTATGAGGCGAGGTTACTCTGTGGAAACAAAATGTATGATTAAGATCGTAAACTATAACAGATCTATTTTCTTATACAAGAGAATGAAAGCATATTCTTTGAATCTTACCTTTAAAATGTTTGTAAGTTTTTATGAAAGAAAAAAAATAAAAGAATGTAAGATTTTTTTTTTTTTTTTTTTTACCTTGATCCAGTTTGTAGCGCCCACAATTTGTCTCTGAGTTGTGAAGATGGCATACTGCTTCCTGTAAATTACAGGATTATTTACAATTATTAAACAAATAATAGCCATCAATCCCATGACCTCTTGCTTTATGATGAAATCATGAAAAACAGAATATTCTTACATTTCACAAGGCCTGACAAAATACAGCTGCAGGTAACTAGCGGCATTCTGTCTGAATTCGGTCCATTTTGCAGACGTCTGTGGTGCGTTGCTCTGTACTTTGGAGTCGACTCTAATCTCGACTGCAGCGTGGTACAGAGCTCGGTGAGCTCCTGGCTGCGACAGGACGGAGGTCGCACAATCCATCCAGACACCCCGCCGACGATGCCGTCTTCCTCATCAGACATCAGGTCTATGGTAGCACACTTCCGAAGGCCCACCTCATCCTCAGCTAGCACACTCTGTCTCGCTTTTAGCAGCTGTTAAAACCAATAAAGACAATCAGTACTGCCCAATGCACTGCGTATGGACAACACACATCTATTAATGCACCTGAAAAATAGTCACATTGACCAAAAACGAATCTAATCTAATAAATCTTACCGTCTTTCTTCTCGCTCGACTCTGAGCTGAATTCACCACAGCTTCCGCCTGCAATGCAAGATCTGGTTGTTTGTACCTGAAGCTCCTGCGCACTGTCGTGTAATATGTCTTAAAGGCAGCTGGAAAACAATTAATTGAGAGTGATATTAATAAGAACAACATAAGTCACAGTAAAATTAATAAGAACAACATAAGTCACAGTAAAATTAAACAAAGGAGAAAAAAATGCAACCGGGTGAAATTGAAGAAATACACACCGGAAGCAAACTATGCTTTTTGAAATTGGGGTTTTATTCTGACTGCTGTTTAAAATAAGTGACAGCGGTCAATGGAAGCACAATTAAACAGATAAAAGTCTGATTAAGAAAAAAGTTTGCCTTGTTCGAAGAGATTTCACAAGAAAAAAAATTGATTTCACTAGTTAACCCTCTGGGGACCAAAAACGCGCCCGCGCGTTTTGCTCGTTTTTTTTTTTAGCAATGAAAAATAAACACTAAATGCTCTGTTAATTTTGATCTTTCATTTTCGTGTAATACATCAATCGATCCTGTTCAGTTTCAATTTTTTTTCTGTATACTCACAATAAAAATAAAGTGTTTTGCTTTTTGACAAATAAAGAAAAACTAACATGATGCGATTTCTGCCTTCTCTCTGTCAGTAAACTCCCATTTGAAACGCGTTCGAAAATGATCTATAACTCCGCGAAAATTCAGTCAGACAGGCAAACAGACCCACGGGCATAAAGCTTGAGATCGCAGCTTTTAAATGAAGTAATTTATATAAAAAACAAATATTCTCAGCTTCTGTAATCTGTATAAAAAGAGAGCGACTCCAGTCGAGCTCATTAGGAGCCATTCAAAAGTAATTTGACCACGCCCCGGAGAGCGCATGCTATTCAAACGCAAATTCTGAGAACCATTTCAGTCTGTGAAACGCCCACATCAGCTGTAAACAAAGAGGCATAATATAGCCTACCTTATGGAGAAAAATTTCCGTGCTGATACAGGGCTCGAAATTAACTTTTTTACTTGGTAGCACTGGTGCTCCCAACTTCAAAAAGTTAGGAGCACCAGCAAAAATTTTGGAGCACCCACCAAAAATTAAGGAGCACCACAACTACAAATGATATATTAACAGATTTTATTTCATCCTGTGGCCAAGATTTGAAATTTGGTCTTCTGGCTCTATATCATCTCACCCCGATGATATTGGCACATGATTTGTCATTTGACATAAATTAAGTGAAGGCAAGCTCTTCTTTGGCGATGGTGTATGCGGTGTTATATTCATAGACAGTATGGTTATATTTGACGTATCCTGCTGATTAAAAGCCTTAATAATTGAACCTGATGAACCTGATTTGTTTGCCACACACCTGTCCCTGCATTTTTTGCTTGGCACTTGGCACTCTATTGCTATTAATATGCTGTATTTAATCAATAATTTAATAATTATTAATTTATAATTTAATTATAAATTTATAATGATTTATAAATTTAATAATTTAAATTAATTTAAATTAATTTAAATTTAATTAATTTAATTAATATGCTTTGTTAATCTTAGTTAAAAAAAATACAGCTGTTCATTGTTCATTAATGTTACTTCACACAGTGCATTACTATGTTAACAAATAAAAAATAAATAAATAATTCAATAATGTAGGCTATTAGTAGCCCAAATGTTGAAATTAACATTAACAATGGTTAACAAATTAACAAAATGCAGTTTATTAATAGTACATGTTAACTGTGTTAACTAGAATTTAATAAGTGGAACATTATTGTAAAGTGGTACCGATTTGTTATACACCGATTCAAACGTCTCGTGAGTGTTTTGGACAGATCAGTTGTTTTAACCATTCATTAAAGTGAATCGGTTCAAATGAGTCATTAGTTCGCGAATCGGACGTGTCATTAGTGGACGTGTAGCATACGGGAAGCGTTGTGTGATTATCCCGGTAGTTTATTTTTTAGCACAATTCACACTCCACGGTAATTTAGGAGAAAAAAAATCTCCGAATGCTCCACGTGAAACTTCGGTCTTCCACCCTTTTTCTATCGTGTCAAATGATTTTGATTAATATGCGCGAGGGAGAGAGAGCAAGACAGCGCGCGCGCGGCCGGGGCTTTCTCTCGTCAAGCGCAGCAGTCACGCACCGATCAAAAGGCTTTGGCGGCCGCCAAAAAAAATCAATGCAGGAAAAACCCCGGGATTGGTTATATAGCGTTGGATAGAATGACGGTCCGGCCATCGCGTATCACTATCAGCGCACATAAGGTACACACTGTGAAGTCATTTACAAACGTTTTTTAGAGAAATGAAAACAGGTCGCACCACAACCATTATTTGAACTCGCACAAATGCTCCCAAATATATTTTTAGGTCGCACAGATTAAATTTCAGGAGCATATGCGACCAAAATGGTCGCAATTTCGAGCCTTGTGATATGAGGAGCAATATGAGGAGCAGATCCCGCTGAGGAGTGAGGTAGGCTAAGTTATCCTTTCTCAAGTGTTAATGTGGAATAACGTTATGGAATAACGTTGTAGGCCTATGTAAACAAAAAGATGAATCGCGTTTCTATAATATGAATCGCGTTTCTGTGAGATGAATGAAGGGTACATATTTGTAAAGACTGTTTAGCCTAAATATGAATCGCGTTTCTGTGAGATGAATGAAGGGTACATATTTGTAAAGACTGTTTAGCCTAAATATGAATCGCGCGTCTGTGTGTGAAAGAATAAACTGCTTTGCTATAGCCTACTGAGATGAGTAAAAATCGACTGAAATATGTTGAAATAAAATGTATTTGTATAAGCAACGTATTAAACTGCAAATTAACATTTATAGGCTATGCCCTAATATTTCATAAAAACAACGTTACAGTCAGGCGAAGTATGAAAGACAATATTTTGTTGACTAGATTTGGGTACAGTTTTTACTGTAGAATATACTGTCACATCAAATAAGCTTTTCTGCTCATATAGATATATATATATATATATATATATATATATATATAAAAATACTATTTTGTCAAAAATAAAGTCATAGACTAAGATGTTCCAATGTTGGCTATATTCAAACTAATGAATACATATGATAAAATGTAGGCCTATAATCTTTTTTTTTTTTTTTACAAAGAAAGAGTACTTTTTTGCAGAAATATTGCTGAAATTGTAATTATTGTTGTAATTGTAACCTTTTTAATAAAATAGCAAAACATATTTACAAGATAGATGTAAGCAAAATCTTAAATGGTCAATATAAGTCTTCTTCAAAATATATATTTTGTCCTTGCATTGTGGCTCAGTCAGTGTCACACCTGAATGAATGGCTAATTATGCAGAGTCATTATCCAGAGTGGGTGGGACTAAGGTGTAAACTACTCCTCCCCCTCGCATATTGGCTTTCCAAGCAAAACCTGTTTTACACCATTTAAATCAATGTATTTTTTTTTGTGAACGATAAAGCAAGACTATTTTCACATAATTTTGAAGCTAGAACTCGAAGAGACAACATCCATTAGTCAAAAGTCTTGTGGGCACATATTTTGCATGAGTTTTGTGGTCTTATTTCAGCAACTTTCATTTTTATTTTTTTAAATAACCACGCATAAACATTATTCTCTTAAAAATACAAACATCTACATACATGTTGCTCGCATATTATGGTAGGCCTGTTTGTGCTATATAGAGTGAATTTACACCTTTGCCATTAACATGTTTATAAATAACTGAAAAAAGCACAAATGTCAGAGCATGTCAGAACATCTCAAGGACCCCAAAAACAGCTTGGTCCCCAGAGGGTTAAACAAAAAACAAAAAAACAAAAAAAAAGAAATTGTAGAAACATACAGTTTACAGTAAATTTGAAGATGACAATCAAATGTCACAAAAAGCTTAACTAGTGGATCAATGCCCAAATCCACAGAATACTTAACTCAATTCAAACTGAAATGCAGTGTAATACACTGCAACTGGTCAGATTTAAATTGATTTCTCCAAACCAAAATATGTTACAATTAAATACGATAACACAAACTGGAATACGGCAGTGCCTGAGGTAACTTAGGCCTAAGTTACAAAAGAAATAAAAGCACTTTAACAAAGCCACAACCCACGTTTAATCATGCCATGCGGAACCAGAAATATGCATTTAACCATAAAGTTATACTGTATAATCACAGAATATAGATTCAACTCATTAACAGATTTATCAAATAAACATGCCATCAGTAATTTCCCCCATAAACCATAAAACGTACATACCCAATCCTTTACCGTCCGATCACCACGAGGTTCCCTCGTCACACATGCGCTCCAAATAAATCTATAAACAAAAATGTACACATCAAATGTTCTTTTAACTTCGCTTCATAACTTATTTGTGCATATTAAAGATATTGGAGTAATATTTACCAAGAAAGAAGAACGTATAACACAGAATCCGATCGATGCACGCACCGTCATGGAGCTCTCCTGAACAATGAAAAATGGCTGCCGTTCTCTGGTCGCGCGCACGCGTCCAGCACAAGTGAATAGTATCGCGAGAAGAGAGGGATTTCTTAAAGGGGCCACATACATTTTTAATGCAAAATAGAAACGAGGTACATTTTATGTAAACAACTCTAATCGTAGTTGTAACTCTATATGTACAGTAGGCATAATTCTTGTCATTGCGTATGTGTATGCAGCATGAGTCAAATACAATCTTCTGTTCGTGTTGTATTATGCACAGTGGTTGGGCTCTAAGAGATTGTGATGCTGTTTGCATGGAATGCACATTTTACCTTTGTGGCAAAGCCTGATTGAAATTAATTGTTGAAATAAATGGTTTTGTGTCTTTTTTACATAACATTGGCTATTGCTAATGACACATAGTAACTAATCTAGCTACTTTCATTAAATATATCAATTTAAGCTAAAATGTAAGAGGGTCATTCTATGAAAATGTCCATTTTTCTGTCCCTAGCCTTTACAGAAATATTACACTTAAAAAACACTTTAGGGTTACAATTTCTTTACATTTTAAAATAAAACAATATGTTATTTGAACAAATACACCCTCTTGAGCCATCAATGTGGCAATATTTGATTTTTATGAATTATATAGAATTTCAAGCACCACAGAAGTGCTCGTCCCCACAGTCATGTACAGAGGGAAAATGCTTTATTTTGAGGTCAATAACAGATTTTTACACCATTTAAAATACAATAATGTATACATAACTATCAAATATATTATGTAATAATAATAATAATAACTTTAATTTATATAGCGCCTTTCACAAAGCCCAAGGACGCTTAACAAACAGCAAAGAGGTGGGGGGGGGGGGGGGGGGGATAAAGGGGAGTAAAACCAGGGCAGCTATAGCCCATATGCCTCAGCGAAGAGGTGTGTTTTAAGCTGTTCTTTGAAAGTTGCCAGGGTAGGTGCAGAGCGGATGGCATGAGGAAGTTTGTTCCAGAGTGATGGTGCACCCACACAGAACGCTCTATCACCAAACGTCCGTAGCCTGGATTTAGGGACAGCGAGCAGGTCCTTGTCTGAGGACCGCAGAGACCGAGCTTGATTGTAGGGGTGGAGTAGATCAGAGAGATACTGGGGTGCAAGTCCATGGAGCGATTTGTATGTCAGGAGGAGGATTTTATATTTGATCCGTGATTTAACTGGGAGCCAATGAAGCTTCTTCAAGATTAGAGTGATGTGAGATCCGAGTTTAGTGTGGGTAAGCATCCTAGCAGCAGAGTTCTGTACGTACTGGAGTCTGTCAGTAGCTTTGCTGGGCAGACCAAGCAGGATACCATTGCAGTAATCCAGTCTGGTAGTGATGAAAGAGTGGATGAGGGTCTCAGCTACAGAGTTGGAGAGGCATTGTCGGAGTCTAGAAATGTTCTTGAGATGGAAAAATGCTGTTTTAGTTATGTTTTTGATGTGTTGCAGGTAGGAGAGAGTGGAGTCCATGATGACGCCCAGGTTGCGTATTTGGGAAGATGCTGATATTGAACAGCCATCCACATCCAGTATAAAGTCATCAACTTTTTAAAGAAGTGACTGTGGAGCAAACACCATGAGTTCAGTTTTGTCTTTGTTGAGTTTGAGGAAATTACTGTCCAGCCAGAGCTTTATGTCCTTCAGGCAGTTGATAAGTGTCAATGGTGGAAGAGGAGTGGAAGGCTTAGTACTGATGTAGAGCTGGGTATCATCAGCATAACAATGGAAATGTAATCCATGCTTCCGGATGATCGACCCAAGAGGTAACAAATAGACATTGAATAGTAGTGGGCCAAGCACCGATCCTTGTGGCACGCCATGTGAGACTGGCACCAGTTCTGAGCAAATATCCTTAATGGTGATGGTTGCCTGTTGGTGAGATAGGATTTAAACCAGGAATACACAGTACCAGTGAGGCCAATGAGATTTAAAAGTCGAGTGAGAAGAATGGAATGGGAGACCGTATCAAAGGCAGCAGAGAGGTCAAGAAGTATTAAGATGCAGACATTCCCAGAATCAACTGCCATGAGCAGATCATTTGTGATTTTAATTAAGGCAGTTTCCGTACTGTGCTGTGTTTTGAAACCAGATTGAAATGGCTCGTAGAGGTTGTGTTGCAGCATATGATCGTTAAGTTGGGAAGCCACGACCTTTTCCAATAACTTGCTGATGAATGGTAAGTTAGAGATTGGGCGGTAGTGGCTTGGATCATCTTGGTTCAGGCCAGGCTTTTTAAGTGTAGGGATCACTGCAGCAATTTTAAAGCTGGTGGGGACCACACCGGAAAACAACGAGGTGTTGATGATGTTGACAAGGGTGGGAGCCAGAGTTGGAAGACATGCCTTAACCAGTGCAGTCGGCATTGGATCCTGTTTGCTGGTTGTAGCCTTTGCCTTTGACACCAGCTCAAGAACTTGAGCTGTGTTTAGCATGGAGAAAGATGAAAGGGAGTCCTCCAGCGTGAAGGCAATAGTGAGGTTTGTGTCAAGCAGCGGTAGTGTCGTTGAATGAATCGGGCTGCACTGCTGCAATTGCTGGTGGATAGATTCTACCTTCCCCTGGAAGTAATCCTGGAATCTGGAGCATAAGCCAGGAACGTCAGATGGCAGAAGCGTGTCAGGTGGGCAGAGTAGGCGATTGATGGTGGAAAAGAGTTGTTTAGGTTGATTTTGTTGGTTGCCGATGAGTGTAGAAAAATAGTCGTTTTTGGCCTTGGACAGAGCATCTTTGTAGCTCTTAACATGGTCGTTGTAGGCTTCCCGGTGGACAGTGAGGCCAGTTTTTTTATGATACCTCTCCAGCCTCCGTCCTGTGGCCTTCATAAGGCGGAGTTCAGCAGTAAACCAGGGAGCAGGGCAGGAGAAGGAGACAGATCGAGTGATGAGAGGGGCAACAGAATCCAGACTACGCAACAAGGCCAGGTTATAGTCATTAACCAAGTCATCGACTGTACAGTTTGAAGGATAGCTGATCAGATGGCCTTCAAGGATGTTTGATAAGTTTTGAATGGATACTTGTTTGATGTTTCGATATGTAATGATCCTTTTCGCACACTTCCTGTTTGTGCTGTGAACAGTAACAGAGAACATGACTGCATAATGATCAGAAACAGCCAGGTCCATAGTTTGTAGATGGGTTGGGGTTATACCAGAGGAACATACCAAGTCCAGTGTATGACCTTTAGTATGTGTGGGGCCAATTACATTTTGTGTAAAATTAAAGCAGTCCAGTAATGACAAAAAGTCTGTAGCATAGGCATTTTTGGAGTCAACATGAATGTTAAAGTCTCCAAGTAAGATGGTTGCTGGACAGGTTGGGCAGATCAGAGCAAGAAGGTCAGAGAGCTCAGGCAGGAAGCTAGTGGATGCTTTAGGCGGGCGATAGATAAGAACCACTTGTAGCTGCAGAGACCCAGATAGAGCAAAGTGAATGCACTCAAATGAATTGGCATGTTCTGGAATTTCTTGTATCTTGAAATCAGCATGATGTATGACAGCCAGTCCCCCACCACGTCCAGAACTACGAGGCCTTTGAATGTATCTATAGCCTTGGGGGGTAGCTTGGTTAAGTGCAAGAAAATCCATTTGATTCTGCCAGGTCTCAGTTAGACAGAGAAAATCAAGTTTCTTGTCAATTATAATGTCATGAATGAGTGGTGCTTTGTTATTCAGTGAGCGAGTGTTCAGTAGCATAAATGAGACAGACATCAGAACAGAAGCATTAGAATGAGAGATGACGTCATCAACAGCCCGTTCTATGGGCCATAGGTTGAAGAAGTGTAGGCGCGGCTCGTTCTGATGACGTCGTCGCTGAGTAGTGAGAGACCGAAGAACAGGAATAGCTTGTGATGTCTCCATGTAAACAAACTTATGTCGCGCAGCCCTGTGCACATAGCGAGGGCGGCGTAAAAGATGGAGAGATTTAATCACCTCAAGGCTGGCAGTACTCGGTACGATGTGAGAGTTGAGATTCTTGAGTTCCATAACGCAATATCTGAGGAAAGCCATGATGGCCAGGAGACCACTAGCTTGCCGCTAGCGTTAGCTCAACTTACAAGTTAGCTTAACTTACAAGCCACAAAACCATCCACCAGAAAGTAACACGTCCGAACTTTAACAGAGAACACCAAAGGGAATCAAGCCATTACCAGAGGTAAAAATTACTGCCATTGACCGAGATGAATTACTGCTGTTAGCAGTTGCTGTTAGCAGTTTTAGAATCATCAGAAAGTAGCCAAGATTGATAAAATAGCCTGTCCGTTGTAGCAGGAGCTTGAAATAACAGAAGAATAATCGCAGAATAGCTGGAGTTTAGCGATTTTTTGTTTGTGAGCATGAGAAGCGGCGACATACACGCCAGCGTCCTCTCACCGTAAATGATATATATAAAAAAAATGCAGAATACATATTATAAAATTTATAATGAAAGTAGTGGTCCCCTGGAGTTGTGTCACTGGTGTTACCGTTAAACAAAAATCTCTTATTTTGAAATAAAAATCACACTGCTATAGCTTATGTTTGTATGCAGGCCTACGGAATTTATATTCACAATACTTAATAACTAATATTATTTTATTGCATTTATATTAGTTGTTTGAAGAGTTACAAAAAAGCTGTCGGTCTTAACACAAGTTTCAGCCGGCAAGTCGGTCGGACTAAAAGGGGGAACAAATAAATAATTGGGTCGGTAGGCTACTAAACTGACAGGGTCGGTCGGGTTACGGCAAACAAGAATATTTTTAAGGATGGCCTTAGACTATTGTAACTCACTTTATTTTGGGCTATCTCAGGCCTCTCTCTCTCATCTACAGCTAGTTCAAAACACAGCGGCTAGACTTCTCACCAGGACACGCAAATATGAGTCGATCACCCCTATTTTATTCAAACTCCACTGGCTACCTGTCACATTCAGGATTGATTTTAAAATTTTACTATTTGTGTATAAAGCTCTTAACAAACCGGCCCCCCAATATCTGACCAATCTCCGCTGCCCGTACACTCCATCTCGTACTTTGAGATCCAGTGATCACTGTCTTCTCATCGTGCCCAGATCCAGACTTAAAAAACGAGGCGACTGCACTTTTGCGACTGCAGGCCCAAAACTTTGGAACAGTCTACCCCTCTATATCAGACTAGCTCCCTCAATTTCCATCTTCAAAACATCCTTGAAAACTTTTAATACCCCTTGACACAACTATTGTTTTTTTTTTTAATTGTCCTGTTTCTGCCCTGCATTTTATCTATTGCCCTGTACAGCACTTTGGTCAGCCTTGGCTGTTTTTAATTTTGCGTTATAAATAAATATTGTATATTTTTTAGAATTAAGTTAATACCTTTGAGTCACCTGGGATAAAACTCCCCCTGCTACCCTCATTTGCATTTGTAAAGCTCACAGCAGTCTCATTTACATGTTAACCCTCTGGGGTCTGAGAGGTTTTTGGGGTCCTTGAGATGTTCTGACATGCCCTGACATTTGTGCTTTTTTCAGTTGCTTATAAACATATTAATGGCAAAGGTGTAAATTCACTCTATTTAGCACAAACAGGGCTACCATAATATGTGACCAACTTGCATGTACATGTTTGTATTTTTGAGAGAATAATGTTTATGCATGGTTTTTTAAAAAACAAAAAACTAAAGTTTCTGAAATAAGGCCATAAAACACATTCTAAATATATGTAAATAAGACTTTTGACTAATGGATGTCATTGCCTACTGTTTTTTCTTCAGAATTATGTGAAAATCATCCTGCCTAATCATTCACATAACACAATACATTGATTTAAATCTTGTAAAACACTTTTTGTTTGGAAAGGCCATATGCGGGTGGGCGTGATTCACACCTGCAGAGTCAATGGGGCCCGCATAATGAGGCTGCATACGTAATGAGCCTTTCATTCAGGTGTGTGACTGAGCCACAAGAATGCAAGGACAATATATAACTGGTTTGTTGTTTTTTCCACAAATTTTGCTTGCAAATTGTACAATATCCAAGGTAAACATTTCTAGTAATTGTGCAGTTAATTGTTCTCATACTGTCAGATTTGGAATATATTCTCTTCCCAAATGTGTCACTAATAAAGCATAATACAGTCTAAATGTATGTGAAAGTGTGAATATGTGAAAAGAAAGTTTACATTTGACAATTCTCACTGAATAATGTGTAGCTTGTTTTAGCCTTTTGAATTGTGATTCATTTAAAAATGTCATTCCCTGAAATTTTCCAATACTTTGGTGAGCTACAAGACTTTTTTGCAACAGTTGGTCATACTCCAAACAAGATAAACAATTTGGAGTCTACATCACGTTATCTCGAGGATCATATTTCCATTCTTGCAACATTCTTAGCGCTTATGGGCAGTCATGTTCAACAAAATGTTGCTGAAAGAACATTATGCATCATTCTCGAAGGAATTTATGAATCTTATGAATTCACTCTTCCGCGATGAAATAGTGAATTCATTTCTTCATCAGTAGAACGATGTTGAGTATGGTTGCCAGTATTTTGGCCCGTACACGCATTCGCCAGGGTGTTAATTAGATGATCGTTACTTAAAATTGCTGCTACTAAATTTCGTGCGGACTCGCTCATTGTTCAAAATGTGTATAAAAAATAGTAGATGAATAACACAAGATGGCGCTGATAGCATCAGATTTTCATTCCATATATTCAGACATTCGTTTTATATATTGAGACTTTCATTCTATATATATATTGAGACTTTCATTCTATATATATATATATATATATATATATATATTCAGACTTTCATTCTATATATTCAGACATTCATTCTATATATGCAGACTTTCATTTTATATATTCAGACATTCATTCTATATATTCAGACTTTCATTCTATATATTCAGACTTTCATTCTATATATATTCAGACTTTCATTCTATATATATATATTCAGACTTTCATTTTATATATTCAGACTTTCATTCCATATATATTCAGACATTCGTTTTATATATTCAGACATTCATTCTATATATTCAGACTTCATATTATAAATATAATAATTTCCTGAACGGCTTGCCATAACATATATATATATATATATATATATATATATATATATATATATATATATATATATATATATATATATATTAAGGTTATACAATTACAACAACATTTAAAATTGTAACAGTATTTCCAGTGTAATCTTTCTTTGTATTCGCGATTCATATTAAAACAGTATTTTTGCCAGCTGTAGTAGCTCCACAACAGCGCGCATCTGTGCGTTCATTCATTCCGATTAGAACAAAGCAAACAGAACTGACCTATTCCTCAGCGGGATCCGTTTGCTCCTCGAAATGATACTTCCAGAACTTCTGAGGTACATTTTTGCAGGATTATTATCAAGATAGTATTATTCCTCACAGCATCGTAAAGTACATACGTCTGAAAGTGAACTCGCGGTGTGTGTTATCCAGCTGATGTGGGCGTTTCACAGGTTTGTATGGATCGGCTTACATTTGCGTTTGAATAGCGCGCGCTCTCCGTGGGCGGAGCACATTATAACGTAATTAGCTGAGATGAGAACGACTGACATCTCTCTCTTTGCATACATATTACATAAACTGTGAATATTTGTTTTTTATAAAAATTACTTCATTTAAAAGGAGAGAATTCAAGCTTCATGTCTGTATGCCTGTATGCCTGTTTGACTGAGTATTCGCTGAGTTATGGTTAATTTTCGGACGCGTTTCAGAATGGACTACACTGAAAGAGAGGAGGCAGAACTCGCTTCGTTTTTATTTTTCTTTATTTGGCAAAAAGCACAACACTTTGTTTTTATTGTGAGTATACACAAAAATAATACACATTTAACAGAATCTATTGATGTATGAAACTCCAATGAAAAATCAAAGTCAACAGAGTATTCATGAGTTTCTTTTACACTGATAAAAAAAAAGCGAGCTGGTATCGCCGGCGATACCGCCGACCTCAGGGGGTTAAAGCATTAGAGGGAGGGGGGTCACGGGGCAAGCAAGTCCCACGTCAATTTCCGACAATTTCCGACAGTTTGCAGTGTTGCCTGCAAATTGCTGTTTGCAGTCGTAAACCTGAACTTCCACGACAATCTACAGCGCCGGTAACTGTCGAAAATCCCACTTTTCATGCAGTGAAAGACATTTTATTTCAACATATTTCAGTCGATTTTTACTCATCTCAGTATAGCAATATAGTTTGGTAAAAGCTAAACTAGTAGATGTGTTCATGTAAAAATAACATGTTTACTAATGTAAGTGCAATTAATAAGTGCAAGTGTGAATGAGCGGCACAGATGCGCGCTGTTGTTTACTACAGCCAGGAACAGACAAGAAATCCAAAAAACCAAGAGACATAAAAACCAGGGAAAACACTCAGAAGTGCAGTGCAACAACATACAAAACTTCGCAGTGAGTGACGGGGTGAACCAGGCTATATGGGGTGAACTAAACAAGATAATGAGAAACAGGTGAATGTGATAATGAGTGCTGATGAGTCCGGGCAGAGAATGATGGGAGATGTAGTTTGTGAGTGAAACATGATAGTCTGGTGTGGAGTGCCCTCTGGTGGCTCTCAAGGGCACTCCAGCTGGTGACCGTTACAGTATGACTCATGAAGAACTAAACCATTAATTAATGATTACTGCATCAGCAACTAATAAAGATTCTATATGGTTAATATATTAAGTAATATATGAATTGTTGTCGAGATCGTCCAAAATGTCCGGGATTCAGCTTTTGCTTTCTGCGGTCGCCATTCATTGTTTACATGCACACCTTTTGTTTCAATCTAACTGAATTCATTCCGATTGGTGAATCTGAATGTAATGTTTACATGAACGCTAAACAAGTGATCGGTTGATGTGCGTTTTAACATTGCTAAGAAAATTCCTGCTCCTCCGTGAGAGATACGAGACCGGTGCGTCTCACAGGTGTCGCTCATCAGTACTCACGCCACCGGCCTCTCATCGTTCTCCCGCGGCCCTCAGCCTCGTCCTCCTCGCCACAGTAAACATAATGAATGACGAGTGTAGAACGCAAAAGCCGAATCCCGGACATTTTGGGCGATCTTGAAATCCCGGGCAGACTCGTCAGTTGTCACGGAGACTCACTAGTAGCCTAGCCTTATAACTGCTCTCTTACCGGTAGGCGTGGCTTGGGAGTGGCCTCCTAGGACAGCGAAGCAAGTGCATTCTGGGAGTTGTTGTCTTTCATCCACATAAGCCAAAAATACATTTTCTGGCTTTTCCCAGTCTAGAAAAGAGTGGCGGAAAAGAGTTCCGCGCGGGCGCGTTTTGCTGGATTTTCTCCACGTTGTAGCACTATAAACTTAAATTACTCCGTCATTTATGGTCATACAGAAAAAAGAAATATGAAAAAAGAATCTGTGATATTTCTACTTTTGTATGTGTCCACTTACAATCAAATCAAAACATTGCGCTTTTGTAAAATAAAGAAAATAAACCGGGTGTGCTTTCTGCCTCTCCGTCGCGGTGAATGTTTTTTCTCTTGAGCACGTCTATAAACTGAAACCAAACTCAGCGAATACTTGTCACACATTTATGAGCCATATACCTTTATAAACATGTGTACTTTTAAATGATCGGATTCAAACTGAAAACAAATATTCTCTGTTTAAGTAATTTGTATAAAACCAACAAGATGTCCAGCTTCTCAAACGCTTCCTAATTACTTTTAATTTGAACACGCCCACTCGCGCAAAAGATATTCACATGCAAATCTCCACATGGAACGCGAACGCGGTCATTACCTCAAAAACAAAACACCAAAACACTTCACAAGTCTCTGCTTTTCGTCGAGTTTGAAAGACGCGCCTGAGCTTACATTGGATTTAGGCTACCTCAGAAGAAGAAGAACGCGATTTGAAGACAAGAAAGATGTAAGGTAAGAAATTCTTACATATTAGTTTGTTATTGTTGCATAAATTTCACATTGCAGTTGAACTGTTGCTAGATATATGGTGAATATTATAATATTTAGACCCGTGTTTACTGTTACTGTGTTTGTGGATATCTGCTCAAACGTAGATATGTATATGGTAACCATAATGTTTAATATTTGAGCGCAATCGCGTTTGAATGTATCATATTTTGCAGCGCGATCGCGTTTGAATGCATCATATTTTGGATCGCGATCGCGTTTCGCACCAAACGGCTTCATGTTTTTACTATTATCTCATTTCATATCATCATAACGAATGGAAACATTTGAGGTAACATGATAATCAATATATTTTTCTCTAGCTTAGTTGTTACTGAAATCTTTTGGAAGATTTATAGGCTGCTATAGGTTATTGTTATTATTTTATGCAGCACTGCACATAGCCTACCCAGATAGCATACGGATGTGGGCCACTTCAGGCAATGATGCGGCACTTCAGGCCTACTTATGGGGCCAAATGTGTCTAAGGCCCACATGTAAAATGGCACATATGGCCCAAATAATTTAAATCACATGTGGGCCTTTTTAGGCAAAGATGCGGCACTTATGGCAATGTGTAATCTGAATGTGAGCCTAAAGTGGCCCATATGATAAATAATGAATATGGCCCAAATATCACAAACCAAAAGTGGGCCACCTATGGCAAAAACGTGGCACAATCAACAATGACTAATCTGGATGTAAACCAAAAATGGCCCACATATGTTTCAGCAAATGTGGCCCAGTTATCTTAAAACATATCTGGGCCAGTTTTGGCTAAGATATGGTTCAGTAGCACTGGCTCATATGGATGTGAGCCTAAAGTAGCCCAAATGATAAATAATGAATATGGCCCAAATATCACAAGCCAAATGTGGGCCACCTATGGCAAAAACGTGGCACAATCGACAATGATTAGATGGTAGGATTAGCAAACGTCCGGGGATAATGGTACGTGTAAGATTCACGTCTGAGCCTGTTAAACTGTGACATCTACACGTTTTCCAAAGGGGACCAACATGATTCATTTCACTTACATTTTGCTCCGTTTCGCTCGGACATTTAACGGCGTAGACATACACGCGGAAGATGACGGTTCGTTTCGGCGTGAACATACACGCGGATAGCTCAAAATGCGTATAAATAACACGCCACTTTTGACTTGAAAGTGGCGTGTATGTTTACGCAAAGTCATGATGTCATGTTGTTTGTAGTTGTTTGTAGCACAATCGACAATGACTGATCTGGATGTAAACCAAAAATGGCCCACATATGTTTCAGCAAATGTGGCACAGTTTTCTTAAAACATATCTGGGCCAGATTTGGCAAAGATATGGCTCAGTGAGCACTGGCTCATCTGGGTGTGAGCCAAAAGTGGCCCACATATAATGCTGCAAATGTGACCCATTTATCTTAAAACATATCTGAGCCAGTTTTGGCAAAGATATGGCTCAGTGAGCACTGGCTCATCTGGGTGTGAGCCAAAAGTGGCCCACATATGATGATCCAAATGTGACCCATTTATCTTAAAACATATCTGAGCCAGTTTTGGCAAAGATATGGCTCAGTGAGCACTGGCTCATCTGGGTGTGAGCCAAAAGTGGCCCACATATAATGCTGCAAATGTGACCCATTTATCTTAAAACATATCTGAGCCAGTTTTGGCAAAGATATGGCTCAGTGAGCACTGGCTCATCTGGGTGTGAGCCAAAAGTGGCCCACATATAATACTGCAAATGTGACCCATTTATCTTAAAACATATCTGGGCCAGTTTTGGCAAAGATATGGCTCAGTGAGCACTATCTCATCTCGATGTGAGGCAAAAGTGGCCCCCATTTGACATGGCAAATATTGCCCAAATAATTCATTACAATTTGGGCCACGTTTGGGAAATATATACTGCACAGTCAGCATTGCAGGGTGTAAGTCTAACTTGGCTCACATTCGACGTGGCAAAAATTCTTTGTGTTTCCCAAAAATTAAAACCTACGTGGTAAGTCCATTTCTGGATTGGATGCAACACTTCTGAAAATGGCTAATTTAGCTTAAAAGGGACAAAGATTGAAACTGTAATGGACTGAATATTTTTTTAACATTTTTTTAACAACAGTTAACAATATTTTTTGGTATGGATGGAGTAGACACTTAGGCCGGATGTGAGGCTACATGTACTTACATCTATGACATATATGCTATTGCTAACATATGTTTTGTAGGTACAGTGTCTAGAAAAGTTCAAGTGTCTAGGTTCAAACTTATGAAGACTTTTTATGGTTTTGGGATGTGCAAGAAGATACTTTAGTTGCTGTTTGTGCAACGCTTGGGGCACAATGATTTTGCCAAGTACATGCTCATGTATCAATATATTTTGTTGATCTTGGAACAACATTCCTGTCCATAAAAATAGTCCTAACCCTAACCCTAACCCTAACCCTACAATCAGAGGGAAATGATAATAACATTGATCTAAAAGCATGGTTGTAAGCCTAAACTTGACACAACTGCAAACTTCAAATCTAATTGGTTGAATGCAAGATGTTGAGCCAGGAACATGTTGTAGCCTACTCGGTGTAACCTTGCTTATCTTGCTAGCAGTGTCATCTAACTTCTAGAGCAGACCTGGACAAACTTCCACTGGGGCCTCAAGATGACTTAAAATTATGACAAAACTAAATCCACCAAAAATCAAGATATTTCTCATTATTTGGTTATTTTTATAACAAATGTACAGGATTTGTTGTGGAGAATATAAGGGGACATTGAAGTCAAAAAGGTTGCGATTCACTGTTCCTAGGTGTGTTTAAGTGACCCCACAAAGGGTAATATTTTAAACTCCCTTAAAATATTTAAATATGTAAAATATTATATATATACATACATATATAAACAATATTTTATTCTAAATAAACCTTACATTTTTCTTACATTTCTGGCTAAATATAATATAATTTAAATATAATTTACTAAATATATATTTATCTTTAGGCTATAAACAATCTTTATTAAAGATTAAAAAATTATAATACTAATTGACACTATAATTGATGAAATACAATTAAATAAAGATGACAAATCAGCAGAACCTGCTATGAGAAAATATTATTTTGATATGTTTTCTTGAATACTTTTTCAAAGCCCTGCATTCATGACAAAATGTTCCCACTTTTTTGCTGATTAGAGATAAGATCTATTATGTTTAAATATAATATTTACTGCATTTGTAGTCAGGCTGATCTCATGAAATGGCGTATGTATGACACGCCAATTCGATTTCCATTTTTGGCGTGCTATCAACACGCATAATCGCTTTTCAGCGTGTTTATCAACGCCGTTGACTTAACGTTATTACTCTCTATATAAATATATACCGGTATGACTTACCCCAAACCCGTCCCTAAACCTACCCGTCACTGGGGTTAATACCATGTATAGATTATAAATGTAAGATCCCTTAACTGTACTCCCACACCTAAACATACCCATTTTATGGACAATATTAAAATGTATAATCACAATAATTAACCTTACAACACAACATCGATTCACAAAATACACCAATTTTATTAGCTTGATGTAATCCAAACCTTCAGAATCCATTATTTGCAAGAAAAAGATCCAAACTCAGCCCTTTATCCAGTAATCGTCATCTTGACCGTAAACGTCAAACCCCGCGCTTGTTATGAATTCAAATTAAAAAATTGCGCCCTCAAGAAGACAGGTTACTATGGTTACGGCAGTAATATCAAACGCTCATTGGCTCTCGCCTCGCCTGCTTCGTCACAGATTGCGTCATGCACATTCACATTTGAAATGAAGCGCGCACGAGCGAACCGAACCGAAGACGGACTAACATTTTCATGGATTTGAATTAATAAGTTAAATTCTGCTCTGTTACCTCATACAAACCCACTGCCAGAGAGGACACATCGTCACGTGAACAACTTTTGGTACCGATTTTGACATTTTCTCATTAAATAAATTATTGTGATTATATTTGTCTGTCTGTTGTTTTTCTTTATAATTGTAGCCTACGTAGTTTTAAGAAATGGTTATGATTAGATGGTAGGATTAGCAAACGTCCGGGGATAATGGTACGTGTAAGATTCACGTCTGAGCCTGTTAAACTGTGACATCTACACGTTTTCCAAAGGGGACCAACATGATTCATTTCACTTACATTTTGCTCCGTTTCGCTCGGACATTTAACGGCGTAGACATACACGCGGAAGATGACGGTTCGTTTCGGCGTGAACATACACGCGGATAGCTCAAAATGCGTATAAATAACACGCCACTTTTGACTTGAAAGTGGCGTGTATGTTTACGCAAAGTCATGATGTCATGTTGTTTGTAGTTGTCTGTGAAGAAAAAAAAAATCTAACTGACGATTTTCCAGTTCATGGCCCTATAAACTTAAACGTTGCCGGAAAGCGCGAAAAAGGCGCTCAAAACCAAAACGTCAGAGGATTGTCAGGAGGACGGAGGACGGATACCGGTACTGCAAAAAGTCAAGGTAAGACATAATCGATAAATGTTTCTTTTTGTTAGCGATTGCTTCGTTATATCAAGTTGAAGTCTGCATGTTGTGTTATATAGAGTCGATGGAATAATTTCTATTCGAAGTTACATTATTTTGGCAGTTCAACTCTAAGCTAGATCTATTATGGTTGTCACGAATGCGAAATGAACAAGTATCGATTGCTCGGCGCGCCATTAACGTTACATTTAGATTTGCTCATGTTGCTCCCTATCACTCTCCCAACCTTTAGTCAGTTCTGCACAGTTAAAGTATTTAACTCGTGTCTTATTTTGGCACAACAATGAAAAAAAAATAGAAATAATATAGTGTAATTTGACATTCATGTTTATATACATTGGACATAATACTGCACTAGTTGTATTACTTTGTGACAGCAATGTTTCATTAACCCTAGGAATAATGCACAAATAAATAAAAAAAACTACATGCTTTTTCTTACAATAAAAGCTTTTATGAGATGATTACAAAGTAACAATAATAGATGTTTTGGGTTCAGGTAGACTATTTAAAAGTTGGGTCAGGTATTAGGCTATTCCTCTATGTATTTCACATTTTTATTATACCCTAGTAATTATAAAATTAACGTTAGGTGGCCTGCTTTATGTTTTTTGTTTTGTTTTTTTTTGTCTGTTTTGAGTCAGGATGTTTTCACCTTAATAACATGTGTCACTTTCAATGTGATTTGCTACAGAAAACTGCTGGTGGGAATAAAATAGCCTACAGTTTAACCCTCTGGGGTCTAAGGTGTTTTTGGGGTCCTTGAGATGTTCTGACATGCCCTGACATTTGTGCTTTTTTCAGTTGCTTATAAACATAGTAATGGCAAAAAAAAATTACACACTATTTAGCACAAACAGGGCTACCATAATATGTGAGCAACAAGAATGTACATGTCTGCATTTTTGAGAGAATAATGTTTATGCGCGGTTATTGAAAAAACTAAAAACTAAAGTTTCTGAAATAAGACCACAAAACACACACTAAATATGTGCCAATAAGACTTTTGTCTAATGGATGTCATCGCCTAGTGTTTTTTCTTCAAAATTATGTGAAAATCACCCTGCCTAATCCTTCACATAACACAATACATTGATTTGAATTTTGCAAAGCACTTTCTGTTTGGAAAGGCAATATTCGAGTGGGCGTCACAGATCATGTCAAGTCAAGTCATCTTCATTTATATAGCGCTTTTAACAATGTAGATTGTCTCAAAGCAGCTTTACAGAGATAAGCGTATAATTTAAGGTAACAGAGATTGTTTCGGCTTTACAGCAGAGTTAAGTTATTTCCATCTAAAGTTAGTTTTAATTGATTTGGTTCCGTCGCAATGATCATTTGTTATTAAATTAGGGGCCGCTAAGACGACACCATTCTCTCTACACAGACTTTAAACGCGAACCTGTGAGAAACGCTGATGGCGTTCACATGCGCATTTAGAATGGGTTCTATAGTTATGTGCGTTAGAATATACGCAGGTTTGGAATTCCCTACAAGCCAAGCCTAAACAAAATACTTGTCTTTCCTTATAAATTTTGATAAGGAATTTTATTTTACTTGTTGCTTTGGGGTAGGACCGCAAGACGAATTTTCCTGACAACGCCTTATCTGTAGAGTGGTAGTGGGATCCTCCATAGGGAGAGACTAGTTGGCACTTCAGCACTGCGTTGTCATCGGTCCAGGTGAAGGTCCTTCGTCAGATCTGGATACGGCCTGGATCCGGCAGGCTGCGGGAAAAACCTTGGGATAAACACAGACACTAAAATTAGCGTAGATGCCATTCTCCTCATGATGTAACGAGTACATCAGGATTTTTGGGAAGTGTTCCCGGTTCCGGCTGACCTAATCTATGCAGCATAACATTAAATTATAGAAGTCTATAATGTATTATGTGAAAGCTAGGTCAAAGAGATGTGTCTTTAATCTGGCTTTGAACTGACAGAGTGTGTCTGCTTCCCGGACAATGGTAGGAAGACTGTTCCAGAGTTTTGGTGCTAAATAGTAGAAGGATCTACCGCCAGCAGTCGATTTAGATATTCTAGGTATTATCAACTGGCCGGAATTTTGAGATCGTAATAGACGTGACGGACTATAATGCGTTAAGAGCTCGCTCAAGTACTGCGGAGCTAAACCATTTAGTGCTTTGTAAGTAATCAGCAATATTTTAAAATTGATGCGATGTTTAATAGGGAGCCAATGCAGTGTTGACAGAACTGGGCTAATATGGTCATACTTCCTGGTTCTGGTAAGAACTCGAGCTGCTGCGTTTTGAACCAGCTGTAGTTTGTTTATTAAGCGTGCAGGGCAACCACCCAGTAGAGCATTACAATAATCTAGCCTTGAGGTCATGAACGCATGAACTAATTGTTCCGCATTTGTCAATGAGAGCATATGGCGTAATTTAGATATATTTTTAAGATGGAAAAATGCAGTTTTACAGATACTAGACACGTGACTTTCAAATGAAAGATTGGTATCAAAGAGCACACCCAGGTTCCTAACCGACGACGAAGACTTAACAGAGCAGCCATCGAGTGTTAGACAGTATTCTAGGTTATTACGTGAGGAAGTTTTTTGTCCAGTAATTAGAAACTCTGTTTTTTCAGAATTTAGAAGTAGGAAATTACAAGTCATCCAATTTTTTATATCCGCTATGCATTCCGTTAATTTAGTGAATTGGTAAGTTTCGTTAGGTTTTGAAGAAATATAGAGCTGAGTATCGTCAGCATAACAGTGAAAGCTAATTCCATGTTTCCTAATGATATCTCCTAAGGGTAGCATGTACAGAGTGAACAGCAGCGGTCCTAGTACTGAGCCCTGTGGTACGCCATACTGAACTTGTGATCGATGAGACATCTCATCATTTACTGCTACAAACTGATAACGGTCAGATAAGTATGATTTAAACCATGCTAGTGCATTTCCCGTAATGCCAACATAATGTTCTAATCTATTTAAAAGAACGTTGTGGTCGATGGTGTCAAACGCAGCACTAAGATCGAGTAACACTAATAGAGAGACACAACCACGATCGGATGATAAGAGCAAATCATTTGTGACTCTAACGAGAGCAGTCTCAGTACTATGGTATGGTCTGAATCCGGACTGAAAATCCTCGCAGATATCATTTCTTTCAAGAAAGGAACACAGTTGTGAGGATACTGCCTTTTCTAATATCTTTGACAGAAAAGGTAGATTCGAGATCGGCCTGTAATTGACTAATTCTGAAGGATCAAGTTGCGTTTTTTTAACAAGCGGTTTAATCATAGCCAGCTTAAAGTTTTTTGGTACGTATCCTAGAGACAAAGACGAATTAATGATATTAAGAAGAGGATCTATGACCTCTGGAAGTATTTCTTTCAGTAGCTTAGTCGGTATAGGGTCTAACATACATGTTGTAGATTTAGATGATTTAATGAGTTTAGTAAATTCTTCCTCTCCTATAGCAACGAATGAATCAAATTTTTCCTCAGGGAGACTACAATGCACTGCCTTATGCGATACTGTAGTAGACGGTTGCATAGTTATAATTTTGTCCCTGATATTATCAATCTTATAAGTGAAGAAGTTCATAAAGTCATTACTGCTGTGTTGCTTGGAAACTTCGGTGCTTGAAGCTTTATTTTTCGTTAGTTTAGCCACCGTTTCAAATAAATACCTAGGATTATGTTTATTTTCTTCTAATAGGTTTGAAAAATAAGCAGATCTAGCAGCTTTTAAAGCCTCTCTGTAAGTAATCGAGCTCTCCTTCCATGAAATGCGAAATACCTCTAGTTTTGTTTTCTTCCAGTTGCGCTCCATTTTTCTGGCTGCTCTCTTAAGGGCCCGAGTGTGCTCGTTGTACCACGGCGTTGGACTATTTTCTTTAATCTTCTTTAAGCGCAACGGAGCAACTGTGTCTAAAGTGCTGGAAAAGAGAGAGTTAAACGTTTCTGTTGTAATATCTAGTTCTTCTAAGCTATCTGAGATGCTGAGATGATGAAACTGATTAGGAAGATTATTAATAAAGCAATCTTTAGTAGCAGAAGTGATAGGTCTCACATATTTGAAACACGGAGTCGGCTTTGCAGCCTTGGCTAAATGCAAATTACACAAGACTAGATAATGATCTGAGATGTCATCGCTCTGCTGCAGAATTTCAACGGCATCCACATCTATTCCGTGTGATAATATTAGATCTAGAGTATGATTACGACGATGAGTAGGTCCTGACACGTGTTGTCTAACTCCAATTGAATTTACAATGTCTTTAAATGCCAATCCCAATGCATCTTTTTCATTATCGATGTGTATATTAAAATCACCAACAATTAGTACTTTATCTGCAGTCAATATTAATTCTGATAGAAAGTCCGCAAATTCTTTGATAAAGTCTGTATGGTGCCCTGGTGG
The DNA here is from genome assembly GCA_021464565.1 of Rutilus rutilus. Classification (NCBI taxonomy): domain Eukaryota; kingdom Metazoa; phylum Chordata; class Actinopteri; order Cypriniformes; family Leuciscidae; genus Rutilus; species Rutilus rutilus. Next base: position 3,688,475 of record JAJAQA010000006.1, on the reverse strand, counting down.
CCTGTATACAGTAGCCAGCACAAATCTCAAACGTGATTTATCGTTTACACTATATATTTTTACATTAAGCACCAATGCTTCAAAAGAATTATATTTAAAACTTGATTTCTTAGTGGTTTTGAAACTATTACTATAGATTACAGCAACACCACCCCCTTTGCGTTTCAGACGAGGTTCATGTTTATAACAGTAATCTTGCGGGGTGGACTCATTTAAAGTAATGTAATCGCTTGGTTTTAGCCAGGTTTCTGTCAAACACAGCACATCTAGGTTATTATCTGAAATCATATCGTTAACAACGAGTGCTTTTGAAGTAAGCGATCGAATATTCAGCAACCCAAGCTTTAGCATTTGCTCGTCTGTATTATAGCTGTTTTTTATATGTTGAACATCAATTAAATTTTTAACCTTAGTTGGGTTTAAACGTTTTTTGGATTTCCAAAATCGGGGAACAGACACAGTCTCTATATGATGATAGCTAGGTGAAAGAGGCTCTATGTGATAGGATTTATCTGACCTTGGTGACGCGAGGCCGCTAGCAGACAGTCGGTTAAGCCAGTCTGTCTGCTTCCTGACCTGAGCCCCAGATTGTCATGTTTGAGCTCTAAGACTATGAGCCATATTACTAGAGAGAAGAGCAGCACCATCCCAGGAGGGATGAATACCATCTCTTTTCAACAGGTCAGGTTTGCCCCAAAAACTTTTCCAATTGTCTATGAATTCTATATTATTAAGCGGACACCACCGAGACAGCCAACCGTTAAGCGAACATAATCTACTAACTATCTCATCACTCCTGCGAACAGGAAGGGGGCCAGAGCAAATTACAGTCCTTGACATCGTACTTGCAAGTTCACACACCTCTTTAATATTAATTTTGGTGATCTCCGACTGGCGGAGTCGAACATCATTAGTGCCGACATGAATAATGATCTTAGAGAATTTACGATTAGCATTAGCCAGCACTTTTAAATTTGCTTTGATGTCAGGCGCTCTGGCTCCCGGCAAACATGTGACTATGGTGGTTGGTGTCTCTATTTTCACGTTCCGTGTAATAGAATCGCCAATAACTAGGGCACAATCATTCTCAGTGGGTGTTTCACTGAGCGGGGCAAATCGATTTGTTATGGTAATCGGAACGGAAGAGTGGTTTTTAGATCCGCGACTAGAGCGATCCCTCACCGTCACCCATTTGCCCGGCTGCACGGGCTCTACTTCAGCCGGAACCGACTCATGTAAAGTGTGCACTATTCTATGCGCATCCAAAACATCCAAAGCACTAGCACTCTTACTATCCTCAATTAAAGTTTGGATGCGTGTCTCTAATTCTGAAATCTTCTCTGTCAACCTAACTGTCTCCTTACATTTATCACATATAAATCCTATATTGTCGACAGAGAAGCCTATACTAAACATGTGACATGAAGTGCAAGTGACAATAACAGGACAAGACATTACTCACCGTGTTTGTTGAGTGATTCTTACTCACCTGTGCTTTTTATGAACTCAAAGGCGCGGACGCGCGAGAGAAAAAAAAAAAAAAAAATAGCTGAGCGCACGGGTGGCGCGTTAACAGGCTAGCGAATTACTAGCGTGTTGTGCTAGTAGTACTAATAACAAAAGCTAGCGATGTCAGGTTAATCTGAGATGTTGGGTAAAATGTAGTAGTATAAACAACTAGAAATGGTAGTAAAATGATGGTTCAAAACAAAGAAATATATGGCTAAGACGGAGCTTATCGCACCGAATCAAACAAACACACTCACAGCAGGCAGCGATGCAGACAGGCATCATGCATATTTAGTGGTTCACACCTGAGGACCGCATACTTAATGAGCCATTCATTCAGGTGAGTCACTGAGCCACAAGAATGCAAGAGCAACAGTTGGAAGCATCTCAATTCTTTTTTATTTTTCCACATATTGTGCTTGCAAATTGGCCTATAATATCCAAGGAAAACATGTCTAGTAATTGTGCAGTTAACTCTCATACTGTATTTTCAGTTTTGGAATATTTATCCTCTCCCCAAATTTGTCACTAATAAAACACAATAAAAATTATTTAAAGAAAAGGCTTATATTTACCTTTTAATAGTTTGTTTACATCTACCTTGTAAATATTTAAATAAACAACAATTCAAGTGTAATCTTTCTTTGTACAAACTAAAGTATACATTTTATCATACATATTTCAAAGTTAAGGATTTGATTGATTATTTGATTATTTTTGACAAAAAAATTGGCAAATAAAAGCTTATTTGAGGTGGCAGATATTTTACTGTAAAAATGTATAATCTATCCAAAACTAATCAACGAAATGTTGTCTTTCATATGTCTGTAACATAGGTCTTTCATTTTTATTATAAGGAATATAAATGTTAATTTGCAGTTTAATACGTTGCTTATACAAATATATATATGTGCATACACACACACATATATATGTGTATATATTTATACACAAAAATAAATTTTATTTATATTTTTTATATACATTTTTTTCCACAAATTGTGCTTGCAAATTGTATAATATCCAAGGTAAACATGTCTAGTAATTGTGCAGTTAATTCTCATACTGTATTTTCAGTTTTGGAATATTTATCCTCTCCCCAAATTTGTTACTAATAAAACACAATAAAAATTATTTAAAGAAAAAAAATTATATTTACCTTTTAATAGTTTGTTTACATCTACCTTTTGAGGGACATTTTCCCTTATTATTACTCCTCACAGCGCTGCGAGACGGTGTAAACAAGTAATGATCTGAATAAACTTGTGTTTTCTTGAGCTGATATGGGGCTCGAGAAAACACAGCCCCTCACAGGTTTGCGCCGTGGATTCCCGCGAGTCAGACGCGGATACTGTGTTTGTTTTAGGCTCGCGCAGTCTTCACTCGGACGCGCGCTTCAATCCGTTGTGGAGACTCTCTATTCGTTCCAGTGAAATTACAAAACAAAATACACACAAGCATGTCTCTGCCTGATATACAACCACTGATAAACATAATCTGATTTGATATAAAAAAAAAAAAAAAACTATATGAGTGCGGATTCGAACTCAGAACCTCTGACACGCTAGGCAAATGTTCTACCACTAGACCACTTGAGTTCACGTATTTACTCACGTGAAAACTCGGTGTTTACTCGGCGTGATCAATTCGCTCTTGAACATGCTGCCGTTCGTCTGAGTTACAATCTTCCTCTGAGGAAAAGCCAAGGTGAGTTATTCCTCGCTGTCCAGAATCATCTGAAGGGCGTCTTTACTGGAGAAACGCGCCATCCTCTCTAAACGCGATGAACTATCAGTGAATCTGATCTGATGAAACTTCGTGTTTTCAAGGCATTGATCGGGGGGCGGGTGCGAAGCATAGATTACCTAAACTATTTACCATGTCAATAGCGCCGGGGGCGGGGCGGCCTCAGTTCATTATAGAGATAATTAGGCAGAAGGAAAAAACGGTACCTCTCCTTGCTTTCAAACGGATTACATGAGTTGAAAACATTTGTTTTTTATATTAATTACTTCATTTAAAAGAAGAGATTTCAAGCTTCATAAAGACATATACCACGTGTCTGTGTGAGAAGTATTCGCTGAGTTATGATTCATTTTCGGACGCGTTTCAGAATGGACTACACGGACAGAGAGAAGGCAGATCGCGCTCCGTGTTTATTTTTCTTAATTTGGCGAAAAGCACAACACTTTGTTTTTATTGTGAGTATACAGAAAAATAATACACATTTAACAGAATCGATTGATGTATGAAACTCCTATGGAAAATCAAAGTCAACAGAGTATTTATGAGTTTCTTTTACACTGATAAAAAAAAAGCGAGCTGGTATCGCCGGCGAGACCGCCGACCTCAGGGGGTTAAAACACATCTAGTGTGTTTGCTGCCAAAAAGCCCCTTTTTTTTGTTTCATCTGACCATAGAATCCGGCCCCTTTTGAAGTTCCAGTCGTGTCTGACAACTGAATATGCTGGAGTTTAATTTTAGCGGAGCGAGGAGGATTTTTCTTGAAACCCTCCCAAACAACATGTGGAGATTGTAGGGGTTGTTTTTTTGTTTGTTTTTTTGGCTTTCTGACCCCAAGACTCCAGTAATCTCTGCAATTCTCCATCTGTGATCCTTGGAGAGTCTTTGGCCACTCAAACTCTCCTCCTCACCGTCCATTAAGACAATATAGACACACGTCCTTATCCAGGCAGATTTGTAACATCATTAGTTGATTATAACTTCTTAATTATTGCCCTGATGGTCAAAATGGGGATTTTCAATTCTTTAGCTATTTTCTTAGAGGCACTTTCTATTTTGTGATGTTCGACAATCTTTTGCTGCACATCAGAACTATATTCTTTGGTTTTACTCATTGTGATGGATGATTCAGGGAATTTGGCCTTTGTGTTTCCTCATATTTAAACTCCTGTGAAACAAGAAGTCATAGCTGGACAATTTCATGTTCCTAGTCACCCTGGTGTGCTAAAAAAGATAAATATTAATGGGAATATACTTCTGAGATATTTTACTCATAAACAAAATCGAGGTTCCAAGACTCCAGTAAGTCAGTTACATTGCGTTTTTGCTAGATGTGTATAATACCATGGTCTGTCTGAATACTTTATTCTGATTGGCTGCAAGGTGTAGCCTAGCCATTTGTAACACTTTACAAGTTAACATTAGTTAACTACTTTAGTTAACATGTGGCATGAACAATTCTTCTTCAGTATTTATTAGGGGTGGAACGGTACATGTATTCGTATTGAACCGAAACGGTACGGCGTCACGGTTCGGTGCATGAATATACACGGAGAATACACGGTATAAAAATAAATAAAACTTGTGTGCAAATTAATTAATGTAAAGCGGAACTACTGTTAAATACGCAGGTTCTTTAGGGACACCTAATCTGTAGCTCTGCCTTAGCTCTGAAGCTCTGTGTCTATAATGAACAGGCTGCGATGTCAAGATTGCAATGCTGGAATATGTTGTGTGCGTGCGTGTGTGAGAGAGAGATCGAGGCGCGGGCGCGATCGAACAGTGGAAACATAAAAACATACTCCATCATTTTGTTCATACAGGACATCATTCAAACTGCAAAGTGTTTACTTATATTTGTGTACACTCGCAATAAAACACAACATTGTGCTTTTGTCAAACTGTAAACTCTTGTCAAACTGTAACCTACAACTGTCACCCAACCAAAATCTCTCTCTCTCTCTCTCTCTCTCTCTCTCTCTCTCTCTCTCTCTCTCTCTCTCTCTCTCTCTCTCTCTCTCTCTCTCTCTCACACACACACACACACTGTTTAAAAGCAAAAAATATTTATCCAACCCCATTTAAAAACAGTCTGTGGGTGCCATCTTTTGGACATCCATCATATTGCATTGGTTTTCATTTCTTGTCCTAAAAATAAACAGAGCACTAATCAAGGTCTTTTTGTATTTTTATTAATTTAATTAATAAACTAATTATATAAAACTATTGTCAATGCACTACAAAAAAACTGGTTCTATGCCTTTACTTTATTAATAAAACTTTTTAAAAAAATACAAGGCTTAACCCTCTGGGGCCCAAAAACGCGCCCGCGCGTTTTGCTCATTTTTTTTTTTAGCAATGAAAAATAAACACTTAATGCTCTGTTAATTTTGATCTTTCATTTTCGTGTAATACATCAATCGATCCTGTTCAGTTTCTATTTTCTTTCTGTATACTCACAATAAAAATAAAGTGTTTTGCTTTTTGACAAATAAAGAAAAATGAACATGATGCAATTTCTGCCTTCTCTCTGTCAGTAAACTCCCATTTGAAACGCGTTCGAAAATGATCTATAACTCCGCGAAAATTCAGTCAAACAGGCAAACAGACCCACGGGCATAAAGCTTGAGATCGCAGCTTTTAAATGAAGTAATTTATATAAAAAACAAATATTCTCAGCTTCTGTAATCTGTACAAAAAGAGAGCGACTCCAGTCGAGCTCATTACGAGCCATTCAAAAGTAATTTGACCACTCCCCGGAGAGCGCGTGCTATTCAAATGCAAATTCTGAGAACCATTTCAGTCTGTGAAACGCCCACATCAGCTGTAAACAAAGCGCGTCGCAATCGAGTGAGGCATAATAGCCTACCTTATGGAGAAAAGTTTCCTCAGAACAGTGCTGATATGAGGAGCAATATCTCCTGATATGAGGAGCAGATCCCGCTGAGGAGTGAGGTAGGCTTTTTTCTTTTCTCAAGTGTTGATGTGGAATAACGTTATGGATTAACGTTAGTGTAGGCCTATGTAAACCGCAAAAAGATGAATCGCATTTCTATAATATGACTCGCCTTTCTGTGAGATGAATGAAGGGTACATATTTGTAAAGACTGTTTAGCCTAAATATGAATCGCGCGTCTGTGTGTGAAAGAATAAACTGCTTTGCTATAGCCTACTGAGATGAGTAAAAATCGACTGAAATATGTTGAAATAAAATATATTTGTATAAGCAACGTATTAAACAGTTTTTAGGCTACTGTAGAATATACTGCCACATCAAATAAGCTTTTGTTTAGCAATTTCTGCTCATATCTAACGTTATATATATATATATATATATATATATATATATATATATATATATATAAAATACTATTTTTGTCAAAAATAAAGTCATAGACTAAGATGTTAGATGTTCCAATGTTGGCTATATTCAAACTAATGAATACATTATGATAAAATGTAGGCCTATAATCTTTTTTTTCTTTTTTTTTTACAAAGAAAGAGTACACTTGAAATATTGTTGAAATTGTAATTATTGTTGTAATTGTAACATTTTTAATAAAATAGCAAAACATATTTACAAGAGAGATGTAAGCGAAATCTTAAATGGTCAATATAAGTCTAAATACATCTTTTGTCCTTGCATTGTGGCTCAGTCAGTGTCACACCTGGCTCATTAGGCAGTCATTATGCAGAGTCATTATGCAGAGTGGGTGGGACACTGTAATCTAAGGTGTAAACTACTCCTCCTCCTCGTATATTGGCTTTCCAAGCAAAACCTGTTTTACACCATTTAAATCAATGTTTTTTTTTTTTTTGTGAACGATAAAGCAAGACTATTTTCACATCATTTTGAAGCTAGAACTCAAAGGGACAACATCCATTAGTCAAAAGTCTTGTGGACACATATTTAATATGTGTTTTGTGGTCTTAATTCAGCTACTTTCATTTTTATTTTTTCCAATAACCACGCATAAACATTATTCTCTTAAAAATACAAACATCTACATACACGTTGCTCGCATATTATGGTAGCCCTGTTTGTGCTATATAGAGTGAATTTACACCTTAGCCATTAACATGTTTATAAATAACTGAAAAAAGCACAAATGTCAAGGCATGTCAGAACATCTCAAGGACCCCAAAAACAGCTTGGTCCCCAGAGGGTTAAAGGAGAACTCCGGTCAATTATAACATTGAGATCATTTTTTTGTAAATTTGGAGTGCTGCCAGTACAGAGAACAACGACAAAAATCGGTGTTGCCTACACCGTGTTATCCTCTTTAAAATTTGCACCCTGTTGACTTAAGCTACAGAATAGTACAGCATGCACAGCAGGTGTGATGCGTCACTCGTGCGAGACTGCGAGTGGACGAGACACTGTGCATGACACATGACGTGCTTTATCAAGGGCCCGAGTCCGTGCTCGGGCAGAGAATCTAAGCTCTAGTACCCAGTGACACACCTGAATGAAAGTCTCATTATGCAGCTCATATTGCATATTGTCTTCATTATGCAGCTCATATTGTCTTCTCAGGTGTGAACCACATCATTATTCATGATCCTCCACGCCCACACGCATATTGCCTTTCCAAACAAAGCTTGTCTTACAAAATCTAAATCAATGTATTGTTTTATGTGAATGATTAGGCAGGGTGATTTTCAGATCATTTTGAAGCAAAAACTCTAAGCGACAACATCCATTAGTCAGAAGCCTTGTGGACACATATTTAGTATGTGTTTTGTGGCCTTATTTCAGAAACTTTCATTTTAATTTTTTTCAATAACCATGCATAAACATTATTCTCTCAAAAATACAAACATGTACATACATGTTGCTCACATATTATGGTAGCCCTGTTTGTGCTAAATAGAGTGTAATTACACCTTTGCCATTAATATGTTTATAAGCAACTGAAAAAAGCACAAATGTCAGGGCATGTCAAAACATCTCAAGGACCCCAAAAACACCACAGACCCCAGAGGGTTAACCTGTTAACCGTTGCCAGTGCGCCCGCGCACTGAAGCGTTATTTATTTATTTAATTCAAAATTACTATCAGATTTAATGTTATACCTTGACAAACTATACATAATTAAAAAGATATAATACTCAAGTTTCAGTATTTGACCACTATTGTATTCTGAGAAACTCATAGTGACAGTTATGTCTTAATTTGTGTCAGGAGTTATGAAATGAAAAAATGAGTCGATACCTTTAATATGAATTATGCGCGTCAGCCGCTTTCATTCATAAAAAACTCCGTGCTGTCGTCATGACAGCGATACACAAAACAACGTCCCTCAGGGCTTTAGCTCAAAAATGTGCAGATTTGGAGAAATATTGATAGATTCTCATAGATTTACATCATATTTCTATAGACAGGAATAATATTTATTGAATTTATACCCAAATGCGTCGATGTAATCTTTATGAGCATTTGGTATTCCGATACTGTGTTTTTTAATTCATACCAATAGCCTGAGGGCGCTACATGCACAATAATAGTCCATATATGGAACATGAAGAAGAGCCATGATCATGTGACATTCCAGGACGTCACTGATACCTGACTGATACACACAAAGCTAACTAGAGATCGCGCTGTAACATGCAGATACAGATGTTTTGAAGACAATAAACATGATTGCACTGATATTTGAGTTACCTGTGTTTTTCAAGCCATGCCAGGTATTTTCATAATAATAGATTATATTTATAATGTAATGCTAATCTATATAGACTATCATTGTGCAGAACACTATCCAATAGTATATTTTCTGTCTGATTTTTTTATCTGAAGCCAAATTAGATCACAGAAGATTATTTAAAATACTCAACGTGCGTTAAAAAGTAAGTTTAGAGCACAAACATGGTTTTAATCTCATAAATTGTCGTGTATTGATGGTGTGCTAAGCTAACATGCTAGCTAGCCCTAGGTGCACCTGCTACCTAGAAGTTATACTTTTATTATTTTTTGAATGCTACCTGAAATGTGTCTTTATTCAAGAAATGCATTTGATACAGTTTAAAATGTGTGGTAAACTTTGAGAAAAGAAATTAGGGACTGAAACCCTATGAATAGCCTGTGAATAGCCAGTCGTTAGTAGCTATAATGCAGACAAAAGAAATGCATATTTCGAGCCATAACCAGGCTGGAGAGGTGTGAATGTGTGCAGGGGGAGACTGAGACTGAATGGGGATCGTCTGCATCACAAAACAATAGAGACAATATACTGGATAGATGGTTAGAAGATGACAATAAACATCAGTAGCATTTTAGCGTCAAATCAAAATAAAGTCATTTGACATGGTCTTGAAAAACATTTAACCAAATACAGAGTTTTGGACTTATTATCTTCAGATTTTAAACATAGAATGTTTAGACATATGGCTTTAGCTGTAGTGCATTTCTAGATTGCTCCAGTGCCAACTTCAATTTTATTTTCATGAGGATGTTTCATAAAAATTAATTTCTAATAATTTTACAAAACTTTGAAGCTATTTATAACTATTTTTGTCATTATGACAATAATTAATTCTACATTTACAATAAACTGCCAGGTGTCAGCTTTCAAATGAGATCATACTTGTGCTTTTAATGCAAAGGGTTCATGAACTGTATCTGTTTCAGTTTGGGTATGTCATTTCTGGGGATTTTTCAAAAGTGGGGTTGCAGCTTAACAGGTTAAACGTTTAAATACAAGTTTTATCCATAATGACAGACCAAACGGTAAGAAAACTGTTTCTCCCTTTTTTCTAAGCATGAAATTCAAGTTCAATCTTCCGCCCACAAGCGGGCGTAACCATTAAAGAAATAGAACAAAAATAAACACAGGAAATATCAGAATCGCCTCTCAAAGAAAGATACAAATATGATACCTTAGTTAGTGCTTGCAAAATCAACACTTCAAGTAACCAATACTAATATACAAATTATTGAAATATTAAATTGGCTCTTACACACCAGCCCCTAATTGTCTTTGTGTTCAACAAAACAATTAACAACCTATTTATACCAAAGAGCCAAACAAATGACTTAAATTAAAGATACCAAATAGTCTCAAATTAATCTCAGAATTTTTTTCTTTCAATAAGATGTTAACCTGAATTTAGGCGATAAACCCATAACAGATCCTTCCATTAGGATTACGCATAAGAGACTATAAGTCTGCCTCTAAAAGTAAACAAAGCTTAGTTACAGGCCGTAAAAGAGTATTTGTGTTGGTTTCCACTTGGGCCTGCCGCACAAGACCCTTGTTGTCTGTGAATGTTTGTAGCACACGTCCAATTACCCAAGAGTTTCGTGGTGCAGAATCATCAGCAACCAATACAATGTCCTCAGGCTTGAGATTTTTCATTAGGCTTTGCCACTTTTTCTTTCTTGCAGGTCTGGTAAGTTCTCTTTGATCCAGCGCTTCCAAAATAGGTCAGCCATATACTGAACTTGGCGCCACCTACGTCTGGAATATAGGTCTGCTTTGTCAAAAACCCTAGGAGAAACGGACGGCTTTACTTTCAACAGCAGCAAATGATTTGGAGTGAGGGCCTCCAAGTCGTTTGGGTCATTGGACACCTTAGTGATGGGACGACTATTGATTATTGCTTCCACCTCACATAAGAGCGTTTGAAGACTTTCTTCATCAAGAGACTGCTGTTTTACAATGGAGTTGAGAATCTTTCTGACAGTCCGTATTTGACGTTCCCAAACTCCTCCATGGTGGGATGCCGTTGGGGTATTGAAAATACCTTTTGCAAGCAATGTGGTGTGAATTCTGTCATTATTCAAACTTTGTATGGCCTTTCGCAACTCCCTTTCTGCCCCAATGAAATTTGGCCCATTGTCAGACCTGATTGTTTGAACCTGACCCCTTCTAGAAACGAATCGCCTTAGTGCATGAATGCACAAGTCAGTAGCCAAAGAGCTAGCAATCTCAATGTGAACAGCGCTTAACGTCAGGCAAGTAAAGATTACCCCATATCTTTTAATCAATGTCCTTCTGTCACGGTTCATAGATCCAATGTCTCTCTCTCGTCCCGTGCTTTGTTTGTTTACATGTGTGTGAGCGCGTGAGTGGGTGTGTCCGGCTTGTTATCACTGATCAGCGATCCAGCTGCAATCACTCATCATCAGCTGCAGCCCATCTCATCACAATATATAAACTCACCACTTTCTCATCTTCCCTGTCAGATCGTTGAATGAAGTCCTTGTGTTGTGTCTGATCCCGTTCCTGTTCCTGTTCATCGTCTCCGTCCTGAGTTCCTGTGTTCCGGTCTCCGTCTTGTGGATTCGTTTGATGTCAGGATTTTGTCGGCACTTCAGAGCACCCTGCACTTCTGTCTTCACCGTGTCTGCATCATCTCGGACTTTCATCATCATCATCATCATTACTTCATTCTAAATAAAAGAGTTTTACTTGCACATTGTTTCCTCTTTCTGTCGTAACACCTTCCTCTTTTGATTTCAAATGGGCCAAAATAATCAATGCCTACCTTTGTGAATGGGGGTTCATCTGGCAATAGTCTGTCACAGGGAAGGTCAGCCATGAATTGTTTGCCCTTCAGTTCCGCGCTGGCGTTTACAAACTGTGCATTGAGATAGGATTTTTCTGATGGCCGTTTGTGCTTTTGGAATCCAGTATTTTTCTCGTAACTTTGACAACATGTGATTACGGCCGCTATGACCTCCATCTACATGAATTGATCTTAAGATCAGATGTAACCCCATTTCGTCATTCACTGATGTAACTCACAGTGACTGAACGAAAGGGAACGTCTCGGTTACGTTACGTCCCCATGCAACTGCCGCTGTACCGCTGAAACGGCCGGGGCGCACAGTCTCGGCTCCTCAGCTGGTAACATAATGCGAGATTGCACTCGCGGCTCCTTTTATACCCACGCGGTGGGACAGAGTTTGCGATGCAAATTCCGCAGACCCATGGTATTTTCATACCATTGGCTCGTTTTCTAATAACTCGAAGGTCATAGGGCTCTTTAGCGAAAACCCCATTTCATCATTCATTGACGTAACGTCTCCGTTCCCTCCTCAGGTAACGAGGGTTACATACGTAACCCGAGACGTTCTATTGCATTTAATCTGGTATGGTTTCCTACTGAACCAAGCCTGGCGTATTCAGAACGTTATGATTTGGCCTAATTACAAAAAGGGTCCAGTGATTTTTATTTTCCAGGAGGGCACCAATAACTTCAGTGTAGGTTTTAAATAGGTCTTTCTGGTAAGATATTATTATGATGTTCAAAATAAAACTAGTTTCTTTTTATTCAATTAATGTGTGCTTTTTTTAAATGTGTTCAAGTAAAAATTCAAAAACCTTTGTTATTAGCGGCACCTGTGGCCATGAAGTGAACTCCAGCCAGAAACGTATTGCTTGTGCTTGCGGTCGTGCACGCAATCCATAGTGATTCGAGTAAGCCTTGGCCAAACAGTACCCGACATCATGTCGACAGATGACGTTCATTAAAATTACACTGTTAACATAGGTTCCTTTGGATTTTTTGTGGATCCAACAAAGTTGTGGATTTGGAGTTGTTAAAATCAGAATAGAGATTTTCATAGACAACCTAGGAAGTTGGGTAAGGTCTCTTTTTTTTTAAGTTTAATTACAAGCTGTTCACAATAAAAAAATAAAAAAATAAATGTATTAATACATGAAACTTCTTACGTATAGCCCCTTTAAAATAATATAAGGCTGAAGGTTGTAACTTTTTCAAATTTAAAACATTCTCCTTTTGCAGCCGAATATGCAGTGACAATTTAATATGCAAACCATTTGTATGTTGATTCTGGTGTAAACAATTACATAAACATAATTATAAAAATAGTAATATTCACAAATAAATGGAAAATGGTCAAAGACAAGATACTTTTGCCCATAATGTTTAATAGTGCAGCTTCCATATTTCTATTTTGCACTCAGGGTGAACCTTGCTAAATTCAGACTATGTCATTGCTATGAACATTTACAGTGCCTCAGTACTAGGCAAGCACTGTATCTGCAGTGCACAGCATAAATGAGTAAATCCCCTCTGAACAAATACAAAAGATTTATTTCCTTAATTACCACTTCTACAATTTATTGAAATATGGCAAAATTGTAATGTATTGCACATATGCTTACTAAAAATAGAGCAATATATGTAATTAATATCCGTAGAATAAGAAAAAAAGACAATTTTGTGCTGAAATGACAAATGAGTACACCTTAGATTTAATTCAACAAATGTATAATATTGTAGCACTTAGTATGTCTTACTTAATTTTAAGTAAACTGCTCTGACCCTTTTTGGAATAGAGTGAACAAGTTCATGACAAATTGTCACATCTGTCCTGTGAAACTCCTGGATGATGACCTCCTTAAATGCCTTAAATGCTTAAGTGTCTACAAAATCTCTCACAGGTGCTCAAGTGTGTTAAGACTCATACATCCCTATAAAAGAGCTTTACTACCACTGAACTTCACTGTGAGAACCAGGCACTTCTCATTGCACTCCTCCTCCAGCAACAGCATACCATTTTGGATGCTGTTAGATCCAAAATGATCAAAAATTTGTACACTTCCAAAAGTAATACAGACTATACAGCTATGCAAGATTTCTTAAATAAGTGCAATCTCCCCCAACTAGATGAAAATGAGGCAGCTCAGCTGAATTCTGAAATTTCTGTTGAAGAAGTTAAAAAAGCTATTACTTCACTCAAAAGTAATAAAGCTCCAGGCCCTGATGGCCTTCCAGGAGAGCTGTATTAAAAAATGTAATGTAACCCTGTGCCCATACCTACATAGGGTGTTCACTCAAGCCCACACGGATGGTGTCCTACCTCCTACTTTAACAGAAGCGGTTATTACAGTGATACATAAAAAGGGTAAGGATCCAGAAGAGGTTGGCTCTTTTCGACCTATTTCTCTATTAAACCAAGATGGGAAATTATTTTCTAAAATTTTGGCCAATAGATTGAGCCCCTTTTTAGATAAATTAGTTCATCCAGACCAAACTGGCTTTATACCAGGTAGAAATTATTTTTTCAATCTTAGACGTTTATTTAATATCATGTATGCTACTAATAGACCACAAGAAGAGCTAGCCATCCTTTCACTCGATGCTGAGAAGGCATTCGACCAAGTCGAGTGGCCGTATCTATTTGAAATTTTAAAGAGATTTAATTTTGGAGAAAAATTCATATCAATGGTAAAGCTTCTTTACAACAACCCCTGTGCACAGATACTGACTAATCAAATATTGTCCCCCCGTTTCAGACTACATAGAGGAACGAGACAAGGGTGCCCTCTTTCCCCCTTAATTTTTGCTTTAGCAATCGAACCCCTTGCCGAGAGTATCCGCTCAGACCCTTTAATTCATGGTTATAATACACAAAAATCTATAAACAAAATTTCACTATATGCCGATGATGTTTTATTATTTATCTCTCAACAATCTCACAATTACTCGATAAAATAAATTCATTTGGGACCTTTTCTGGTTACAGGATAAATTGGAACAAAAGCGAGCTAATGCCCATGCAGGTGCGGAATATTGCCTGGTTACAGAACCTCCCTTTTAGTGTATCTTCAGAAAAATTCACGTATTTAGGAATTCAGATTACAAAATGCCACTCTAATTTATTTAAGGAGAATTTCCCACCACTGCTGTCTAAATTACAATCAAATATACAGTTCTGGAAGACTTTGCCAATCTCATTACTTGGCAGAGTGAATGCCATCAAAATGATTTTCTTGCCCCAACTACTATATTTATTTCAGAACATTCCAGTATTTCTCCCCAAATCTTTCTTTAAAAAAATTGACTCGATTGTGCTCCCTTTCTTATGGGACTACAAAACCCACAGAATAGGCAAGAAACACCTCTGTAAATCTAAAATAGAGGGAGGCTTGGCACTCCCGAATTTTTTATCATATTACTGGGCCTCACATATCAAGATTATGGCGTACTGGCTGGATAACACTGCTACCCCACCAAACTGGCTCGAGTTAGAACAAGAGGCATGCCAGCTTAACTCTATAGGTGCCATCCTTCTGGCACCTTACACTATTGAGAAGTCTTTGTACAATAGCAATGTG
Organism: Rutilus rutilus; assembly: GCA_021464565.1. Taxonomy (NCBI): domain Eukaryota; kingdom Metazoa; phylum Chordata; class Actinopteri; order Cypriniformes; family Leuciscidae; genus Rutilus; species Rutilus rutilus. Next base: position 3,673,128 of record JAJAQA010000006.1, on the reverse strand, counting down.
ATGATCCACAGTACAGTGCGTATTTGGAAACAAATCAAATCACACTTTAAGTTGAAACCCATATTTTATGCATTACCTATCACTGGAAACCCTACATTTCCTCCATCCATTCTTGATAATACTTTTAATCTCTGGATGAACAGAGGCATCCATACAATAGGAGAGTTATACATTAATGGCATTTTTGCATCTTTTGCACAATTACAGAGTAAATATAATATACCGGGTAGTAGTTTGTTTAGATACTTGCAAATTAGAAACTATGTAAGAAAACATTTGCAAAATTTTGAGACCTTCTCAGGCTCTTGTCTTGATCGATGCCTCCGACCCATGTCTTGCTCAGAAAAATCGATATCTTATATTTATGACACTTTGCAGTCTATCAGTCCAGTGATCTCCACTTCAATAAAAACAAAATGGGAGGAAGAAATGAACACTGTGATCCCAGACCCTCTATGGGAAAAGAGTTTGGAACATACACATCGATGTTCTAATAATGCTAGGCACTGCCTAATTCAATTTAAGATTCTACATCGTCTTCACTATTCTAAGGAGAGATTACACAAAATATACCCTGAGATATCCCCTCTTTGTGACAGATGCCTTGTTGCAGAAGACACGTTGCTTCACAGCTTCGTTCTGTGTCCCAAGGTTAAGATCTTTTGGTTTAATATCTTCAGTTTAATTTCTAGGATACTTAACATACAATTGGAGCCTAATCCACTCATTATTATTTTAGGAATTTCAGATGATATTAAAAGGTTAAACAATTACCAACAATGCCTCCTGTCCTATAGTCTCATCACCGCAAAGAAACTACTTCTCATGCATTGGAAAAATAAAGAAACACCCTCCACAAAGATGTGGCTTAGTGATCTTACTAACACTCTCCACTTAGAGAGAATAAAATATATTCTTATGGATAAACTCCCACACTTTGAAAAAGTATTTATTTAGACGGAAGGATAAGGCTGGGTAGGGTGGAGAAGCGGGATTTATTTAGGTTTGTATTTTTTTTTTTTTTTTCTGTACTCTGTATGTCTATCTGTTGATTCTGTTCTTCTTTTCCATTGTTGTATGTTCAAAAAAATGCACACATTTCTATGTGGATATACATTATACTCTTGTGTATGATGTAGATAATATAAAGTTGTGAAAATGTGCTCTAATAAAAATATTTGAAAGATCCAAAATGATTGACTTGGTCTCATGAGACCTGAGTAAGGATTCACAGAAGTCTATATTTTGTAAAAATGGTCCTTGGAGAAGGCTAAATGACTTTATTGAGTTTTAGCTACAGTAAGTAGTTCCAGTGTGGACAATAACCATGAATGCATCAAAAATGCGTTTCTGCGTCAGCATCTTGAACTGTAGCTTGTGAAGGCTCCGATTCAAAACTCGCAGGTCCAAGATCAGCCCTAACCCACCGGTTTCATTGGGGTTTTACAGCCCCTACTTCATTGTACCCATCTTCATATCGGCTGGAGAGATTGGCTCTATCGCTTCCTTCGCCAGTAGGTCTGCGATTTCCTACTGCAAGACATGAGCATCGACAGCTTTCACTGAAGTGAACTAGACACCTCCGAGCCTGATGGTCCAAATGAACCAGCGAGACGGGCTGAGGAGCGATAGCCAGACTCTTAGAGGCCATGCAAGCGGGACCAAAGGGACTCTAGGAGTACCCGCAGTGAGGCAGCGAGGTTAAACGCAGGGACCCGGCCAGGTGGGCTCTCTCTTCAAGGCAGCCCGTAGCGGGGTCTGAGTGTGGTGTGCAACACTTACCTGGTTCCACGGTTGGGCAGAAGGTGCGTGAGAAGGCTTGAGGGTGTCCTAGAACTGCCCGATGCTGCCCTCTGGTGATGGAAGAGGTGGATGAGAGTGGTAAGGTTTTTGGCCTCCCACTTCCCTCCGAGCCCTCTTGGGACCCAGAGATAGAGGAACTGCTCTCTTTTCTTTTTTGAGAGCGAATTCTCTTGAGAGAGAAGCTGGCAGCTCTAAAAAGTCTCAAAGGTACTACGACAGGAGAGGATATTTTTGTCCAAGTGTGCAAAACAATGGAAGAGTTGAATCTACACTGGTCTAAATTGGCCAGCATCACTACGGATGGCGCACCTAGTATGGTTGGCACAATGAGGGGGCTAGTAGGGCGTTTGAACAGCGAATTCGAGGAACGAGGTCTCACCCCCCCCACTACAAGTCCACTGTCTGATTCACCTGCAAGCACTATGCTGCAAAGTTCTGAAGTGGGCGTCTGTCATGAAGGTGGTTGTGCACTGTGTCAACTACATCCGAAAATATGGGCTGAAACACAGACAGTTCCAGGCCTTTCTCTCCGAGCTTGAGTCTGCCTACAAAGATGTGCTGTACTACACAGAAGTCCGATGGTTAAGCCGTTTCCGCCGTTTCTATGACCTGCTACCCGAAATCAACACCTTCCTGTAGTCTAAAGGTGAAACGGTACGAGAGCTGACCGAGCCAGAATGGAAATGGAACCTCGCGTTTTTAACTGATGTGACTGAAATGTTGAACCACCTTAACGTGCAGCTCCAAGGCAAAGGAAAGCTAATCAGTGACATGTATTCCCACATCAAAGCGTTCAAGGTCAAACTAGTGCTGCTTGTGCGACAGGTCCAAAAGATGGACTTCACGCATCTCCCTGCCACCCAAAGCTACTGCGCTGAGAAACCAGCTGTCCCGTTCCCAGTCGAAAAGTGCAAGGATGCACTGGAAATGCTGCAGGGAGAGTTCAGTGCGTGAGCTTCATGTCAATGGTAAAGGAATACGCTTGTTCCAGAACCCCTTTGCTGCCGACATAAATTATGCCCTTCCCTCTCTTCAGTTTGAACTAGCCGAGTTGCAGAATTGTGATATCCTTAAAGACCTGACAGTCTTATTGAGTTCTATGCTGCGCTCCCAGAGGAAACCTACCCACACATCAAACAGCATGCAATGAAGATGTCCACAGTTTTTGGCAGCACCTACATCTGTGAGCAAACCTTTTCCCGCATGAAGCAAACCAAGAATCCAACAAGGAACAGACTCACAGATAAACACTTGCATCAGACCTTGAGACTGGCTACCACTAGACTGCAACCAGACACTGAACTTCTCACCAGCCAGAAGCAAGCACACAGTTCACACTGATACGGTAAGCACACTGATTTTAACAATGACTGATTTTAATTGCTATAAATATGAAATATGAAGGCTCTTTTAATTTGCTACATATTTTGTACAATTATGTCACAGAGAAAAGCAGACAGCAGCACATCTTGCCATTTACTGAATTTATGGTGCTTCTTGTGTTCAATCTGTCATCCCTCCATGCCGGGGCTCCAGAAGCCACCCTGAAGTGAGGAGAGGAGATTGCTGTTGCTGACCCCATTCCAAAGACAGCACAATTCATCAAAGTACAAATCCAGCTCACCTACATATACTACTGATTTTGATTCCCTTTATTCTGTTTTATTGTTGTGCTTTAGTTTTGATCCTACTGCTCATTTCATTTTCACCTTGACCTACATTTTTTTACTGAACATGCTCACCTGGATAGGCATAAGAGCTGGTTGTTCTATTACTCATGTTATTACTCATGTTATTACTCATGTTATTATAATTTCAATGTTTTTTTTATTAATTAATTTATTTTATAGGCCTATTTATTTGACCTATATTAAGTGCTGCACACAATTATTATTAATATTATTATTAATATCAACAGGCCTACCTATCATTTATAATTTTTCACTCACCTTTGCCAGTGTCAATCACCTCAACTAGGCAGATGTTTCTTACCTTGACAGCTTTGATGTTATTTTTATTAGAAAATAAATAAATGGAATATCTGTGGTATTTCAAATTAAAACAAAGTGTGAAGACTCGATTACTACTTTTGCAAACCACTAGTAAAGATAAACAAATATGTGCCAGGAATCAAGTGTTGATATAGTAGTGTGGATATAGTAGTGGGGATGGCTGTGCCAGGCTAGTAATCTCTACTACACAATGAATAAACCTGCTGGTGGTCATTTTGGTCTGGGTCATACAATTCTATGTTATATAGCTGACCCGGCCCCCCCCCCCCTCTTTTTTATTTTTTAATAAATAGAAAAGAAGAGAAAGTGTTAATATTACTGGATCAAGTGCTGCCGAAAAAAATATGCGTCTTCAGACATTTCTTGAAAATGGCTATGGACTCAGCAGCTCGAGTTAGGCATATCATTCCTCCAGTAGGGAACAGTGAAGGTAAAGGTCAGAGAAAGAGATTCTGTGTCTCTTTGAGATGATGCACCACGAGGCGACATTCATTTGCAGAGCGCAAGTTTCTGGATGGCACATAAGTCTGAAGTAATGAGTTTAAGTAAAAGGGAGCAGAGCCAGTGGTTGTTCTGTAGGCAAACGTCAGTGACTTGAATTTGATGCGAGCAGCAACCGGCAACCAGTGCAATTTTGTGAGGAGAGGAGTGACATGTGCTCTCTTCGGCTCGCTAAAGACCACTCTAGCTGCGGCATTCTGGATCAGTTGCAGAGGTTTGACCGTGCAAGCTGGAAGACCAGCCAGGAGAGTGTTACAGTAGTCCAGTCTGGATAGAACTAGCGCTTGGACAAGGAGTTGTGTAGCTCTGATAGGAAGGGCCTGATCCTCCTAATGTTGTACAAAGCAAATCTACATGACCGGGCAGTTCTAGCAATGTGGTCTGTGAAGTTCAATAGATCATCATTTACCAAACCAAGGTTCCTGGCTGACCTTGATGGAGTTATGGATGACGAGCCTAGCTGAATGGTGAAGTTGTGGTGAAGTGTTGGGTTGGCCGGGACCACAAGTAGCTCTGTCTTCACAAGGTTTAGTTGAAGGTGGTGGTCCTTCACCCAGCCAGAAATGTCTGTCAGGCAGGCTGAGAATCTGCTAATCTTAAATAGAGAATCTATTTAAACCTCATCACCTGCAAGTTTAAAGTTAATCCCTAATTGAGATTTAAATATGAGTTTAAAGTTATGGTTCAACAGGATTAAAGTTAATCTATCTTAACCCCCTGGGGTCGGCGGTATCGCCGGCGATACCAGCTCGCTTTTTTTTTATCAGTGTAAAAGAGACTCATAAATACTCTGTTGACTTTGATTTTCCATAGGAGTTTCATGCATCAATCTCTCCTGTTAAGTGTGTATTTTTTTTGTGTATACTCACAATAAAAACAAAGTGTTGTGCTTTTTGCCAAATAAAGAAAAATAAACACGAAGCGAGTTCTGCCTTCTCTCTGTCAGTTAAGTCCATTCTGAAACGCGTCCGAAAATGAACCATAACTCAGCGAATACTCAGTCAAACAGTCCAGGATTGCCAACTTTGGGACTTTGCCTGGAGTGAGACTCTGTAAAACTTCAGTGCGCGCGGAGAAACAACTCTAACCCTAATTTTGAAGATGTCAGTCTTTGTATACTTAGTATAAACCCTGATTTATAAAAAAAAATAAAAAATAGAATGGAAACGTGTTTTCAAAATGTACAATTAATTTATTGATCGATTGATTGATATAAAAAAATTAAGATTAAATATTAATAACATATAATAATAATAATAACAAACATGTAAAATAACAACAAAACAATAAGAAATCTCAAAACAAAAGGGACACATAATAGTTACTCCACCTCCCCAGAAAACCACAACACACAAGTTTCACACATTAGGCCTGTTGTAGCCTCTGCCACAGTGACAGTGTTGGCCTGCTTCACCACCTCTGCAGGAGCTCGTATCTGAAGCAGGGTTCAATCCAGTCATGAACGGTCATTGCCTCTGTCACGTGACAAATGAACGAAAGACTCGGAAGGTAAAGTAAGTATTTATGTTCCCTGTAAATTATTTTTGATTAATGATTTCTTAATTCAGAATATGATAAAGACTGCGTAGGTGGATGTGTTCGTGGAATTTGGCTGTTAAAAGTATAACATTTAAAGCCCCTTAAATGAACGAAATGACTCGAAAAAAGATTTGTTCATTTTAATGAACGAGGTAGAACAAGCGAGTCAGTTAAATGATCCGAACTTCCCATCACTCACAGGGTGCCATCAAGTGCCAGTCTGTTCCTGGTGTCAGTCTTGTTTAGGCCAATAACTGAAAAGCTTCGCTCCGCATTTGACTGTGGCAGACTCAACACAATCTGGGCAACCTTTGATAATTTGGGGGATTTTAAAATGCCACTTGCCTGATTTGACAAAACGTAATTTGTACCATGAGCCGATTTTTATTAAGCAAATAGCTAGCCCACATAACGCACATCAGACAACATTTGCAATAGTTGAAGTCTGTACTCTCGGCACACAGACTGATTAGTCAAGGCTACGTCTGTAGTGAGGCACACCATTTTATTATCTGCTTACCTTGATTGTCATCCAAACTTTCAAACGCGCATCGGTGGCTCTGACTCCGAACCTATGCTCCGAACAATGTCTGAACTTTTCACACGCAACTGACGTATCAGGTTTCAGCGAATCAACGAACGATCAGAGAATACTGCAGTGAGAACGTTGTAGGCAGATGTTACAGCTGTGTGCCTTAAACTCCTCTCCTGTCATTGACACGCTGTGGTCTAGTATAGTCATCAACAGAAAATTAACGGATTTAGAGGGGAGAAACTGGATTTTGGCGTGACATTTCTTGCGTGTGCGTGAGAGCGTGAGATTGATGCTGAAAGCGTGAGTGTCACGCCAGATGCGTGAGAGTTGGCAACCTTGAAACAGTCACACAGACACACAGGCATGAAGCTTGAATTCTCTTCTTTTAAATGAAGTAATTTTTATAAAAAACAAATATTCTCAGTTTATGTAATCTGTATGAAAAGAGAGAGATGTCAGTCGTTCTCATCTCAGCTCATTATTTTTAATGTGACCCTGCCCACGGAGAGCGCGCGCTATTCAAACCCAAATGACTGAGGCAATCCATGCAAACTGTGAACGCCCCCATATCAGCTCGAGAAAACACATCAAGCTTATTCAGATCATTGTACTTGTTTACACCGTCTCGCAGCGCTGTGAGAAACAATACTATCGAAATAATAATAATGGAAAATGTACCTCAGAAGTGCTGGTATTTCGAGGAGCAACAGATCCTGAGCTATGGAATACTGTAGTTAGGGATGCGCGGTATACCGGTACTGCAAAAATACCGGTATATATTATATTTCAAACGGTACAATATCATAATTTTGCTCACTTCGGTATTTGATGCGCTGCTGTTTCGAAGTTCACCGCTAGGCGGCAGTGCGCTACCCAAACTGACGCGGGTCACGCAAAACCGGCAAACGGTGACAACGGAGGAACACGATGGATCAAACAGATGAAGCTCATTCTACACGCCCGAAATTAATAAATAAAGAGAGCAATAGGAGTGAAATATGGCATTACTTTGCCTACAAAAGTAATGAGAAAGGTGAAGCAACAGACCTCAATGCACCACTGTACAAACGCTGCTTTAAATTTGCCACGGGAGGCAACACATCAAATCTGGCTAACGTTGACCACTTGTCACTTGATCATCCTGACTTGTTCAAAGAGTTCAGAGATCGACACGTGAGTCCATCATTCAACTGATTTAATTTAGACTTTTATTCACAGCGCACATAGAGCTTATCAATTAAATATGACACGGTAAACACGAAAGCTCAAATGTGCTTTCATGACACGCTAGAACCAATGAAGTTTAGTTCTCATAATTTTTTTTGCCCTTTCAAACAATCATATATTAATTGAATTTGAATGAATAAAGAGATAAGTGATATTAATTTTAGTATTGGTGATCGTAAAATGAAAGGCATATCTATCACTGCTGCTGTGGCGACCGACTGAGGAATCAGCTGAGAGAGAGTAATAGTAGTAATATGGATATTACTAATATGAATGTTAGAGTAACACTTTACATTTAAGCTACATTTGTCAACATTCATTAGGTAACCTGACCTGACAGTATTATAGCATTTATTAATCTAGAATAGATCAATCCGTAATTATTATTTAAATATACTAATACATGTTTAGCATGTTAACATTACTTTATGCATTAAACTAATATGAACCCAAACCAAACAGTAATCAAACCAAGATGAATAAATGCTATAAATGTTGATAATTCTGTTGATGCATGACAGCTAATGGTTTACATTTCATTTCATTATTCTATTATTATTCTATATTAATCAATTATTATAGATAATAGATATTAACCTATTTTAATTGTATCATTTCAGGTGTCCTTTTCTTTTTTTTCTTTTTTTTTTAAATCAAAATTTAACCTACTGTAAGTTCCCTGACTGTTTTTTATTTATAAATTTTTTTTTTTAAACATTTGGATAACTTTTTGTTTGCACATTCGGTGCAGCAGAGTTTCAAGCAGTGTTTTTTAATAAAACTGTTTCAATTCACTTAAATTTTGAGGCTGGTTATTTGTCACCTGTGGTATCGATTTAGTATCGATACCGAGGTATTAGGTTCTGGTACCGTACCGAAACCAAAATTGTGGTATCGAGCCATCCCTAACTGTAGTAAGTTTTTTTTTCATTCTCAAGTGAATCGCGTTCCTGTGTGTGAATGAATGAACGGCAGAGATGCGCGCTGTTTACCACAGCTCGCAAAAAGACGGTTTAAATTTTAATCGCGTTTCTGTGTGTGAATGAATGTTTCGCTTTTAGCAAACTGTATTGCTATACTGAGTAAAAATCGACTGAAATATGTTGAAATAAAATTTATTTGTATAAGCAACGTATTAAACTGCAAATTAACATTTATATTTCTTATAATAAAAATGAAAGACAAAATTTCGTTGATTAGTTTTGGATAGATTATACATTTTTACTGTAAAATATCTGCCACCTCAAATAAGCTTTTGTTTGCCAATTTTTGCTCATATGTTAAATATAGTATGTTTTGTCAAAAATAAAGTAATCAAATAAAATGTTATAGTGTTTATTCCAATGTAGCCTAGGCTATATTCAAGTAATGAATCCTTAACTTTGAAATATGTATGATAAAATGTATACTTTAGTTTTTACAAAGAAAGATTACACTTGAATTGTTGTTGTAATTGTAACCTTTTTAATATATATATATATATATATATATATATATATATATATATATATTGACAAGGTAGATGTAAACAAACTATTAAAAGGTAAATATAAGCCTTTTCTTTAAATAATTTTTATTGTGTTTTATTAGTGACAAATTTGGGAAGAGGATAAATATTCCAAAACTGAAAATACAGTATGAGAATTAACTGCACAATTACTAGACATGTTTTCCTTGGATATTATAGGCCAATTTGCAAGCACAATTTGTGAAAAAAAAAAAAAAAAATGAGATGCTTCCAACTGTTGCTCTTGCATTCTTTCTTGTGGCTCAGTGACTCACCTGAATGAATGGCTTATTAAGTATGCGGGCCCCATTGTCTCCTAAGGTGTGAACCACTAAATATGCATGATGGTGTTGGATCGTTGATGCCCCCCTCGCATATTGCCTTTCCAAACAGAAAGTGTTTTACAAGATTTAAATCAATGTATTGTGTTATGTGAATGATAAGGCAGGATGATTTGGTAACCCTTTATTTTACAGTCCCCTAATTACTAGGTATTTACCTAGTAAATACATGGTAAGTTATAGTTGGTTATTGGTAATTACCACAGGTAACAAGTATGTAAATGCAGAGAAACTACAAACTAATTACTAGGTATTTACCTGGTAAGCATATGGTAAATTATAGTATTTTAGTGTGTAATTACATAAGGTGATTAGTATCCAATTACAGAGAAACTACCAGGGGAAAAAACACCACTGTTAAATATCATCTCAACAAAGTACTGTGTACTTGTTACCTGTTTAGGTTGGTAATAACTCAGATTTAATTGTGTACTTCCTCAGAATGTAGGCAGCCAATTTTTAGAAACACCTCCAGTATTACCCATCAATTCAAGTTAGGTGTGTAGTTATCCTAGGGTTATGTTGGTAACAGTCTATGTTTATTTATTACTATCTTGAAATTAAGACGTAGTTTCCAATAAATTACCTTGTCTTACATAGTTGTTGTTCATTGCTACACCCATTTATAGAGGGTTTATCAAATAATTTACCTTACACTTACCTGGTAACTACCCCGCAGGAACAGTTTTCCCTAATGTCATGGCACATCTTAAATACTGGGTATGTTCTTGCAGATGTTTTTACAATTTACTCAGTAAGTAAAGTGAAACTGTACTGTAAAATGAAGCCCTGTTTATTTCCATGGTATTACCGGAATTGTACCATATCATTCCCTTTTCCATATAGTCAAATTTTTTTACCTCATATGTCCTGCAACGTTACCAAGGAAAACATGACAATTTACTCAGTAAGTAAAGTGCAACTGTACTGTAAAAGGAAGCCTTGTTTATTTCCATGGTATTACCAGACTCTTACCACATCCTTTGTTACTGCTTAAACATTTTTGAAATCACAAACTTTTACCGTGTGTTCTGCAACTTAACTAAAACATTCCAGCCTGGTCTCATTAATAAGTAGTATTAACACGTAATTTTCAAAGATAGAAAACTACATAGGCTACAGTTATGAAGAAAAACAACATACGTGTAATCACAATAATTTATTTATTGCGAAAATGTCAAAACCGGTACCAAAAGTCGTTCACATGATGATGTGTTGCAGTCACAGTCCTCTCTTTCAGTATATAATAATTTTGAATGAGGTACAGAGCAGAATTTAAGTTATTAATCCATGAAAATGTTAATCCGGCTTCGCTCTGTGTGAAGGCGCGCGCGCTTCTCCATTTCAAATATAGTTTACCGACTGAAATACGACATGTCGCAATCTGTGACGAACATAGACGAACAGGTGAGAGCCAATGAGCGTTTGATATCACTGCCGTAAAACATGTCGTAACGCTTCTTGAGGGCGCAATTTTTGAATTTGAATTCATCAACAAGCGCGGGTCCGCGGGATTACAGACTGCGCTGTTGTTAAAGCCTGTGGAATGGAGATGAAGATCACTCACTGGATAAAGGGCTGAATTTGGATCTCTTTCTTGCAAACGTATGGATTCTAAAGATTTGGATTATATCAAGTAGGCTATAATAAAATTGATGTCTTTTGTGAATTTATGTTGGGTTTTGGTGCATTATTGTTCTATTGGAAAAAACGCATTTTGTGTCTCACTGTAACGTTAAATAAACTAAATATTAAAATGGTTAAACGTTTAAATAAGGTACTTTTAAGGTTTTAAAGTGTATTCTTGTTTAACTGCATGTATGCTAATCCTCCGAAACGAGTTTGCAGCAGAAGGCACGAACAGAGCGAAATGTTATTAGTCTATTTCTTGAGTAAACTGCATAAATGCGACTGAAAACGTAATTGATAAGACATTTGAATGCAATAGCGTCAAAACATTAATGCCACGATTTTAATATGCATAAATAAGAATGCGTACAAATACGTCGGTATAGAGTTGTTCATACGTAAATAATTTATGTTTTTGTGCTGTTAATGCAAACATTTTACGTTTTAGTGCTGTAAATACTATACGTTTATGTGTGTATAAAACGTAAGTAAATGTACGTATGGTAGAATTACACTTTACGTAAAAATACACACGTATTCTCATGAGATCACGTTGAACATTCTCAGTAAGTAAAGTGAAACTGGAACGTTACTGTAAAAGGAAGCCTTTTTATTTCCATGGAATTACTGGGATCTTACCCTATAATCTGTAATAGCTACAGTTACGTAGCTATAACAGATTATAGGGTAAGATCCCAGTAATTCCATGGAAATAAAAAGGCTTCATTTTACAGTACAGCTGCACTTTACTTACTGAGTAAATTGTCATGTTTTCCTTGGTAACGTTGCAGGACATATGAGGTAAAAAATTGTGACTATATGGAAAAGGGGAATGATCAGGTTATATGGTACAATTCTGGTAATACCATGTAAATAAACAAGGCTTCATTTTACAGTACAGTTACACTTTACTTACCAAGAAAATTGTCATGTTTTCCTTGGTAACGTTGCAGGACATACTAGGAAAACAAATAAATAAAAATGTGACTATGGAAAAGGGAATGATATGGTACAATTCCGGTAATACCATGGAAATAATCAAGGCTTCATTTTACAGTACAGTTGCACTTTACTTACTGAGTAAATTGTCATGTTTTCCTTGGTAACGTTGCAGGACATATGAGGTAAAAAATTGTGACTATATGGAAAAGGGAATGATCAAGTTATATGGTACAATTCCGGTAATACCATGGAAATAATCAAGGCTTCATTTTACAGTACAGTTGCACTTTACTTACTGAGTAAATTGTAAAAACATCTGCAAGAACATACCCAGTATTTAAGATGTGCCATGACATTAGGGAAAACTGTTCCTGCGGGGTAGTTACCAGGTAAGTGTAAGGTAAATTATTTGATAAACCCTCTATAAATGGGTGTAGCAATGAACAACAACTATGTAAGACAAGGTAATTTATTGGAAACTACGTCTTAATTTCAAGATAGTAATAAATAAACATGGACTGTTACCAACATAACCCTAGGATAACTACACACCTAACTTGAATTGATGGGTAAAACTGGAGGTGTTTCTAAAAATAGTCTGCCTACATTCTGAGGAAGAACACAATTAAATCTGAGTTATTACCAACCTAAACAGGTAACAAGTACACAGTACTTTGTTGAGTTGATATTTAACAGTGGTGTTTTTTCCCCTGGTAGTTTCTCTGTAATTGCATACTAATCACCTTAAGTAATTACACACTAAAATACTATAATTTACCATATGCTTACCAGGTAAATACTTAGTAGTTAGTTTGTAGTTTCTCTGCATTTACTGCATTTACATACCAACTATAACTTACCATGTATTTACTAGGTAAATACCTAGTAATTAGGGGACTGTAAAATAAAGGGTTACCGATGATTTTCAGATCATTTTGAAGAAAAAACTCTAGGCGACAACATCCATTAGTCAAAAGTCTTGTGGACACATATTTAGTATGTGTTTTGTGGCCTTATTTCAGAAACTTTAGTTTTTTGTTTTTTCAATAACCATGCATAAACATTATTCTCTCAAAAATACAAACATATACATGTTGCTCACATATTATGGTAGCCCTGTTTGTGCTAAATAGAGTGTAATTACACCTTTGCCATTAATATGTTTATAAGCAACTGAAAAAAGCACAAATGTCAGGGCATGTCAGAACATCTCAAGGACCCCAAAAACACCTCAGACCCCAGAGGGTTAAATATTAATTAAATCCAGGATCAAAATGATGGTTTAAATGTAAACCTGCTTATTTTAAAACGAGGTTTAATGTTTGGTGCAACAGAATAATTAGATAAACCTTGATTTAATCTAGATTTAAGATTAATCCTTGTTGGTGTAACCCACCCTAGGACCACAAATGCGCTATAACTGGCTCGATTCTCAGCCAATTAATGACCCGTAACTGAATAGGTTTTAGTATTGGTATATATAATAAAATGATGTACTTCATGGTAAATAAAATACCTCATGATAATGGTCAAATTATCACAGAGATTATGATCAGTTAATAATTTTAAAGTGTAGTATTGTTTAACATTAATCTTATAATTGACAAGTTATAACTGAATGAAAAGAACTGTAATTTCTGTGATCATTTTACCATTATCAAGTGGTGTAAAATACACCACAAACACAATAAAATGATCATGAAACTATTAAATACTTGTGCTGTAATCCAAATCTTAAGGAGAATCTGTACCAATACTAAAACCTGTTCAGGCCCAGTGCAGGGCCAGGTATGGGTCATTAATTGGCTGAGAATCGAGCCAGTTATAGCCCCATGTGTGGTCCTAGTCTTAAATCCAGATCTGGGCCACTACAGGGCCGTCATTCTTTGCGGTATGTGGGCTGAGGGAAAAGGGGTTTTGTGGAACAGAGCTGGGCCAGATCAAATTTCCTATATGGGAAAGTGTATTAATATGGCCCATAGTCACAAGCCTGATTTGGGCTAGATAATCAATGGACTGATCTGGGCCACACTCCTTCTACCAATATACGGCCCTCATGTGTTTTGCCGTGATCATACTGTGCCATCATTGCCACACATACAGGATGACAGGATACATGCCATTGCTGCAGGAGGCCAGCAGTGCCAGCCTGAGGACACATTCAGGCCATCGGTGCAATATGCATCACATGACTAAATGTTGATTTATCCATCAAAATAAAGTGTTACCTTGTAATTCCCGCGACCCGGCCCTGGATAAGCGGAAGAAGGTGATGATGATGATGATGATGACGACCTTGTAATTTCCAAGTTTCAAGAATGGAAACCAATTCCAATTTTCTTTTGTTTCTTTACATTTTTTTTCCCCTATTCTTTTTCTTAAAACCATCTTAACCCCATAAAAGCCCAAGTTATTTATAATGCTGTGTTCCAGTCACAGTCTGAAATAAGACCTCAAATTTAAGTTGCCTGTGGTTTGGACCTTCATTCCTCTGGCAAGAGGCAGCTAGCCCAGCGACATATTTTCTCATTAAGATGACCGCAACTTTCATGATTAAGGTACGTTCTTTCACTCTTTACACTGTTCAATGCGGAAGTATCACAAACATAAATACTTGGTGCAGGTTTGGCTGTGTTCATGACATCTATAACGCTTTAGGGACTTTCCAAAACTGGTTTAACTGTTGTACACAAACAGGTTCTTGCAGGAACCCTGAAGCTTGTAAACAATGATGATATGCTTCTGATCAAAACTTTCCCATAGTTTCAAAACGCTCTAATCACTACAATAATTCTACTACATTTTAGAGTAAAAACTGAGTTAAAATTAAAATCTACAAAGTCAAAGGACTTTTTTTTAGTTTCGGGTTGTATTTAATCTTCTAAAACCCGTCAGATCGTCTGTTTAAGCCAGTTCTATGGAGCAGATTGCGCACGCAAGAGAGCCCTGCACATCTAGGCGGGAGCTGTTAGCGCAAGCAAGGCCGGCAGAGTTAGTGGAGGCAGAGTTAGCGGTGGCCGGAGAGGGAGAAGTGGAGGAGAGCGACGAGGAGGAGGAATTCGCCAATGAAGCATCGCGTCGCGTCTATGACAACTCGAGGTATCGCACACCGGACGCGCACTTTGTCAGTTTATGGCCAGCAATATGTATATGTAGTTATATGTAGCAATAGTTATGTTTAAGGACATTATGGAATTAAGATCATGTCTGTACTATGTTATGATTGTACTGTACAATTAAATAGAATCGTTGCTTAGTCTGCAGTCTGAATTCACTTTACCTCAGAGTGTCCGTTAACTGAATGAATTGAGAATATCACCTGAAAATCATATAACATCAGCAATTTTCATTCAAGCAGCTGATTTCTGTTAATGAGTGTAAAACTGAATGTGTATTGCAGCACAGGGTGAAGTCAGTATATACATTAACTACGATTTGAGACAATGTACACTCATAGGGTGGTGTGGCGCAATGGATAAGACACATGCCTTTGGTGTGAGAGACCCGGGTTCGAATCCACTGTGAGACACCAATGTGTCCCTGAGCAAGACACTTAACCCCTAGTTGCTCCAGAGGCGTGCGACCTCTGACATATATAGCAATTGTAAGTCGCTTTGGATAAAAGCGTCAGCTAAATGAATAAATGTAAATAGAGAATAATGTGTTCGAATTTTAAAGACGTGGCGCTGCGCTTCTCGTCTTGTGTGCGACCCCCTTTAGACATACGGACAGGGACGGACTAGGGATAAAAAACAGCCCTGGACATTCTCCCAAATAGGCCCATCATCTGGCCATTCGCCTCTAGCCGTGTGCGACAGACACTAGCCAGGATGTCCTGATATATTCCACATACTGTAGCCTAGAAGATATTCACAGCAAGTAACATCTCAGAACCAATGATGATAATTTTGGGGTTGTGTTTATTAATGAAGCCTCAGCCTTCAAATAAAAACAAAAAATGTGCAATGAGATAAAATACAAATAATGAAGTGTCACTGGCAACAGAAACCCCAAATTACACAAACTTGTAATTATAAAACATATAGTTACTATATACCAGGGGTCTCCAACCTTTTTGTGTGCGAGTGTGTGTATACTTAAAATATTTATTATACATATGACATGGTGGTGCTTTTTTACTTTTCACCATCATATGCAAAATAATAAAATATCTTGATATTCTGGTTCAGACTTACAAGCGTTTAAAAAAAATCAACAATTCCTGAAAAATAATGAAAATATTTATTGATCTTTTTTTTTTTCTTTTCTATAAACCTATTGTATGTGTTATCAAAAACAGTAGACCAAACAGTAGTATTTATAAATGCAAAAATAAATAAATAAACTGCCATAACTTCTAAACAAAAACATTACTGCATTACATTTAATATATTTATACATGACATGACTATATTAATATAACAGCATTTTTCATATAAGCTATATGAAATATAGGCTACAGGCACATTTCTAACAAAAAAAGCTTGTTTTACTACAGTTTTACTACAGTTAATTCATAAGTTGTGGAGTGAAATGTCTTCTAAGTGGTTTGTTCTTGGAACAATGTTTCGCCTGTTTCCTGCACCAATATGTTGAGAATATTATATCAGCGCTGTTTCAGCTGGCTTTTAACAAGCTTAAATCACATAGTCATCTGTGGGTTCATAATAGAGATAGAGAATTCTGCGCTGAATTGAAATGCTTCTCAGTGGATCGCGCAGCTCCGTGTAAAAATGTTCGCGTGATCGAGATCAGCCCGCACATAATGCTCTGCGCTGCTCAGATCAAACAAGTTTCGTTCCGCTTTTTGAGCGTTTGCCATTTGATGTTTCTCATACGCAATGCAAATGACACCATATAATCAAAGAGAGTTGGGTAATTTTGTAGAGGCAAAAGTGCAAATGTTTAGTTGCACCGGCACGAAAAAAGGTTGCAAAATGATACCATTTAGTCTAAGTCTGGAGCCCCGAATTACAGTGGATCGCTATTGGCCAGTTGGGGCCATTAATATAGTTTAGAGGGCAACTCACAGGCACCATGTTGGAGACCACTGCTATATACTATAACTTAACTATTCAAATATAATGTAAGCAAATTTAAAAGTGCAGTATAGGTAAGCCTTATAAACTAACTTTCTGAGAGTGGCTAGTAGGCCGACTCTTCTTCCTCAGTTGTTTTTTTTTTACACGTAGCATATAAGTGATCGTATAAGTGCCCCTGCTGTTGGCTGTTCATATTGCTTTATTAGACTTTTTTTTTTTGTGCCGACGGCCCCTCGGCTGGACGGCCGTTCTGGACTTTTCCAGAACGCACAGATTGTCAGTCCGTCCCTGCATACGGAAATATAGTAGGCTAATTCTGACATTAACTGATCTGTTAAACACAAACACAGATTTGGTAACCTCCTACTGTCATGCTCATCTCAACACTAAATTAAAGGCCTGTCTCAAATACAAGCCGGTGCAGTTCGGCGATTTGGGAAAATAAAAGTCCGGGCTATTATTTGAAGTTTTACGGTAATCAATTTAACAGACAGAAGCAATGTGAATGTTGATACATCTGTCAAATAAGGTTAGTGAATGGTCCTGGGGACTGGATCACAACTACAGATGGGTCATTCCATGTTAAATCAACCAAATTTCAAGCAAAATTTTTTGATTTTGTTAAAAAATTTTTTTTTTTTTTTAAGAAAGACAAACATAAATATTGATGAAAGCCCAAATATTAAATGTAATGAATGTATATTGAATGAGTAATCTGCTGTTTTGTTGAGGGGATCAAAATGACCCTTTTCACCTGAGATTTGGAGCCAGATTACAGGGGGGTAAAAATGATTTGAGAAAGAGAGACAAGTCAAAAACAATTTTTCACAGAGATTGGTAGATCTATTAGTAAAATAGGTTGACTTTAGCAATCTTTGTTAAATTATATGCCAATAGTGACTGTTAAAATATTGAGAAAAACACTTGTGTTTTTTGCCCCAGGTTTGCATGAAGTGCACTGTAACTCAAGAAGCATTAAAGATATCTTAATATTCTTTTAGTTTTAGTTTTTTTTAAACAAATATTTATTTTGGTATCTTCATTTTAAAGGCCTTGTATAGTTCAATCCCAGAGATATGGATATTTTCAGTGGCCAAATACCAAATGTTGGTAACTTTGCATACAGCTGATATTTTTTTATTTTAAAGAGGAATATCTGAACAACAAATAATGTTGAAGCTAGAAATGTATCTCTTTTTTCTTTCTATCAACACAATTCCATAGAATATTATTTTTCCAAATTTTGCGTGCATGTCACTCAAAAAGTATTAAAGATATCATATGATTTTCTGGTTCTGAAAAAGGTCATGAATTGATGAATCTAATTTTCCTTGAGCTTTTGACATATAAGAGGTCATCATACTATAAGAATACCTTGTAAGTTTTAGATTTGAAAACTTCCTTGTTAAGATGCATTTAGATTCCTGTGTGGTTTTGGTGACTCCTTTTCACTTCTTAACACGACTATATGGATGAAACCATTCAGAAAAATGTGGGCACAAATGGGTTAAACGGGACGTGGTCTTCAAAGGCTTAGATGGCAGGGCCGGAGCTCTCAGTGTCGATGTCTCCCCCTCACAAACGTCTCGTCACTGGGGGACATTGACACATACCCACCGGCTCATGCATTCCCTCCACATTCGGGTAGTTGGAATGTTGGAAAAGGTGAATGCGAGCTGAGTACGGGTTCTTCCATGCCTTCTCAACTCAAAGTGGAGATCAGGTAGGAATGGAAAGTTCACGGGAGCTGGCGGCTTTTCACGACCCTTGCCTAGCGGTGGCGCGCTCCATAACCTCCACCAGCTCAGCATACGCGGGGCAGGGGGGCTGGGCAGGTTCAGCCATCTCGCCATCGTCACCAGCGTCAGCCTCCTCCTGCTCGTCCTGGCTAGCAGAGCACTGGCTGCTGGACCAGAGGATGTGTCTGACAGTGCATCCTCTCCCAGCAGCCCACCCTCGTCTGCCTTTACGGGGCGTGAGTGATTCACACCTCTCTCAAACTCCTCAGCAAGCTCCATCTGACATCCCCACGATCTCAGTCTTCCTTCCGCCTCGGCGTGAGCAGGAGCGAGCAAGCAGACAGAATGATGTTATCAGACAGAAAACGCAAAGGTTGTGAGTGTCACCAGGCACACTTCCTAAAGTCTGTAGCTCAAACAGTAGAGCGTTGGCGCTTGCAATGCCAAGGTCATGGGTTCGATTACCAGGGGAAGCAAGAACTGGTAAGAATGTTAAAGTGTACCTTGAAATGCAATGTAAGTCGCTTTGGATAAAAGCATCTGCCAAATGCATAAATGTAAATGCATAAAAGTCTAAAGTGCTTGTTAGCAGCCATGATTTCTTTACAGTACCAGCAAAACAGTCCCTGAAGACGAAAAGCGGATGGCATGTTCTCTAGGCTCAAGGGGGGCGTGTCAAGGTGGCGGAGTGACAAGTCGAACTTTGCCATTCAACTAGAGGCAGATATGGTTCAATCCATATCTCTGGGATTGAACCATATAGGGCTTTTAAAATGAAGATACCAAAATAAATAATTGTTTAAAAAAACTAAAAGAATATTAAGATATCTTTAATGCTTCTTGAGTTACAGTGCACTTCATGCAAACCTGGGGCAAAAAACACAAGTGCTTTTCTCAATATTTTAACAGTCACTATTGGCATATAATTTAACAAAGATTGCTAAAGTCAACCTATTTTACTAATAGATCTACCAATCTCTGTGAAAAAATAAAATGATTTTGTCATTTTTCTCAAGTCATTTTTACCCCCCTGTAATCTGGCTCCAAATCTCAGGTGAAAAGAGTCATTTTGATCCCCTCAACAAAACAGCAGATTACTCATACAATATACATTCATTACATTGAATATTTTGGCTTTCATCACTATTTATGTTTGTCTTTCTTAAAAAATAAAAATTAACAAAATCAAAAAATTTAGCTTGGAATTTGGTTGATTTAACATGAAATGACCCATCTGTAGTTGTGATCCAGTCCCCAGGACCATTCACTAACTATATTTGACAGATGTATCAACATTCACGTTGCTTCTGTCTGTTAAAGGTGATTAATTCAAGGAATGCTTTAAATGTTGAGTCCCAATGATATAGTTGGTAATGCTGATTTATTAAACTCAGTCTACCTGGCAAAGTCCTTTGAGTTTGTAGATTTTAATTTTAACTCAGTTTTTACTCTAAAATATAGTAGAATTATTGTTGTGATTAGAGCATTTTGAAACTATGGGAAAGTTTTGATCAGAAGCATATCATCATTGTTTACAAGCTTCAGGGTTCCTGCAAGAACCTGTTTGTGTACAACAGTTAAACCAGTTTTGGAAAGTCCCTAAAGCGTTATAGATGTCATGAACACAGCCAAACCTGCACCAGGTATTTATGTTTGTGATACTTCCGCATTGAACAGTGTAAAGAGTGAAAGAACGTACCTTAATCAGGAAAGTTGCGGTCATCTTGATGAGAAAATATGTCGCTGGGCTAGCTGCCTCTTGCCAGAGGAATGAAGGTCCAAACCACAGGCAACTTAAATTTGAGGTCTTATTTCAGACTGTGACTGGAACACAGCATTATAAATAACTTGGGCTTTTATGGGGTTAAAATGGTTTTAAGAAAAAGAATAGGGGAAAAAAAATGTAAAGAAACAAAAGAAAATTGGAATTGGTTTCCATTCTTGAAACTTGGAAATTACAAGGTCGTCATCATCATCATCTTCTTCTTCCGCTTATCCAGGGCCGGGTCGCAGGAATTACAAGGTAACACTTTATTTTGATGGATAAATCAACATTTGGTCATGTGATGCATATTGCACCGATGGCCTGAATGTGTCCTCAGGCTGGCACTGCTGGCTTCCTGTCAGCAATGGTATGTCTCCTGTCATCCTGTATGTGTGGCAATGATGGCACAGTATGATCACAGCAAAACACATGAGGGCCGTATATTGGTAGAAGGAGTGTGGCCCAGATCAGTCCATTGATTATCATCCAAGTGGATGCTGCACATTGGTGGTGGTTGAGGAGATTCCCCCCTTCCATGTAAAGCGCTTTGAGTGCCGAGAAAAGCGCTATATAAATGTAATGAATTATTATTATTATTATTATTATTATCTAGCCCAAATCAGGCTTGTGACTATGGGCCATATTAATACACTTTCCCATATAGGAAATTTGATCTGGCCCAGCTCTGTTCCACAAAACCCCTTTTCCCTCAGCCCACATACCGCAAAGAATGACGGCCCTGTAGTGGCCCAGATCTGGATTTAAGACTAGGACCACACATGGGGCTATAACTGGCTCGATTCTCAGCCAATTAATGACCCATACCTGGCCCTGCACTGGGCCTGAACAGGTTTTAGTATTGGTACAGATTCTCCTTAAGATTTGGATTACAGCACAAGTATTTAATAGTTTTATGATAATTTTATTGTGTTTGTGGTATATTTTACACCACTTGATAATGGTAAAATTATCACAGAAATTACAGTTCTACCAGAAAGACTCGGGAGATAAAATGATATAACAAGAGTAAATTTATTAATAGCTCAGCAAGCATAGTCTTTGGCGTAGGCCCCGTCCTTAGCAAGCAATGCGAGGGTAACGGAATCTGCAAATCCCACCTGAAGATGAAGGCAGGGGCGCAGCCGACCCCCTGGAGGTAAAGGAAGGGACCATCCTGGTGGTGGTGGGGAGGATGGAGAGGAAGGGACCATCCTGGTGGTGGTGGGGAGGATGGAGGGAAAGGACCATCTTGGAGGTGGTTGGGGAGGATGGAGGTAATTGGCACCGTCAGTATCTGCGAACTCAGACGGATGAAAGTACCATTCTTTTATACTGAGAGTGTTAACACATGATTGGTTAGAAGTGAGTTAATTCATGACGCGCTGATTGAGTCTTCCTGGCAGAACTTAACGCTAAGCTTACATTTCTTTTCATTCAGTTATAACTTGTCAATTAAAAGATTAATGTTAAACAATACTACACTTTAAAATTATTAACTGATCATAATCTCTGTGATAATTTGACCATTATCATGAGGTATTTTATTTACCATGAAGTACATCATTTTATTATATGTACCAATACTAAAACCTATTCAGTTACGGGTCATTAATTGGCTGAGAATCGAGCCAGTTATAGCGCATTTGTGGTCCTAGGGTGGGTTACACCAACAAGGATTAATCTTAAATCTAGATTAAATCAAGGTTTATCTAATTATTCTGTTGCACCAAACATTAAACCTCGTTTTAAAATAAGCAGGTTTACATTTAAACCATCATTTTGATCCTGGATTTAATTAATATTTAAGATAGATTAACTTTAATCCTGTTGCACCATAACTTTAAACTCATATTTAAATCTCAATTAGGGATTAACTTTAAACTTGCAGGTGATGAGGTTTAAATAGATTCTCTATTTAAGATTAGCAGATTCTCAGCCTGCCTGACAGACATTTCTGGCTGGGTGAAGGACCACCACCTTCAACTAAACCTTGTGAAGACAGAGCTACTTGTGGTCCCGGCCAACCCAACACTTCACCACAACTTCACCATTCAGCTAGGCTCGTCATCCATAACTCCATCAAGGTCAGCCAGGAACCTTGGTTTGGTAAATGATGATCTATTGAACTTCACAGACCACATTGCTAGAACTGCCCGGTCATGTAGATTTGCTTTGTACAACATTAGGAGGATCAGGCCCTTCCTATCAGAGCTACACAACTCCTTGTCCAAGCGCTAGTTCTATCCAGACTGGACTACTGTAATGCTCTCCTGGCTGGTCTTCCAGCTTGCACGGTCAAACCTCTGCAACTGATCCAGAATGCCGCAGCTAGAGTGGTCTTTAGCGAGCCGAAGAGAGCACATGTCACTCCTCTCCTCACAAAATTGCACTGGTTGCCAGTTGCTGCTCGCATCAAATTCAAGTCACTGACGTTTGCCTACAGAACAACCACTGGTTCTGCTCCCTTTTACTTAAACTCATTACTTCAGACTTATGTGCCATCCAGAAACTTGCGCTCTGCAAATGAATGTCGCCTCGTGGTGCATCATCTCAAAGAGACACAGAATCTCTTTCTCTGACCTTTACCTTCACTGTTCCCTGCATGAGGAATGATATGCCTAACTCGAGCTGCTGAGTCCATAGCCATTTTCAAGAAATGTCTGAAGACGCATATTTTTTTCGGCAGCACTTGATCCAGTAATACTAACACTTTCTCTTCTTTTCTATTTATTAAAAAATAAAAAATAAAATTAACATGTACTGCGTTGAATTAAACTGAGAAGGGTCATAGCACTTGCTTGTTGTCCTACTGTTAGTTTAACTGCTTCTATTGTTCTCATTTGTAAGTCACTTTGGATAAAAGCATCTGCTAAATGAATAAATGTAAATGTAAAATGTAAATAAAATAAAGTGCACCTACAATTAAAATATGTGGCTGTTTGAACAAAGACAGAAACAGAAGCTCAGGTGTGGTCTCAGGGAGGTGTTTATTGCAAATAAAAATGAAAAAATAAATCGCATTGCAATCCTAGATTAGCTCTAAACTGTGCTTAATTTAATCCTTATTGGTGCAACCCACCCCTAGTCTTTATCTTTAAAGGGGTTCTGTGAAACGGAGCTGGGCTAGATGCAATTTGCTATGTGGGAATTTATACCAGTATTGTGCCTGTTATGTGCTATTCACTTTCACACAGTTGCTCAAATATTTCACTTTGCACAATCTTCTTGCGTGATAACTTCATTATGAGTCATAACTTTGTTATGTCTCGTTCCGTCATCAGCTCGGGTTCACGCATGTGCAGTAAGGTGAATTTTGTAGACGTAGCCTGGGATGGCAATAGCAGAAGATTCATTTTGTGCTCAGTGATTTTTGTGTTGATTTTAATGTTTGTCTTGGATCATTGTCCCGATCCAAGATCCAACCACGGCCCATTATAAGATTTCTAGCATTTCTATACAGCAGGGATTGAGTACTCTCGTGTATGTGTGTGCGCCTTCAGTTAGCGCTAAAAAGCTGTTTTTACAGCTGGCAAGAGCTGCGTCTTCAATGAGAGCGAGTGCACACTTCAGGCTGCACATTCCCTGTTAGCACCAAGAGAGAGCGAATCTCCTAAAAGAGCTTACATGGGTGTGAGTTGCGTCTTTCTAAAGATGACACCTCACTGATGTCCACGATCACTGTCTCACATGCCTGGGCATAAACAGGGTCGTTCATGTAGTCGTATGGGAAAATGACCACGTGGGCACGCCGGTCGACTCTTCTTTTTCTGGTGACCTGAGCGGTGAGGGATTCTCCTTCGGGGAACCAACCCCTTAGGCCCCCTCCCCCTCTAGCCGGGGCCGGGTCAGCTATATAGAATTGTATGACCCAGACCAAAATGACCACCAGCAGGTTTATTCATTGTGTAGTAGAGATTACTAGCCTGGCACAGCCATCCCCACTACTATATCCACACTACTATATCAACACTTGATTCCTGGCACATATTTGTTTATCTTTACTAGTGGTTTGCAAAAGTAGTAATCGAGTCTTCACACTTTGTTTTCATTTGAAATACCACAGATATTCCATTTATTTATTTTCTAATAAAAATAACATCAAAGCTGTCAAGGTAAGAAACATCTGCCTAGTTGAGGTGATTGACACTGGCAAAGGTGAGTGAAAAATTATAAATGATAGGTAGGCCTGTTGATATTAATAATAATATTAATAATAATTGTGTGCAGCACTTAATATAGGTCAAATAAATAGGCCTATAAAATAAATAAATTAATTAAAAAAACATTGAAATTATAATAACATGAGTAATAGAACAACCAGCTCTCATGCCTATCCAGGTGAGCATGTTCAGTAAAAAAAATGTAGGTCAAGGTGAAAATGAAATGAGCAGTAGGCTCAAAACTAAAGCACAACAATAAAACAGAATAAAGGCAATCAAAATTAGTAGTATATGTAGGTGAGCTGGATTTGTACTTTGATGAATTGTGCTGTCTTTGGAATGGGGTCAGCAACAGCAATCTCCTCTCCTCACTTCAGGGTGGCTTCTGGAGCCCCGGCATGGAGGGATGACAGATTGAACACAAGAAGCACCATAAATTCAGTAAATGGCAAGACGTGCTGCTGTCTGCTTTTCTCTGTGACATAATTGTACAAAATATGTAGCAAATTAAAAGAGCCTTCATATTTCATATTTCATATTTATAGCAATTAAAATCAGTAATTGTTAAAATCAGTGTGCTTACCGTATCAGTGTGAACTGTGTGCTTGCTTCTGGCTGGTGAGAAGTTCAGTGTCTGGTTGCAGTCTAGTGGTAGCCAGTCTCAAGGTCTGATGCAAGTGTTTATCTGTGAGTCTGTTCCTTGTTGGATTCTTGGTTTGCTTTATGCGGGAAAAGGTTTGCTCACAGATGTAGGTGCTGCCAAAAACTGTGGACATCTTCATTGCATGCTGTTTGATGTGTGGGTAGGTTTCCTCTGGGAGCGCAGCATAGAACTCAATAAGACTGTCAGGTCTTTAAGGATATCACAATTCTGCAACTCGGCTAGTTCAAACTGAAGAGAGGGAAGGGCATAATTTATGTCGGCAGCAAAGGGGTTCTGGAACAAGCGTATTCCTTTACCGTTGACATGAAGCTCACGCACTGAACTCTCCCTGCAGCATTTCCAGTGCATCCTTGCACTTTTCGACTGGGAACGGGACAGCTGGTTTCTCAGCGCAGTAGCTTTGGGTGGCAGGGAGATGCGTGAAGTCCAGCTTTTGGACCTGTCGCACAAGCAGCACTAGTTTGACCTTGAATGCTTTGATGTGGGAATACATGTCACTGATTAGCTTTCCTTTGCCTTGGAGCTGCACGTTAAGGTGGTTCAACATTTCAGTCACATCAGTTAAAAACGCGAGGTTCCATTTCCATTCTGGCTCGGTCAGCTCTCGTACCGTTTCACCTTTAGACTACAGGAAGGTGTTGATTTCGGGTAGCAGGTCATAGAAATGGCGGAAACGGCTTAACCATCGGACTTCTGTGTAGTACAGCACATCCTCGTAGGCAGACTCAAGCTCGGAGAGAAAGGCCTGGAACTGTCTGTGTTTCAGCCCATATTTTCGGATGTAGTTGACACAGTGCACAACCACCTTCATGACAGACGCCCACTTCAGAACTTTGCAGCATAGTGCTTGCAGGTGAATCAGACAGTGGACTTGTAGTGGGGGGGGGGGTGAGACCTCGTTCCTCGAATTCGCTGTTCAAGCGCCCTACTAGCCCCCTCGTTGTGCCAACCATACTAGGTGCGCCATCCGTAGTGATGCTGGCCAATTTAGACCAGTGTAGATTCAACTCTTCCATTGTTTTGCACACTTGGACAAAAATATCCTCTCCTGTCGTAGTACCTTTGAGACTTTTTAGGGACAGGGACACACCTCCTCAGCCACAGCAAGTATGCATTCTTTAACAAAGTCCCCATCAGTAAACGGCTTTCCATGGGTAGCTAGTAGGTGAGCTACCTTATAGCTAGCTCGGACAGCAGCCTGGTTGACCTGAGTTTGGCGAAGGAATAAATTCTGTTGTGCAGCCAGTCCGCCTTTCATCCTCCGAATCCTGTCTTCTCTTGCTTGCCCTCGCAAGCTAGCATACTCTTTGTGGCGGGTTTCGTGGTGACGACGCAGATTATATTCTTTGAAAACCGCCACACTTTCTTTACATATAATACAAACTGCACGGTCCTTACACTGAACAAAAAAATTATCGTTGGTCCACTGTTCTTTGAAAACTCTGCACTCTCTATCAACTTTTCGTTTAACGCTAGCCATTTTTCTGTCCTGAACACTGACAGTTATCTGACACTTCTCTGCGTGTGCGTTGTCTGTCACTGCTTGATCTCGAGCATGTCGGGTGACGAAAATTCGGAAAATTCGAAAATTTCTAACTGAAAAAAAAATCAACAAAATACCAGATGCAAACATGTTATTATTTTCCAAAAAGCAATTAAAAAAAATAGGCCATGACGACTTTTGGGGATTGCCTCATAGGGCCGGTTCAAATAGTAGGGGGCAGAGGGGCTGGGGGGCCAGTCAAAGGGGGGGGTGGCGGGCCTTAGTTTGGTGACCCATGACCTTGGTGGTCCAGAAGTGCACCCTGGTTGGCCTTGCAGAGGTGCGAGAGGTCGTCAAAGTACACTTTCTCAATGCTCCTATCTCACAAAGTGGCTTTTTTGGCGACACTGTCGAGGACTAGGCCCAGCAGTTCTCCGCAGTCAGTAGCAGACTGAGGAGCTTCCCCGACTTACCATCTGAGTCCCTCGTGGGCTGCCCCACAGTCTGCTCGTTGCCAAGGGTGTCATCCCCTACAACAACTTTCGGAACAGCCTACTCTACTGTATTCGCTGCAGGAAGACGATGCCACTCTACTGCTGTTTAAGCGATTGGCGAAACAGATCTTTTAGAGATCTTTTAAGTCAAAATTGTTCTGCCACTGGAGTTTCAGTGGTACCAAATTCTCTCTCTCAAAAAAAAGAGAGCAGTTCCTCTATCTCTGGGTCCCAAGAGGGCTCGGAGGGAAGTGGGAGGCCAAAAACCTTACCACTCTCATCCACCTCTTCCATCACCAGAGGGCAGCATCGGGCAGTTCTAGGACACCCTCAAGCCTTCTCACGCACCTTCTGCCCAACCGTGGAACCAGGTAAGTGTTGCGCACCACACTCAGACCCCGCTACGGGCTGCCTTGAAGAGAGAGCCCACCTGGCCGGGTCCCTGCGTTTTACCTCGCTGCCTCACTGCGGGTACGCCTAGAGTCCCTTTGGTCCCGCTTGCATTGTCTCTAAGAGTCTGGCTATCGCTCCTCAGCCCGTCTCGCTGGTTCATTTGGACCATCAGGCTCGGAGGTGTCTAGTTCACTTCAGTGAAAGCTGTCGATGCTCATGTCTTGCAGTAGGAAATCGCAGACCTACTGGCGAAGGAAGCGATAGAGCCGATCTCTCCAGCCGATATGAAGATGGGGTTTTACAGCCCCTACTTCATTGTACCCAAGGAAACCGGTGGGTTACGGCTGATCTTGGACCTGCGAGTTTTGAATCGGAGCCTTCACAAGCTACGGTTCAAGATGCTGACGCATTTTTGATGCATTCATGGTTATTGTCCACACTGGAACTACTTACTGTAGCTAAAACTCAATAAAGTCATTTAGCCTTCTCCAAGGACCATTTTTACAAAATATAGACTTCTGTGAATCCTTACTCAGGTCTCATGAGACCAAGTCAATCATTTTGGATCTAACAGCATCCAAAATGGTATGCTGTTGCTGGAGGAGGAGTGCAATGAGAAGTGCCTGGTTCTCACAGTGAAGTTCAGTGGTAGTAAAGCTCTTTTATAGGGATGTATGAGTCTTAACACACTTGAGCACCTGTGAGGGATTTTGTAGACACAAGTTGAGCAACACTCCTCATTAAAGATCAGGGCATTTTAGGAGGTCATCATCCAGGAGTTTCACAGGAGTGACAATTTGTCATGAACTTGTTCACTCTGTTCCAAAAAGGGTCAGAGCAGTTTACTTAAAATTAAGGAAGACATACTAAGTGCTACAATATTATACATTTGTTGAATTAAATCTAAGGTGTACTCATTTCAGCACAAAATTGCCTTTTTTTCTTATTCTACGGATATTAATTACATATATTGCTCTATTTTTAGTAAGCATATGTGCAATACATTACAATTTTGCCATATTTCAATAAATTGTAGAAATGGTAATTAAGGAAATAAATCTTTTGTATTTGTTCAGAGGGGATTTACTCATTTATGCTGTGCACTGCAGATAACAGTGCTTACCTAGTACTGAGGCACTGTAAATGTTCATAGCAATGACATAGTCTGAATTTAGCAAGGTTCACCCTGAGTGCAAAATAGAAATATGGAAGCTGCACTATTAAACATTATGGGCAAAAGTATCTTGTCTTTGACCATTTTCTATTTTTTTGTGAATATTACTATTTTTATAATTATGTTTATGTAATTGTTTACACCAGAATCAACATACAAATGGTTTGCATATTAAATTGTCACTGCATATTCGGCTGCAAAAGGAGAATGTTTTAAATTTGAAAAAGTTACAACCTTCAGCCTTATATTATTTTAAAGGGGCTATACGTAAGAAGTTTCATGTATTAATAAATTTGTTTATTTTATTTTTATTGTGAACAGCTTGTAATTAAACTTTTAAAAAAAGAGACCTTACCCAACTTCCTAGGTTGTCTACGAAAATCTCTATTCTGATTTTAACGACTCCAAATCCACAACTTTGTTGGATCCACAAAAAATCCAAAGGAACCTATGTTAACAGTGTAATTTTAATGAACGTCATCTGTCGACATGATGTCGGGTACTGTTTGGCCAAGGCTTACTCGAATCACTATGGATTGCGTGCACGACCGCAAGCACAAGCAATACGTTTCTGGCTGGAGTTCACTTCATGGCCACAGGTGCCGCTAATAACAAAGGTTTTTGAATTTTTACTTGAACACATTTAAAACGACAAGAGGTTGTTGCAAAATAAATGGAAGAACGTTCAGCAAAGCGACAAAAGATGGCGACATCCACACCAACGGCTTCCTCATCAGGCGTATCTGATTTCTACGATGACTCGTGGCTTTCAGAGGATGTTTTGGCAAATATCTCGAAAGCAGAAGAAGAGTTTACAAAGTCACAAGCCAATAGTCAAGCAGAAAAGAAGGAAGAATCTGAAGAGGACAAAGCAGAAAAGGAAGCTGATACAGAGAAAATCGAGGATATTGAGTGACCACAAGACAAAAAATAATGAGCTAATAAAAAAATAATAAATGAGCTAATAAAAAAAATAATAAAAATATGTTCAACTAAGTCAAGTGATTGTGCCTTTTTTATTATCCATTGCTGATTTGATTTCAGAAAGTTCATTTGAATTTCAAGAGAAAGTTATATTCTCGAGCAACTTATTTTCTCTTTCATTTACTATCTCTTAGTGTTGTGATCCCATGACGTGAGAAAATTGCGCTAAAACACTCACTGAGTTTTTATTACTTGTTTCAGTTGCTTATAAACATATTAATGGCAAAGGTGTAATTACACTCTATTTAGCACAAACAGGGCTACCATAATATGTGAGCAACATGTATGTACATGTTTATATTTTTGAGAGAATAATGTTTATGCATGGTTATTGAAAATTTTTTTTTTTAAGTTTCTGAAATAAGGCCACAAAACACATACTAAATATGTGTTCACAAGACTTTTGACTAATGGATGTTGTCGCTTAGGCCGTGTGTCCACCAAAGCGTTTTTACCCGCGGCTGGCGTGTTTTTTCAATTCTTTTCAATGGGAGCGCCGCTTTTTTAAAACGCCATGAGCGTAACGAGGCGCTGAGCGTCTTTTTCACGCTGAAGCGCTGAGCGTTCGGCGTTTTTTACTGGTCGCCGAGAGTTGAAGAATGTTCAACTTTTGGTAAAACGCAGCGCTCATCACTGTCACTTTTTACCCAACCGTCCAATCACAGTGGAGGAGGGGCGGGACTAATACCACACCGACCAACCGCTTCCGCCCGCCACATGATTCTGCTTGTACAACGTCAACAGATGACAACAAGCATAATAACGGAACAAAATCAAGAGCCAGATAAAATACATTACATTGTATTGACATTTTAATATAGAATCAACACAGAAACAAAATATGTGTGAAATGAGATACTAGTAAGACTTTCGCGGATATTCCGTATCATAACAAGCAAAGTGTCTCGGTCTCAACCGTCTCAACTGAAAAAACGCTGCGCTGCCAAAACGCTCTCAAGCGCCCACAGCTGAGCGTTTTTAGCAGAGCGCCTAGCGGTTTCAGGTGGCTAAAAACGCTTTGGTGGACACACGGCCTTAGAGTTTTTGCTTCAAAAAATACATTGATTTAAATTTTGTAAGACAAGTTTTGTTTGGAAAGGCAATATGCGTGTGGGCGTGGAGGATCATGAATAATGATGTGGTTCACACCTGAGAAAACAATATGAGCTGCATAATGAGCTGCATAATTAGACTTTCATTCAGGTGTGTCACTGGGTACTAGAGCTTAGATTCTCTGCCCGAGCCCGGACTCGGACCCTTGATAAAGCACGTCATGTGTCATGCGCAGTGTCTCGTCCACTCGCAGTCTCGCACGAGTGACGCATCACACCTGCTGTGCATGCTGTACTATTCTGTAGCTTAAGTGCAACATGGAGCTTAAAACAGGAGAATTAACTTTGAGCAAGTTTGGAGGAAAATCGGAGGTATGGAAACATTTTAAACTAGTCGTGGGGAGTGACAACATATGTGTTGGCTTTGTCTCGTGCATTGAATGCGGCACGCTGCTCGCCTATGACAGCAAAAAAACGGGGACTTCGACGATGAACAGACACATGAAGCAGGCTTGCCATGACAGAAATTATGATAGTAGTCAGCCTCAGCCCTCAATGTCCTCTTTTGTTACTTTTCCAAGCATTCCCCTGAGGGCGAGGTAAGCCATCACAGAGAAATGCATTGAGTTTTGCTGCAGGGACATAAGGCCATTTTACGTTGTAAGTGGCCAGGGCTTCGAGCGGCTAGCTCAAGAATTAATCAATGTTGGTGCTACATAGGGTCCTGTATCGGTCCAGTCCATTCTGCCTCACCATAGCACCGTTTCTAAGGCTTGCATAGAAAAGGCAGATGAGAGGAGGGAAGGTCTGGCACAGACGCTCAAAGATGCTCTGAAGAATGGAGACGTAGTGATGAGCACAGATATGTGGACTGATGACCACAAAAAGTTGCATCGCAATAACGTGCCATTATATCACAGACGACTATAATTTAGTAGGTAAAACTCTCACCACCGCAATGTTTCCCGTGGAAGATGCTAAAACGGGAAAAAATATCAGACGCGAGATAGTGTGCTTGCTGGTCAACAAATTTGGCCTCGACCCTAGCTCCCTCAGCCGAATAGTGTGGGTAACAGATGAAGGCAGCAACATAATCAAAGCCCTGGAACCATATAGGAGGCTTTCTTGTCTCGATCACCTAATTAATACTGTCCTTCGCCACGGTCTGCATGCCGACGCACTGTCCGAAAACGCGCCGGATATAGGGAGAGACCATATCTGCTGCAAAAGGACTTGTAAGATATCTAAAACAATCTGGCCTGGTTGCGCAGTTGTCGAAGACAGTGCTACAGATGGGGGAGATGCGATTCAGCACAGTGTACCTCACACTCAAGTCAGTGCAAGACATATACTCAGAGCTACGGGAGAAACTGGAGACCCGCGGTGAGGTTGAGCGCATCGAAAATATTGCACCTGACTTTTTGAGCTTTCTGGTCACATTTTTGGAGCCATTCTATAATGCCCAGAGAGGGCGACAAATATGCAACCATAAACCTGGTCTGCCTCTGGCTTGAGAGACTGAAGAGACATTGCCAGCCCTCTCCCACCGACTCACCGCAGCAAGCATTTGTGCGCCAGAGACATGTCGAGTTCATAGTGCAAAAAATCAAGGTGAACATGCTGCACATAGTTGCTCTTTTCCTCTGGCCCAAATTCAACAAATTGAGGATGATGTCTCCTGTAGAGATAGCTGAAGTACATGCCCACGTTCGCACCCTACTCTTGCCTGTGGAGGAAGATGCTGCGGCGGCTGACAGTGCAATGAGCAGTACTGGCTTCACACCACCAGCAGCCAGGCCCAGGAGAGACTCCAAATTTACTGAGAGGGAGAACCAAGACAATGATAACGAACCAGATGAGGATGAAGTGGCCATGTACAATTCACAGAAGCATGCCATGGATGACGACCGGGACCTACTGAAATGGTGGAAAGTGAACGGATTCGGTGTACCCAAAACTAGCCAGGCTGGCAAGATCTGTGCTCTGCATTCCAGCGAGCAGCAGCAGCAGCAGCAGCAGCGAGCGGGTGTTCAGCGCAGCTGGCCGAACGATAGAGCAGAGGAGGAGAAACCAGAAACTGTGGACGCAATCTTGTTCTTGCATGACAACATGTAGAACCATGTAAGTAGGCTATAGCTTTGTGATTAATATGGTATTATATGATGATTACATATATAGCAGGCAGCCTTGGCCGAATCAATTTCTCACACTTCATCTACAGGCTCATACACAGGCAGGAGGCTATCAGAATGGAGCAGCGTTTTTGCACTATAGGCCTATGTTTTATAATAGGCTTTACAAATATTTATTTTGTTTAAAAAATATTATATGTTCTAAAACATTGTTTAATTATATTAAAGTAGTAGGCCTATAGTCTTAGGCCATCATTTTCTGTGTTCATCATTGTTCACGGTTTATTTTTATTTATTTTTTACGTTTCTTCATTCAGAATTTCAGATCCATTTACGATCCAATTATTTCTGAATAAACAAACAACGTAGTTTACATGCTTCTTCCTTGTCGCATTATTCATTAAGATAATAATTAATAAATGCACGCACAATTATGAACTTGATAAATGTTACAGATATGTTTTACTATGCACAAACAAATGCCTTTCAACTTAAATGTGCAAAATTCAGAATTAAATGAATGTGCTGCAATTTGTACAAAAAGAGAGTCTGTAGTAGCCTACGTGTTTTAGCCATTAAATAAGCACATTTAGTTTCAAGTTTGTTAAGTTTTGTTTTGAAGAAAGCTTTTCTTTAAAGTGAATTTCGTTTAGTATAAATTGTATCTTAATTTTAATACATTTTTCATCAACCAATTGTCTGGATTTAATACATAAAAAGCAATATAGCAGACAATATAATCATGACATGGAGTCGCCGGCGCGCCGCGGTCACTTACACCATTTGAAACTCGTAACACACGCTGTCACCGAATTTACAAATGCACATCTTGCTTGTTGCTCACACACATATGTTGAAATAACAATATGTTGAAGTAACATTATTAATAATAATTAATCTTTAAGAATATTTGATTGAATGCTGAATGTTGTGCTTGTTCAATTTAATAAAATTAAAACTTTAATTGTGATAATTAAAATAATTGAATATTAAATATTGAGTGGCCAATTTTTGCTCATTTATTAATAGTATTCATATAATATATATATATATATATAACTGCGCAGCTCCCCCCTGTAGCCTAAATGATCTAGCACAGCAGCACCTGCGTTAAAAAAATTCTGGCGCCGCCCCTGGTTATAACGGCCCACATATTTATTTATTTATTTATTTATAAACATATATTTATTGCGAGGATTAACCCCTTGAGATGAAACATCTCGTTTTCGAGGGGGTCCTCCAGTACATCAAAGCAAAAAAAGAACCAAAACAGCAGAGCAAATATCACAGTCAAAGACAGCACAACAAAACACAACAACACACACACACCGGCTCACAATGCTCAACCCCACCCCACCCAACACGAACCCCACAAGTAACTTGACAGAAAAACAGACACATGATTAGCATTGCACAAGGTCAAGGACTAAGAGAAACACAAATAACAATAACAATAAAAAAATAAAAATAAAAAAAAAAGGACATAAAGATAAGAAATAGTAAACACATGACCAATGAAATCCAAGGTCAAACAAACAAAACTAGAAACAAAGACAAATGTTCCTAAGATGTTCCACGAGACCCCTTTGAAACGCTGTAAGTGAAGTTAAAGAACGAATAGAAAATGGAAGATTATTCCAATCATATGGAGCCTTAAAACAAAATGCGTATTTCCCTACCTGTCTTTTAACTCTAGGAACAACAAAAAAAATCTGATCATTGTGTCGCAGACTATATGGCGAATTGTAAAGCACTAAATGTTGCTTGAGATAAACTGGATAATTAAAATAAAAACTTTTAAAAATAAACTTTAGCCAGTGATACTGTCGCCTGGCAGAAGGGGCAAACCAGGACAACTGTCTGTACAACATACAATGGTGTGTCCTAAATGGACAGCGGAGAACAAAACGGCATTTAAAATGGTCGGGTTTAAATCGGGCTCGGGCTCATAATTACAGTGAACGTGTCGGGCCAGGCCGGGCTCGGACACAACGTACTCGGGCTCGGGTAGGGTCGGGCTTGATTTGTTGGGCCCGATCTAAGCTCTACTGGGTACCACAAGAAAGAATGTGAGGACTTAGAGTATATATATATAAAATTGGTTCACAGTTGTAAACACAGTTGTTGTTTTTTTTTCACAAATTGTGCTTGCAAATTGTATAATATCCAAGGTAAACATTTCTAGTAATTGTGCAGTTAATTGTTCTCATACTGTATTTTCAGAAAGTTTTGGAATATATTCTCTACTCAAATGTATCACTAATAAAACACAATAAAATTATTTAAAGAGAAAGCTTATATTGACCTTTTAAGAGATTGTTTACATCTATCCTTTTATATATATATTTGCTATTTTATTAAAAAGGTTTTTACCTTTACAACACATACAATTACATACAATTACAACAACAATTAATTTTAACAACAACAATTTTCCAGTGTAATCTTTCTTTGTAAAAACTAAAGTATTTTTTTTTATTAAATAAACCCTAACCCTAACCCTAACCTACCACTATAACATCTTAGTAGATGACTTTATTTTTAACAAAACATATATATATATATATATATATATATATATAACATATATGAACAGAAATTGGCAACATTATAAGCTTATTTGATGTGGCAGTATTTCACAGTAAAAACTTTATAATCTCTCCGATTTTTCTAGTCGATTTTTACTCATCTCAGTATAGCAATAGAGTTCGGTAAAAGCTGTTCATTCATTCACACACAAAAACGCGATTCATTTTGAAACAGTATTTTTGCCAGCTGTAGTAGCTACACAACAGCGCGCATCTGTGCATTCATTCATTCACACGCAGAAACGCGATTCATATATACAGTCTTTTTGCGTGTACAGACTTTTTGCGATTAGAACAAAGCAAATATATAACTGACCTATTCCTCATCTGGATCTGTTGCTCCTCAAAATGAAACTTCCAGCACTTCTGAGGTAAATTTTCCAGGATTATTATTAAGATAGTATTATTCCTCACAGCGTCGTAAAGTAGGCTACATGAGTCTGAAAGTGAACTCGCGGTGTGTGTTATCCAGCTGATGTGGGCGTTTCACAGGTTTGCGTCCTCAGATCAATTGCGTTTGAATAGTGCGCGCTGTCCGTGGGCGGAGTCACATTAAAACATAATGAGCTTAGATGAGAACGACTGACATCTCTCTCTTTTCATACATATTACATAAACTGTGAATATTTGTTTTTTTATATAAATTACTTCATTTAAAAGAAGAGAATTCAAGCTTCATGCCTGTGTGTCTGTATGCCTGTTTGACTGAGTATTCGCTGAGTTACAGTTCATTTTCGGACGCGTTTCAGAATTGACTTCACTGACACAGAGTAGGCAGAACTCGCATCATGTTTATTTTTCTTTATTTTTTCAAAAAGCACAACACTTTGTTTTTATTGTGAATATACACAAAAATAATACACACTTAACAGGATCGATTGATGTGTGAAATTTGTTTGTAAAATCAAAGTCAGAGTATTTTTTAATCTCTTTTGAACTGATAAGAAAAAAGCGAGCTGGTATCGCCGGCGATACCGCCGACCCCAGGGAGTTAACTACCACTGCCCCCTTCTCTGGCACCCTGACGCCTTGAACGTGGAAGTCAGCTATTACATAGCCGATATACGGGATGTCCAGTCCGTTAGCTCCACGCAAGGTTAGCCATGGCGCCTCAGCCCCCTGTAGTTTCTGTACATCAAAAAGTTCATCACATAAGCTCTTGAAAGCAAGGTGACTTGTGATCCCGTGTATACTCACAATAAAAGCAAAGTGTTGTGCTTTTTGCCAAATAAAGAAAAGTAAACATGATGTGAGTTCTGCCTTCTCTCTGTCAGTGAAGTCAATTCTGAAACGCGTCCGAAAATGAACCATAACTCAGCGAATACTCAGTCAAACAGGCATACAGACACACAGGCATGAAGCTTGAATTCTTCTTTTAAATGAAGTAATTTTTATAAAAAACAAATATTCTATGTTTATGTAATCTGTATGAAAAGAGCGAGATGTCAGTCCTTCTCATCTCAGCTAATTATTTTTAATGTGACCCCGCCCACGGAGAGCGCGCGCTATTCAAACGCAAATGACTGAGGCAATCCAAGCAAACCTGTGAACGCCCCCATATCAGCTCGAGAAAACACAAGTTTATTCAGATCATTACTTGTTTACACTGTCTCACAGCGCTGTGAGGAATAATAATAATGGAAAATGTACCTCAGAAGTGCGGGTATTTCGAGGAGCAAGGATCCGAATGAGCTGAGGAATACTGTAGTAAGTTTTTTTTCCTTCTCAAGTGAATCGCGTTTCTGTTTGTGATGAATGAACGGCAGAGATGCGCGCTGTTTACCACAGCTCGCAAAAAGACCGTTTAAATTTAAATCGCTTTCTGTGTGTGAATGAATGATGATGTTTTAGCAAACTGTATTGCTATACTGAGATGAGTAAAAATCAACTGAAATATGTTGAAATAAAATGTAGGCTATTTGTATAAGCAACGTATTAAACTGCAAATTAACATTTATATGCCCTAATATTTCATAAAAACAACTTTACAGTCAGGCAAAATATGAAAGACAACATTTTGTTGACTAGATTTGGGTACAGTTTTTACTGTAGAATATACTGCCACATCAAATAAGCTTTTGTTTAACAATTTCTGCTCATATGTTTTATATATATATATATATATATAAAAAATACTATTTTTGTCAAAAATAAAGTCATCAACTAAGATGTTAGCTGTTCCAGTGTTGGCTATGTTCAAACTAATGAATACATATGATAAAATGTAGGCCTATAATCATTTTTTTTACAAAGAAAGAGTACACTTGAAATATTGTTGAAATTGTAATTATTGTTGTAATTGTAACCTTTTTTAATAAAATAGCAAAACATATTTACAAGATAGATATAAGCAAAATCTTAAATGGTCAATATAAGTCTTCTTCTAAATATATCTTTTGTCCTTGCATTGTGGCTCAGTCAGTGTCACACCTGAATGAATGGCTCATTATGCATAATGGGTGGGACATTGTATTCTCAGGTGTAAACTACTCCCCCTTTACGCCCCCCTCGCATATTGGCTTTCCAAGCAAAACCTGTTTTACACAATTTAAATCAATGTATTGTTTTATGTGAACGATAAAGCAAGACTATTTTCACATAATTTTGAAGCCAGAACTCGAAGCGACAACATCCATTAGTCAAAAGTCTTATTGACACATATTTAGTATGAGTTTTGTGGTCTTATTTCAGCAACTTTCATTTTTATTTTTTCCAATAACCACGCATAAACATTATTCTCTTAAAAATACAAACATCTACATACATGATGCTCACATATTATGGTAGCCCTGTTTGTGCTATATAGAGTGAATTTACACCTTTGCCATTAACATGTTTATAAATAACTGAAAAAAGCACAAATGTCAGGGCATGTCAAAACATCTCAAGGACCCCAAAAACACCTTAGACCCCAGAGGGTTAACAGGTGTGTTCAGTGTGATCTAATTAACAGACGATAGCAGGGATGGTTACTAGCCAATGCTCTCCTTTCCAGTATGGGTTCGCTAACGGGAGATAGCAAGGATGGCTACTAGACAATGCTTACTTTAATAATTACTCCAGGGTACGCTCCTGCACAGTGGGGGAAACTACTCGAGTTAAGTGTCACTCGTGAAGAAAACTGCACTCAAAATGTTCATTCAGGGTGGGCACTTCAACCAAACGTGTACGGCATACAACCACTACAAACAAAGCTCAATGCAATAGCACACAGTGTAAACAAAGTATGGAGTAATTTCTCACACAGGGCTGAGTCACGTGGCTATCCTGTCGTGTCATAAAGTAACCAGCTAAACATAGGGAATCCCGGCAGACCGTCACACAGGGGCAGCTTTAATCACAAGCCGGGAAAGCCAGAGAGCAAGGAGAAGAGGACAGGCCGTGTGTAGAGCAACGTTCAGAGGAATAATAGCTTCCTAGCGTAGCCTAGCAGTCACATCAATATATAAAGTAAAGCACTTATCTGACGGGGTGTGCATTCTCAGCCTCCTGGCGTCCACAGGACAGGTCGCTACAGGTCCAGTTAACCGGCTCCGCATTTAACCATATGTCCATGCGTCTTCGTCTCGTCTCAGCTCAGGATGGTCCAGACACTTAGCTTCGCGACTCCACGATGTCCTTACTCCAACTGATTATCAATGCCTGCCGCGCTGCCATCTTCCTTCCAAAATCCGCCCCGTACTGCTGATTCCTGAAACAGCATAGTCACCAATCACAAGCGTGAATCGATTAACCCGTACACCGGTCCCCTTTTCTCGATACGAGTTACTCATGACTGGTTTGTTTACCAAAAACCGGAAGTCCGGCCATCTTGTCGTTGGCTATGTTTATGCCAAAACGTTCCCCCAGGGACACTCGCTGTCTACATCATGGTTCCACCCCCACTGAACATAGTCACCCCATGACATTACCAATGTGGCTTTCAGCTGTAAAAAAATCCGTTCTTGAAGGATATCCCGTTTAACAATGTAGCAAGCGTTACCCACTTTCCTGGATCTCCAGAGGAACAAAAACTCATCTCGTATTGGCGTTTGGTGTCTCTATAGACTTTTTCATGAGACTGGAAAGCCATCCATTGATGCTCAGACAGCGGGCATACATACTGCTGGAAGACCGTAGGATCTTCTCCAATTAGGCCTCGTTTACACTGTCAGTGAAATGTGACCCAATTCTGATTTTTTGCTCATATGTGACACAGATCGGATGTGTTCTATGACAGTGTAAACAGGAAAAAAACGCATGCATTCGGCTATTTCGAGATCGGTTTCATGCCTCATTCATATGTGGAAATAAATCGGATATGTGCCAATGCGACTGTCATGTAAACAGGCAGATCGGATTTTCTGAGGCATTAGGCAATGTCTCCGCGGTTTAATGACGAGAGAAACCCCGACGCACATCTGCAAAGGGACGGATGGCCCGACGAAACGTTGTGTCATCTAGGAGAGGAATGTGGACGGGCACGGGAAGTGTTTTCACAGGATTGTAAATGTAACGAAAATTTTTGTTCATTTACATTTATTCATTTTAAGCATTTAGTAATTTATTAACACTTAAAGTAGGCTATTAAAAAAGTGCTAGGACTATTTACATGTTCAATTATATTTTTAAAACAAACGCGCAGAGTGTGACGTCATATTGTGTGTGCATAGAAAGATCCGCAGCCGCTCAATAAAGAAAAAGAAAATCGTCCACAGCTGCTCTACTCCTGAGCGCAACTCCACTGTCACTGTTGTGTAAGTACAGGCTCTAGCAGTTTCTTTGTGTTCATTTCTATTTCCTGTCGCTGTGCAGGCTCTTTATTATATAACAGTGAACAGCCCAATAACCCCTTAATTTAAGGCTTAATTTATGTCCCGTAGATCGGTCCGTTGCATTACGAATGAAAGCAGTATCAATAATATCAAATATGTGATGCGCAGTCAAGTTCGGGTGTGTGTATGCTGTTTTAACGAGTGTTCTCACCGATACGCTTGTGATTCGTGGAGTTTTAACGAGTTTTATAGACATTGTTTCTCATTCAAAAGTGGTGTTTGGCAACTTCGCATATCGCAGAGCATGAAGCATATTTCGTGTTCGTCCATCTGTGCAAGAGAATTTAACCCTTTAAGGATGCGCGATATGTTTCAGCTAGTAGCCTATGGCAAGTGTAAACGCATGAATCGGAAATGGGTCACAATTTAAAGAACGTGTAAACAGACGGATCGGATCAGATAGGCAACAAATCAGAATTGGGCATGAAGACCCGCAGTGTAAACAAGGCCTTAGATGTGATCCACGGGAGGGATCATGAGTTGGCAGCGGCTGTTGGTAAATTCTCCCGGTGAGTAATGCTTGTTTGTATGCTAGCTTGATTGTTGCGATCAATCACATACTCCATAATAGTTGCTAAAACATCTTATCTGCACCTATTGCATTAACGATGGCAATTACAACGGGTGTGGTTGCTTAGTTTTTACCAAACAACATTTTCTGCATTCACCCGTGCTACTGGAAGTCAGTCTCTCTCTCTCTCTCTCTCACACACACACACACACACACACACACACACACTCACTCACACTCACACACA
This sequence comes from Rutilus rutilus, assembly GCA_021464565.1. NCBI lineage: Eukaryota > Metazoa > Chordata > Actinopteri > Cypriniformes > Leuciscidae > Rutilus > Rutilus rutilus. The sequence goes on along the minus strand of JAJAQA010000006.1, from coordinate 3,631,850 downwards.
TACACATACTGGTTTCCATGTTGGATGGGGACCAAATTTATGATCATCACCTGTGGGGACCACCCATTTCTAAAGGTTCTAGAGGTATGAAAAAAATTAGGGATACTTACCATAGCTTTAAAGGGTTACTTCAGGATTTAGCATTAAGCTTTGTATTAGTAGAAAACCTGTAGTATTTCCGAATTACCATGCTTTCCACCCTCATATCCCCCTGAGACAAGAGATTTATGTATTTCTTGTCTGGAAAAAATCCTCCGATGACGCAAAAATCGTCATTTTGCGTCATCGGAGGATTTTCTGGACAGAGGCTAAAGACTACAGCCAGTAGAAGGCGTTGTTCCGCATGTTTTCAGCCCGCCCATACAGGGTGGGATCTCACTCACAGAATGTACACAGTGTCAGCCGTCTTTCTTTGGAAGCTAAGCTAGCAGGCTCTTGTTCTGTGGAGAAAGCTGAATAGTAGGAGAAAGCTGAGTAAGTAACCATCCTCCTTTTCCCGGACTTGTCCGGCCGCCGAGATCGTTCAAAATGTCCGGGATTCAGCTTTTGCTTTCTGCGGTCGCCATTCATTGTTTACATGCACACCTTTTGTTTCAATCTAACTGAATTCATTCCGATTGGTGAATTTGAATGTAGTGTTTACATGAACGCTAAACAAGTGATCGGTTGATGTGCGTTTTACCATTGCTAAGAAAAATTCCCGCTCTTCCGTGAGAGATGCGAGATCCGGCGCGTCTCAGTAATCACGCCACCGGCCTCGCGCTGTTCTCCCGCGGCCGTCAGCCTCGTCCTGCTCGCCACAGTAAACATGATGAATGGCGACTGTAGAACGCAAAAGCCGAATCCCGGACATTTTGGACGATCTCTAGTCAAGTCAAGTCAAGTCAAGTCATTTTCATTTATATAGCGCTTTTAACAATGTAGATTGTCTCAAAGCAGCTTTACAGAGATAAATGTATAATTTAACGTAAGATTGTTTTGGCTTTATAGCGGTTCTTTAATAAAGTTATTTTCCAGCTAAAGTTAGTTTTGATTGATTCGCTTCCGTCGCAACGATCATTTGTTTTTAAATTAGGGCCGCCAAGACGACACCATTCTCTCTACACAGACTTTAAACGCGAACCTGTGAGAAAAGCTGATGGCGTTCAGATGCGCATTAAGAACGGGTTCTATAGTTATGTGCGTTTGAATATATGTGTGCAGGTTTGGAATTCCCTGCAAACCAAACCTAAACAAATTACTGGTGTTTCCTTATAGTTTTGATTCAGAATTTTATTTTATTTTATCAATTCGGGGTAGATACGCAAATTGAGTTTTCCCGACGACGCGTTATCTGTAGAGTGGGAAAGGGATCCTCCATAGGGAGAGACTAGTTGGCACTTCAGCACTGCGTTGACACCGGGTCCAGGCGAAGGTCCTTCATCAGATCTGGAAACGGCCTGGATCCGGCAGGCTGCGGGAAAACCTTGGGATAAACAAAGACACTAAAATTAGCGTAGATGCCATTCTTCTCATGATGTAACAAGTACATCAGGATTTATGGGAAGTGTTCCCGGTTCCAGCTGACCTAATCTATGCAGCCTAACATTGAATTATAGAAGTCTATAATGTATTATGTGAACGCTATGTCAAAGAGATGTGTCTTTAATCTAGATTTGAACTGACAGAGTGTGTCTGCTTCCTGGACAATGGTAGGAAGGCTGTTCCAAAGTTTTGGTGCTAAATAGGAAAAGGATCTACCGCCAGCAGTTGATTTTGATATTCTAGGTATTATCAACTGGCCGGAATTTTGAGATCGCAATAGACGTGAAGGAGTATAATGCGTTAAGAGCTCGCTCAAGTACTGCGGAGCTAAACCATTTAGTGCTTTGTAAGTAATCAGCAATATTTTAAAATTGATGCGATGTTTAATAGGGAGCCAGTGCAGTTTTGACAGAACCGGGCTAATATGCTCATACTTCCTGGTTCTGGTAAGAACTCGAGCTGCTGCGTTTTGAACCAGCTGTAGTTTGTTTATTAAGCGTGCAGGGCAACCACCCAGTAGAGCATTACAATAATCTAGCCTTGAGGTCATGAACGCATGGACTAATTGTTCCGCATTTGTCAATGAGAGCATATGACGTAATTTAGATATATTTTTAAGATGGAAAAATGCGGTTTTACAGATACTAGACACGTGACTTTCAAATGAAAGATTGGTATCAAAGAGCACACCCAGGTTCCTAACCGACGACGAAGACTTAACAGAGCAGCCATCAAGTGTTAGACAGTATTCTAGGTTATTACGTGAGGAAGTTTTTTGTCCAATAATTAGAATCTCTGTTTTTTCAGAATTTAGAAGTAGGAAATTACGAGTCATCCAATTTTTTATATCTGCTATGCATTCTGTTAATTTAGTGAATTGGTAAGTTTCGTTAGGTTTTGAAGAAATATAGAGCTGAGTATCGTCAGCATAACAGTGGAAGCTAATTCCATGTTTCCTAATGATATCTCCTAATGGCAGCATGTACAGAGTGAACAGCAGCGGTCCTAGTACTGACCCCTGTGGTACGCCATACTGAACTTGTGATTGATAAGACATCTCTTCATTTACTGCTACAAACTGATAACGGTCAGATAAGTATGATTTAAACCATGCTAGTGCAATTCCACTAATGCCAACATAGTTTTCTAGTCTATTTAAAAGAATGTTGTGGTCAATGGTGTCAAATGCAGCACTAAGATCGAGTAACACTAATAGAGAGACACAACCACGATCGGATGATAAGAGCAAATCATTTGTTACTCTAACGAGAGCAGTCTCAGTACTATGGTATGGTCTAAATCCAGACTGAAAATCCTCGCAGATATCATTTCTTTCTAGAAAGGAACATAGTTGTGAAGATACTGCCTTTTCTAGTATCTTTGGCAGAAAAGGTAGATTCGAGATCGGCCTGTAATTGACTAATTCTGTAGGATCAAGTTGCATTTTTTTAACAAGCGGTTTAATCATAGCCAGCTTAAAGTTTTTTGGTACGTATCCTAGAGACAAAGATGAATTAATGATATTAAGAAGAGGATCTATGACCTCTGGAAGCATCTCTTTCATTAGCTTAGTCGGTATAGGGTCTAACATACATGTTGTAGATTTAGATGATTTAATGAGTTTAGTAAATTCTTCCTCTCCTATAGCAACGAATGAATCAAATTTTTCCTCAGGGAGACTACAATGCACTGCCTGATGCGATACTGTAGTAGACGGTTGCATAGTTATAATTTTATCCCTGATATTATCAATCTTATAAGTGAAGAAGTTCATAAAGTCATTACTGCTGTGCTGCTTGGAACCTTCTGTGTTTGAAGCTTTCTTTTTCGTTAGTTTAGCCACTGTTTCAAATAAATACCTAGGATTATGTTTATTTTCTTCTAATAGGTTTGAAAAATAAGCAGATCTAGCAGCTTTTAAAGCCTCTCTGTAAGTAATTGAGCTCTCCTTCCATGAAATGCGAAATACCTCTAATTTTGTTTTCTTCCAGTTGCGCTCCATTTTTCTGGCTGCTCTCTTAAGGGCCCGAGTGTGCTCGTTGTACCACGGCGTTGGATTATTTTCTTTAATCTTCTTTAAGCGCAAAGGAGCAACTGTGTCTAAAGTGCTGGAAAAGAGAGAGTTAAAAGTTTCTGTTGCAATATCAAGTTTTTCTAAGCTATCTGGGATGCTAAAATGATGAAACTGATCAGGAAGATTATTAATAAAGCAATCTTTAGTAGCAGAAGTGATAGGTCTAACATATTTGAAACACGGAGTCGGCTTTGCAGCCTTGGCTAAATGTAATTTACACGAGACTAGATAATGATCTGAGATGTCATCGCTCTGCTGCAGAATTTCAACGGCATCAACATCTATTCCATGTGATAATATTAGATCTATTAGATCTGCTCTAAATCCCTCGCAAACTCATCACGTAGGCTAGCTTTGTTGTTTTCAACAACTGCGCACTCTTACCGATAGGCGTGGCCTCCTAAGGCAGCGAAGCAAGTGCATTCTGGGAGTTGTTGTCTTTCATCCACATAAGCCAAAAATACTTTTTCTGGCTTTTCTCAGTCTAGAAAGCTCCAAATTCAAAAATTTCTTCATATTTCTTCTACTTAAATGACCTATTTTAAATACACATTCATCTTCCCAGAAGTAAAGTACCCCTTTAATAACTTATACACGCCTTCAAATATCTGAATTGATGAAGTAATGATTTGACCATGCATTATGGGGACTTTTGAAAAATCGACTGGACATGTCTTATAGGGACCCACTTTGCATAATATTTGCATAATTCACACAACCTCCCATTTGATTTGTGGGGACCTAATTTGCATAATTCACACAACCTCCCATTTGATTTGTGGGGACCTAATTTGCATAATTCACACAACTTCCCCTTTTGATTTGTGGGGACCTAGATAGAACAAGTATATTACTAATGACAAATAATAGGCATTTATATAAAGTAATTCCTCAGATTGCATTTGTCCATTTGCTCTTAAAAATGGGTTCAATCTACAACCAAGTAGAATTAAAATATACAGTAGTACAAAAATTCAATTCAATTCAATTCCTTTTTATTGTCATTGCATGTAAAATACAATGAAATTAACTAGCAAACCCTACGGTGCATCCACACATAACAACACAAAAACAATAATTAAGACACCATAAATGTAACACTACAATACAGAAACTTGATAGATTCATGTAATTACACATTGTTGTCACAAACAAAGTGACCTTAACTGTAATTATAATCTGTATAATTGAATCATGATTTACCAAAGTATAGTCAAAAGTTCAGTTCTTTGCCGTGTTAAGTTCTCTTACAGCTCTCGGGTAGAAGCTATTCTTAAATCTATTAGTCCGTGATGCAATAGATCTAAAGCGCCTGCCAGAGGGCAACTGGACAAACAGATGATGTCCAGGGTGGGATGGATCCTTGAGAATGTTAGCTGCTCTACTCAGACAACGCAAGTTGAATAATTCCTCTAGTGATGGCATAGAGTCGCCAATGATCTTCTGGGCTGTTCTGATGACCCTCTGGATGGCTTTCCTGTCTGCTGCTGAGCAGCTGGCAAACCACACCGAAATGCAGTACGTTAGTACACTCTCTATGGAGCTACGGTAAAAGGATACCAGAAATTTCCGTTGCAATTGATTTTGCCGAAGTATTCTCAGGAAATGAAGTCTCTTCTGAGCCTTTTTTACTATTTCGGTGGTGTTGTACATCCATGAAAGATCTGCAGCAATGTATGTGCCCAGAAACCTGAAAACAGGGACAATTTCCATATGGTCCCCATTAATGTATAAAGGCTTCATGACTGAGTTGCTTTTGCTGAAATATATTATGAGTTCTTTTGTTTTGGAGGAGTTCAATTTAAGATTATTATCTGAACACCACACCGCCAATCTTTGGACTTCATCCCTATAAGCAGTCTCATCCTCTCCTGAAATAAGTCCAACCACAGTTGTATCATCTGCAAACTTTAGAATGGTGTTTGTAGGGTGGATGGAACAACCCTGATAAGTTAATGTGGAGATATAATTAGGCCTGCAAATGGTGCTAGTGATGCAAAGCTTCACTCTTGCATAGAACACCTATGGCCAGTTTCACAGACCAGGTTTAAGATAGTCTCAGACTAAAGTGCGTGTTTAAGCTGTTTTAACTGAAAGCACATCTTAAATTAAGTCCTTTGTGTCCATGTGCCATTGTTTTGTCTCAAGATGCACACCAGTAATGCTTATTTCTAAGACACGTTTATAAAAGCACAGTTCTTGGTCCCCTCCTCTTCTCCATCTACACTACATCACTGGGACACATCATACAGGCACACGGTTTTTCCTACCACTGCTATGCTGATGACACACAACTCTTCCTCTCATTTCGACCAGATGATCCCACAGTAGCTGCACGGGTCTCGAGCTGTCTGGCAGACATCTCCACATGGATGAAGGAACATCACCTGCAGCTCAACCTGGCAAAGACTGAGCTGCTCGTCCTCCCTGCCAATCCGTCTCTACAGCACGACTTCACCATCCAGCTTGATTCATCATCAATCACCCCATCAAGGTCGGTCAGAAATCTGGGAGTAACGTTTGATGACCAGCTGACCTTCAGAGATCACATTTCAAAGACAGCTCGATCATGCAGGTTTGCGCTGCACAACATCAGGAAGATCAGGCCTTTCCTAACTGAGCACGCAACACAACTCCTCGTCCAGGCCCTGGTCATTTCTAGGCTTGACTACTGCAATGCTCTTCTGGCCGGACTTCCAGCATGTGCTACCAAACCTCTTCAGATGATCCAGAATGCTGCAGCTCGTCTTGTCTTCAACGAGCCCAAGAGGGCCCACGTCACCCCTCTGTTAATCTGTCTGCACTGGCTACCTCTCGCTGCTCGCATCAAGTTCAAGGCATTGACGCTTGCTTACAGATCTATCACACGCTCAGCTCCCTCCTACCTTCACTCACTCCTAAGAGCCTACATCCCCACCAGACGCCTACGATCAATCAACGAGCGACGTCTCGTGGTTCCATCACAGAAAGCCACAAAATCACTTTCCAGATCATTCTCATTCACAGTTCCATGCTGGTGGAACACTCTCCCCACCCTCATCCGGAATGCAGAATCCCTGACAACATTCAAAAAACAGCTGAAAACCCATCTCTTCCATGAGCACCTAAACTCATAAAAAAAAAAAAAAAAAAAAAACCTTTCCCTTAAAACCCCACTTATCATGCTTATGCTACTCTGAATAATGCATGAACTTCGTATTCTGAACACTTCTTGCGTTGTTGTTGTCTTTTGCCTCTTCATGATGACTCGCTTAATTTAGTCCTGATTTGTAAGTCGCTTTGGATAAAAGCGTCTGCTAAATGACTAAATGTAAATGTAAATGTAAAAGCTATTTAGATGTCCTAATTGAACTAAAGGCCTAATCCTGGTTTAACCCTCTGAGGTCGGCAAACGCGCTGGCGCGTTTTGCTGGATTTTCTCCATATTGTAGCACTATAAACTTAAATTACTCCGTCATTTATGGTCATACAGAAAAAAGAAATATAAAAAAAGAATCTGTGATATTTCTACTTTTGTATGTGTCCACTTACAATCAAATCAAAACATTGTGCTTTTGTAAAATAAAGAAAATAAACAGGGTGTGCGTTCTGCCTCTCCGTCGCGGTGAACTTTTTTTTCTTGAGCACGTCTCTAAACTGAAACAAAACTCAGCGAATACTTGTCACACATTTATGAGCCATATACCTTTATAAACATTTAAGTGTGTACTTTTAAATGATCGGATTCAAACTGAAAACAAATATATTCTCTGTTTAAGTAATTTGTATAAAACCAACAAGATGTCCAGCTTCTCAAACGCTTCCTAATTATTTTTTTAATTTACCACGCCCACTCGCGCAAAAGATATTCACATGCAAATCTCCACATGGAACGCGATCGCGCTCATTACCTCAAAAACAAAACACCAAAACACTTCACAAGTCTCTGCTTTTAGACGCGCCTGAGCTTACATTGGATTTACATCAGAAGAAGAATGCGATTTGAAGACAAGAAAGATAAGGTAAGAAATTCTTACATATTAGTTTGCTGTTGTTGCATAAATTTCACATTGCAGTTGAACTGTTGCTAGATATATGGTGAATATTATAATATTTAGACCCGTGTTTACTGTTACTGTGTTTGTGGATATCTGCTCAAACGTAGATATGTATATGGTAACCATAATGTTTTATATTTGAGCGCGATCGCGTTTGAATTTATCATATTTTGGAGCGCGATCGCGTTTGAATGTATCATATTTTGGATCGCGATCGCTTTTGAAAAGCAAACGGCTTCATGTTTTTAATATTATCTCAATTCATATCATCATAACGAATGGAAACATTTGAAGTAACATGATAATCAATATATTTTTCTCTAGCTTAGTTGTTACTGAAATCTTTTGGAAGATTTATACTGCTATTGGTTATTGTTATTATTATTTTATCCAGCACTGCGCATAGCTTATGCCTACAAGGCACAACAAACCTGGTGTTCATTATATTATATATTGTTGGAAACATTTGTGTGTGTGTGTGTGTGTGTATTCTGTGAATTTTAAAAAGCAATTTTAACCAGAAAAATCTAAAATGTATTCCCAAAATCGTGCAGGCCTTTCTCTTGATATCAGTATGTTCACTTTTTTTTCTTTCAGGGCCCAGATGCCACTGAGTCCTGCTGACTTCAACATTCACATGAGTCTCTGTACATGGTAAAGTGAAAATCAAACACCTTGGAAATGAAAGGTGTGTACAATGTTTTTAGGAATGGCACAAAGGTCTCTTTCTTTGGATCATTGTTTTCAATAAGTGCTTTTTGGCATTTGTTGTGTATCTTTGGACTATGTTGTGTTGTAAATAAATCCAAACAATCTAAAAGCCATTCTTTTTTAAATCTCCTCATTCTTTGTGCAAGGTTGCTCAGAATGATAGGGGCCTGATAGCTCCTAATAGGGCCGTTAGGGGAGGGTCTTTGTCTTTCTCAGGTGTGAAAAGCTTACATATTAATGAGCTCCGCATAAAGCTTTTTCACACAAAACACGTCGTAAAATTTTTAAATCAATATATTGTCTTCTCTGAATGAGCAGTCGGGGTGATTTTCACATAGTTTTAGAGCAAATATTCTAGGCTACGTGATACAATTTTCAAAAGTCTTGTGAAGAAATAATCAGTATGGGTTTCATGGCCTTATTTCAGTGAGAATTTTTTTTTGTATTTTCACAAACCACGCATAAATGTCATTATCTCAAAACTACAAACTTTTACACACATGCTGTTGATATATTATTGTAGCAGAGTTTGTGCTGAATACAGTGTAATTAGATTTTAGCCATGAAAATGTCACAAGTAACAGAAATAAGCACAAATGTCAGAGCATGTCAGAACACCTCCAGGGCCCAGAAAACAGCTCAGACCCCAGAGGGTTAATCTAAATCCTGTCTGTGAAACCAGGCCCTAGTGTTGTGCTTGTAATCATCTCCTCAACGTGCAGAATATTTGTTTGGATCGATTGATTGTTCCTACAATTGATTGGAATATTAGTATGATTGAAGTGGATTATATGTGAATGGAGAACTTTTTCACTGCAGCATCAAAGGATTGCATGCAAGTAGTGAATTATTGCCTGGATATTTTCCAACCCATTTCAAGTCAAACATTTAAACCTTTCCACTTCAAACTATTCTTTCTATAATTGTAATTTTGTTCAGCCAACCTCCCAGCATCAGCTGCTACTATGGAAGCTTGTTTCTGCCACAAAATAAATAAATAAAAAAGATAATTGCGACTTTTTATCTCACAATTGCGAGTTTACATCTTGCAATTCTGACTTTATTTCTCAGAATTGCGAGATATAAAGTTAGAATTGCGTGTTATAAAGTCACAATTGCGAGATTTAAAGTCAGAATTGCGTAAAATAAAGTCGCAATTGCGTGTTATAAAGTCAGAATTGCGAGATATAAAGTCAGAATTGCGTGTTATTGTCACATTCACCACATCCACCGTCTGTCTTCCTCATCTGTCTCTGCACTACACTCCCCAGAATCCTCCTTGGCGCACACCTGCACTCACTCTCCTCTCTCTCCTCTAAGTAGTAAACACCGTCACCTGGATCCCATCACCAGCTCACCTTTATATTCAGCACTCAGTCACTCACTCTTTGTCTGGTCTCGTCAATACACGTCTATTCATGACACACGGACTCTCTACTTCACCTACCTGCATACTTACAGTTGATCCTGATCTTCTTCAGCCTGTCTTCAGAGAATCTTCATCTTCATCTGCATCTGCAAGAGAAAGAGAGACTTTGTTATCATTCAGTTAAGCTTCATCCAATTATCTACTTCCTGTTTACTCACCTTTCACGCTGTGTCCGATCCATTCTGCTATTAAAATATCAAACTTACCATCTTGCCTGCTTCGTTTGTATGAAACCTGACAGTTATAAAGTCAGAATTGCGTGTTATAAAGTCAGAATTCAGACTTTTTTTCTTGCAATTGCGACTTTATATCACGCAATTCTGACTTTATAACACATAATTGCGACTTTATATCACGCAATTCTGACTTTATAACACAAAATTGCGACTTTATATCACGCAATTCTGACTTTATAATACATAATTCTGACTTTATATCACGCAATTCTGACTTTATAACACATAATTCTGACTTTATATCACGCAATTCTGACTTTATAACACATAATTGTGACTTTATATCACGCAATTCTGACTTTATAACACAATTGCGAGTTTATATCTCAGAATTGCGACTTTATATCTCGCAATTGCGACTTTCTCACAATTCTGACTTCATATATCGCAATTGTGAGAAAAAAAGTCAGAATTGTGAGATAAAAAGTCGCTATTATTTATTTATTATTCAGTGGTGGAAACAAGCTTCCATAGCTACTCATTCATCTGATACTAATAAAAAAAATAGCTTGAGCTTCAACACATTAATTCACATTACAATTGCTGAATTCAACTTTTATTGATATCAACTTCACATATTAACTTAAATGAAGTCAAACCTCAAAAAGTCCTGATATTAAAAGTATTAAAAAAAATCTTTATATCTTTCACACATGCTTCCTTTCACAGACATGTGAATTTAAACAAACTACAACTTTAGAACTACTTTGTTGTTCGACCAATGCTTTCCGACTGGTGGCCTTCATCACGGTCCTCATAAAACATATGGCAAACATGACACTCTATTTGAAATGTTGTGTGCCGTATGTTTTATGATGACTGATGAAGGCCACCAGTCGGAAAGCATTGGTCGAACAACAAAGTTATTCTATAGCCTACAAGTGTTGCTGTAGTTTTAAAGGGTTAGTAAACCCAAACATTTGAACCCTTTAACATCTTTTAACAAAACCTACCATGACAGAGTTGCATCTTCACATTATTATTATTTGCACTGCAATTTCTTTTTGTTAGCTGTCATGCGATTATAAATGTAAAACTTTACGGTCTTCCAATCGCGGTTCTTCAGTGCTTCTGGTTCAGCTTTTAAACATTTGTCACAGTCGCTCTTTTCTGGTACAGTGAGCGATGTGATGAATCGCTTCATGTGCCTTTCCACCGCCTGCACCTCTGTCTGCTGCCAAGGTGTCTTCTTCTGGGTACTTTTACCTAAAAGTGGACAGAAAAAACAATTGAAATGATAAAGTGTGTGCTGGAATTCCAATCCGAAGTTCTGAATCCTATTATCAGTATTTATTAGGTCTGCCCACTATTAGTCAACCATGATTTGATTAGGCAAGGCAAGGCAAGTTTATTTATATAGCACATTTCATACACAATGGCAATTCAAAGTGCTTTACATAGAAGAAATTAAAATAATAAAAAGATTAAAACAGTTTAAAAAAATTAAAACAAATAAAATACAGTACAATATAAACAGTCGGACGAACATTGGCACAGTGCTCATTCAGTAAATGCATAACTAAACAGATGTGTTTTGAGTTTGGATTTGAATGTGATTACTGTAGGAGCACGTCTGATCTCCTCTGGAAGCTGGTTCCAGCATAATAGCTAAAAGCGGACTCGCCATGCTTAGAGTGAACCCTTGGTATTTCTAGCTGATATGATCCTAATGATCTGAGTGATCTGTTGGGCTTGTATTCAGTGAGCATATCTGCAATGTATTGAGGTCCTAGGCCATTGAATGATTTATATACCAGTAATAATACTTTAAAATCAATCCTAAATCTAACTGGTAGCCAGTGTAAAGACCTGAGGACTGGTGTGATATGTTCATATTTTCTGGTTCTGCTCAGAATCCTGGCGGCAGCGTTCTGTATGAGCTGCAACTGTCTTATGGTCTTTTTGGGAAGGCCAGTGAGGAGTCCATTACAATAATCCACCCTGCTGGTGATGAAAGCATGAACAAGTTTCTCTAAGTCTTGTCTGGAAACAAAGCATCTTATTCTTGCTATATTTTTCAGATGATAGTATGCTGATTTAGTTATTGCTTTGACATGACTACTGAAACTAAGGTCTGACTCTAGTTTCACACCAAGATTCCTGACTTGATGTTTAGTTGTTTGACCCCTAGAGTGAAGGTATGCGTTCACCTTGAGAACTTCATCTTTGTTTCCAAACGCAATGACTTCAGTTTTGTCTTTGTTTAACTGAAGAAAGTTTTGACACATCCAACTGTTGACTTCATCAATGCATTGGCACAGGGAGTCAATGGGGCTGTAGTCGTTAGGCGATAGGGCTAAGTAGAGCTGTGTGTCGTCTGCATAGCTGTGGTAAGAGATCTGGTTCTTTCTCATTATTTGGCTCATTGGGAGCATATACAGGTTGAACAGGAGTGGCACAAGAATTGAGCCTTGAGGGACTCCGCATGTCATGGATGTCCACTTAGACTTATGGTCTCCTATACTCACATAATAACCTCTCCCTCTCAAGTATGACCTGAACCATTTTAGGACTATCCCAGAAAGCCCCACCCAGTTTTCCAGCCTGTCCAGAAGTATGTTATGATCGACAGTGTCAAATGCAGCACTGAGGTTGAGTAGCACCAGCACTGATAATTTGCCTGAATCAGTATTTAAGTGAATATCGTTTATTATCTTTATGAGCGCTGTCTCTGTGCTGTGGTGCGGTCGGAAACCAGATTGAAAATTGTCAAAGTATCCATTCGAGCATAAGAATTTGTTCAGCTGATTGAAGACAACTTTTTCAATGATCTTACCTATGAAAGGAAGATTTGAGATCGGTCTATAGTTGCTTAACCCCCTGAGGTCGGATGACGCGCGGGCGCGTCAACTCGATGTTTACTAAATGTTTCTATTAATATCTCCGCGATTGTGCAGCACACATAATGGATCTGATTTTGCCGTAATCGATAGATTCTCAGCTTCAACGTCCTTATTCTCGCGAGATCGTACGTGACTCACACAGAGAGCAAGAGGGAAGACAAGATGACCGTTCACCTAAAAAAAAAAAAAAAAAAAAAAAGACCGTTCACCTTGCGTGATTGGTGGCCTAGATTGCCTGTCTGCATTTTGTGTGAAACCAACCAATAGATGCGGTTGAAATCCATAAGTACCCTCCCATCTCCTCACAGTGAGGAAAATACCAAGCTGAGTGACATGGAGAGAGAAAGAGTAAAAAAGTCCGCAAAAGAAAAAGACCGCGAAAAAAACATGGCAAAAACATATATAAAGAAGAGGAAAAGTAAGAAGAATCCGAGGAGAGATAATGGCGATGACATTGAAAGACGTACTTGCGGCGGTTTTGGAGAGCAGCGACGAGGATGAAAGGCGAGTTTCCGAGCCTGATGGATTTTCTTCTGATGAAGATGAGGATTATGATCACAGAAGAGATCCAGTTGAAGACGGGTAAGCGTATTTATTTTATAAAAAACCTTGTTCGCATGGTGCACTTTGTGCTAGGATAACTGTGACCATCTTGGCTAAAATAAGCTGCGCTGTGCTGCTTGGTGTATCTGAACTTTGACAAATTGACTGTGCCTTTAGCAATGTGTTTACTACTTTATGTAAAAGTTATTTTCTTGTGTAAAACTAGGGTACACTTACAAATAGTAACGATGTAGGCTGTTCTTGGTGGTCTCCTTTTGATAACTAATGTAATAATATTTATTCACCTCAATACACAATTTGAATAACATTATCTCTTGTAGTGATGAATCGATATGTTTTGGCCATTTACTATTTTATCATATTGTTTATACTTGTATAGATGTGGCTTGATCTTTCATATCATTTTATTTATTTATGTTTAGTAGGCCTATATTTATACTGAATGTAAAATTGTAAATCTCTGTAGAGTTTTGAAATGGAAGAGACAGTATTCCCACATCTCATTCAGGTGTTATTTGCTGTGATTTGGGGTGGACAGGACAGCTAGCACATGTGATAAATTGGAATAGATAAAGAGAAGATTAGCTGAAGGATATGTCGAATCCTCACACATCCTCCACATTCTTGTTAGTAGATTGATGTGTGTGTGTGTGTGTGTGTGTGTGTGTGTGTGTGTGTGTGTGTGTGTGTGTGTGTGTGTGTGTGTGTGTGTGTGTGTGTGTGTGTGTGTGTGAGAGCGAGATCTGGAATGAAGACAAGAGAGGAGGTGTAAACTTTATTTCAATGAAATTTATAATGCAAGTCCTAACTTATTTGTTTTTGTGTTTTTTTTTCAGAGAGGATTCACAGCTACCAGGGCCCAGTGTAACACAGGCAGCCTCACCTGTGCCTGCCACCAGGTCACCACCAGCCCCTACACAGCAACCATCATCACCAACCCGGCCAGCCAAGAGGTTCCGTACCCCCCAGCATCAACCAGCACCCCCACCTACACAGCAACCATCATCACCAACCCGGCCAGCCAAGAGGTTCCGTACCCCCCAGCATCAACCAGCACCCCCACCTACACAGCAACCATCATCACCAACCCGGCCAGCCAAGAGGTCCCGTACCCCCCACCATCAACCAGCACCCCCACCTACACAGCAACCATCATCACCAACCCGGCCAGCCAAGAGGTCCCGTACCCCCCACCATCAACCAGCACCCCCACCTACACAGCAACCATCATCACCAACCCGGCCAGCCAAGAGGTCCCGTACCCCCCACCATCAACCAGCACCCCCACCTACACAGCAACCATTATCACCAACCCGGCCAGCCAAGAGGTCCCGTACCCCCCAGCATCAACCAGCACCCCCACCTACACAGCAGCCAACTCCACTGTCTTGGAAGGCGGAAAAAGACCCAGATATCGCTCCCCCTGTCTCCAGGTTTCAACCAGCTCGAACACCAGGGCCACAGCTCAGCTCCACTTCCACATATACACCCCTCGATCTCTTCAAACTTTTCTTCCCTGTACAAACCATACAAACACTGTGCCAAAACACAAACAAGCAGGCTGCTAAACAAATGGCACAGGGAAAGAAATATAAATGGTTAGATGTGAACATTGGGGAGTTTTACAAGTACATTGGACTGCTTCTGTACATGGCCATGGTGAAACTCGACAGCATTGCAGATTACTGGAGACAGAATCACTTCTTTTCTTTGCCACTTCCAGTACAGATCATGCCACGGGACAGATACAGAGCACTTTCTTGGAACCTTCACCTTAGCGACCCTGAAGAGGATGTCCAGAACGACCAAAAAAAGGGCACAGCCGACCATGACAAACTTTTCAGACTGAAACCCCTGATGAACACCATCAAAAATGCCTGCAAGTCATTTTATCATCCTCACAGAGATGTGGCTGTGGATGAAAGAATGGTTGCATCAAAGGCCAAAACTGGGATGACGCAGTACATGAAGGCAAAACCAATAAAGTGGGGATTCAAGTTGTTTGTCTTGGCAGACTCACGGAATGGCTATACAGTGGACTTTTCCGTTTACACCGGCAAAAGTGACATCCCCTCTGGACATGGCCTTTCCTATGATGTTGTGATGTCCCTGGTACAACCAGGTTACCTTGGCACGGGCTACCACATTTACATGGACAATTTTTATTCCAGCCCCAAGCTCTTCAGGGCTCTCCATGAGCAAAGATTTGCTGCCTGTGGGACCTACAGGGAGAACCACAAGGACTGCCCTCGGACAACAAATAATGCCCTCACAAAGAAGTCAGAAAGAGGCTCCATAAGATGGATCCGGGACGGCCCCCTCATCTATGTGAAATGGATGGACACGAGGGAAGTATCAGTCTGCTCCACACTTCACACAGCATACTCTGGTAACGCTGTGCAGAGGAGGGTGAAACAACAAGATGGCTCTTGGACAAAGACATCAATCCCCTGTCCCACACCAGTTATGGAGTACAATGAACACATGGGGGGAGTTGATCATTCAGACCAGCTCATTCAGTATTACTCTGCACAACACAAAACAATGCGCTGGTACAGACACCTGTTTTACCATTTTCTGGACATTGCCACCACCAACAGCTACATCCTCCACAAGGAACTCTGTCTGGCCCAGCAAACAACACCCCTGACACACAAAGCTTTCATGGAGGAGCTGACTGTTGAACTCTGTGGTAAGCCTCTCCATACTGCTCCGGTCCCGGTACCTGCAGGTCATATTCCTGTGCCAATTGCCGTTCATGCAGCAGATTCTTCCACAAAAGCCACTACAGGTCGCAGCAGGTGTGAGCATTGCCAAAGCCAAGGCCAGAGAAAGGACACACCTTGGAAATGCAGGGAGTGTGATGTTGCGTTTTGCATGCAGCTGGACAGAAACTGTTTTGCAGCATGGCATGACAGCTGAAAAACTGAAACATGAAAACATGCACATTGTGTAAATATTGTAAATAGTGGTGGGTTTCTGTGTTATTTCTAATATATTGTTCATCTTTGGTTTGAAAACATTTTTTGAAAAGTTGACATGTAATGTAGACAAGAAAACATGAAAATGTGTACATTTTGTGAATATTGTTAGTATTGAGTTTTTTTCACAAAGTAAAGTTTTGCTTAAAAGAAAGACCTTTTGTAATGCTACTTTTTCATTTGCACACATCCCATAAAGCTTGATATGTAGTAGGAAGTTATTTTAGTCCTATTTTATCTCAGTCCCTCTAACATTTGGTGAAGGTACAGTCACAGACAAAACTTGTACTAAAAAACGATTTTTCAAAATGTCACTTTAGACAATTATTATTCATTATCAACTATTTTATTCATATATTACACTACTTTTGTGACCCTAAGACTTTGGCAAACCCATATCAAGGACCAAAATAATTCGTCCACATGAGTAATGGTATGTTTCCACAAGAGATTTGAAGAATTTCAAAAATCGGACTTATATTTTTCACCTTTTAGAGCCAAATTATCCCTCTCTCTTTACACAATGCTCTAGGACAAGTGGTGAGCTCATCAGTAAGAGAGCTGGGTTTTCTCTGCACATTTTGATATAAAACACATCGGATTATGTTATGTAATTGCCTTTAAAAGGTGAATTTAATAAGATATGTAAAATCGAAGAAAAAGTGAAAAAATGTCCTTAGACCTCAGAGGGTTAATATGGTCTTATCCAGATTGCTCTTTTTCAGGAGGGGCTTGACAACTGCAGTTTTTAGGGAGTTTGGAAAACTCCCAGAGAGAATTGAGGCATTTACCACTTCTAGAAGATCTGCTTCTAAACTGTTTAACACACTTTTGAAAAAAGATGTGGGAAGTGTGTCAAGAGCACAGGTTGATGTTTTAAGGTGCTGTACGGTTTCTTCCAAAATTTTGCCATCAATTTCTTTGAAATCAGACATAGTAACTACTTTCCCAGGTGGTTTGATCTGTCTAACCCCAGCGTAACTCAAGGATGTGCTGATCACCTTTCTGATATTATTGATTTTCTCAGAGAAGAAAGAAGCAAACTCACTGCACTTGTTGTCTGAGAGCATTTCACTGGGAATCTGGCTTGGGGGGTTTGTCAGTCTCTCTACAGTAGCAAAAAGAGTGCGTGTGTTGTTTAAATTGCTGTTTATAATATTTGAGAAGAAAGTCTGTCTAGCTTTGCCTAGCTCCATATTGAAAGCATGAAGGCTGTCTTTGTAGATGTTATAATGGACTACAAGTTTTGTCTTCCGCCACATGCGCTCAGCTTTTCTGCATTGTCTTTTCATATTTTGCACTGCTGTTGAGTTTCTCCAAGGTGCTTTTTGTCTGCCACTCTTCTTCCTGACTTTCACAGGAGCAATTTCATCAATTACACCTTTAACTTTTGAGTTAAAAGAATCAAGGAGAAAATCAACAGAGTCTGCAGATATGCTTGGTGTTAAGGATATAGCCTTCATAAATAGTACACTGGTGTTCTCATTTAAGCATCTCTTCTTGACAGACACAGATCTAGCTTTAATGGCAGGAGAGATCAATATATCAAAGAAAATACAGAAATGATCAGACAGTGCTACATCCTTAATAACAATCGATGAAATGTTTAGACCCTTACTGATAAGTAAATCTAGAGTGTGTCCACGATTGTGTGTGGGTCCATGTACATGCTGAGTCAGATCAAACGTTTTTAGAACAGTTTTGATTTCTTTTGCCATATTGTTTTCTGCATTATCTATGTGGATATTAAAATCTCCAGCAATGGCAAAACAGTCAAACTCTGAGGTAATTGTTGATAACAGCTCTGTAAAGTCCTCAGCAAAGGCTGGAGAGTATTTTGGTGGCCTGTAAGTAAAATGCGTGGAGCACCTTTTAACACAATACCCAGATATTCGAAAGAAGGGTAATTCCCAAATGATATTTGCTTACATTGATAGATATCTTTAAAAAGAGCAGCTAGACCCCCACCTCTCTTAACAGCTCTGCAGACACTCATAAAAGTAAAGTTAGGAGGGGCTGCTTCATTGAGGATTGTTGCACTGCAGCTGTCTTCTAGCCAGGTTGGCGAGTTGGGCCCGCAGGCTTTGGTGTTTGCAGTGCCCATCGTTTTTTGGTTGGTATCTGGGGGCTTGCAGCAAAAGAGTGGGATAGTTTGGTTCCAGCATGCACCAGTTCTTCCATTTTCTGTGAGAAACACAGAAGTGGAGATGCTGGGGAGAGGGATAACGTGTCTAGTGAAAGAGGCTGTTGCTCTGGTGTTATCGGAGGCTGTGATATGCTGTCCTGGCTTCCCTGGCTGTTTTCCAGGAAGTCGTGTCCTTGGGTGCTGAATCTTCGAGCATTTCTAATATGTGTGTCTGTGGTGAGCTCTGTGAGCACGGTTCAGCTGAGATTGAGTCCGTGAGCAGAGTTTGTTGTGTTGGAGTGGTGTTATCATTGTCCTTGTGTGATATGTCAAACGCATGTCCATTTTGCTGGTGAAGTGAAGTCCCGTGGTCATTCATACTGTGTCCAGGTGTGTGTGTGTCGTTCAGATTGACACACACTGCCGAAGGATGATTGAGGGAGAAGTAGATATTGTCCTTTAACACTCTTGAACCAAGTTTGTTTGGGTGGTGGCCATCCCGATGAAAAAGTTGTCTCTGACTCCAGAAAAGATTGAAATTGTCAATGAAGTTTACTCCTTTTATATTGCAGGTTTTTTGCAGCCATGTATTAAGCCCAAGCAACCGTGAAAACCTGTTTGTTCCTCTTGCTGGGAGTGGTCCACTGATGAATGTTTGAACTTTCAGTCTTTTAAGTGTTTCAAAAAGTTCATTGAAATCCTTCTTAAGGAGTTCTGACTGCTCTTTATGAATGTCATTCTTCCCCACATGAATGATGAGTCGATTTGCAGTCTTATGTTTCATCAGAATGTTCTGAAGTTCCCTGTTTATATCAGAAGTTGTTGCTTGTGGAAGGCAGCATGTAGTTGTATCCCTGCTGCTAATGTTTCTGATTATGGAGTCCCCCACTATCAGAGTCCTGGGCTCGGCAGCGCTCTGAGCTGAGTGCCGCTGTCTGCTCGACCTTGAGCGCCAGTTAGCATCAGTGTTAGCTACTGGCCCATTCAGTCTGTGTTCGATCACATTCATCACATTTGGGGATTCCTCATTTACATTCCTTAGTACTTCAAATCTGTTCTCAAGATGTATAGGCGTTGGTAGGAGACCAGTGTTTGCAATCCTTGTCAGAGCTGTATCTGGGGTAGAGGATGCTACTGCGGCAATATGTGATGCTCGTGATAATCTGATGTCTCGAGTGCCTTTGGGTCTCGCTCCCTGTTTGTGCCATCGATTAGTAAGTCGATTGGCTTGTTTCTCTACCTGTCGAGGAGCACTAGTTTCATGGGACTCACCGGCTTATTGTTTATTACTTATTGTAAGTAATTTAACTTACAATACTCTGTCATTTTATTCATACAGATAAGAGTAATTCAAACTGTAAAGGGTCAACTTATTTCTGTAAACTCACAATAACTACAAAATGTTGTGCTTTTGTAAAATAATGAAAACAGTCAGGATGTGCTCTCTGCTGTCTCAGTCTCAGTGAACTTGAGCATCACAGAAATGAGCCGAAACTCAGCGTATACTCGCCTCACACACATGAGAAATATATCTATAGAAAGCTTGAAATGTCTGCTTTTAAATGAATCAATTCAAGTGGAAAATAAATATTCTCAGATTATGTAATCCGTATGAAACGCGCGTCACTGCAGAGATGACGAGTCAGCATCGTCGACTTAATCTCTGCAGCCGAAAACATTATCAATAAACTATTACAATGTTTAGACAGTCTCCTTCTGTTTTTTCAAGACACACTCAATCATTATGTTTGCCAGTGCGCTGTGGAACTTTAAGTATGCGCTTGAGCGCTAATTAGGCTATGTATTATATAGGCAATTAAAGGCTCATTATTATGAGTTATGGCTTATTAATATAAAAATGCGATTAGTTGACTAATAGCTTAATGAACGACTGCAAGTCGACTAGAAAACTTTAGTCGAGGGCAGCACTAGTATTTATGTCAGCATCTATATTGAAAGAGAAATTAATTTGCACTCTACCTATAAATAGAATTACACTGTCAATCAAAGTGATGTTTACATTCAGTCACTTGGCCTGAAATGATCATTGGGGAAAAGGAAAATATATTAGGATCAATGTCTTGGCTGCAAGTTATTTTTATGCATCCATCCACTCAAACTGCTCCAGGGGTTAGTCATTACTGATTCACTGTTTTAATTATTAGAACAGCTACAGTTCCTACTAGTGCCACAAAGCACCTAGTAGATTCTAGAATCAACCAAGTAACCCTCTAAACAACTCCTGAGCATTATGATCTAGAAATTGTTGATATTATGCGGCGCATCCCATGCAACAAGAGATTAACACAGTTGCCAAATTGCTTTATGTTACACTTACTCTTACTTCAGCTGTTGTGTAAACAGTAGGGTAGTAACGGTTCACAAAATTCACGGTTCGGTTCGATACGATACACGGTTTGGTACGTTTTTGATACAGCAAAAAGAAAGAAATGCCAGAGAAATTTCCTTGATTTATTTATTTTTTATTCTTTTTTTTAATTAAAACTAACATCATAAAGTATGATATTTTTTTTTACTTTGAGCAATTCTGGAGCTATAATTGACTCTTCTTAGGAGCATATAAAACAAAACAGCTCCTTGGAAAAAATATTGTAGTAGTTATAAACAAAGGTTTATTTTAGTTCAGATTAACATTTGAGGGCAGCAATTGTATTCATAATGTCAAAATAAAACCGACGTCATGTTACTTGAAGGCATTATAGCCTACTATTCCTGCCAAACTTACATGGTTGCAGTTAGTGTTACTATAGTAAAGCCATGGTGAATGTTGCTGATCTGTGGGCACTGGATAGTTCATTCATGCCACAATGTTTCTTCCTGGTTTCCACGTCAGCGCTGTTTGATCCGTTAATAAGGAGAAATGTGAATGTTTCTCACTAGATCTCGCAGCGATGTTATTACTTCTGTGGTGAATTCAAATGCTTTCTTTACTGGATCTCTTATTAGCGCTGAGTATTGTCGCTTGATCAAGATAGGCTCGCGCTGCTTTGGTCCAAACTGATAAACGGTCCTTCAACCACACAATAACGAGCAGTTTCGTTCCGCTTGCATTACGTTTGCCATTTGATGTTGGACAATGTTGTGGTCGCGCCGGCGGATTATGAGCGCGCTCACCACGCGCAACGCGCCTACATTTGAAATAACGGCATTTCAAAGGTATTTTGAAATTTCAAAATACACCCCCCCCCCCCCTCCCCAAACCCCAAACCCCAAACCCCAAACCCCAAACCCCAAACCCCAAACTCTCCGGTTTTACGCGAATCACATAAATGACCCAACTGACCAAGAAAATGGCGATTGTCGCCGAAAAGCGACAAGTTTGCAGGTATGCATTCCTCTCTGTAGGAGGAAGTGCCACCTCTGCCGATGGTTCTATGGAAAATAATCAAAGTTCAACATTTTCAGAAAGATATACACTTTAAATGTACAATAGAATGCTGACAATACACTTATTTGTCACACTTATGCACTAATAATTTAAAATCATTAAAGTACTATAACTGCTTCCTAAACCTCACAAAGGAATTAGTTATAAATCTGATTTTTTTATAGGGTGGGATTCACTAACTATATGTTGTTTTAATGTACACACTGGAAATGTTTATTACCAATCTTAACAAATCTGTGACATGCAGAAAACAATAAATAAATACTTTTCATTCATTGCATCTTTTTATCTTTCAAAACTCTTTCATAGACACACAAAAGATCTTACATGTTTTTCCACTCAAGAACCAACAACATATAAATGAAAGTCTTATCTTAACGACAAAGATGACGATGACCAGGAAAATGATGTTAAAAGTTCATTGACCACACTATAGAAATCAATGTCCTCGACAGCTCAGGTCCAAGAACACAAATCTCAAATCTTCCCAGTGCCAACCTTAGTGTTGATACAAAATCACATATGTGGTATAATTCAGCTTCAGGATCCACAGCAGTGAGGAAGTGATCCAGTTTCAGGATCCACAGCAATAAGCCACATTGCCTCTAAACTCACTTCATAGCGTTTCAGACAAAGGTCCAAACAGGCATGTGCGACAGAAAGACAATTCCCACAGAATGTGAAGTCCTTCTACAAAAAATAATCACATTAAGAAAATAACTATTCATACATCAACCAGTCACCATAAGAAAATAAACAATGCTTACTTCCGATTGAGCATCAAACTCTCAGTTTCCCAATCAGGACTATTGATTGTTTGGATTCGTAAGGCATGCTTACTCCTCCATTACAAATCTACTACTTCTACTCTCTACACCCATTTTATACCTGAGAGTATTACTCCTTGTTGCCCCCTCAAGGTGTGTAGTATAATTACAATACCCCCCCAAAAAAACCATGTTAACAGGTTTGACTGTTACAGTACAATAAACCCTAAACCTGTGCAATTGTTCATTATTGCAAGTATAATTGAACTACATCTTTCCAGCAGACATTTAATCAAACATAAGCTCAAGTAAACTGAGTATTTAACCATTTTATTTCATGTCTTAATCATCTGACATGATTCGTTTTGTGCCATGACACAACCAACACGAGAAGAGAGCGGATCAGCTAGTGTTTTCTACTATGAAATACCATTTTTATGGTAGTAAACTCACAAAAAATATTCACTCCAGAATGAATGTTTAGTGTAAGACATGTTGAAGAATAGCTTGGAGGCATTTGATTCATTACACAATGAGCCGTTTCGTCAAAAAAGCATTTGTTCAGCATACTGAAGCATCTTCTTTAATGTTGGCTATGATGTTAGAACAATGTTTTTGTCTGTCAGGTCTTCACAAGTTACGTGACTGAAAACTATGAATAACTGCAAAATGTAGTAGTGTATTTTTACAGTAATACAAACCGTCAACAGTAGATGAACAGTGTCCCTCTTGTATGCTCCCGTCTTCCTCATCACAGTCAATAACTTTTTCTGTGGAAGTTCAAAGTACATCTTAACAATGGTATATAATGGATCGTAAACACGTGGTATATGAATAGATGGTAAACAGAAAATCAAACAAGTCAAATAAAATACCACACCATCAGGATCTATCCCAATTTCATCCAAGTTCTTGCCATGGAACTCAGCTAATCTTCCTTGCTCAAGAGCCATTAGAACTTTGCTGATCTTGGCAAGTTGCAGGGTCTTCTCAGGGAGTCGATTGAACTCACGATGGATTCTTATGTCGTGTCCAAGAAAGTTTGCCAGCTGGTCCATCTCGGTGTCAGTCATATTCAGCACTGTTGAAAGGGTTGCGGCATGCTTTCGCAGTCTTGTAGATGTCAGTGACTTGGGACACTGCGTCACACGCCTTTGCAAAGCCACGGAGGCAGTCTGACCCTCGAAAATGTGTCATGGCTTCTGGTCTTGCAAACATATAGGAATTGTCTTTCAGAACCCCACAAGCCTCTCTCTGCTTAACAAGGAGTTCTAAGGCACATAGCAGTTTTGAAGTCAGAAGAATTGGAACTGGTCGACCACGCTTTCCCCTTGTGATAACCCTTGTGAAGTGTCTGCAGAGATTTGTCTCTTGATAGAAATGCAGACAAAGGCATGCTCGAAACCTCTCCTTCCCTACGCCGGTTAACAATTAATCAATTAATCCAGAAAAAAATCCCTGTGAAGGATAAAACTGGCCCAAAATACTCCACTAGCACTAACCTACTGGACACATGTCGTTACACGGTTTAATGTACACCAGATACGCATCAAAATATGCCTAAAAATCACTAAACCATGACAAAGAGTGACAGTAGACCTATATCTTTAGTGATGATTGTGAACGTACCTGTTGAGGAGAGTTGATCTGAGCAGATTCATCATCCATCTGAGTCTCTGACTGGAGAGAAGGATCAGAAGCACTCGCTGCGCTCGTTTTAACGGCAACGCTGGTTATCTGTAAGAGACAACATTCATAATGACAAGATATTAGAACCAGCACTAACGCGAACTAGACAGAAACAAACTTAATAAGTTAACCAAATTCCTCCATTAGCAATCAGTCAGACTAAACACCTGACGACACTTTTCAGTTGAAATGAAATACTTAACATTACATTGTATGATTTTGTGATCACTTATTGGAAAAACACAGAAACATGTCAGGCCACACTTAGCCTCAACAATTAGCACTAACTAGCTAGCCCGCTGCCTAATCTAATTAACCTAACTGGTTTCATACATATGTGCTTAATGTACCTTGAGCTTCACTTTTATCCTCTGCAGAAGTTTAGATCCTTAGTTGGCATCTCCAGTAAATAATCTTCTTCTTTGTCTTCCGGGTGAAGTATCAATTTAATACTTATATTATCAAGTTGCTGTTGAATTCCTTCCTAACGAGGACCCGGAAGTGGGCGGTACTCAACCATAATTGGAAAATGTGTGTGTGTGGAGAAGTGAGTGCATTACCAGCCAAAAATGTTTGGGGGCGCAGCTGAGCACACGCTACACACACTCACACTACCTCATAATCGTGTGTTATGGGCCAATGCTGAAACTCCGCCCAGCACCTTCAGAATAGTTCCTCTATTCAATGAAATGGGTCACCCTTACCACAACGCAAGAGGTCTCCATTACGTGACTGTGTAAACAGCTTCTTGTCCCCACAACGTGATGATTACCAACTCACACACACACACACACACACACACACACACACAATCAAGGTCAGACAAGGAACTGTGGTGTGTGTATATATATATATATAATTTTTTTTTTTTTTTTATATTTTTTTTTTATATATATATATACTAAAAAGTTGGCTGATTTATTCCCAAATAATACACTTACAAGTTCACTACTAGTACAATGGTATTAGTATAATTACTAACTACATATAGTACATTTAAAAAATATACTTGAACATTACTTAAGTATAATTCATAAAATGAACTTGAACTGTACTATGAAGTGTACTTCATTTCGTTTGGTTTGATTAAGCTTAATAGTTGGACAGATCCTTATACTGTAGTTTGTCATTTCAGAAAATGAAAATCTGTTTTTGTGAAACATGACAGATTTGTTCATAAGAAGCAGTTGAAAAGTCTATAATATTCGTTTGAAATTATAATTACTGACTTTATTATTGACTTCATTACAATTTGTTTGTTGACAAGTGAAAGCAGTATGCTGCCTAGCAACACCTGACATTTATACCTGCTCTAACTGGTTGAAAGTTATCTTAGACATCAGTGAACATGAAAAAGCACTGGCGGCATTCAGCAGGAGTTCAGTGCGAACAATAATGTCACTGCTAAAGCACTTAAGTTGTCTCATATTGACACTGTCCGTATTTGTTGGAGAAGACAGTGGTAAGTAAAATGAGAAATACTGAAATAATATAATTAAATATGAACAATTATTGTATTATTTAAAGTATTTACCTATTCTCTATTTTGCACTCTATTCTCTGTTTTATTGTTGAGATAATTATCTGACAAAACTGATTTTTCTGCCTTTGATTCTTTTTCAGCTGATGAATACTATGCAGGCCGTTGGTCACGATGCATCTACAGCTCCCCTGATCTCAGCGACATGGTGCTTATTGACAAATTTTATTTTAATAAACATGTGATCATTCAGTTCAACAGCACTTTGGGGATATTTGTGGGGTATGATGAGTATAAAAGTGTTGCGGAGCGATGGAACAATGACACCACGGTACAGATAGAGAGAGCAGGTGTGGATGCAGAATGCAGAGCTAATGTTAAAATCAGGGATCCAGCTGTACGTGATAAAGCAGGTAAGTGTCTCTTTTTAAGTTTTTTATTTTGTCACTTGTGTAGCACTTGTTTTTAACATTTGTGCTATTTTTAGAGGACCATAGTAAGTAGAAAATAATTACTAATGGTAACATTTATTTAATTTCACCATGAATGATAAGCAAAATGTAAAAATTGAATAAACTTATGAGTAAAAATACCCCCCCCCCCCCCCCCCCCCCCACACACACACACACACACACACACATACACACGCACACATGATCTGATGCTTCAAAAATCGTATATTTAGGATGTTGCTCTTCTTGATTCAGTGAAACCAAAGGTAAAGCTCAGTTTAGTGAAACCGGCTGGTGGCAGTCATCCAACTGTGTTGATGTGCAGCGCATATGAATTTTACCCTCCACACATCAAAGTGTCCTGGCTGAGAGATGGTAAAAAGATTACCTCAGACGTGACCTCAGTTATGGAGATGGCTGATGGTGACTGGTACTACCAGATTCACTCTGAGCTGGCGTACATCGCTAAATCTGGAGAGAAGATCTCTTGTATGGTGGAGCATGCCAGCACAGCTCAACCCATGTTCTATGACTGGGGTAAGAGGAGATGATCACTGACTGTCATATTAAAACTATGTTTGTGGACAGCATAATTTGACACACATGTGCACCCTATAGATCCATCTCTTCCTGAGTCTGAGAAAATTAAAATCGGTATTGGGGCGTCTTTTCTGGTGCTGGGAGTCATCATAGCAGCTACTGGACTCATTTACTACTACTACAACTACTACTACTACAAGAAGAAATCAGAAGGTCAGTGGAAAAAAGAATAATTCAGAATGTTATTAATCTGTGCATGTCGTCCCTATACATGTGGTTTGTCAACTTTTTTTTTTTCTTTGACAGGAAGGAACACACTTCATTCATGATGGTAGGTTTCATACAATTTTGATTACTCAATTGTCAAACTCAGTCAGTTGATTAATAATTATATACATTTCAGGTCCACATTCTGACTATTAATGAATAATTGAGCCTTTATGACATCAATTCACAATTATTTAAATGGCATTTTATTTCTAATAATTCAAAACAAGAAAAACAGCTATGATAAAAATATATCATCAAATCTGATCCTGGTGTCTCTTGTATTTATATACTGTAATGTACTTAGTGTCATGGGTTTTCTGTATTTCTTTGTGTTCCAATGACTCTTATGTTGAAGTTTTCATGAACTCTTAAGTTGTATTTGATTCTGTTGGTGTTGTTTTCACATTATTTGTGTTTATATTTGTATATTCCCTTGGTTATAGTTAGTTTTTGGGTTGGTTATTATCTTGTCACGGTTTTATATTCGCTGTCTCCTCTCTCGTCTTGTTGTTGAGTGTGTGTGTGTGTGTGTGTGTGTGTATGGGTGGAGCCGCTGATCACTGCTGCTGATCAGCTCACCCTATTTAGTCTCTCTGTTGTCACCTTGTCTTTGTCAGAGCGTTGTTGGATGTTCCGAGTGATCCTGCCTGTCGCCTGTGCCTGTGTGTTGGTCATCGTCCTGCACTTCAGTCACCCGCGCTACATACTTCCTGGTTTCTGGATACAGTTTCATCACCATCATCACCGTCATTCTTCATCGGAGGTCTGGGCTGTCCTCAGCGTCCCTGTGCTGCCAAGTGCAATTCATCCCTGGATATTATCTTTCACCACTCTCACCTGCTCACTTGAATAAATATATCTTTGAACTTGCGATTGAATCATCATTTCATTACAGCTATGCTGTTGCATTTTGCATTGAATTGTGGTCTTCGATTATACTTTTGTGTTATTCAACATCTGTGATTAGATCCACAATAAGACTCTTGTCTCTGAATCATAATACACCGTGTGAGAAATCCTAGCCTATTGTAGTTCTGGTCTAAGGCTAGAAGTGAAGTCCTTGTATGCTTTATTAACTTCAGGTGAGACTTCATAGCTGTGACCCAATTCAAGGGCTGCATTCTCCAAAGGACACGTAACAACCTATTAAACATTTCTTTATTATACACATTGGCGAACTCTGCAGAAAGGCGCTCCAGATCAGTGTCCAGCTTAACATATGAGTACGTTCTCTTCCAAAACGCTATAAATCCATTTCAATAGTTTTCAGGAAAATTTCATTTTTTACCTAGACCCACACATTTTGTGAATATTCAATTTATCCTGTTAAAATGTTTTTTTTTTTGTCTCAGTCTGAACATGTTGAACAATGATTATTAAATCAAACAACAATATTGTTGATGATAAATTCAAAGGTTAATTTTAAACGCTATAAATCCATAAATTTTTGGAAAAAATGTATGGTTTGTCTTTTAAAAAACAAACAAACAAGAGAACATGCAACATATAATCAGGGACTCATACTATAAATGAATATAAATTAATAAGTGCAAATTCATGAAATAAATAAAAGCCAAATAAAATAGTCAAATAAAATAAATAGTACAAATAAAATTAATATTTCCAGTGACATATGTGACAACACGTGTCTCATGATCTCACGATCATGATCTGATCGGTCTGATCGATTGCTCCTGTCTGCCTCGTTGCCTGCTGTGAGTGTGTTTGTTTGATTCGGTGCGATAAGCTCCGTCTTAGCCATATATTTCTTTGTTTTGAACCATCATTTTACTACCATTTCTAGTTGTTTATACTACTACATTTTACCCAACATCTCAGATTAACCTGACATCGCTAGCTTTTGTTATTAGTACTACTAGCACAACACGCTAGTAATTCGCTAGCCTGTTAACGCGCCACCCGTGCGCTCAGCTATTTTATTCATTTATTTTTCTCTCGCGCGCTCGCGCCTTTGAGTTCATAAAAAGCTCAGGTGAGTAAGAATCACTCAACAAACACAGTGAGTAATGTCTTGTCCTGTTATTGTCACCTGCACTTCATGTCACATGTTTAGCATAGACTTCTCTGTCGACAATATAGGATTTATATGTGATAAATGTAAGGAGACAGTTAGGTTGACAGAGAAGATTTCAGAATTAGAAACACGCATCCAAACTTTAATTGAGGATAGTAAGAGTGCTAGAGCTTCAGATGTTTTGGATGCGCATAGCATAGTGAACTCTTTACATGATTCGGTTCCAGCTGAAGTAGAGCCCGTGCAGCCGGGCAAATGGGTGACGGTGAGGGATCGCTCTAGTCGCGGATCTAAAAACCACTCTTCCGTTCCGATTACCATAACAAATCGATTTGCCCCGCTCAGTGAAACACCCACTGAGAATGATTGTGCCCTAGTTATTGGTGATTCGATCACACGGAACGTGAAGATAGAGACACCAACCACCATAGTCACATGTTTGCCGGGAGCCATAGCGCCTGACATCAAAGCAAATTTAAAAGTGCTGGCTAATGCTAATCGTAAATTCTCTAAGATCATTATTCATGTCGGCACTAATGATGTTCGACTCCGCCAGTCGGAGATCACCAAAATTAATATTAAAGAGGTGTGTGAACTTGCAAGTACGATGTCAGGCACTGTAATTTGCTCTGGCCCCCTTCCTGTTCGCAGGAGTGATGAGATAGTTAGTAGATTGTGTTCACTGAATCGCTGGCTGTCTGAGTGGTGTCCGTGTAATAATATAGAATTCATAGACAATTGGAAAAGTTTTTGGGGCAAACCTGACCTGTTGAAAAGAGATGGTATTCATCCCTCCTGGGATGGTGCTGCTCTTCTATCTAGTAATATGGCTCATAGTCTTAGAGCTCAAACATGACAAATTGGGCACCAGGTCAGGAAGCAGACAGACTGGCTAAACCGACCGTCTGCTAGCGGCCTCGCGTCACCCAGGTCAGATAAATCCCATCACATAGAGCCTCTTTCACCTAGCTATCATCATATAGAGACTGTGTCTGTTCCCCGAATTTGGAAATCCAAAAAATGTTTAAACCTATCTAAGGTTAAAAATTTTATTGATGTTCAACAAATAAAAAACAGCTATAATACAGATGAGCAAATGCTAAAGCTTGGGTTGCTGAATATTCGATCGCTTACTTCAAAAGCACTCATTGTTAATGATATGATTTCAGATAATAACCTAGATGTGCTGTGTTTGACAGAAACCTGGCTAAAACCAAACGATTACATTACTTTAAATGAGTCCACCCCGCAAGACTACTGTTATAAACATGAACCTCGTCTGAAACGCAAAGGGGGTGGTGTTGCTGTAATTTATAGTAATAGTTTCAAAACCACTAAGAAATCAAGTTTCGAATATAATTATTTTGAAGTGTTAGTGCTTAATGTAAAAATATATAGTAAAAATGATAAATCACGTTTGAGATTTGTGCTGGCTACTGTATACAGGCCACCAGGGCACCATACAGACTTTATCAAAGAATTTGCGGACTTTCTATCAGAGTTAGTATTGGCTGCAGATAAATTACTAATTGTTGGTGATTTTAATATACACATCGATAATGAAAAAGATGCATTGGGTTTGGCATTTAAAGACATTGTAAACTCAATTGGAGTTAGACAACACGTGTCAGGACCTACTCATCGTCGTAATCATACTCTAGATCTAATATTTTCACATGGAATAGATGTTGATGCCGTTGAAATTCTGCAGCAGAGCGATGACATCTCAGATCATTATCTAGTCTCGTGTAAATTACATTTAGCCAAGGCTGCAAAGCCGACTCCGTGTTACAAATATGTTAGACCTATCACTTCTGCCACTAAAGATTGCTTTATTAATAATCTTCCTGATCAGTTTCATCATTTTAGCATCCCGGATAGCTTAGAAAAACTTGATATTGCAACAGAAACTTTTAACTCTCTCTTTTCCAGCACTTTAGACACAGTTGCTCCTTTGCGCTTAAAGAAGATTAAAGAAAATAATCCAACGCCGTGGTACAACGAGCACACTCGGGCCCTTAAGAGAGCAGCCAGAAAAATGGAGCGCAACTGGAAGAAAACAAAATTAGAGGTATTTCGCATTTCATGGAAAGAGAGCTCGATTGCTTACAGAGAGGCTTTAAAAGCTGCTAGATCTGCTTATTTTTCAAACCTATTAGAAGAAAATAAGCATAATCCTAGGTATTTATTTGAAACAGTGGCTAAACTAACGAAAAAGAAAGCTTCAAGCACCGAAGTTTCCAAGCAACACAGCAGTAATGACTTTATGAACTTCTTCACTTATAAGATTGATAATATCAGGGATAAAATTATAACTATGCAACCGTCTACTACAGTATCGCATCAGGCAGTGCATTGTAGTCTCCCTGAGGAAAAATTTGATTCATTCATTGCTATAGGAGAGGAAGAATTCGCTAAACTCATTAAATCATCTAAATCTACAACATGTATGTTAGACCCTATACCGACTAAGCTAATGAAAGAGATGCTTCCAGAGGTCATAGATCCTCTTCTTAATATCATTAATTCATCTTTGTCTCTAGGATACGTACCAAAAACCTTTAAGCTGGCTATGATTAAACCGCTTGTTAAAAAAATGCAACTTGATCCTTCAGAATTAGTCAATTACAGGTTGATCTCGAATCTACCTTTTCTGTCAAAGATACTAGAAAAGGCAGTATCTTCACAACTATGTTCCTTTCTAGAAAGAAATGATATCTGCGAGGATTTTCAGTCTGGATTTAGACCATACCATAGTACTGAGACTGCTCTCGTTAGAGTCACAAATGATTTGCTCTTATCATCCGATCGTGGTTGTGTCTCTCTATTAGTGTTACTCGATCTTAGTGCTGCTTTTGACACCATTGACCACAACATTCTTTTAAATAGACTAGAAAACTATGTTGGCATTAGTGGAATTGCACTAGCATGGTTTAAATCATACGTTATCAGTTTGTAGCAGTAAATGAACAGATGTCTCATCGATCACAAGTTCAGTATGGCGTACCACAAGGCTCAGTACTAGGACCGCTGCTGTTCACTCTGTACATGCTACCATTAGGAGATATCATTAGGAAACATGGAATTAGCTTCCACTGTTATGCCGACGATACTCAGCTCTATATTTCTTCAAAACCTAACGAAACTTACCAATTCACTAAATTAACAGAATGCATAGCTGATATAAAAAATTGGATGACTCGTAATTTCCTACTTCTAAATTCTGAAAAAACAGAGATTCTAATTATTGGACAAAAAAACTTCCTCACGTAATAACCTAGAATACTGTCTAACACTTGATGGCTGCTCTGTTAAGTCTTCGTCGTCGGTTAGGAACCTGGGTGTGCTCTTTGATACCAATCTTTCATTTGAAAGTCACGTGTCTAGTATCTGTAAAACCGCATTTTTCCATCTTAAAAATATATCTAAATTACGTCATATGCTCTCATTGACAAATGCGGAACAATTAGTCCATGCGTTCATGACCTCAAGGCTAGATTATTGTAATGCTCTACTGGGTGGTTGCCCTGCACGCTTAATAAACAAACTACAGCTGGTTCAAAACGCAGCAGCTCGAGTTCTTACCAGAACCAGGAAGTATGAGCATATTAGCCCGGTTCTGTCAAAACTGCACTGGCTCCCTATTAAACATCGCATCAATTTTAAAATATTGCTGATTACTTACAAAGCACTAAATGGTTTAGCTCCGCAGTACTTGAGCGAGCTCTTAACGCATTATACTCCTTCACGTCTATTGAGATCTCAAAATTCCGGCCAGTTGATAATACCTAGAATATCTAAATCGACTGCTGGCGGTAGATCCTTTTCCTATTTAGCACCAAAACTTTGGAACAGCCTTCCTACCATTGTCCGGGAAGCAGACACACTCTGTCAGTTCAAATCTAGATTAAAGACACATCTCTTTGACATAGCATTCACATAATACATTATAGACTTCTATAATTCAATATTAGGCTGCATAGATTAGGTCAGCTGGAACCGGGAACACTTCCCATAAATCCTGATGTACTTGTTACATCATGAGAAGAATGGCATCTACGCTAATTTTAGTGTCTTTGTTTATCCCAAGGTTTTCCCGCAGCCTGCCGGATCCAGGCCGTTTCCAGATCTGATGAAGGACCTTCGCCTGGACCCGGTGTCAACGCAGTGCTGAAGTGCCAACTAGTCTCTCCCTATGGAGGATCCCTTTCCCACTCTACAGATAACGCGTCGTCGGGAAAACTCAATTTGCGTATCTACCCCGAATTGATAAAATAAAATAAAATTCTGAATCAAAACTATAAGGAAACACCAGTAATTTGTTTAGGTTTGGTTTGCAGGGAATTCCAAACCTGCACACATATATTCAAACGCACATAACTATAGAACCCGTTCTTAATGCGCATCTGAACGCCATCAGCGTTTCTCACAGGTTCGCGTTTAAAGTCTGTGTAGAGAGAATGGTGTCGTCTTAGCGGCCCCTAATTTAAAAACAAATGATCGTTGCGACGGAAGCGAATCAATCAAAACTAACTTTAGCTGGAAAATAACTTTATTAAAGAACCGCTACAAAGCCAAAACAATCTTACGTTAAATTATACATTTATCTATGTAAAGCTGCTTTGAGACAATCTACATTGTTAAAAGCGTTATATAAATGAAAATGACTTGACTTGACTATAAATGCATTATATGTACCCTGTAATTTTTAAAAAGCCTATATAGTATTGGTACACCATTATTACAAAAAGGTACGCAGTGTATGTTCTTGCTAAATTGCTCCCAAATGTAAGATTGTTGTATCATAGTAGAATAAGTACCACTTAGTTCTATAATACTTACAGTATAAATCATTTTTTATTCTCCTGGTTGTTACCCCTTTATTCCCCAAACTTTACATAATGTTCCCTTATACTAGGGCTTGCATAGAATCGTCGAGTAGTCGATAGATCGACTACTTTAACCACTAGTCGATGCTGTCGGAAACAATCGAATACTCGAGCGTCCATTAACCATAAATGAATAAAAAATCGTCACCAACAGACACCACACGTCAGATGTGTGGAAGCTATTCATCAAGGATGACAAAAATATTGTAATTGGCCAACTCTGCAAGAGGCCGTTCACATATTGCGTCTAAAACGTGTGGAAAGCGCGGCCGTGCCACTGTCTCCTACAAGCGCTTGCGCTCCCATGGCGTCTGTCGTTGCTATGCAACCAATCCAACCATGAACTGCGCTCTCCATGATGACGACGAAGAAGTATCAGCAAAGGATTAATTGATTTCTAGCCCTTGCATTAGCTTTACTACTAGATATATTTCTGGAGATGAGAAGGAAAAACCCGCCCTGTACAGGTACGATCAGCTGTTCGGCAGAGCTTTCGATGATGTTACGGAAAGGCCGAAGCTTATTGGTTTTTGTCACATGACCTGCTTGAGGCATTCTGAAAAGTTGAGATGCTTTCATCTCGCCGCGGCATCGGCGCGCCTGGAAAAACTAGCGCACCACGTTGCTTCCATTATGAGCGTGCTCGCCGCGTGCCTACATTAGAAATATCGAACTTGAGCGCGAAAAAGACGCGATATGTGAACGGCCACTAGAAGCAGACGTCTGAAATGAAAGGCAAGAACGGCTATTTATTTGGCTTTAGACTGTTACATGAAAATATAAAAATGAAATGTCATAATTATAATGTTTTGAGAGTTTACTTATGTAATTGTTGCATTAGGCTATGAATTAATAAATGTTTATTGGCAAGATCTAGCTATTTCATGTCTTTTCATTTACAGTAGCATAAACGATGAGTAGTCGAGTAACTCGAGTATTGTTTTGATAAGAAATCGACTAGCAGAAATCAGTAGTCGTGCAACCCCTAACTTATACTTATGTAAGTACTTTATAGTAGAGCCCGACCGATATATCGGCAGGCCGATATTATCGGCCGATATTAGGCATTTTCCAATCTATCGGTATCGGCATTTATAATGGCCGATTTAAAAAAAAAAAAAAAAAAAAAAAAAACGGACGAAACAGCCTTCAACCATGTTATGTGTGTTTGCGATTTATAGTTTGTCGTCCAGAGGGCGCTATACAACGTCCCAATTGACAACACTCCTGTATAACGCGCCACACATCGCGTGGCTGATCCAGCCAGAGTCACGCAGAGAGAACAACGGTTAAGTGAGTTCATGGTAGGGTGACCAGAAGTCCCGAAAAATTCGGGACAGTCCCGAAATCTGAGCTGTTGTCCCGAATCCGGCCTTAATTGTCCCGAAAATTACACTTAAGCAAAATATTGAGTACATATTGTCTGATAAAATATTAAAAACTGTCCGTGGAGATTGAGTCGTCCTGCAGCCAGCCCCCGCCGGCTGCTCATTGGCTGCGGCATCTTTTTTGTTTCTTTTTTCAAAGATACAGAAAGGCGGAAATTTAGATATGCATTGATAAGCTAATTTTAGAGAGCGCAAGTTGCAGCCGCCGCGAGGACAGTGAATGTGCAGGCAGTCATAAAGGAGTGAGGAAACAGAATTGGTCGCGGCACTGTGTGCAAAAAATACTTCGGCCTAATGTCGGGTTACACAAAGCAAATCATCTACACAATTATTTAGTTTTCTTATTTAATGACGACAATTTAGTTGTAGGCTAATAATAATGTTGGCATAAGGCTTATTTGCGTTCGCTATAGCCTGAAAGGTCTGATTTACGCACTGTAACAAGTGATTATTTTATTTTTTTTTACAATTTGAGACGCAGAGCGAGCGAGAGAGAGAGAGAGAGAGAGAGGTGCGCGCGCGAGACGCTGAGAGAGAGAAAGAGAGAGGTGCGCGCGCGAGACGCTGAGAGAGAGAGAGAGAGAGAGAGAGAGAGAGAGAGGTGCGCGCGAGACGCAGAACGAGCGAGAGAGAGAGGGGTGCACGCGCGAGACGGAGAGGGAGAGAGAGGTGCGTGCGTGCGTGAGACGCAGAGAGAGAGAGAGAGAGAGAGAGAGAGATTGTTGTTGTTATTTATCAGAACTTAACAGAATTTGTCTCCAGTCCTATTCAAAGTTATATTTATGAACCAAGTCTTTTAAAACTGGTAACTTTGATTTGGTTGTTGTTGTTGTTTTTTTGTTCAAAGGACTTTACTTTCATATCTTAAGTTTGTATTTATACAGCCCACATACATAGAACAGGCAGATATTTTGAATGTTGTGTAAGTGCAGTTTATAGGAAATGGGTCTAATATCCAGTTTATTTTCAAAATCTAAATATCGGCTTATAAATCGGCTCTTTTCGAGTTAATATCGGCATCGGCATCGGCCCCCAAAAATCCATATCGGTCGGGCTCTACTTTATAGGTACACTATAATTACCGAAAGTTACACTGTAAAATTGCTTTAACTACGCAGTACTTTCCGGGCTGTAATCTAAAGCGTTACCGATTGTTCTAGGAAAACCCCTTGTTTACTGAACAATGAACATGTTTACAAATATTAAAATGGATTAGCTTGCACAGAAACTCACACTACCTCAAACATACACAAATTCATACATGCACATACACTCTACCTCAAGCATATATGAAGAGTTTGGTTCCAAAACGTGATAAACGCCATTTAAAAAAAAATTTAGTTCCCGCAAAAATCAGTATTGTATAGGGTCGGTATTAAAAAACTTTATAATACAACCAGAGGGAGGAGGGAGGAGGGTATCTCTCTCAGTGAGGTATTCACTTTTGTTTGTTTTGATTGTTTTTCAGCCAACAATGTTCGTGATGTTATACGTCGATACAAAAGGCTTTTGAAGCTAACACGACAGCAAAGCCTTCAGAAAAGAGGGTGTCTCTCGGAATGCAGTGGCTCGGCTCGTCCCTATCGCGGAGCTGTACTTTGTGGACAGGGTCCAGTTCAACAGCATCAGCTTCACCCTCACCCCCAGGGAAACTAGCCGAGTTCGCGGAGAAGTGCAGAGAACACATTGTGGCGGACGTTAAAAAAAAAGTGCTAGCAATGAAAATAAAAGGTTCACTTTTGCCTTTCTATCTAAATAGACGCTGAATCACTGGTACATGCGTTTATCACATCTCGCCTCGACTACTGTAATGTTCTTTTTTCTGGGCTACCAGCACACTCTATCTCACGTTTGCAATATATTCAAAACTCTGCCGCAAGACTTCTAACTTACACTAAACAATCTGCTCATATCACTCCAATTCTGTTCAAACTCCACTGGCTACCTGTGTCTTCTCGTATTACTTACAAAATTCTCCTGCTTAACTTTAAGTCACTCAATGGTCTTGCTCCTTCCTATCTCTCTGACTTACTTTCTCCTTATATTCCCCCTCGAACTCTCCGATCTTCTGGCTGTGAACTCCTCTGTGAGCCGAGATTTCGTCTATCATCTATGGGGTGGCAGGTCATTCTCTGTTATAGCCCCTAAGCTATGAAATGTCTTCCCCTGGCTCTTAGGACAACAACCACGCTGCATGAATTTAAGTCTAAACTCAAAACCCATTTGTTTAAACAGTATTATCCGTCATGACATGTTTTTCTTAAACATTTTTCATAACTCTGTATTACAGTCATAATGTTTCCTTAGGTACCATTAGTCTTTTGCATCTGACCTTTACTTCAACTGCCCACCTTCTATGCTGTCTGTAAATAGTTTTGTTTTTTGTTTCTGTTTGTATTCCAAATGTAATGCGATATGCAACTGCAACTGCTCATTTCTTGGACTGGGCAAACGTCTATTGTCCATTTATGTGTGAACTGATTGTTTGTTCTTTTCTCATTGTGAAGCGTCCTTGTGCTTGGAAAAGGCGCTATATAAATTAAACATAATATTATTATTATTATTATAAATAAGTTATGTTAAAG
This sequence comes from Rutilus rutilus, assembly GCA_021464565.1. Lineage (NCBI taxonomy): Eukaryota > Metazoa > Chordata > Actinopteri > Cypriniformes > Leuciscidae > Rutilus > Rutilus rutilus. Next base: position 3,593,822 of record JAJAQA010000006.1, on the reverse strand, counting down.
AAAAAAGTTGGTTTGCTGTGTTCGCTAAGAGGATGTTTATATTTCCTTGTTAAAGTCCCTGTAAAGTCAAAATTAACGACGATGGCACCAGTTGTCGGCGCGACGGGAGGATGAAGGCCGAGGCGGGAGATAATCGGTTCGGCCCCATTCACCAGTAACAGCGGATTATCAGTGAATCCCAGTTGTCTCCGACTAAAGTTTATAAAACTATCCTGTGTAAAATGATCACTACAGAGGCGGGTTTTGGTGGTGATCCTCAGCTCTCCATCAAGGTGGCTCTTCACAAAATGAATCCACCTCTTCTTGATGTGATCGTTTTTCGGAAATTGAAATAAGGACACCGATCTGTTTTGTACGTGATCGCATCCAGGTAGTACTCATTTCTGTGACGAAGGCATAGCTAGCTAGCAAACTGTAGGCTGTAGTAACTAATAGTACTGACAGTAACTCGCGATCGGCAAACTGATGTGAATGAATGTGCTATATTGTTAGGGGAGGGGCAGCGGCAGGGGCTCCGATGCGTCATCAAGTAGGGGCGTGTCCAGGAGCTCAGGGGCTCCAGTGCGTCATCAAGTAGGGGCGTGTCCAGGAGCTCAGGGGCTCCAGTGCGTCATCAAGTAGGGGCGTGTCCAGGAGCTCAGGGGCTCCAGTGCGTCATCAAGTAGGGGCGTGTCCAGGAGCTCAGGGGCTCCGATGCGTCATCAAGTAGGGGCGTGTCCAGGAGCTCAGGGGCTCCGATGCGTCATCAAGTAGGGGCGTGTCCAGGAGCTCAGGGGCTCCAGTGCGTCATCAAGTAGGGGCGTGTCCAGGAGCTCAGGGGCTTCAGTGCGTCATCGAGCCCCCGTTTTAGCCCCGCCCAAAAAATCCAGAACACAGCAATGGTGAAAAACTGTTTAACGGTCTAACTCCACAATTCAGTACTTCACAGTTCACAGTCTTTGTAATATGTTTTATCAATACATTTCTAACATTTATAACGTGTTTAGAATTTTTTTTTAGAATTGCCTTTACAGGGACTTTAAATGTTATTTGCAATGAACCAATTTTATTGTAACAAAAACCTTTTTTTTGTCATTCTAGACAATCTTTTTTGAATCCATGTTTGGTCCTCTCTTTAGTCTTTTAATTCAATGCTGTCCACCTTACTTCTTTTTTTGGACAGCATTTCATTAAAAGCAGTTGGCTGGACAAACTAATGACTCTGGTATTTATTTCCCATTTGGCAGATATGTACTTTTACTGTGGTACTGTTATTTTCTAAATCTTAAACTAATTACTTGACTCTTGACTGTCTGCTAAAAATCAACTTACTTTAACCTGTGATGCTGGCCTGTAAGAGTCATTTTGTGACATGCGTACACAGCTTGTCTGCCGCATCTGGAAGCTCATTATTTCCCGCGTTTTCAATCCTGTCAAGATGGTGCATCACTTAATCGTCATGCTAAATGTAGCCATTGTGTTGATCTTATTCAAGGAACAGCATGACTACGCGCTGTTGCTGCAAACTTTAAGAAGAAGACGGTTGCAAGAAGCTGGCCTCTTTAGTTGTGGTGCTGCGATACGAAGCATCGATTTTCTACCCCTCCCTCCTCGGAAGACCAGAAGGATGTGGATGAAGTTTCATAGTAAGGACTGGTGGGAGAGAGTTGTGCTACTGGAATTTTCTGACCTGGAATGGAAGCAGAACTTTCGCATGAAACGGCAGTCATTCACACGCTTGTGTGGACTGGTGGAGGAATTTATGGCCCCAGAAGACGTAACTATCCGGAATCCCATTCCCTTAATTATGCGCATCGCTATTGTTTTATACAATGTTCGGGAATGTTCGTCCGACTGTTTGTACTGTATTTTATTATTTTTTATTTTTCTAAACTGTTTTAATTATTCTTATTTCTTTTTATTATTTTAATTTCTTCTATGTAAAGCACTTTGAATTGCCATTGTGTATGAAATGTGCTATATAAATAAACTTGCCTTGCCTTGCCTTACAAACTCAGCAGCAAAATTGGCAAATCAATTCGGTGTTGACAAGAGCACTGTACAAAAGTTTGTATATATTTTTTGTAAGGGAATGGTGCATGGGCCGAAAAGAGATTTTATACGGATGCCAGATGAGGTGGAGGCTTCTGAAATTGCTCGGAGTTTTGAAGAGGTGCATTCTGTCCCGCAAGTAATGGGTCTTATCGACGGCACACACATCCCAATTCTCCCTCCGTCTGATGGATACAAAGATTTTGTCAACAGAAAAGGCTGGCCTTCTTATGTTCTACAGGCTGTAGTGGAGGACAAATGCTGATAAGACATTTAAACTACTTAAATAGTAAGAGTATTTAATCATTTCATTATCTTATGTCATTGCCAATGCATATATATTTATTATTCAATATCACGTTATTACCAGTCATTACATGTCATGCAAGGTTCAAAGTTTATTTCATAGTCTAACCCTGTGATGTTGGCCTCTAGTTTTAGGAGCATCAGCTGCAAAATGCCTGGAAGTGCACATGACGCAAACGTTCTGCGCATGTCTGACCTCTTTCAAAGGTTTCAATTAACTCTTGTGTGTCCTTAGGGACATTTATCATTTTGCCTGTATTAATGCCAACTACACACATTGACAGACGTGTCTATTTTTGATGGATTGTTTCATATTTTGAAAACAGTGCGTCCTGCGAACTGCTTTAGAACGATTAGTTTCAGTGAACAAAAAATATTAACGAACAAAATCAGGTTAACTGCCCATTTGAACGGCGCAAACACCCCGCATCATTGACGCTTACGCACATTCCACACAGGTAAACACCGCCTTTCGTGTGCAGCTCCCACACACTTTGTGACATTTGGCACATGTCACATTTTGTTTGCAGTTCCTCCAGTTGTATGGCTTTTGATTCCATGTGGTCGGAGTGAAGTTCGCTCACCAGTCGTGTGATGAAGTCCCTCCGCGAAACTTGCAATGTAGCGGACTTATGATATCTATAATGCGTTATGGTCATTCTAGGTAGAAATAGTCAGAACTGTTGTGTGTTTTGTGATTTTAATAAAATAACAGTGTCAGAATAAAATATACACATATTTAGGAAAAGTCAGAGTCCTACAGCCACATTTATTTTATTTTAACAAAGTTATTACACTGTAAAATTAAAAAACGGTCAAAATGACCGCCTTGGGAGTTCTAGTGATAAGGGGACCATGGAGGTCATGCCAACAGGGTCCCCTGTACCACCTGGTCCATCTGGGACGTCTGAACAGCCGTCTCCGCCATGGCCGCCTGAAGGGTTATCTCCGCCGTGGCCACCCAAAGGGTCGTCTCCACCCTGGCCGCCCGAAGGGTCATCTCCGCCATGGCCACCCAAAGGGTCATCTCCACCCTGGCCGCCCGAAGGGTCATCTCCGCCATGGCCGCAAGAAGGGTCAGCTCCGTCATGGCCGCACGAAGGGTCAGCTCCGCCCTGGCCGCCTGACCAGCCTGCTCCACCTGGACCGCCCGAGGGGTGGTCTCCTGCTTCACCATGGCCCCCTGACCAGCCTGCTCCGCCTGGACCGCCTGAGGGGTGTTCTCCTGCTCAGCCTTCTCTTCCTCGACCACTCGAAGGGAGGTGGCCGCCTGGACCATCCTGGAGTCCGTCCATCTGCACCCGGTCCATGTTGTTCCTAACCTGTATGCATTTCTTTCTTCTGCTGAACACAAAAGAAGATATTTTGAAGAAAGTTTGTAGCCAGGCTGTTTTGGGGCACCATTAACTTCCATAGTAGAAAAAAAAAAAAAAAAAAAATACTATGGAAGTCAGTGGTGCCCCACAAGTCGGTTTTCTACATTCTTCATAAAAAATTCCTTTAGCAGACCAAACACCTTGAGGAGAAGTATATGACCAAATGTTGACAAGGGCTAATAATACAACAAATCTGTGGGGTCATTGTCAACATTAACTGTCGTTCTCATAAGACTTTATAGTACTTAAAAACCAAAGACAAATATTAAGCCTACACACAATCACAACTGAAAATAATTGACCCTTTTCTGGTCCTCTCCAGTCTGTCAAGAACATTGAGGGAGAAGAAGTCAGGCTTCAAATTATTGGGGACCCTGCCTACCCCCTCCTGGACTGGCTCATGAAAGGCTATATCAACTCCCCAAATTTGACCCCAGCACAGCAGTCATTCAACGTGTACCTTCGCTCTGTCCGTCTGTCTGTTAGGCGTTGAAATGGCTTTTGGTATCCTCAAGTCAAGATGGAGGGTACTTAAGAGGAGTGACTTCCACTTCACGCTTGCACCAACTATGATCACTACCTGCTGTGCCTTGCACAATTTTTGCCAAAAAGAAACAGATTTCTGCAACAGCAACTGGGTGAAGGAACTTCGTGACTCCACAGTAAATTACCCTCAGCCAAGTCTGCAAATGCACAGGCAGGAAACTGCTACTGGCAACTGTCATGATCGATGAGGCGGAAACAAGAATGCAAGTAAACTCTTTTATTTAGAAAATGATAGCTCAAGGATCTCTGGAAGACTGGTGATGCAGGGACAAGATGGTCAGCAATCCGGTCGATGAAGTGACGTGATGAAGTAGGTGAATGGTGAGGTATCCAGACAACGAACACAAGCCAGATGAACACGGAACAGGAACTGGAGCACGAAACTGAAACACTGACTGGAACAGGACCAAACACACACGTAGGACATCAAACAACGATCTGACAAAGAGAGAAGAGTGCAATGAGTATATAAAGGTGAGGGAATAGGCTGCAGCTGGTGATGGGATTGAGATCAGCTGGATCGCTGATCAATCTGAAATGAGTGGGACGCCCACTCGCACACACCCACACACACACACACACACACACACACACACACACATAACAACAACTACACGAGACAAGAAGAAAACAGTGAATTCATGAACCGTGACAGGCAACACAGCAAGGGAGGCTCTAACCCGATATATGGCTAATCACTTTCCCCTTCGTACAGGACACCTACTTCAACATATGAAACACATGGCTCATGATATGTATGAACATGTTTAATGAAATTCAAAGTATTTCATGTTCTTATATCAGAATAATCATGTTCTTTCATACAGAATAAAAAGAGTGCAGTAAGAGTGCAGTGACAGTGCAGTATAGTGCAATAACACGTTTACCTACATTCAAAATATTTCTGAATCTTACATCAGAAGTCTTCCATACAAAATAAATAAGAAATAAAAATGACAATGCTGTGAAGTGCTGTAAAAAATATATATATAAAACAACTTTTGGTAAAACTGCCTACAAAAGTGCAATCCTTTTTTCTATGTGTGTATGTGCATGTGTTATTTTGTTTATGTTTAAGAGTGTGTGTATAGGAAGAGTTTGGTTCCAAAACGCGATAAATCCATTTTGATTAATCTGAGTAAAAATGTGTTTTCTTTACCAAGAATGTGGCAAGATGAAAACCACTGTTTTCTGTTTCAAACTTTCACATAGCAAAAAAATTCTAATCCAGATTTTGATTTTCAAAGATTTATTATAAAAACTGATAATTTTCCCCCCAAAAGGCAATAAATTCATGACACTTTTTTTTCAAAATGCAATTGTAACCCGTATTTAGTTAAGACTTTTATTTTGGCGGGCCCACTTCCTGCGGCTCCCGCGAACTTCCAACTTCCTTAAAGTTACGGGTTACGGAGTTCACTTCCTCTCTCTGTCTCCACTGTGGCTGTGGTATGGTCTGTTTGGCGTCCCCAATCAAACCTACAAAGTGCTTTAACCTTGGCGATTCAAGCTCTGAATACTCGGTGAGTCTTTTGCCATCCGTTAATTGACTGTAATATGTTCAGTTCAGCCGTATGATTGCTCACTGAAGTATTATTTTGACTATAGTTGCTACCGTTTTCTAATCAGAGCCTCTGTCTGATTTAGCTCTGTTTAGACGTCGGGTCACGCCTGGAGACCCGCGTTAGTCATTCCGATTTCAAAGGTAAACATTTGACCTGTTATATTATGAATGCATTGATTTAATAAGTTAGCAAGGTTGCTAGTTTAGAGCATTATTGCTGTGTTGAGCGTGTTTTGTCACTGTTGTGACTACTGCTGAAATGGCTACATGTATTGGTGGTCATTGAAGCTTATTGATTTTAACGTAGCTACGTATTTTCCTTTTTGATATTGCGCAATACTTTTCATTTTTTTCATATCAAACTCTGCTTTAGTGTTTTGGGTAATTTGGAGATTAATATTTTTGTTTATTGGAATTTGAAGGTGCACTTTGTATTATTATTTTGAATGTTAATTTTGAGTATATGTTTTGATTTTGAAAATGATTACATTTAGATTAGTTCACTATGAAATTCAAGTTATGATGAAATATCATGGAACATGAGATTTAATTATTTTACTTTATTATACTTCTATGTAAGTATAATACAATTATTGTAGATGCATTTTGTAGATGTATTTATTTACTGAAATGCCTTGCATTAAGCGGGTATGGTTATGCATATATTGACTTACTTTAGTATTTGTTACGGTTACTTTCTTTTTGAATGGAATTTTTAATTTGTATTTTTGGCCTTCTTAGGTCAGGTTTTTTTTCTGGATCAACTAATTTCCATTCTCCAATTATGGACTCTTGAATTCTCGACTGTCCCAACTCAAGGACTCCGATCGAGATGGCGAGCTAAGAGAACTTGGACATATATGTGGTAGGATAAGCGAACCACACATCCATCGTGACTGAACTTTTTCCTATCTGGATTATCTATTGCTCAACCCGTAATTAACTGACATCTCACCTGACTCTGTCTCGGCCGTGGAACACATTGCGTCGGGGTTGTTTTTTTTTTTCCCTCTTCTTTTCCTGTTTTCTTTTCCATTCGCTGGCAGTGCATTAATCTGCCATTGAACTGAACTTTAAGTAGAATTATGTTTTGTATGTGTCATTGAAGGTACTTTGTTTATGTTGTTTGTTTTGTTTATATTGTTTGTTTGTTTATGTTTAGTTTGTTGTTTTGTTAATTACTGAATACACACACTCAAGCTAAAATTTATGACTCCGGTGTACTCATTCACAACCCAGGCTCCGTGACGATCCATCTTCTGTTGCCAGGTAGCATCCGCAGTTATTTGCCTAGCCCATATTTGTTACACAATTAATCCACTGAATCAATATAAAAGTTATTTTTCATATTGAAACTGTTGAAAATACACAACAAAATAAGTTGATCCACATATGACAGCCTCTGAACTCGGTCAATATCTTATTACAGGCACTGGACTAAAAATACATTCAATCAGCCATCGCTGGGAAATACCTCCTGAACTTTTTTGACGGCGATCATCTGTAAAATGGCTTGGTCCTGCTCGGTTTTCGTTGACTGAGTAAAACAATTGAAAGTTTTTCAAAAGATCCCCTGGGGTTAACGTGTCAGCGTGACTGAAGTTTGATGCTGTCGTGTGAGAACAAGCAACAGCCGGCATTTTTCCTCCTCCCGCGTGCCTCGTCGTCTTAATCTCCTCACGTAAATGATTAGATTTCGATGGCTTACGTTTCTTCCCTACCGCAGAAACCACCACAGGTTCATCAATGCTGTCAAAATTATAAAAAAATTTGTTTGATTGTTGATCAAAAAGTACAAAGTAGATAGGAAAAACTAGGATGCCGGGTGTATTCAGAGCGCCGCCGTTACTGTTTACAGTGCGTGGAACGGTGCGCTGTGATTGGTTGAGCGGATTTATCGCATTCTGCAGAGAAAGGAGACTGGCGTTTGTCGCGGTTTGGGAAGAAAGGGAGAAAACATGACAGAATAACACGGCGGATATCGCATTTTACGTAAAATAAAAAATTGACTTTTTAAACTGACTAGCTTTGTAACAAAGTAGGCTACCACGGATTTTAATTGTTATTTATCACATCCTACCTACTATCCTTTTAATTGTTATTTATCACATTACCTACTATGTTTTAATCATTTGTTGACAGAAATCTTTGGAGGAAAACAGAGCCCCAGGCCCTGCATTAGCAGAGAGGAGGGACAATGCTGCGTCAAAGAAGCGTATGGTCCCGAAAAAAGCGGTAATTTGCTTTATTTAAGATTTTTAGATACATATTTTACATTAAACTGACTAGCCTTGTAACAAAGTACCACGGATTTGTATTAACACGTGTTTTCTCTTGATATAGGCGAGTACTCTGTTTAGAGAAGTGATGGGACACCAAAGACAAACCGTGTCTGAGGACTTAAGGCCTGAGCTGGCAAGGCGCGACGCAGAGATTGAGGCACTAAAACAGCAGCTGCGAGTCTGCAAGGCGAAGCATGTTGAGGAGATGGAGGCCCTGAGGAGTGAGCTGCGTGTCTGCAAAGAGGCACATGTAGAAGCTAATCGAGGCTAATCGAGATCCACTCCACGGTTGTAACGCAGCTAAGAGAGGCACAGACAGCGGTAACTGAGGCTCTAAGGACACGGTTGAACTGTACACCCGCCGCAACCTCAGACTGTCTGACTCCGACCAGGGGTACTCCGTGCCGGGATGCAGACAGCAGGGGAAGTATGCCTTCTTCTGCCACAGCACCTATTACAAACTCTCATCCCGATCTACCGTTCACTTCTCCCACTCCGGAGCTTCTTGAGTCGCTGATGATGCAGAGTCGGGGGCGACCAGATCGGTATGGTTGCTTGCTGTTCCGCGCCGTGGTACCGCAGCAACTCTACGAAGATTGGGCATCCACAACAAACTGGGATGGTTCGAGAGGCAAACGTGGACTGCCTGTGAACGTAAGGCACTTTATAACTAATTCAGTTGCCCAGAGATTCCCCCGCATGGCTAGCTGTGACGGCAAGCGGATCAAGGACAGGGTGAACGAATTTCTACGCTCCCCGAGGAATACTATTGCTCACCGACGTCTACAATATTAGATATTGTAGTCATCTCCATTTTAAAGTTAGAATTCTAAAAAAAAAAAAGTACATATTTACATTTTGCTTGTGTCAAAATTAACAAATTATATTGTAGCTACTATTTTAATTTATTATTTTCTCTGTTTTAAAAGTTTGTTATATTCTTTTTATTTGTTTATTTTTTAACATTGGCAATTTACTGTCTCGAAATTATGTGTCAAAAAAATTAAAAAAGTGTTTTTACAAGACCTTGTGCTGTTTTTTGTGTTTATTTATTATTATTATTATTATTATTATTATTATGCAGATGTAAATTCAGCCATTCTGTTGGATAAAAATTGTCCCTAATGTAAAATGGAAATGAATGGTAATTTTATTTTATAGATATATAATATTTAATATAGGCTATAGGAGAAAAAAACAATATGGTGTAGCAATATTTTAGAACTATCAAATTTCTCTGCATTAATAATAAAAAAGTAGCCATGTTTGTTCGGGATTTGAACCCGTGAATTATTGAAACGTAAGTTATAGCCTACAGACAGATAGATATATGTATAAGTTAGGCTAATGAGCAGTATAACAATGGATTTAAAGTAGTGCAAATAAAGTTTGGACAGAAGCTATCCGAGTGAGTGCAGTGGAAAGTAATTGCATATTACAGTTAAGGTACGATATTGCAATGTATATATAAACAGTCGGTACTGTAAATAAACAGTCGGCAGTGCAAATTGAGCATATTCCAGTCAAGGTAGTAGTGCAAGATGCATATGTAAACAGTTGTTACTGTAATAACAGTCAGCAGTGCAAATGAACATTATAGTATTGCAAATAACAAAATGGAGGCAGGTGTGAGGAGGGAGAGGAGAGTCAATCAGTATATAAGGGGAGTGGGATCAATGAGGGTTAGAGTTTAATAAAGAGACAGCTCTGGGGAAAAAACTGTTCTTTAGTCTGCTGGTCCTGGTCCGGAGGCACCTGAAACGCCTGCCGGAAGGCAGGAGAGAAAACAGTCTGTGGGCTGGGTGAGAGGAGTCCTTAAGGATGCTGCGAGCTCGATGCAGACAGCGTTTCCTCTGGATGTGCTCGATGGCAGGTAGTGGAGTCCCAGTGATGCGCTGGGCGGTTTTCACCACCCGCTGTTTATAGCAGTTCTTTCAGAAGTAATCGTGTAAATAATAGTGTTTTTATAGGTATTGTGTATTAAATTTTATATTTATCATCGTGTATTTTATCGTGTATTTTATATTGTGTGCGTGTGTGAAAAGCGGTTAACGATAACGTTAGCAACATGGTGCAGTGCTTTGTACCTGACTGCAATCACCGCTCAGTGGCTTTTTTTTTTAATGATCTTCAGTCTTCACGGACTTTCGCGGGGTTTAACCAGACAGTTACACGAGCTCCACCAATCAGATGCATCACTGTGGGATTGTGGGATTGTTCAGGATTGTGGGTAATGAAGTACTTCTCCAAGACATCACGAATAAAAGGCATTTATCCCAAAACAAGGTTAGTGCCCCATGAACTTTTGGCGGTTATATGAGCATATACAATCGCTTAGTACAGCCGTAGCTGGTTTTAAGTCTACCATGTATGGTTACATTTTCATGGCTTATATCCCAACTGTCAATGCAGAATTGGGATCTACTGGGAGGACAGCGTGCGCGCCGGCGGTAACTAAACGCTTCCGTACTGAAATGTACACACCCAAACCTTTGACTGTACACAAACAAGGATGCCGCTACAATACGAGTGGATACTTAAGTAAAACACAATCTTGACTTTCACCTACCAGAAGAGGACAACCTCAACCCAATGCCAGCCGCAGGAATTCGCACGCCGCCCTGAGAATAGGCTATCATTTAGCTACAGCATGCCATTGACGACCCAGCTGACATCACCCAACATACCTGGATAGTGATTGAATGACGACACAGGAAGAAGGGGCGGTGACTCGTGACACCATACACTCTAGCCGGCCCATTTATATACACGCTACTGCAGCCCACTGATAGGACAAAATTCAATGAGTAAACTAACCAACCACATGTAGGCAGGAAGGATTTCATAGGACCTGCCACAACAAGTACATAGTTAAAGACACCTAATATAACCACTCGGCCACGAATTTTTTTGTTTTATTTTGTTTTAAATGTATTTTTACATATTTTGCTTTCGTTAATGTTAACCAATTCTGTTGTAGGCATAATAGGCCTATATTTTTTCCCTAAAAGTTTGTTTTATTCTCTGCTCTGCTTTTTTACATATTCAATCAGTCTCATTTTTGTTCAAATAATGAAAAAAGTTTTTTTTTTTTTTTTTACAAGATCTTGCAAAGTTTATTTTTTTTTCAAATTTTTTTTTTTAAATAAACAGATAGGAAACTTACCTTTTAAAATGCCGCAGTTGCTGCTGTTTTGCCCTGTCACTTGCGGCACCCGGTATAGCCTAGTCATTTCGCGAACGACTTTGAAATTCGACTGGTTTATTTTTGCTGCGGCAGTAATAGGCATTGTGGTTGATTATTTAATAAATAATTCAATTGATAATCATAACAACATGTAAGCCTAATTCTGAATATAACAAATAATGCTTAAACCGACTAACATCGGTTAGTAACTGCAAGTCCTGAAAATGTTTTAATTTTACGGCAAATTATTTTAATTTATTTCACTGTTATGTTTCAGTTAATAAATCTACAAACACATTAAAATAACACGAAGCAAATGACAAGTAACCTATTGACATAGCCTTTCTAAATTATAGAAAAACTGGGCACACAATGTTAACGTGTGTTTACTTTGTTTAAATTTAATGAATTTGAATTCGTTTAACCACAATATTTATCTTGAATTTATCTGTGGCCTCAGCTCAGATTACTGCCGTGGCAGATTACGTCATAAAGAGAATAAACGGACACTTTTCAAAGTCTGTGATTACAGCGCCACTCAGCGGTAAAAGGCAGCAAATACACATCCCAATTTTGCCGCCGCGGGAACAGCGGCGGTAAAAGTCTCATTCTGGTTGTCCACCATCTGTACTTCGTTACTACCCACCTCTGTCCAAATCTCAGGTGAAAAGGGTCATTTTGATCCCCTCAACAAAACAGCAGATTACTCATTCGATCGCCACTCGACCTATAAGAAGTTAAAACCACATACCTTATGGGTGCAATCTCCGGGAACCAAACCAGTCAGGCAGACAAACACATGAATGGAAGCTGAGGGCTCGTCCAGTCTATAGAGCATCACAGTCCCGCCCACAGCCCGAGAGCGCTTAGGTGCCGGAAGTAAATTTCCCATTCATTTCTCCCATTGACGTTTAGGAAAATCCGTATCTAAAGAGTTTTAGAGCATGTCTGAGGATAACCAGCTACGGCTGAACTCATAGGCATACAACATATTATTTAGAGTGAAAAAACGACGAGAAAATACAAAAAAAGTCAAAGGTACAAGACTGTGTACATATTTTCATTTCCGAGCGAAGGAACTACTCATCCCATAAACCACCGCGCCTCACTGAAGTCGACTGAAGCCACAACCGCGAAAGAGCCAAAGCGACTTTCAAATCTGACGACAGCCACACGAACTTTTTCTTGTGCAGTTTAGATTAGATTAGATTAGATTCAACTTTATTGTCATTACACAAGTACAGGTACAAGGCAACGAAATGCAGTTTAGGTCTAACCAGAAGTGCAATAGCAGCAAGTGCAGGATATACAGTGGTTCCATAAGTGCAGAACATGGATATGTACTGAATAAATATAGAGTTGAATACTATTATAAACAAAAATTTACAGATAGATTGTCCTATGAATATAATATACAGATAACTCTTACTGTGAACAGAATTTACAGCTAGATATGTACTGAATATAATATACAGATGGCTATTACTATAAACAGAATGTTTACAGATAGATATGTACTGAATATAATATACAGATGGCTGTTACTATAAACATAATTTTACAGATAGATATGTACTATGAATATATATACAGATGGCTGTTACTATAAACAGAATGTGAGCATAATATACAGATGGCTATTACTATAAACAGAATTTTACAAATAGATATATGTATAAGTTAGGCTAATGAGCAGTATAACAATGGATTTAAAGTAGTGCAAATAAAGTTTGGACAGAAGCTATCCGAGTGAGTGCAGTGGAAAGTAATTGCATATTACAGTTAAGGTACGATATTGCAATGTATATATAACAGTCGGTACTGTAAATAAACAGTCGGCAGTGCAAATTGAGCATATTCCAGTCAAGGTAGTAGTGCAAGATGCATATGTAAACAGTTGTTACTGTAATAACAGTCAGCAGTGCAAATGAACATTATAGTATTGCAAATAACAAAATGGAGGCAGGTGTGAGGAGGGAGAGGAGAGTCAATCAGTATATGAGGGGAGTGGGATCAATGAGGGTTAGAGTTTAATAAAGAGACAGCTCTGGGGAAAAAACTGTTCTTTAGTCTGCTGGTCCTGGTCCGGAGGCACCTGAAACGCCTGCCGGAGGGCAGGAGAGAAAACAGTCTGTGGGCTGGGTGAGAGGAGTCCTTAAGGATGCTGCGAGCTCGATGCAGACAGCGTTTCCTCTGGATGTGCTCGATGGCAGGTAGTGGAGTCCCAGTGATGCGCTGGGCGGTTTTCACCACCCGCTGTTTATAGCAGTTCTTTCAGAAGTAATCGTGTAAATAATAGTGTTTTTATAGGTATTGTGTATTAAATTTTATATTTATCATCGTGTATTTTATCGTGTATTTTATATTGTGTGCGTGTGTGAAAAGCGGTTAACGATAACGTTAGCAACATGGTGCAGTGCTTTGTACCTGACTGCAATCACCGCTCAGTGGCTTTTTTTTTTAATGATCTTCAGTCTTCACGGACTTTCGCGGGGTTTAACCAGACAGTTACACGAGCTCCACCAATCAGATGCATCACTGTGGGATTGTGGGATTGTTCAGGATTGTGGGTAATGAAGTACTTCTCCAAGACATCACGAATAAAAGGCATTTATCCCAAAACAAGGTTAGTGCCCCATGAACTTTTGGCGGTTATATGAGCATATACAATCGCTTAGTACAGCCGTAGCTGGTTTTAAGTCTACCATGTATGGTTACATTTTCATGGCTTATATCCCAACTGTCAATGCAGAATTGGGATCTACTGGGAGGACAGCGTGCGCGCCGGCGGTAACTAAACGCTTCCGTACTGAAATGTACACACCCAAACCTTTGACTGTACACAAACAAGGATGCCGCTACAATACGAGTGGATACTTAAGTAAAACACAATCTTGACTTTCACCTACCAGAAGAGGACAACCTCAACCCAATGCCAGCCGCAGGAATTCGCACGCCGCCCTGAGAATAGGCTATCATTTAGCTACAGCATGCCATTGACGACCCAGCTGACATCACCCAACATACCTGGATAGTGATTGAATGACGACACAGGAAGAAGGGGCGGTGACTCGTGACACCATACACTCTAGCCGGCCCATTTATATACACGCTACTGCAGCCCACTGATAGGACAAAATTCAATGAGTAAACTAACCAACCACATGTAGGCAGGAAGGATTTCATTGGACCTGCCACAACAAGTACATAGTTAAAGACACCTAATATAAAGTGGGACCGATATTAATAATTCCCCAAAATTTTCAGGGCTGAGTGAAATTCCTTATGAAATTCCTTATGAGTCTTTAATCTAGTTGCTAGTCCAGATTGGATGAAGGCTACTGGTTGTCCTGTCAGAACAACATCACACTCCAAAAATTATTATTATTATTATAAAACAGTTTCTTTACTGAGCACATTAGACTTAAGTTATTGGGTCATACAAATATTAAAACAAACTAATTAAACAATGGCAGTATAAAATATCCAGGAGACAAGTAATCAATCAAATCTTTATCAAGTCATGAAGCAAACCTATCAGCTTTACCTCTCAGAACAATATTCAAACATCTTTCTATACATGGAAGAGTTTTAATCAGGTCTCAACAGCAGAGCACTTTTTTCTTAGCTTAGTGCCTTGAATGTTTACAAATGGTTAATATACTTTTTAACTTTATCTGGATAAATAAACCAAACAAAATGTAGAAAAATATCCATGTCAAATTATTTGAAGGTGGTGTTGTTGCAAATAAACAATAATCAATTCTGAATAAGAGACAAATATACTATATATGTCTTGGATGAGGTTGGCTGCAGAGTGTGACAGTGAAGGGATGGCATCCTTTCTCCTTTATAGTCTTGACTCCCAGAATGTTATCTTTCTAGGTCAATGATGGAGCATTCTTAGGGTACGGTTACACGACAACGATATGCTTAAAGCGGAGAAGTTTTTTCTTTGAGTTTTCCAAGTACAGATGACACCATTGTCAAAGCGATCCCCATTCACACAGATCCGCGAAAACGATTAAAAATGCTGTATTCTGCTGCCAGGCCAGTAGATGGCGATGAAACACTACGTAATACACATGTGCATGACGTCATCGTTTTCAGAGATTCACATATTTGTTGAATCGTCATTGTTTACACAGAGACTGTTTTCAAAAACTTGCACTTTGAAACATGTTTCCAAAAGTTTGTGTTTTCAGGCTCCAGAAACAGTGTAGTCGTGTAAACAAACGGCCATAGCGGCATGCAAAGTTTTCCATTTTTAGTTGAAAACAGTGTCGTGTAAACAGCCCCTTAAACTTGTTCATCATATTTTATCCTTGAGTGGAGGCTAACGTTCCAGAACTCTTTACCATTCCATTACAATTCCATATTAGAATAAGGATTGTGTGTGCTCTTTTACTGTCATTTGATGGTCACATACATCTTAAAGATGACATTTCTTCCACAGTGGGTTAAATGGGTTAAACTCTTTTCAACACATTTTTTTCAATCACTTGGCTTAACCCTCTGGGGACCAAAAACGCGCCCGCGCGTTTTGCTCGTTTTTTTTTTTTTAACAATGAAAATAAACACTAAATGCTCTGTTAATTTTGATCTTTCATTTTCGTGTAATACATCAATCGATCCTGTTCAGTTTCTATTTTTTTTCTGTATACTCACAATAAAAATAAAGTGTTTTGCTTTTTGACAAATAAAGAAAAACTAACATGATGCTATTTCTGCCTTCTCTCTGTCAGTAAACTCCCGTTTGAAACGCGTTCGAAAATGATCTATAACTCCGCGAAAATTCAGTCAAACAGGCAAACAGACCCACGGGCATAAAGCTTGAGATCGCATCTTTTAAATGAAGTAACTTATATAAAAAACAAATATTCTCAGCTTCTGTAATCTGTATAAAAAGAGAGCGACTCCAGTCGAGCTCATTACGAGCCATTCAAAAGTAATTTGACCACTCCCCGGAGAGCCCGTGCTATTCAAATGCAAATTCTGAGAACCATTTCAGTCTGTGAAACGCCCACATCAGCTGTAAACAAAGCGCCGCGAGTGAGGCATAATATAGCCTACCTTATGGAGAAAAGATTCCTCAGAACAGTGCTGATATGAGGAGCAATATCTCCTGATATGAGGAGCAGATCCCGCTGAGGAGTGAGGTAGGCTGTTTTCTTTTCTCAAGTGTTGATGTGGAATAACGTTATGGAATAACGTTAGTGTAGGCCTATGCAAACCGCAAAAAGATGAATCGCATTTCTATAATATGACTCGCCTTTCTGTGAGATGAATGAAGGGTACATATTTGTAAAGACTGTTTAGCCTAAATATGAATCGCGCGTCTGTGTGTGAAAGAATAAACTGCTTTGCTATAGCCTACTGAGATGAGTAAAAATCGACTGGAATATGTTGAAATAAAATGTATTTGTATAAGCAACGTATTAAACTGCAAATTAGCATTTATATGCACTAATATTTCATAAAAACAACGTTACAGTCAGTCACTTGTTGACTAGATTTGGGTACAGTTTTTAGGCTACTGTAGAATAAACTGCCACATTTATAATCTTTTGTTTAGCAATTTCTGCTCATATCTAACGTTATATATATAACTATATATAACTATATTATTTATATATATTATATATATATATATTTGCTATATTCAAACTAATGAATACATATGATAAAATGTAGGCCTATAATCTTTTTTCTTTTTCTTTTTTACAAAGAAAGAGTACACTTGAAATATTGTTGAAATTGTAATTATTGTTGTAATTGTAACATTTTTAATAAAATAGCAAAACATATTTACAAGATAGATGTAAGCGAAATCTTAAATGGTCAATATAAGTCTTCTTCTAAATACATCTTTTGTCCTTGCATTGTGGCTCAGTCAGTGTCACACCTGAATGAATGGCTAATTATGCAGAGTCATTATCCAGAGTGGGTGGGACTAAGGTGTAAACTACTCCTCCCCCTCGCATATTGGCTTTCCAAGCAAAACCTGTTTTACACAATTTAAATCAATGTATTTTTTTTTTGTGAACGATAAAGCAAGACTATTTTCACATAATTTTGAAGCTAGAACTCGAAGAGACAACATCCATTAGTCAAAAGTCTTGTGGGCACATATTTTGTATGAGTTTTGTGGTCTTATTTCAGCAACTTTCATTTTTATTTTTTTAAATAACCACGCATAAACATTATTCTCTTAAAAATACAAACATCTACATACACGTTGCTCGCATATTATGGTAGGCCTGTTTGTGCTATATAGAGTGAATTTACACCTTTGCCATTAACATGTTTATAAATAACTGAAAAAAGCACAAATGTCAGAGCATGTCAGAACATCTCAAGGACCCCAAAAACAGCTTGGTCCCCAGAGGGTTAATGTAAAATGTATCTAAAAATATTAAATAAAGCAAATTACTGCTTTTTTCAGGACCACACGCTTTTTTGTCGCAGCATTTTCCCTCCTCTCTGCTAATGAAGGGCCTGGGGCTCTGTTTTCCTCCAAAGATTTCTGTCAACAAATGTGGAATGATTAAAACATAGTAGGTAATGTGATAAATAACATTTAAAACCAGAAGAATGTTTAAATTCATATTGAACAACAATAAAATGATTAGCTTTTGTGTTATCTTTCTTGTGTTCCTCATCCTGGAACTGTAAAACGAAGAGGTGTTCATTGTTCGGACGGAACAGTTCAGTTTGCAAAATAAGTTCTGTGGCATTTGCCTTTTTTTATATATACATGGCTGTGAAATGTGGGTGGGTTTGCAAAGGTGTGAATCAAAAGTGAGAAAAACATTATGAAACTATCAGAAGCGCCTATTCAAACCGAGGGGCACGTGCCCTTTCAGATTTATGACGCAAATTAATTGTAAATGTAGCCTACTTTAGCTTCCAAAACACTTCCAAAAAATATAGTTTTATTTTTGTTTTAATTTGAAATAATCACACCGGTGAGATTAGAACGGTCAGTGTCCCGTGTCATCAGCTGATAAATTCGTTCGCACTTTGGCTTTCGCTGAACCAAAGACGATCAGTGTTCAGTGTTTTCAGTCATATAAGGTTTAGTTATGTTTCTGATATTTAAATACACATAGTATAGCTAATACCCAAAATATGTGTGTGTGTGTGTGTGGGGGGGGGGGGGTTCCGACTCACAACCGACCCTACTAACATTAATATTAACGTACATATTTCCAAAGTCTTCTTTCCTATTGTGTGACATTCAATGGCGTAAAATGTGTGTTCTAAGTGTGTGTGATTGCACGCATTGTGTTTATCGTGCAATTTATACGCGAAAATGAGTTTTAACGTGCATATGACGCAGTTTTAGCGTGCATTTGATACACACTTTTTGTGTGTAATACACGCACCCCACACAACTAATCCTACCCATGCCTACAGTATGCACGTACCCTACCAATACTAAACCTACCCATGCGTATCACAGTAGGCCTATGCTCGTTAAAACTCATTTTGGCGTATAAATTGCATGATAAACACAATGCGTGCTATAGAGGCGCATTTAGTGTGATCGGGTAGCCTTCAAAGCTAAGGGTATTCATCAATAATTCTATATCACGAACAGGGACACTTTAGTGTATATAATTTTACCCCGTCTGCACGGCGCTCGTCTGTGATGATGAGCCATTGCCACTGAACTGATAGCGGCAACGGCAACACTTTTCATGATTTCAAAAAACACATTCAGGGCCATATCGCATCTTATGTTACACAAAGGAATGTAATTCATATTTTAGTCAATTGGAGATACATCAGCCCCACTCGCTAATTATTCTTGTTAAATTAAAAAGGGGAAAAAGACCACCAATTGTATGACTAATAGCTCATGATACATAGTTACAAAATACAAAACATGTACTTTTTACATGTACATTTACAGGGTTGTCATGGAACCATTTACCCAGACAAAGAGCCATATAAGAACCATTATTTCAAAGTGCATATAGCCTATACAGTACCTGGGAAATTAACTGATCATTAGCATGATTTGGGTTGTTATTGCAATCATGTTTGCTTTATAGCCTATTGAATAGCTAGTTGCATAACTGTTAAACAAACACCTCTACTTTAGACCATTACATTTTAATCCCTTAACATTAGCTCACAAATCGCCGTTTAATCGCCCTATTAACACAAATTCAGGAAATTAAAACATAATAAATGACAGGGGCGGTCTCTTTTTTGACTATAACTGATCCTGTTTTTTTGAGCTCGATATCTGCCACACCGTCGACCATGGCGAAGATTTCCCCTGAGATGAGCATCAAGATCAGGTCTATGTGGAGAGCAGGACATCTTTTATCTAACATCAGGACATTCCTGATGCAGTCGGGTGTTCATGTCTCAGACGACACGATCAGACGACATTGTTGTCTTCGTCGCCAGACTCCTGCGACTAAAAAACCAACTGTGTTGAAAGTTACCAGGTAGGCTATTATCCTATTCATTTTTGTTTCAGATAAAATCTACATTAAGCTGACATTGCATAAAATGTAATTCTTATTTGTATAGTGCGGTACTTCAATGCATTGATGAAATACTACATGAGGACGATGAACAGTCTGCAAAAAAAATTCAAAAAGAGCTTCAGTCCCGAATGCAGTTAAAAGTATCAATCAGCTCGATCAGAAGGTTCATAAAGAAACTTAGATGGACTTATGGAAAAGCCCGGTAAGTGACTATTAGTAGCTGTAGGCTATACATTGCAAATGTATTTACATAGTTTAACAGAGTAATTGGTTTTATTATTGTAATAATACTGTTTATTTAATTACAGTACAGACCCTATGATCCGGGATAACAACAAGACACTGCGTATTAGCCAAGTTCAGCAGTGGATGGCTGACAAAGAGACCTTTGACAACGTAATCTTTGCAGACGAAACAACTGTTGCTTTGGAGCGATTTGCTTTGATGTGCTACAAGATCCTTAGATCCAAGATGGCGGCGCGAGTACATCGCGAGGCTCGCGGTCTCTCCAGATTCTGTAATTTAGCAGTATTTTTCTTGCTCATTTCGGGTCTGTTCGTCCAGAACAGTTGTGCCTTAACATCGTACACCCAAGGTGAGCTTTTGGATATTGGTTTGCGAATTTCCGACAGTTTTATGGACAACCTTCGACTCCTTCCTGAGATCGCCAGATCACCCGAGGCTATGCACTCTGCCCGGCCGGGCGGAAGTGCTCGCAGGCGGCGGCGAGATCGTAAACAAAGGCGGGGGAAGCGCGGAGGGCTAAGAGCTAAGCTAAAGCTAACACCACACCGGCTCTCTTTACCCAGCATTTTCCTTGCCAATGTACGGTCGCTGTTGAACAAAATGGAGGAGATTCGACTCAACATCACATACAGCAAGAGACTTTTGAACTGTAATGTTCTAATTTTCACGGAAACATGGTTAAACAGCGGAATACCGGACAACGCTATTGAGCTAGCGGGACGCCATACATTCCGGGCGGATAGAACATTAGATGGCTCCGGTAAGACCAGAGGTGGTGGATTGTGCATTTACATTAACAAAGCTTGGTGCACAAACTCTGCTATTGTTGGGAGACATTGTTCAGCTAACCTTGAGTTTCTCATGGTTAAATGTAGACCGTTTTATCTACCGCGGGAGTTCACTTCCACTATTATAACTGCAGCCTATATTCCCCCGGATGCTGATGCCAAGTTTGCTATGAAAGAACTTCACGCAGCCATCAGTAAACAACAGACCGTTCACCCGGAAGCTGCGTTTATTGTTGCGGGTGATTTTAATCATTCAAACTTAAAGTCAGTGCTACCGAAATTTCACCAGCATGTTTCCTGTCACACCAGAGGAAACAAAACCTTAGACCATGTTTACACAAACATGGCTGAAGCTTACGTCGCGACACCCCTCCCCCACTTGGGACAGTCAGATCACCTTTCTTTGTTCCTCACCCCCAAATATGCACCTCTGATCAATCGCGTGAAGCCATCAGTGAAGACCATCAAGGTGTGGCCTGCGGGGGCAGATTTCTCACTCCAGGAAAGGTTTCTACACACAGACTGGAGTATGTTTGCTTCTCAAGCCACCAGTGGCTCTCACACGGACATTGACTGCTACACCTCCTCTGTACTGGATTATATTAATACCACCATTGACAGTGTTACAACCCAGAAGCAGATCACCACATACCCAAATCAGAAGCCATGGATGAACAGGGAAGTGCGACTCCTATTGAAGACACGCAATACTGCCTTCAGATCAGGAGATGCACAAGCCTATAGCACATCCAGAGCAAATCTGAAAAGGGGCATCAAAGAGGCCAAGCACTGCTACAAGCTTAAGATAGAGGGACACTTTTCCAACGCTGACCCTCGGCGCATGTGGCAGGGCATTCAGGCCATCAGTGACTACAAACCCTCTCACTCCACCCCCGCAGCCACTGATGTCAACTTCCTGAACGAGCTAAATTACTTTTATGCTCGCTTTGAAAGAGACAACAGAGAAACTGCCACCAAGCTCAAATCCTCAGCTGACCACCCACCGATCACACTCTCCTCCACAGATGTCTGCAATGCACTGAGCAGGATCAGCGCGCACAAGGCTGCTGGACCAGACAACATCCCTGGACGCGTACTCAGGGCATGTGCGGAGCAGCTCGCTGGGGTTTTTACAGACATTTTCAACCTGTCTCTTGCCCAAGCAGCTGTACCAACATGCTTTAAATGCACTTCCATTGTGCCAGTGCCAAAACACTCCAGCCCGAAGTGCCTTAACGACTACCGCCCTGTAGCACTCACACCCATCGTAATGAAGTGCTTTGAGCGGCTGGTCCTGGCACACCTAAAAGACTCTCTACCATCCACATTGGACTCACACCAGTTTGCCTACCATAGCTATAGGAGCACAGAGGATGCAGTCTCCATGGCACTGCACTCTGTGCTCACACATCTGGACAATAAGAACACTTATGCACGCATGCTGTTTGTTGACTTCAGCTCAGCATTCAACACTGTCATCCCAACTAAGTTAATAGCCAAACTTGGAGACCTGGGCTTCAACACCTCCATGTGCAACTGGATTTTGGACTTCTTGACCAACAGACCCCAGAATGTTCGATCAGGCTCCAACTGCTCCACATCCATCACACTCAACACTGGTGTACCACAGGGCTGTGTGCTAAGCCCGTTCCTCTACTCCCTCTTCACCTCCGACTGCAAGCCTGTGTACGGATCTAATTCCATCGTCAAGTTTGCGGACGACACTACGGTGATTGGTCTCATCAGCAACAACGATGAGACTGCCTATAGGGAGGAGATCAAGCACCTGGCCACATGGTGCACCGAAAATAACCAGCTCCTCAACACCACCAAAACGAAGGAGCTCATCGTGGACTTCAGGAAAGTGTCAAGAGGCACACACGACACCATCCACATCAATGGAATGGCTGTTGAGCGTGTCTCCAGTTTCAAGTTCCTGGGGATCCACATCTCGGCGGACATGACCTGGACAACCAACACCTCCAGCCTGGTCAAGAAGGCTCACCAGCGCCTTTTCTTCCTGAGGACACTGAGGAAGAATCAGCTTTCCTCCACTATCCTGGTGAACTTCTATCGCTGTGCAATAGAAAGCATCCTGACCAACTGTGCTACAGTGTGGTATGGGAGCTGTTCTGTTGCAGAGCGCAAGGCACTGCAGCGGGTGGTGAAAACCGCCCAGCGCATCACTGGGACTCCACTACCTGCCATCGAGCACATCCAGAGGAAACGCTGTCTGCATCGAGCTCGCAGCATCCTTAAGGACTCCTCTCACCCAGCCCACAGACTGTTTTCTCTCCTGCCCTCCGGCAGGCGTTTCAGGTGCCTCCGGACCAGGACCAGCAGACTAAAGAACAGTTTTTTCCCCAGAGCTGTCTCTTTATTAAACTCTAACCCTCATTGATCCCACTCCCCTCATATACTGATTGACTCTCCTCTCCCTCCTCACACCTGCCTCCATTTTGTTATTTGCAATACTATAATGTTCATTTGCACTGCTGACTGTTATTACAGTAACAACTGTTTACATATGCATCTTGCACTACTACCTTGACTGGAATATGCTCAATTTGCACTGCCGACTGTTATTTACAGTACCGACTGTTTATATATACATTGCAATATCGTACCTTAACTGTAATATGCAATTACTTTCCACTGCACTTTCACTCGGATAGCTTCTGTCCAAACTTTATTTGCACTACTTTAAATCCATTGTTATACTGCTCATTAGCCTAACTTATACATATATCTATTTGTAAAATTATGTTTATAGTAATAGCCATCTGTAAATTATGCTCACATTCTGTTTATAGTAACAGCCATCTGTATATATATTCATAGTACATATCTATCTGTAAAATTCTGTTTATAGTAACAGCCATCTGTATATTATATTCAGTACATATCTATCTGTAAACATTCTGTTTATAGTAATAGCCATCTGTATATTATATTCAGTACATATCTATCTGTAAACATTCTGTTTATAGTAATAGCCATCTGTATATTATATTCAGTACATATCTAGCTGTAAATTCTGTTCACAGTAATAGTTATCTGTATATTATATTCATAGGACAATCTATCTGTAAATTTTTGTTTATAATAGTATTCAACTCTATATTTATTCAGTACATATCCATGTTCTGCACTTATGGAACCACTGTATATCCTGCACTTGCTGCTATTGCACTTCTGGTTAGACCTAAACTGCATTTCGTTGCCTTGTACCTGTACTTGTGTAATGACAATAAAGTTGAATCTAATCTAATCTAATCTACAAGAAAAAGGGTCGGCACATCGCAAAACCTAAGGCCAAGCATCCCATTAAACTTAATGTTTGGGGGGCCATATCCCGTCAGGGACCAGGACCAATAGTTGTATTCGAAGGTGAGTTATAGCCTAGCCTATAGCACAACTGATTTTTTTCTTCACAATTTAGCTTAATTGTTTATTAATACACTAAATTTTACAGGAATTATGGACCGTTACTATTATCAAGACAGCATAATAACATCTGCGTTGGCGCCATACATTCAGAAAAAATTTGAAGGACCTCATCGCTTCTTCCAAGGTAAAAAATAATAAAGAGCTTGTGACATTTTTCCATTTCTATTAGCGTAATGGTTCATTTGTTTTCTGACATTTCTCTCTGTTTATAACACAGACAATGACCCAAAACATGCAGCATCGAGACAGTGTATTGCCGAGGCGGGGATCAACTGGGTGAAAACCCCTGCCCGAGTATGTTTCTAACATCCTGAGTTATTTTACATTAACTTTTCTATGAAATGTGCACAAGACAAATATCCTCTGACTTGTACCTTGCCCGCAGATCACCAGATCTCAACCCGATCGAACTGGTTTGGCACGCACTAAAAGAGTTTGTCAGACGTGAGGCTAAGCCATGGAACAAAGACGAGCTTCTTCAGGCCATAGTGACTTTCTGGAGAGATCGCCTGACAAAAACAGTGTGCGATAACTACATCGATCACCTTCAGAAGGATTTGCCGGCAGTGGTACAGCGCAACGGGGGTTCTACTGGAATGTAGAAATGTAAAATAGGCCTATTGAATTGTTTTCAATATTTTTCTATTGAAATGTTTTGTATTTTTATATTTCATTCATTAAAGAAACCTATGCTGACCACAACAACGCAGGACTACTTTATTTCATTCTTAAATATCATACATAACGCAAAATCCAAATGCTGCTTCCTGGCATATGTTAGCTAATAGCAAGTCAATGTTTGAATTAATTTACAATAATTTAGTTTCATTTATTTCAGTGTTAATGTTTGAGTTAAAAAAATCCTCTACAAATTAAATTAACACAAAGTCGGCTATAAGAGTCCTTTATAGGCTACGTAAAAAAGCAAAGGGCTTATGTTACCGGTTTCAAATATATAGTAACGGCAGTAACAAAAAGATTCTTTTTGTTTTACAGGGGTTCACTACTTTCACCTCTTGATGTCAGCCTGGAAAACAGAATCAGTTGATTAGTGAGAGAAAGAGCGAACCGCCATCTTCAGATCCAAATCTCAATATGTTTATTTACAATTGTATCAAATCAGGGTATTAAACAGTAACATTCCCTTAATGTAACCATGTTTCAGTTTGTTAATGTCAATTTAAACATGTCAATAAAGTTTTCTTCATATATCAGTGTTCCTCTTTAAAACTCACATTCACAAAATACTGTCTTTGCAAAAATAAACATCACTCTCTTTAAAGTGCAATAATAATTGCAATAATATCACAAGGATAAATCATGCTTGTAGCTATATAGTTATATATATTTATGGTTATTTGATTTCTATTAAAATTCAGAAATGCATCATCTCACTAATGCAATTATGTGAATTAAACACTCTCTGGCTGTAAATGAATATTTAAATGACTTCAGAGTCACAACATGAATAATACACATATGGAAAACTGTTCAACTCATTGTTAAACACAGATCAGACAGCTAACTGCTGCTGTAACTTCAGTATTAAATCTCTTTTAAGTTTTAAACAACATATCTCTCTTCTATTAACATTTACAGAATATTTATAACATGTCAGGATACCCAAAAACTCGAAATAAAGCCTTACTAGAGAGTGAGGACACTAATACACCGTCTCCCACATTCAGAGTCTCAATACACTCGCGTGTAACAGCCGCGAGCGCCATTGTTTACACAAGCTTTCTCCCGCGATTATAAACGCGGCTCTCTCACTCGGCTTTACACATCAAACATTCAATAACAAACTCATCACAGTTATAATACATCTCTTACACTTTAGGAGGAAACAGTCCTTATTGTCTTTTTTTATTTACGGAGTACAAACCTGGAAAACAGAATCAGTTGATTAGTGAGAGAAAGAGCGAACCACCATCTTCAGATCCAAATCTCAATATGAGAGAAAAGGGAAGCGTCTGTCACTTTAGTAGTGATGGCCGGTTCGTGAACGAATCGTTCTTTTGAACCGGTTCTTTTTAGTGAACTGGTCGAACCAGTACACTAAATCGGACTGAATCGTTCGAAACAGTTCGCGTCTTGCGTCAGCGCTGATCCACAAGTTAAGTTACTCACTTTCGGACATGAGTCCTGACAGTCCCTTCGACTCAAACTAAACCAATATCCCGGAGTAGGCATATATGTTACTCCAGTAAATCCAACAGTTCACTGAACTGAGATATGTTGTGCTGAGAGAAGTGATGAGCACGAGCAGTTGATACTGAGCATGCGCGCACTACCGAACGTACAGGTACAGCGGTTCTCGGATCACCAGTACAGAACTGTGAACTGTTTCTTTCGGACGCGTTCGATACGGAGAACCGATGAGCTGATGAGCTGAGCATGCGTGCAATTTTTTCAGAGGGACGAAATGCATGTTTCTTAAGTATTTTATTGAACATCAATAAGTGTAACAAAATAAAACATGTTAGAAACATGTTTATCACATAGGCTACTGCCTTTTCACTGTATTATTTTAAAGATTGGAAACAATGAATGGATTATAAAACTAAACATTTATTATTATACTAAAACATTATTTTCAGGAACAGATAATTTAATTTCTAAGTAAGGTGATATACGTTTTTGACGTAGCCTAAACTCTTTCCAAGGTTTTAAAGGGTGCAAATGTTTATAATGTGTTAATCAAAACATAACGTATTAAACATACTGGAGACATGCATCGAGTTTTTAGTTTCGTCGACTGATTTAGCCTAGTAAGGTTTCAGTAGTTTTCAGCTCACACACAGGCATGCTACGGTTCTCGAGTCAAGAACTGGTTGTTGCAGCAGTTCTCGGATCACCAGCACAGAACCGAGAACTGTTTCTTTCGGACACGTTCGATACGGAGAACCGATGAGCTGGAGAGACTGCGCATGCGTGATCGCACCGTCTCTGAACCGAACTTTCTTTTGGCCAACTGATGCTGTGTTTATATACTGTCTGTGCTGTGCTGTTACATGAGCACGGGTGAACCAATGACTTGAATGAGGGGCCGAATTCGGCGAAATGTAAGTTTATTTAATTGCAAATAAAATCAAAATGATGAAGACCAGTTTATTCACTTTAAGACATGTAAAACATCCGCGTTTGCGCATTGCCTTAGGCCTACTACAGGGTTCATTTTCAAAACGTAAATGTAAGAAACCTATCCAAGATGATTATGACGATGAGTACTGAAGTTATGATTACAAATGCCTTTATTTGAATGTATATTTATACGCCGGGATGATATAATTGACGTCATTACGTCATGACGTAAAAGAACTGGTGAACCGGTTTTTTGAACCGGTTCATTGAAACGAACTGTCCGAAAGAACCGGTTCGCGGAAAAGAACCGGACTTCCCATCACTACACTTTAGGCGGCGCGGCGCGGTGCAACAATACTCGCACTTCGGTTCCGGTTTCTTTGGTTCCCCCCTAATTCATATTGTTCAATACAATAAAAGTTGCGATTCTAATGAATGCTTTCAGATATTATAATGACATATATATATATATATCATATAAAATATTAATTGTGTTACCACATAAAGGTGTATCACACACTCCCCAACAAATAAAAGTGGCTCCTGACACAAGATATTCTGAACAAATTCACTCAGAACACAGACATTTTTTTTTTCAACACAAAATATTTCAAATATTTCAACTCTTAATTAATGTATCCTATCTGTCTAATAAGGTGTGTGCTAGATATCATTGGAGTATAGAATGTATGTATGTATGTAATTGTCTTTCATGGCTTCTCATCCACAGTGAGCTGGGTACACTGCAGGTAGGTACGGATATGGTGGCATGGACAGGGGTTGGAAGTGGTGGAGGTATGGTCTACTGAGACACTGCTAAGTACGCGGTACTTGCTGGATTTCAACTGCGCTCACAGTGGGCTGTGGGTGATAAGCGGGTTGACCCAGGGATGGGTAAGTAAACACACATTTCGGCCGTCTCTCTCTCATAGACTGTCTCAGTGGAACCTGATGTTCAGGCTGTGGTGTGGGGACGTTCTCTTGATGGACAGCATACAGTTCCTCTTGAACAGTTCCAGGTTGCTGTTGCTCCACACCCTGTTCATCCTCACTGGATGTCTTCTGTCCCTCGTCTCTAACACTTTCCCTGTCCTGTTCAGGTTCTGCATAACTCATTTCTCCCAGGTGTGTCTCACTCTGGTCAGATCTGTTTTGGCAGTCAGGATTCACATGCGGCACAGATAAGTAACTCCCAGCTCTTAGCTTTTCCATCGGCATTCGCAACCAGTAACGAGGCACGCTTTCCTCTTCCTCAGGGTCACTTAATTCTGGGTCCTGTGTCTCGTGTATGGGTTTTGGGATGTCTGAAGCTTTCTTCTTTCGCTTTTGTGACTCAGCTGTGTTGGTCGTCGGGTTCTGAGGTGGCTCTACAGGTAGATCGTTGACTTGCAACAGGAGGTTCCTGTGTAGAGTGCGAACTGGTCGGCCTCCCGCCTCTGGGCTTACTTTGTAGACAGGATTATCTCCAACCTGTTCTCTCACAATGTAGATAATCTGCTCCCAGTATGGTCTAAGCTTTCCAGGCCCCCCTCGTTCACTCAGATTGCGTACCAGGACTCTGTCCCCAGGCTGAAGAACAACACCTCTGCTTCGTTTATCATAGTATGTCTTGCCTTTAGAGCTGGACTTTCGACTGTTTGAGTCTGCTATTCTGTATGCCTCCACCATTTTTCCTGCCCATTTCTCAGCATATCCTTTTGGTCCATTCGTTTCAGCTCCCTTATCTGTTATGAGACCGAAGAGGATGTCCACTGGTAGACGAGGATGTCGGCCATACAGCAAATAGTGTGGGGAGAAACCTGTGGCCTCGTGCCTTGTACAATTGTATGCCTGGAGTACATGGGGTAGGTGGTCTTTCCAATTCTCTTTCTCTTTCTCTCCCAAGGTGCGGAGCATCTGCAACAACGTGCGATTGAACCTTTCTGCAGGATTGCCCTGGGGGTGATACGGAGAAGTTCTTGAGTGGGCGACACCAGCTAAGTGCCTGAGAGTTCTGAAGAGTTCATTCTCAAACTCCCGACCCTGGTCATGGTGTAGTTTGGCCGGGTACCCGAATCTGGGAATGAAATCATTGAAAAGTCTGTCAGCAGCCGTCTTGCCAGCCTTGTTCCTGGTGGGGTAAGCTTGTGCAAATCGGGTAAAGTGATCAACCACAACCAGGATATACTCGTATCCACCTCGGCAGGCTTCCAGGTGAAGGAAATCGATACACACCAACTCAAGGGGCGAATTTGATGTAATACTTCCCATTGGTGCTCTTTCATGTGTGGCTGGCTTCTTCTGCTTAATGCAAGAGCACTTTCTGGTCACATACTCCTCTATATCTCTTTTCATGAAAGGCCAGTAGAACCGCTCCTTCGCTAGGGTCAGAACTTTTTCAACGCCAACATGGCACATGTTGTTATGCAGCTGGGTGAGTACTGTTCGTTTGTAGGTGGCGGGCAGGACCAGCTGTTGTCGACTTGCACTCTTCCTGTAGAGAAGGTCATTCTCCATGTGTAATCTGCTCCACTCTCTTAACAGCCTCCTTGCGTGTGTGTCCATTCTCTCTTTGTCATCCTCTGTTGGTGGTGTGTCGTTTTCCTTCAGCGCCATCACTTTCCCAATAGCGGGGTCTTTTCTTTGTTCCCTCACAAGCTCATCATGACTGACTTCCGGCAGAGTCTCAACTTGAGATTGGCTTTCGGATGTTAGGTTGAGGGCTGCCACCCAGGCCACGTCTCCTTGTTGTGCTCTCCGGCTTCCTTCCCATACAGCACATACTGCCTCCTCCGATATCTCTTCCGAACATCCAGCCATGAAGGTGTCAATGTCCAGTGGGCAACGTGATAAGGTGTCGGCATCGATGTTGGTTTTGCCTGGCCGGTATTTGATATCAAAGTTGAAATCGGCCAGTTGCCCCACCCACCGGTGACCAACTGCGTTCAGTTTGGCAGAACTCAGGATGTATGTGAGGGGATTATTGTCCGTGAAGACGGTGAAATGTGGAGCGTAGAATAAGTAGTCACGGAACTTCTCACATATTGCCCACTTCAATGCGAGAAATTCTAGCTTTCCGCTGTGTAGGTGATAATTTTGTTTCGTTGATGTTAGCGTGCGTGATCCGTACCCAATCACCCTCATCTTCCCATCCTGGTTCTGATAAAGAACTGAACCAAGACCTTTTTGGGAGGCATCTGTGTGGAGTGTAAAGGGGCAGTTGAAATCTGGATACGCCAGCACTGGGGGTTTGGTCAGCCGGTCCACCAGGTGTTCAAGGATCTGTTGGTGTTGCATCTTCCACTCTACTGGAGTACGGGAGGACTGCTGATTGCCTTTTGTTTTTCCTCTTGACGGTTTGGTTGGAGGGGTGCTGTGCTTTGACTGGAGCAGGTCATACAGGGGCTTGGCTATACGTGAGAAATCCTGCACGTATGTCCGATAGTAGCTCAGAAATCCAAGCAACTGCCTGACGTCCCCCACTGTCTGTGGAGTCTTGTCTTTCAGGGCCCGCACTGCTTCAAGGTCTTTGGGGTCCATTTTGACTCCTTCCGCTGACACCAGCCGGCCGACATACCGGACCTCCTTGCGGAAGAGCTCGCATTTCTCCGGCTTCAGCTTTACCCCATGTTGTTGCAAGGCTTGGAGGACTCTGCGTAGCACCTCCACATGCTCATCAAACGACCTGGAGAAGCACAACACGTCGTCAAGGTAAGGGATGCAGCATTCATCTCTCAGTGTGTCAAGCATACTTTCCATGCTCCTTTGAAAAGCCGCTGGGGCATTCGATAGCCCAAAGGGTATTCGAACCCACTCATAGAGCCCCCACGGAGTTATGAATGCGGTCAGGTACCTTGATCCTTCAGCAATAAAGCCTTGGTGGTAGGCTTTGCCCTGATCGAGGATCGAAAACCAGGCATATCCCCCCAGGGAGTCGGTGAGGTCCTGAATTCTGGGAAGAGGGTGACGGTCTGGCACGGTTTTGTTGTTGAGACGATAGTCGACACACAGGCGTAAGGACCCATCCTTCTTTCTCACACAGATGACGGGAGCTGAATAAGGTGACTGGGACTTCACGATCCACCCTTTAACCAACAGCTCCTGGATGTACTCCTTCACTTCCCTGTAGAGCGGTTTTGGGATGGATGCATAGGCCCTCTGAACTGGGATGTCATCCTTAGTCCTGATCTCCATCTGTAGGGAGGGGATGCACCCTATGTCGTCACTGTCACGAGCAAATGCTCCACATTCCTCGTAGAGCACTTCCTTGACTGCCTGTTGATGTTCAGGGCTGAGGTGACTGATATCAACAGGAGGAAGCCAGGACTCAGGTGGAGAGGTGCTGGGAGAAACGACAGCCTTGACCTCGACCGATGTCATCTTTCTTGGCGTGGGATCAGCCTGATGTGACTCTGGTGCATCAGCCTCAATGACCTTGATAATGTTTTGGATGGTTCCTAGAGTGGTTCTCCTCGGCAGGGTGATCTCATGCTTTGAGTGATTGGAGATGGGCACCTTAACATAAGGTCGTCGGGTGTTATTAATTTCCAAGAGGCCTTCTCCTACACTCAACTGCTCTAAGATAGCGCTTCCTTCTGTTGGTTCATATAGAACAATGGGGTTCGAAACATCAAAGTTTGGTGGTACTCTACACCATACATGGACTGTTCTGCCAGGGGGAATGATGGAATGGTCTTGGCCCACTCTTATAGTGACTGGATCACAGTATGTTTTAGGAGGCACCTGGATGGAATTTACAAGGGCCTCCACCTGTTCCTCCTCTTTTCCGAAGGCACTGCGGAGAAGGCTGACCACTGTTGCAACTGCATCGCCTGAGGACTCTTTCCTTCTGATGATCTCCTGGAGTACATTGGCTCCTAGAAGGGGCTGGGGCAATGGCAGCGGGCTGACCAGGAAAGGGGCCTGTATAGTTATATTTGGGTCTTCATTCCCGGCAAGATTAACAGTGAGCTCAACCCATCCAGTGTAAGGGACAGCATGGCCAGTGACTGCATAGACGCCAAGTTCTTCCTCCAAAAGCTCAGAAAGAGGTCTCAAGATGTGAGTAGGAATGTGAGTGTCAATCCATTGTTGGTCAATTATGCTCACTTGTGAGCCTGAATCAAACAAGACTGTAGCTGGGTACCCGCCAATCAAACATTTCAGCAGACTTTTTTTTCCAATTAGGGGTGCTTTGCAGGCGATGTTACTCTGGCTGGTCAATACATGTGAATTTTGCTGTTTGTTTTGCTTGGGGTGTCTTGTTATTTGTTTGTTATTTGTTAATGTTTGGGACTGAAGCTGCTCACTGGTCTCTGGGCGTCCCTCGACAAAGACCGAGCTCCGTTTCCCTGCACCCTGACTCGTTGAAGGCACCCCACTGCTCTGTGTCCTGCCTCTCCACACTAGGGTTGGGCGGTATTACGGTAATATCGGATACCGCGGGATCTTAAAATAGCACCGGTATCAGTTTCAATACACTTATAGCCTATAATATATATAATTTATTTATTGCCTAAAAAATGCTTATGTGTGGTTGCAGTTTGGTAATATTTCTGGTTCCAACCGAATGAGAAGGGAGAGGCGGTAAATACTGACGAGGCAATTTGTAAATTGTGCAATAAAAAGGTGACCGCGAGAGATGTAAACACCTCTAACGTCGCATCTCGGAAAAAACCGCCCACTCACTGCTGCCAGGTTACAAAAGCGCATTAAGTTTCGTATTTGTTAAAATATTATAATGTTATTTTTTCCATCTTTGTTGATTATGAAAAGTGAACAGCACAAATAAGATGGGATGCATCGGGAGTCAGACGATTTGACCACTTCAATAAATTTAGTTTTGTAAAAGGCCTCTTTAAAACGAATTTCGCTTTGTATAAATTGTATCTAAATTTTTATAAAATTTTCATCAACCAATATTGCCTGGATTTAATATAATCATGACATGATGGGCATGCCGCTGTCACTTGCATTGAAATCTCATAAAAAAGGCTATGCCTCACTGACATGACAAATAAATAAAGCTTGAAATTTCTTTAAACGAAACAATTAAAAACGAAAGAAATAGGCAACTCACTGATTAGGCTAAGTAATCCATGATGTGCATTTCTCTCGTTCATACAGAGATGCGATCGTCAATTTCATTAAACGAAACAATTCAAAACGAAAAGAAATATAGTCTGATTAATCAATGGTGTGCATTTGCATTTCTCTCTATAGCGTTCACTATTGAGATGGCGATCGTCAATTTCTTTAAACGAAACAATTCAAAACGAAAGAAATAGGCAACTCACTGATTAGGCTAAGTAATCCACGATGTGCATTTCTCTCCAGGCGCGTTCATACAGAGATGCGATCGTCAATTTCAGTAAACGAAACCATTCAAAACGAAAAGAAGTATAGTCTGATTAATCAATGGTGTGCATTTCTCTCGAGGCGCGTTCATACGGAGATGGCGATCGTCAATTTCTTTAAATGTAACAATTCAAAACGAAAGAAATAGGCTACTCACTGATTAGGCTAAGTAATCCACGATGTGCATTTCTCTCTAGGCACGTTCATACGGAGATGCGATCGTCAATTTCAGTAAACGAAACCATTCAAAACGAAAATAAATAGACTAGCCTACTCTCTGTAATCCATGATGTGCATTTCTCTCTATAGCGTTCACTACGGAGATGCCGATCGTCAATTTCTTTAAACGAAACAATTTAAAACGAAAAGAAAAAGGCCACTCTCTGATTGTGTAATGATGTGCATTTCTCTCAATAGGCGCGTTCACTACAGAGATGGCGATCGTCAACTTCCATCTTTGCAGAAAAGTTTTATTAATAAAAATCAATGGACACGCGTCACCGGATTACAAAGGCACTTCTTGCTTGTTGCACGCACACAGATATTATGTTGAATAATAGTGGGCTCCGGCTCATAATAACAGTTAATGCCGTTGGCCTGACTCAGACACAACGTGCAGGGGTTGGGCTTGATTTTTTTGTTGTTGTTTTTTTTGCCCGATCTGGCATTCAGTTTCTGAACGGTGTAGGCACAAGCCAACAGTTTGGTGACGCCGTCTGAGCCCATTATGTCATAATTTTTAATTAGTCACGGTAATACCGTATACCCCGGTAAAATAGGGAGGCGGTTTGACGGTTTCAAAATTCGAATACCGCCCAAGCCTACTCCACACACAAAGCAATGGTTACACTCCTGCACATTCTGTTCTGTACATTTCGGACATCGAGATGTTCTTCCTCTCACCTGGACTATAGATTGTCCCAGCTGTGGTTGGAGAGGTCTGTTAGAGGTTGGCTGAGAAGGAGGGTAAGGCAATCGAGTATTTTCTGTCTGCTGCTCCATCAAAGAAGCCACCATGCGTGTCAGGGTCTCTACCTGAGAACTGAGCTGTTGTATTGTCTGGCAATTTTCATTGTCTGATGGTGTATCTCGTGCCTTGTTGTTGTTGTTAAGGTCTCCCGTCTCAACCTTGGCGCTGTGTGCTTGGGTCACCTTTTGTCGGGTGGGTTGGCCCAGTCGGCGCTGGTGCTCATTCTCATCACTTAGTATTTTCATGACCTGGCGAAGGATTTCCTCGTCCGTGACTTGACTGTTTGAAATTAGAGGTCTTAGTCTCTGTCGGAGGTCAGCGTGTTTTGTCCCAAAGCCCTGGTAGATGGTATGGAGGAACACTTCCTGGATGGTCTTGGGATCATATGAAATGTCTGCACTGGCCTGTCGGGACTGGAAAAGGATTTTCTGCTTGAGCCCAATCATGCGGTAGAGAAACTGCTGTGGTGATTCTTGGTCTGATTGCCTGGCGCACATTAATTCCTGGAACATCTCAGCCGTTGCTTTCTCTCCGAGGTGGGACCTGAGGAAGCCTTTGAGTTCAGATACTGTAATTGAGTCTTTGTTTACAAGCATATCTTTAAAAGCTCCTGGTTTGATGATCCTCAACACCCCTCTCACCACTTCTGCTTCAGCAAAGCCCTCTTTCACTCCCTCGTCGATTTGTTTACTGATGTTATTGTAATTTAAATCAGAGTTCTGATCCCCAACCTGACCACCATGTACTTTAAAGTCTCTGCGCTGCAGGTAGGTAAGGTCTTTCAGTAGTACTGGTCTATCTGAGTTCATCGATGGCATGTAATGTAACTCTGATTCACCCTGGTGGAAGTAAGTTGTGGGTGATGTGGTCACTGTACATTCTTGTCGTCTCAGTTTCTCACCCAGCTCTTCATAGACTTTTCTCAGTTCTTCTAATGACTGTGTTGTTGTATTGGTATGCGTGCTAGAGTGAGGTTGTGTTTGCATAGCGGTACTGTTAGGGTGAGAATGAAGTTGTGATGTAGGGTTTGGGACTGTAGTGGATGGACTTAAACTAGGTGTAACGTGTGTGCTACCATCACTCAATGTACCCACTGGAAAATTCACAGGATCATCAGCATTAATTACTCTACCTATCAAATCATTTAAAACCAACAACGGACCCATACCCTCATCCTCCAGTCCTAGCAAGGTATCAGATTGCATGTAAGAGACTACATACTCCATGCAGCTTTCTTCATCCTTCGCATTCAACTCTTCTTCATTTTTACTGTTGTTAATTGCAATGTCTTTTGCAACCTGATAGATGTCGTTACTTGAGAGTCTGAATAGTTGTTTCTTGATGGCCCACACTAATTCTTTACGAGCTGACGACATGGTGTATAGTTCTGATGTCCCCTTGTGGTTTGTGAGTTCAGTAAATCAACGATGTAATGTCTTAATAAGTGGCGTGCGTGTGTGTGTGTGCGCGCGTGTCGACCTCCAGATCACAAATGAGATCTCTGATGCTGGCGTGCGATGACCACTGGATCAGCGTGTAGCCCTCCGGACAGTAGCGTGCACTGGCCCCACGGCAAGTAGCGTGCGCTGGCCTCAGGATCAGCAGTGCGGCTCCCAAGCGAGACGGAGAACCCTTCTCTCTTTGACCTCCCTCCTCGGACACCCACGGGTTGGCTCCTGGCCTGCAGCAGCGTCTTCTCACCTTGGTCGCGTGGTTCTTGTATCTCTGGATCTGCTCCCCCAATGGTTGTGATGAGGAGAGATCCCGGACGAGCCCCCACAGTTTGTTACCGGTTTCAAATATATAGTAACGGCAGTAACAAAAAGATTCTTTTTGTTTTACAGGGGTTCACTACTTTCACCTCTTGATGTCAGCCTGGAAAACAGAATCAGTTGATTAGTGAGAGAAAGAGCGAACCGCCATCTTCAGATCCAAATCTCAATATGTTTATTTACAATTGTATCAAATCAGGGTATTAAACAGTAACATTCCCTTAATGTAACCATGTTTCAGTTTGTTAATGTCAATTTAAACATGTCAATAAAGTTTTCTTCATATATCAGTGTTCCTCTTTAAAACTCACATTCACAAAATACTGTCTTTGCAAAAATAAACATCACTCTCTTTAAAGTGCAATAATAATTGCAATAATATCACAAGGATAAATCATGCTTGTAGCTATATAGTTATATATATTTATGGTTATTTGTTTTCTATTAAAATTCAGAAATGCATCATCTCAATAATGCAATTATGTGAATTAAACACTCTCTGGCTGTAAATGAATATTTAAATGACTTCAGAGTCACAACATGAATAATACACATATGGAAAACTGTTCAACTCATTGTTAAACACAGATCAGACAGCTAACTGCTGCTGTAACTTCAGTATTAAATCTCTTTTAAGTTTTAAACAAAATATCTCTCTTCTATTAACATTTACAGAATATTTATAACATGTCAGGATACCCAAAAACTCGAAATAAAGCCTTACTAGAGAGTGAGGACACTAATACACCGTCTCCCACATTCAGAGTCTCAATACACTCGCGTGTAACAGCCGCGAGCGCCATTGTTTACACAAGCTTTCTCCCGCGATTATAAACGCGGCTCTCTCACTCGGCTTTACACATCAAACATTCAATAACAAACTCATCACAGTTATAATACATCTCTTACACTTTAGGAGGAAACAGTCCTTATTGTCTTTTTTTATTTACGGAGTACGAACCTGGAAAACAGAATCAGTTGATTAGTGAGAGAAAGAGCGAACCACCATCTTCAGATCCAAATCTCAATATGAGAGAAAAGGGAAGCGTCTGTCACTTTAGGCGGCGCGGCGCGGTGCAACAATACTCGCACTTCGGTTCCGGTTTCTTTGGTTCCCCCCTAATTCATATTGTTCAATACAATAAAAGTTGCGATTCTAATGAATGCTTTCAGATATTATAATGACATATATATATATATATATCATATAAAATATTAATTGTGTTACCACATAAAGGTGTATCACACTTACAGTCTTAACATTTAGGCTACTTTGCTTTAATTCGATACATTTATTTTCAGTAGGGCCTAATAAATTTGTAGGGATGTAATTTCAGTATGCTTTACCAACGCTATGTATTCAATTAAAGTGTACACAGTCTACCCTACAGTGTGAATTCGTTACAAGGTTTCATTTAATTAAATTAATGTGCAGCAATTTGTACAAATAGAGTCTATAGGCCTACTATACTGTTGTAGCCATTAAATAATCTCATTTAGTATCATATTTGTTAAAATATTATAATGTTATTTTTTTCCATCTATGTTGAATATGAAAAGTGAACAGCACGAGTAAGATAGGATGCATTATATCGAGAGATGGATATGGAGTGGGTCAGACATGATTTTGACCACTTCATTACGTTTTGTTTAGTAGAAAACCTTTCTTTAAAGTGAATTTCGTTTTCTATAAATTGTATCTTAATTTTAATCAATTTTTCATCAACCAATTGCCTGGATTTAATAAGTAAGAGAAGCAAATATAACAGACACTAATCATGGAGGCGCCCGCGCGGTCACTTGCATTGCACGTCAGCTGGAGCGCATCTCATCCTCCTAACTTAACGAAACTCAGCGTATGCCTCACACAGACATGATAAATACATCAAATACACAAAGCTTGAAATGTGTTCAAACGAAATAATTCAAAACGAAAAGAAAAAGGCTACTCTCTGATTATGTCTTTATGTGCATTTCTCTCTAGGTGAGTTCTAAATATGGCGATCTTCATCTTCATCTTTGCAGTCGACACTGTCAGAAAACACTAGTTTATTGATAAAAATCAATGCACGCATCACCGGATTTACAAATACACATCTTGCTTGTTGCATGCACACATTATGTCGAAAAAATGAAATATTATGTTGAAATAACATTATTATTAATAATACATCTTTTAGAATATTTGATTAATTAATAAAATAATTGAAAATTAAATATTTAGTGGCCAAGTTTTGCTAATTTATTATATAGGCTATTATATGCCTATTGCCTATATTAAGTAGGTCATATTAAGACAAGGCATATATTAGTTATTTTAGCTGTTATGAGAAAAATAAATCTAACGAAATCTAAAATCTAAATCTAAAAAAAATAATAATAATCTAACGCCAATTCAACATGTCAGAATAAAACCTGATTTTTGAACAATGCGTAACGCCACTCGGCCTGGTGTGCCAAAACACTACATTTTAAACTTCAATGTTTAATCCAAAACAATCTCAAAACGCATTGTGACATTTTTTTAAAGCAGTAGCCTAGCCTATATACATTAAGGGCATTGAAACCAGGATCTTAACTAAAACGCGTTCCGCGTAATCTCTCAAAAATTATGCCACACTACTCCATGTATTTTTTTTAATTTTTTTTTAAGGACTGCTTTTGAAATCACTATAAATTACTATGCAATTGTATCGCTCACGAGAGCTCTTCATTTATCTAATTCCTCAATAGAATAGTAAAAATATTCAGCGTCATTGCTCCTAATATCGTCTCTATTTTTTAACTTTTGATTCTATTTTTTCAGTTCTAAAATTGATTCTATCTTTGGTTCTATTCTGTTGTAGCCTAATAGGCCTATTTATATATATGAAAAATATGCCTATTAGGCTTAGGGTTTTATATTTAACCCACTTACATTTTAAAATACGGCAATTGCTGCTGTTTTGCACAATGTCCCTTTGCGCCACCTGGCGGTCATTTCGGGAACGACTTTGAAATGCGGCTGGTTTATTTTGTGCTGGTAATAGGCATTCTGGTTGTCCACCATCTGTACATTTACTTCGTTAAATTTACTTGAGTACTTTTTTAGAAAAATTTTACTTTTAAGAGTAGATTTGAATGTGGGTACTTTTTACTTTTACTCGAGTACATTTCTAATGAAAAAACTGTACTTTTACTTCGTTACGTTGGGCGACGTTCCTCTCGTTACTTTATTTTAATGCAATATGTGTTGTTAAATGCGTAGTTTATTCCAAGCGTGCTGTATCTTTTTTCTGGACTTGAGCGATACTCAATTCACAAATGAATCACTCTTTTGAGTCGATTCTGTTCAAAGACTTCATCAAACAAGTTGGCAGATCTGTCTAAATCGGTTCGCGAATCAGTTTGAATGATCTGTTCAGTTCCTGCACGCACTGAATCATCTGAAGCGATTTCAATTCACACTCGACTCGGAGTCGTAACAGGAAGATTTAAGAACATCAAGAGCGTTAGATGAAGTGGCAGTGGACCTACAGTACAGTCAAGTGAGAGCAAATCTTCAAATGCATCATATTTTTGCCAGCGATGAAGATCTTTATTAGTTGAACATCTTCATAAGCTGTCTGTGAATGAATGAGTCCACAGGAGTCAGGACGATATATTCGATTTCATTTCACTCAGCTAATACATTTTACAACCAAACAGATTATTACGCCACGATACTAGAAAGTATGACATTACCCGTTTTTTTGGACATATACATTAATTTACATTAAATAAAGCTACCATTGTTCACAGTTTATGAACACCCGCCATCCCGCGGTAGTGTGTGTGTATTGTTGCGCAGTGGCGTGCGAACTCGACTTGAAAACGAATGCCTTTGCCTGCCGTAGACAGTTAACCAGTTTAAACATGCTTGCAGAAATATACATTTGATTATATTTTGGAGAACAGACAGAAGAAGATCCGTTGATGTACTTTTATTTGTTTTTGTTTTTTTGTGTTCAGATGTTCAGTAGCAGTCATGAGCGCGAGCACATGTGAAGAGTTTTTAACTCTTCTCTGTCAATACATTTGAATGCAACACTCTGCAGATTCACTTTATATCGACATTGTCTAATAATCCAAATGTAGTTGTATAAGTTACTATTATACAAACCAGAGGACAGGCAATGATTTTCGAGCTATACAGATGGCAGAAATAATGCTTGTCTCTTCTGTTTTTGTTGCAAAGATAGCTGATAATAATAGTCATTTAAATAAACAAAATCTAAATAATATAATTTTATATATATGACGACTTCAGATGCAAAAGCCTCTAAGTACCATCTGAAATTTTCTTCTAAAAGAGCATTTTTATCAAGCTTGTATGTTTATGTTCACACTTAAATGTCAATGAAAAGTAGCCTACCTATTAATTGTCATTAAAGTGAAATTACTGAACTTAAATATACGAGCTTGATAAAAATGATTGTTTTAGAAGAAAATTTCAGATGGCACTTAGAGGGTTTTGCATCATGAAGTCTTCACATATATATATATATAGGCCTATATGATCCAAAGTAACTAGTTACTCACTACTTGAGTAGCTTTTTCATTGGATACTTTTTTACTCTTACTCAAGTAACTATTAAGATTATTACTTTTACTTTGAGTAAATATTTCTATAAGTACTTGTACTTGAGTACAGTTTTTGGATACTCTACCCACCTCTGGATTTGGAGCTAGATTACAGGGGGGTAAAAATGACTTGAGAAAAATGACAAAATCATTATTTAATTTTTTCACAGAGATTGGTAGGTCTATTAGTAAAATAGGTTGACTTTAGCAATCTTTGTTAAATTATATGCCAACAGTGACACTTAAAATATTGAGAAAAGCACTTGTGTTTTTTGCCCCAGGTTTGCATGAAGTGCACTGATCTCAAGAAGCATTAAAGATATCTTAATATTCTTTTAGTTTTAGTTTTTTTAAACAAAAATTTATTTTGGTATCTTCATTTTAAAGGCCTTGTATAGTTCAATCCCAGAGATATGGATATTTTCAGTGGCCAAATACAAAATGTTGGTAACTTTGCATACAGCTGATATATATATATATATATATATATATATATATATATATATATATATATATATATATGTATATGTATATATATATTTTTTAAAGAGGAATATCAAAATAATGTAATATAACAAATAATGTTGAAGCTAGAAATGTATTTCTTTTTTTTCTTTCTATCAACACAATTCCATAGAATATACCCATCTAAGTGCCATAAATATTCTTTTTTCAAAGTCTGCGTGCCTGTCACTCAAAAAGTATTAAAGATATCTCATATGATTTTAGATTCTGGTTCTGAAAAAGGTCATGAATGGAGAAATCTAATTTTCCTTGAGCTTTGTAAGTTTTATATTTGAAAACTTCCTTGTTAAGATGCATTTAGATTCCTGTGTGGTTTTGGTGACTCCTTTTCACTTCTTAACACGACTATATGGATGAAACCATTCAGAAAAATGTGGGCACAAATGGGTTAAACGGGACGTGATCTTCAAAGGCTTAGATGGCAGGGCCGGAGCTCTCAGTGTCGATGTCTCCCCCTCACAAACGTCTCTTCACTGGGGGACATTGACACATACCCACCGGCTCATGCATTCCCTCCACATTCGGGTAGTTGGAATGTTGGAAAAGGTGAATGCGAGCTGAGTAAAGGGTTCTTCCATGCCTTCTCAACTCAAAGTGGAGATCAGGTAGGAATGGAAGGCTCACGGGAGCTGGCGGCTTTTCACGACCCTTGCCTAGCGGTGGTGCGCTCCATAACCTCCACCAGCTCAGCATACGCGGGGCAGGGGGGCTGGGCAGGTTCAGCCATCTCGCCATCGTCACCAGTGTCAGCCTCCTCCTGCTCGTCCTGGCTAACAGAGCACTGGCTGCTGGACCAGAGGATGTGTCTGACAGTGCATCCTCTCCCAGCAGCTCACCCTCGTCTGCCTTTACGGGGCGTGAGAGATTCACACTAGAGCCCTGCGTGGGACTGTTTTCTTCATCCCACTCCCGCCCGCGCCCGCCGAATTTCTGACCATTACCGCCCAATCCCGCAACGTATGTGTTACACTCCCGTCCGCTCCCGCAATATGTATGTCCACTCCCGCCCGAACCCGCAAAGAAACCTCTGAGAATTTATTCCCGCACAATAATAGAGATGCATTGATTTTGTGTCTTCTCCCGTCCCGCAGGAAAAAACACGTATTTGTATTGCTATTATTAAAGAGATTCATGGGGTTGTTTGTTTCGTTTCCCTGGCCGGCATGTATTCTGGACACATACACACAGGACAATGAAGGAAATCGAGTGTATGCTGTTTTTGGATGGTTTTGTTTTTGCTGTTTTTTTTATTCAGGATACTCTGTCTGGTGCGTGCAATGATGCGTGATGATTCTCTCTGACCAATCAGCAGTCTGCTGTGTTTTCACGTCACATTTTAGTATCGCCTCAGCTCGCTCAGATCCTCGCCGGAGGTGGTACGAAAAAAAGTACCTGGAAGCAGATACAGTTACAACTTTTACACAGTGGAAAACCAAACAAAGGCGAGTGGAGTCGAGCCGAGCCGAGCTGGTACTGTGTAGTGGAAAAGCACCATTATTGACATCTTCATCATGTCGCTAGGCTACCTCCCGATCCCGCAGTGTTTTTTTTTTTTTTGCCGCCCATTCCCGCCCGCAGCAGGTTGCTGCTATAACTGCTATAAACCAGTTCAAACCGCCCGCTCCCGCAAGATTTGCGTTGGGTCCCGTGGGACCCGGCGGTACTCAATCCCAATGCAGCCCTCTAATTCACACCTCTCTCAAACTCCTCAGCAAGCTCCATCTGACATCCCCACGATCTCAGTCTTCCTTCTGCCTCGGCGTGAGCGGGAGCGAGCAAGCGGACAGAATGATGTTATCAGACAGAAAACGCAAAGGTTGTGAGTGTCACCAGGCACACTTCCTAAAGTCTGTAGCTCAAACAGTAGAGTGTTGGCACTTGCAACGCCAAGGTCATGTGTAACCCACAGCTACTCGTTTTATGGCGTAATAACGTGGGTACATGCGATTATTTATATCTAGGACCAGATTACAGAAGATGGGTTCGACTCACTGGAGTATAGGGAATTTATAACAGAAACTAAAGAAAGAAAGCAAGTCAGACTCAAAGGTAAATGTTAATTACTAGGGATTGTTATAAAAAAAAAAATGAATTGAATTTAATTTAATCTTTTGACAAATCAAATAATATGAATAAACAATAAACAGCAGTTCAGTTCACAATTTAGACCTCAGTTCAATGTGGAAATTTAGATTTCAAGATCAATTCAAAATCAGTGAATTGATTCAAAATCAGTGTCCAGAGCAACAAAAAACAACAACTTCGGGAATCGGAT
This sequence comes from Rutilus rutilus, assembly GCA_021464565.1. Taxonomy (NCBI): domain Eukaryota; kingdom Metazoa; phylum Chordata; class Actinopteri; order Cypriniformes; family Leuciscidae; genus Rutilus; species Rutilus rutilus. The sequence continues at coordinate 3,549,975 of JAJAQA010000006.1, read as the reverse complement.
TCAATGTTCAGATGTCACTGAATATTTTTAGTCCAGTTCATATGAAAAATCCAGCGATTAATCCAGGAAAAAAAAAAGAAAAAATATTTGGCACAGTTCAAGGTGAGTATATTTTGTCCTACCAGTTTAGCTAACCGATAATTTTTTTAATTTCCTGGTACGATCAAGCAGACGGTTGGCTCGCCATGTCCAAACCACCAACAGAACATCCACGGCAGGGACAGATCTGGGGCCTCATTTATAACTGTTGCGTACGCACAAACCAGACCCTGAAAGAGGCGTACGCCACTTCCGACGCACAAGTTGTGATTTATAAAAACAAACTTGACGGGAAAATTTGCGCACCTGCACGCAAACCCTGACCCATGCGTACGAACGTTTTGGAGATGGAGCAGTTTGGCGACACCGATGGTGAGCTGGAGTTAAATGTCTTTTTGGTCACTTTTAGACAGAACATTTAAAGAAAATCAAACACATACAGAGAGATAATACAAATATGATTTCACTCACCAAGCCTATAACTTGAAGCAAATATCCATCCCTTCTTAAATGTCCGCGCCAGCGAGCGCGCCGGGCCGTTTAGTGAAACTGACGCAATTAACAGTTTAAATAAAATAACGATTTAAACTATGTTTTACTTCTGATATAAACATTTAGATTAAATATGCCATTCAAATTAATGGAGTTAAACACTTAAACATGGAATCATTACTGAGAAGTTACAACATTCATCAATAGAAAGATTTGCGATTGTTTTTTTTAACACTTTTCCTGTGGCGTGCTGTGTTTTAATGTTTTAACCACAGAGTGTCACGTTTTGATGTGTTGAGTTCTGTTCTGTGGTCTTGGTTTCCCCTTTCTTTGTGGTTTAATCCTGTTAGTTTTTCCCTGTCTGTTTAATTAGATATTCCCATCACCTGTGTCTTGTTAATTATCCCGTTAGCCCCAGTACATTTAGGCCACATTTACACATAGCCGGGTATTTAGAGAAACGAATATTTCTCCCCCTCCGTTTTCAAAAATAACATCGTGCACACAACATTTGCACACAAGTTGTCGTTTACATCAACCCGCATAAATACGCCGTCGAGCAACATCATAATTATGCCAAACCTATGGGCGGCAGTGTAGGGAGAAGGGTAAAGCCATGCAAGCCAATCAGAATCCTCAAAATCGTCAACAACGAATAGCACGAGGGACTTCCAGTTCCTTTCAAAACAACAGACATGGCGCGAGGTTCGTTTGTGTGGACAGACAGCGAAGCAAATGCAAACAGGCCAAAAACGTTTGCACAAAAGTAAAAATGAGTACCACCTTAACAGCATCCATGATCAAATAGCAGCCAAACAAACTCTAAACATTGGGCGCTCACATGACGTAAGCATTTTCTGGCGCATAATGTGACGTTTGAGAACCTAAAACCCCGTTTCTCCCAGTTGACACGGCAACACATAACCGGCGTTTTCAGAAATCTCCACTTTGGCCGGAGTTTTTAGAAATAATCGGTTTCTTGGATAAAAACTGCATTTTCGTGTAAATGACAGGCCAAAACGCAGGGAAATATCTGCGTTTTCCCGTTGTGTAATCGGGGCCTTAAACCCTGGGCCCTATTTTAACGATCTGAAACGCAAGTATCAAGCGCAAAACGCAAGTAACTTTGTGGGCAGGTCTTGGGCGCTGTTGCTCTTATACCGGCGGGATAAATTACTCTTGTGCCCGACGCAAATCTAAAATGTGTTGGTCTGAAGTAGCTTCATTATTCATAGGTGTGGTTTGGGTGTAACGTGAAATAAACCAATCAGAGCGACATCTCACATTCCCTTTAAGAGCAGACGCACTTGTTCTATAGCGGATTGCTATTATAACGGCGGATTTGCCAGACGCACGCCAGCAGCGGTTCACAGCCGAGGAGACCGACGTTCCCGTCAGGGCCGTAAAAGACAGAAAAGTGACGTTGGGGATGGAGAAACACACACTAGATGTATGCTTTTATAATAAACTATCTATCTATCTATCTCTATCGTAATAATGTATGATTTGCAAAAATGAAAACTGCTGCTTCTGTGTAGATGAGAGAATCAAAGTGTATGCGCGTTGTGCACACGCTACATTGATTATGGCCAAGCATGCGCCCTTAAAATAGCATATGAATAACATGCGCAACGCGCCACTGACTTTAAACTAGTTTTTTTCAGTCAGTGGCGGAATTGTTTTCTAAACCTGCAAAATAGCATGAGGGAACGTTTGCGCCGGAACGCGCCTCCTCTTTGCGCTTAACCGCCCCCGGGACCGCAAGTGTATTTCTTAGTTAACCGACGTGCGTCTGTGGAGGGAAAAGTCCACTGTGCGCGGGTGCAAAATAGGAATGATACATGCGTCGGTGTACAAAGTCAATTGCGCTGGGTGCAAGATAGGGCCCCCTGTGTTTTCCCTCAGTGTTTGTTGGTCGTCGTCCATGTATGGGTGTGTGTACTGAATTCCTGGAGTTTTTCCTTTGTTCCTGTATGTTTCTGGAAGCTTAGTTTGTAAATAAATCAACTACATTGAAGTTCCTGTGTCCTCGTCTTCAGCATCCTGCAACAACCCTGACAGAACGACCAACCCCTAAAACCAAAAATGAGCAAGGTGAGAAATAAAAAGAAGAAAAAGGTGAACCCCATGGAAACACCTATGCTCTTTCAATATGAGCGCTCACTTGAGGAATGTGCGGGGCTTTACCTGGATCTATATGATGACGTGACATGGGATGAAGAGGAACTTATACAGAGTTTTTGGGGTGGATTGAAAGACCATCTTGCCCAGATACTTCTGGTAAAAGATCTTGATCTGACTTTCCTGGAGTTCGTGGAGCACACGCTATGGGAGTGTGGATCCAACTTCGTGGTGGAAGATCTTCCACTCCAGCCAGTTCCAAGTCCAGTATGTCCTGAGCCTGTTACCTGTCCACCAGAGCCAGAGACCATCGCCTGCCCACCAGAGCCTGAGCCCGTCGCCTGTTTGCCAGAACCAGAGCCAATCGCCTGCCCACCAGAGCCTGAGACCGTCGCCTGCCCGCCAGAGACTGAGCACGCCACACTTGAATCTGTTCATGAAGACACAGTGCTGATTACGGCTATTCTGTGTGTGTGTGTGGGCAACACACACATCGATTACGGCCCATGATTCCAGCCCCGAGTTTCCTGATTTGCTGGTCCCGTCCAGCCCCGAGTTTCCTGAAATGCTGGTCCTGCCCAGCCCAGAGCCCGCTGATCCGGCGCCAGAGCCTGCCTAGTCCTGAGTACAAGGAGTCCAGTCCCGAACGCCAAGAGCCAATCTTTGTGACTGTCAAGTTCCTCATTCAAATTTTGGGGGGGCGCAGTACGTCCTCTAAGGGGACCATGGAGGTCGTGCCGACAGGGTCCTCACCACCATGGCCACCCGAAGGGTCCTCACCACCATGGCCACCCGAAGGGTCCGCACCACCATGGCCACCCGAAGGGTCCGCACCACCATGGCCACCCAAAGGGTCCGCACCACCATGGCCACCCAAAGGGGCATGGCCACCCAAAGGGGCATGGCCACCCAAAGGGGCATGGCCACCCAAAGGGGCATGGCCACCCAAAGGGGCATGGCCACCCAAAGGGGCATGGCCACCCGAAGGGGCACCACCATGGCCACCCGAAGGGGCACCACCATGGCCACCCGAAGGGGCACCACCATGGCCACCCGAAAGGGCACCACCATGGCCACCCGAAAGGGCACCCGAAGGGTCACCACCGCCCTGGACGCCCGAGGGTCCGACAGCTCTGTCGTGGCCACACCCACAGCCTGCTCCGCCGTGGCCACACCCGCAACCTGTTCCACCCTGGTCCCCCGAGCTTCCTGCTCCGCCCTGGTCCCCCGAGCTGCCTGTTCCGCCCTGGTTCCCCGAGCTTCCTGCTCCGACCTGGAGGCTTCCCGTCCTGTGCAACCACGCCTCCATCCCCTCCACCCCCTCCATATGCTGCTATATGGCGCGAGGACGCGCCTTCAGGGAAGGGGGGGTTCTGTCACGTTTTGATGTGTTGAGTTCTGTTCTGTGGTCTTGGTTTCCCCTGTCTTTGTGGTTTAATCCTGTTAGTTTTTCCCTGTCTGTTTAATTAGATATTCCCATCACCTGTGTCTTGTTAATTATCCCGTTAGCCCCAGTACATTTAAACCCTGTGTTTTCCCTCAGTGTTTGTTGGTCGTCGTCCATGTATGGGTGTGTGTACTGAATTCCTGGAGTTTTTCCTTTGTTCCTGTATGTTTCTGGAAGCTTAGTTTGTAAATAAATAACAAACTACATTGAAGTTCCTGTGTCCTCGTCTTCAGCATCCTGCAACAACCCTGACACAGAGATGATTGCTTATTATGATAATCCCAGATTGTCTGAGAAAATAGTTTCGTGCAAATAATGCCCAAGGGCTATCTGTTTCCATTAAAAATATAAATCAATTAAAAATACAATTCGGCCAGTGGAAAAGATTGAGAAAAATTTTCTCTGAAATGTATTTTACACTATTTGATTTATGTATTCAAAAACAAGGCAAGGATAGGCAACTACATGATTTTTATTAATGTGTACCGTTAAACGTTATCACGTGGATGAATAATCATATGCAAATGATATGCAGATGAGGATATGCATAGTAAAACGAGGCGTTGTAAGCTCCATATATGGTTATTTCGGGGTGGAGACGCATGTGCGCACAATCTTCCGCTGACTGGGATTTATAAAGTGAATTCTGCGCAGGTTCTGGCGTACTAACGGTTTTATAAGTCTGAATATTTTTTGCTGTACGCCATTTTTGCCTTTCGGGCGCACGTACACTTTTAGTAAGGATCCTACGCACAGTTTTATAAATGATAACCCAGGACTCAATAGGCAACAATGCTCAAGAAAACAAGAGAAACAAAAAAAAAACGGCCTTGCAGGAACAAAGCCAAAAGTAATCGTTCTTCAGCTGTCCAATAAACTGTTTAAATTAAGTTGTCTGGTTTATCACTCAATTTCCAATGCACTTAACATACATGTTAATCAACCACGTTCACTTTTAGTATATTGAAACCTATGCACACAGCTAGCAAAGCTAGCGTCACATGTAACATTTCTTCTAAAATAACTACTTCAACAAATATACATATTATGAACCGTTAAACATTTACACAGTTATCATGAATTACCGTTTTTAGATGCATGTCTGTCACATTACATTTCAGATGATAACTTTCCATATTTCAAAAACACTCAGTATACACATATTATAGCAAAAATGGTACTCACTAAGAAAAAAGTAAGTGAAAGAGAAAAATAAAAGAAGGTTTTCTTTAGGTTTGGCCTCAATCTAGATGGTTTCAGTCTTCATTTCTTTTTTCTAACATGCGTTTCAAACTTTTCACGTTCGTCTCAATCTCTTCGTCTGTCAAACCGACAACCTACTATTACATTTAAATTGTGACTTCTAAGGGTATTTTCACTAAAATAATCTATTTTTAGATTAGTTAGAATCTCTAGTTATGAACACAATGCAGCTGTCTAGCGTCAATCTGCGTCATCTTTTTCTTCGTCACACTCTCTGCTGCTCTCATTTTGTTTCTACGCGCCATAAACGAACTCACTTCCTGGAGGCGGGACTAATGCTGCGTTCCAGGCAGGTTTTTGAGCACGTAAAATCACGACTTCAAACCACGACTTTGTAGCATTCCAGGCCAGTCACGCCAACCTACCTTAGCGCAAGAAATTGTGGTAGCTAGATGTAAACAAACCAGCATGGCGGACCTTACAGGGCTTATGCGCATTTGTAATAATTTCTGTCGCCAAAGGTGCTTACTCCTTGTTTATTTATTATTATTATATTATTATTAATTTGACTGCAACGTTATATTGTCCTAAAGTGTATTCTCACCGTGTACCGCCTGCAGAAACACTGCATCCGTAGGGGCTGCCATTGTTGTTTTGTATGGTTTCGCGGGCTATGTGACATCAGAGCTCGTAACTGGGATTTCATCGATCTAGTACGAGTTCACAGGTGGGAAGTCACGGGTTTGACTGCCGTTCCAGTGCACTTTCACGGGTTACAGGTTGGAAAAACGCGGGTTACAGGTTGGAAAAACACGGGTTACAGATTGGAAAAACACGGGTAACAGGTTGGAAAAACACGGGTTACAGGTTGGAAAAACACGGGTTACAGGTTGGAAAAACACGGGTTACAGGTTGGAAAAACACGGGTAACAGGTTGGAAAAACACGGGTTACAGGTTGGAAAAACACGGGTAACAGGTTGGAAAAACACGGGTAACAGGTTGGAAAAACACGGGTTACAGGTTGGAAAAACACGGGTAACAGGTTGGAAAAACACGGGTAACAGGTTGGAAAAACACGGGTAACAGGTTGGAAAAACACGGGTTACAGGTTGGAAAAACACGGGTAACAGGTTGGAAAAACACGGGTAACAGGTTGGAAAAACACGGGTAACAGGTTGGAAAAACACGGGTAACAGGTTGGAAAAACACGGGTAACAGGTTGGAAAAACACGGGTAACAGGTTGGAAAAACACGGGTAACAGGTTGGAAAAACACGGGTAACAGGTTGGAAAAACACGGGTAACAGGTTGGAAAAACACGGGTTACAGGTTGGAAAAACACGGGTTACAGGTTGCCTGGAACGGACCATAACCTCCGACCTCATCCGATCTAAACTTTCTTTGTCCAATTTCTTTTTCTAGATATACTTTTGTAATATAATATAAAACAAATTAACTTATCTGCGTTCTTTTGTTATTAATACTAAACAGATATTAATAAAAAATAAAATGATTATAATTACTATTGATCAAGTCAGTGACCTGGGTTACACAAGGGTTCGATTACCAGGGGAAGCAAGAACTGGTAAGAATGTTAAAGTGTACCTTGAAATGCAATGTAAGTCGCTTTGGATAAAAGCGTCTGCCAAATGCAGAAATGTAAATGCATAAAAGTCTAAAGCGCTTGTTAGCAGCCATGATTTCTTTACAGTACCAGCAAAACAGTCCCTGAAGACGAAAAGCGGATGGCATGTTCTCTAGGCTCAAGGGGGTGTGTCAAGATGGCGGAGTGACAAGTCGAACTTTGCCGTTCAACTAGAGGCAGATATGGTTCAATCCATATCTCTGGGATTGAACCATATAGGGCCTTTTAAAATGAAGATACCAAAATAAATATTTGTTTAAAATTTTTAAAGAATATTAAGATATATTTAATACTTCTTGAGTTACAGTGCACTTCATGCAAACCTAGGGCAAAAAACACAAGTGTTTTTCTCAATATTTTAACAGTCACTATTGGCATATCATTTTACAAAGATTGCTAAAGTCAACATATTTTACTAATAGATCTACCAATCTCTGTGAAAATTTGTTTTTGACTTGTCTCTCTTTCTCAAGTCATTTTTACCCCCCTGTAATCTGGCTCCAAATCTCAGGTGTCATTTTGAGTCATTTTGATCCCCTCAACAAAACAGCAGATTACTCATTCAATATACATTCATTACATTTAATATTTTGGCTTTCATCAATATTTATGTTTGTCTTTCTTAAAAAATAAATAAATAAAAATGAACAAATTCAAAAAAATGAGCTTGGAATTTGGTTGATTTAACATGGAATGACCCATCTGTAGTTGTGATCCAGTCCCCAGGACCATTCACTAACTATATTTGACAGATGTATCAACATTCACGTTGCTTCTGTCTGTTAAAGGTGATTACCGTAAAACTTCAAATAATAGCCTGGGCTTTTATTTTCCCAAATCGCCGAACTGCACCGGCTTGTATTTGAGACAGGCCTTTAATTTAGTGTTGAGATGAGCATGACAGTAGGAGGTTACCAAATCTGTGTTTGTGTTTAACAGATCACTTAATGTCAGAATTAGCCTACTATATTTCCGTATGTCTAAAGGGGGTCGCACACCAGACGAGAAGCGCAGCGCCATGTCTTTAAAATTCAAACACATTATTCTCTATGAGTGTACATTGTCTCAAATCGTCGTTAATGTATATACTGACTTCACCCTGTGCTGCAATACACATTCAGTTTTACATTAAAATACAGACATCAGCTGCTTGAATGAAAACTGCTGATGTTATATGATTTTCAGGTGATATTCTCAATTCATTCAGTTAACGGACGCTCTGAGGTAAAGTGAATTCAGACTGCAGACTAAGCAACGATTCTATTTAATTGTACTGTACAATCATAACATAGTACAGACATGATCTTAATTCCATAATATCCTTAAACATAACTATATTACTGGCCATAAACTGACAAAGTGCGCGTCCGGTGTGCAATACCTTGAACTGTCATAGACGCGACGCTGCGCTTCTCGTACGGTGTGCGCGATCCTCAACTACAAGTTCATTGGCGAATTCCTCCTCCTCAGTGCTCTCCTCCACTTCTCCCTCTCCGGCCTCCGCTAACTCTGCCGGCCTTGCTTGCGCTAACAGCTCCTGTCCAGATGCGCAGGGCTCTTTTGCGTGTGCAATAGAACTGGCTTAAACAGACGATCTGACGGGTTTTAGAAGATTAAATACAACCCGAAACTAAAAAACAGACCGGGCCTCTATTTGAGACCAGCCTTTATTTATCCAAACCTGTATCCACACCAGGCGTGTAAAAGAGACAAGCGTCTATTTGGGACTTGGCTATTATTGGAAGTTTTACGGTAATTCAAGGAATGCTTTAAATGTTTAAATGTCTTAAATGCTTTAAAGCCCATGTTGCAGGTTTTTTTTATTTTTTCTAAATTAATATAACCTTGTATGAAAATACCATATGAAAAGTAAATGCAGAATTAAAAATTGTTTTGCAAGACATAAGGGCACAAATTTAATAGTAAACGTGACAGTTTCCTTGACCGTGTTGAAAAACCGCTTTTTTTCACCATCGCGTCATATGACGTCACCTGAGCGAGTCGTTTGCAGGTCTGCGTTCGCTCAGTGCGGAGTAGGTTAGTATTCAGTTGGAGCGGTCATGATTCAGTGTGTTTTCGCTGGTTATTGTATTTCAATTAATCATCGTCGTGGTAAATGATTGTGAATTATGGCCTGTCAGGACATCGAGTCCACAGGTTTCCGAATAAGAAAAAGGATGGTGCGATACATGATGATAATAATCTGTAAAATTGTGATCTGAGCATAGTGTTATAGGCTACATATCGTCGGCTAAAGCTAACTGTCACAAAGTAGCACGGAACAGGCAGGTAAGTTGTAAAGATATTTATTTACACAGTTGAACAGACACGGCAGGTGAGTGTGAAGAGATATGAATATAAGTTGCAGAGTTTATGGACGATATGGTTCTGATAAAGTCTCTTATCTGTTTCAGGTTTGTAGATTGACAAGATGAGGTAGATGACGGCAGCAGGATGACAGAAGAAGACGGAGGATCCAGAGAACAGGTTGATGGCGGGTAAGTTGCTGAAGAGGGTAAGTATGGTCTTGGCAAGAGCATTGAAGAGTCAGTTTGTTGAGTAGGTATCAACGAGACCTGACGAGTGACTGAGGGAACTGGTGGTGAATATAAGGGGTGCGGGAAGTGGCAGGAGATTGATGACAGGTGGTGAAGGCAGGTGCAGGTGATTAGTATACCGGGGATGCTGATCGGGTAGGCGGAGTGTAGTGCAAACAAGACGAAGACAGATGGTGAATGTGACACTAACACTGTTCTCTCGCCCTGTTCTCCTCACACCACAACTCACCGTTGTTCTGTCTAACCCTGGCCTGTCCTGCTCACTTGGCTTCATATCAGGCTCATAATTATATGATATCATCATATATATCAATTATATGAATTACATATATCACACGAGTAAACATTTAGGCTACAATTCCCCCAGCTTTCCGAGCTGTCATTGCTTTCCTATTGCTTACTTTGACCGCTCTCCCTCATGTGACGTCACTTCCGGTTCGGCGGTTTTCAAATGCGGAAGTAAAATTTTCCTCACAAAAACGACTCCAGAAGCCTAAATAGCGTTTTATAAGTATATGTTTATATTTAAATCTAGTTCCTACATTATTGTTCTATACATTGGCTCACTGGGTACTCTAACCTGCAACATGCCCTTTAAGAGTCCCAATGATATAGTTGGTAATGCTGATTTATTAAACTCAGTCTACCTGGCAAAGTCCTTTGAGTTTGTAGATTTAAATTTTAACTCAGTTTTTACTCTAAAATATGGTAGAATTATTGTTGTGATTAGAGCATTTTGAAACTATGGGAAAGTTTTGATCAGAAGCATATCATCATTGTTTACAAGCTTCAGGGTTCCTGCAAGAACCTGTTTGTGTACAACAGTTAAACCAGTTTTGGAAAGTCCCTAAAGCGTTATAGATGTCATGAACACAGCCAAACCTGCACCAGGTATTTATGTTTGTGATACTTCCGCATTGAACAGTGTAAAGAGTGAAAGAACGTACCTTAATCAGGAAAGTTGCGGTCATCTTGATGAGAAAATATGTCGCCGGGCTAGCTACCTCTTGCCAGAGGAATGAAGGTCCAAACCACAGGCAACTTTAATTTGAGGTCTTATTTCAGACTGTGACTGGAACACAGCATTATAAATAACTTGGGCTTTTATGGGGTTAAGATGGTTTTAAGAAAAAGAATAGGGGAAAAAAAATGTAAAGAAACAAAAGAAAATTGGAATTGGTTTCCATTCTTGAAACTTGGAAATTACAAGGTCGTCATCATCATCATCATCTTCTTCCGCTTATCCAGGGCCGGGTCGCGGGAACTACAAGGTAACACTTTATTTTGATGGATAAATCAACATTTAGTCATGTGATGCATATTGCACCGATGGCCTGAATGTGTCCTCAGGCTGGCACTGCTGGCCTCCTGTCAGCAATGGTATGTATCCTGTCATCCTGTATGTGTGGCAATGATGGCACAGTATGATCACAGCAAAACACATGAGGGCCATATATTGGTAGAAGGAGTGTGGCCCAGATCAGTCCTTTGATTATCTAGCCCAAATCAGGCTTGTGACTATGGGCCATATTAATAGACTTTCCCATATAGGAAATTTGATCTGGCCCAGCTCTGTTCCACAAAACCCCTTTTCCCTCAGCCCACATACCACAAAGAATGACGGCCCTGTAGTGGCCCAGATCTGGATTTAAGACTAGGACCACACATGGGGCTATAACTGGCTCGATTCTCAGCCAATTAATGACCCATAACTGGCCCTGCACTGGGCCTGAACAGGTTTTAGTATTGGTACAGATTCTCCTTAAGATTTGGATTACAGCACAAGTATTTAATAGTTTCATGATCATTTTATTGTGTTTGTGGTGTATTTTACACCACTTGATAATGGTAAAATTATCACAGAAATTACAGTTCTTTTCATTCAGTTATAACTTGTCAATTAAAAGATTAATTTTACACAATACTACACTTTAAACCTCTCGCAATACAACTTTAATATAGTAGGATGTCCTGTTACTTTATCCTCTACAGTAAAAGACCTGGGTGTTATACTCGATTGCAACCTGTCTTTCGAAAATCATATTTCATATGTTACAAAGAACAGCCTTTTTCCACCTTAGAAACATTGCTAAGCTACGTAACATGCTATCAGTTTCTGATGCAGAAAAGTTAGTTCATGCATTCATGACCTCGAGACTAGATTACTGTAATGCTTTATTAGCTGGTTGTCCTGCATCCTCAATAAACAAGCTACAGTTAGTCCAAAATGCCGCCGCTAGAGTTCTAACTAGATCAAGAAAATATGATCATATAACACAGATTTTATCATCACTGCATTGGTTACCTATAAAGTTCCGTATTAATTACAAGGTATTGCTACTGACTTATAAAGCCCTAAACGGCTTAGCTCCAGTCTATTTAACGGATCTTCTATCGCCCTATAATCCATCGCGCTCTTTAAGATCACTTAATTCAAGGCTTTTGGTCATACCTAGGATATCCAGAACCACCAAAGGAGGGAGAGCATTTTCACATTTAGCTCCAAAACTCTGGAATAGCCTTCCTGATACTGTTCGTTGCTCAGACTCGCTCTCCCAGTTTAAAACTAGATTAAAGTCGCATCTCTTCAGCCAGGCATTCATATAATATTTTTTATCTTACAGTTCAAACTACAATCCGGCCTCTAGTTAAAGATTAAACCTTTAGAGTTTGACTTGTTATTGTCTGTTCTGAGGTTATTTCCCTTTCTTCTGTTGAAACATAGTAATAAGTAAGGAAAATTAGTAATAATACCTGTGTTTTGTTTTTCTCCTACAGAGACATTGTTTTACAAAAAAAAAAAAAAAGAAGGGGAAGGAATGGATTGAATGAGAAATTAATAGTGCAGTAATATGTTATGTTAATGCAGGGAACGTTCTTTAGCTAAAAGGGGGAGATGTACTGGTAGGATGTTTTGGACGTGTAATGTGCGCATGCGCGGGATGCGCGGGGAATGTGAGTTTCAGTAAAGCTTCCATGTTAAGAGCCCGCTGTCTCCTGTCTGTTTGTTATGAATAATCTAACACATTATTCTCTATGAGTGTACATTGTCTCAAATCGTAATGTATATACTGACTTCACCCTGTGCTGCAATACACATTCAGTTTTACATTAATTTACAGACATCAGCTGCTTGAATGAAAACTGCTGATGTTATATGATTTTCAGGTGATATTCTCAATTCATTCAGTTAACGGACGCTCTGAGGTAAAGTGAATTCAGACTGCAGACTAAGCAACGATTCTATTTAATTGTACTGTACAATCATAACATAGTACAGACATGATCTTAATTCCATAATATCCTTAAACATAACTATATTACTGGCCATAAACTGACAAAGTGCGCGTCCGGTGTGCAATACCTTGAACTGTCATAGACGCGACGCTGCGCTTCTCGTACGGTGTGCGCGATCCTCAACTACAAGTTCATTGGCGAATTCCTCCTCCTCAGTGCTCTCCTCCACTTCTCCCTCTCCGGCCTCCGCTAACTCTGCCGGCCTTGCTTGCGCTAACAGCTCCCGATGCCCAGATGCGCAGGGCTCTTTTGCGTGTGCAATAGAACTGGCTTAAACAGACGATCTGACGGGTTTTAGAAGATTAAATACAACCCGAAACTAAAAAACAGACCGGGCCTCTATTTGAGACCAGCCTTTATTTATCCAAACCTGTATCCACACCAGGCGTGTAAAAGAGACAAGCGTCTATTTGGGACTTGGCTATTATTGGAAGTTTTACGGTAATTCAAGGAATGCTTTAAATGTTTAAATGTCTTAAATGCTTTAAAGCCCATGTTGCAGGTTTTTTTTATTTTTTCTAAATTAATATAACCTTGTATGAAAATACCATATGAAAAGTAAATGCAGAATTAAAAATTGTTTTGCAAGACATAAGGGCACAAATTTAATAGTAAACGTGACAGTTTCCTTGACCGTGTTGAAAAACCGCTTTTTTTCACCATCGCGTCATATGACGTCACCTGAGCGAGTCGTTTGCAGGTCTGCGTTCGCTCAGTGCGGAGTAGGTTAGTATTCAGTTGGAGCGGTCATGATTCAGTGTGTTTTCGCTGGTTATTGTATTTCAATTAATCATCGTCGTGGTAAATGATTGTGAATTATGGCCTGTCAGGACATTGAGTCCACAGGTTTCCGAATAAGAAAAAGGATGGTGCGATACATGATGATAATAATCTGTACAATTGTGATCTGAGCATAGTGTTATAGGCTACATATCGTCGGCTAAAGCTAACACTGTTCTCTCGCCCAGTTCTCCTCACACCACAACTCACCGTTGTTCTGTCTAACCCTGGCCTGTCCTGCTCACTTGGCAGGGTCGGATTGGGACTCATTTTCAGCCCTGGAGTTTCATGCCTTAGACCGGCCCACTTTAGTTCCCGACTGACCAAAATAATGTAATTAAACCCTCAGTATAAGGCCCAATCTTTCATGGGCTATCTGGCCCTTCCCCCTACCCCTAGTGCTGCCCTTCCAACCAAAAGAGAATCGAGACAACCCTACCCCTTCACGGGAACGCGCAAAACGGAGGGGTCAAGGGTCAAGGGGTGAACTGGGATTGAGCCTAAGTCTGCAATAATGCAGTGTTTGTACAGCCTTGTAATTCATTGTATTTTTCAAAAATATAATTTTCTATTCAGTGCAATATCAGTAAACAGGGTTTTATAAATACAGAGGTCCCACAAGTGATCTAGGGGGTTCGGCGGCATATTATTTTTCCACTGTCATTGGCAAAGAACATCTGTATTAAATAGGAACCCATTGTAATAAAGTTATTCTCATTATTTGCACAGTATGTAATAGGCTATTGCTCTACCTGCTCTCCTCTCTCATCTCCATCTCTCGTTCTTCTTCTCTCAGTCTCTTTATCTTTACCTGTAAATCTCCCCTTCCTGAAGATGAGCTTAGATTGATACAGTCTTTGCAAAGTGATTATTTATGTCGGTCATTTAAAATTTATTTCGTAAAACAGCCGTTTAGTTTAGCCACGCACCTTATCTCGTGAAGCGTCGCGTTGGGATTCGCGCGCGGCCGCGGCTCGTGCTTCTGTGAACATAAATCCCGCTTGCTTTGATCGGTCATCTCAAACATTTTGCCATTGCCGACGAGCGGTGTTTGAGTGCTGAAGCAGCTCAGATGATGAGGTCGGTTATCGTCGCGATATGCGAATCATTGCAGCACCAAATTAGAGTTAATATTAGGCAATTATTTCACAACGTTCATTATACACTCAGCAAAAATTACCGAGGTCCGGACCTCGGAGACCTCAATGGTCGGTACGGCCCTGACTCGTAGGCTATTTGGCCGCTTCAGTTTCTAGAGATGTTTTATTATTCTGGCCTTTTCAGCGCCGCCTTTGCGCCTATAGGCTATTATCCTCGTTTTGTATCTCTTATTTTTTGTTAGCACATCTCTAACAAAGTGACTTTATTTTTTTTTGTTGGGCTGCGAGAAAATAATAATAAAAAAAATAGTGGGGCTGCGCTATGACTGGACACCGGCCCTCCTGGCCAATAAAACAGACCGGCCCACCGGGAATTCTCCCGGTGCTCCCGATTAGCCAATCCGGGCCTGTCACTTGGCTTCATATCAGGCTCATAATTATATGATATCATCATATATATCAATTATATGAATTACATATATCACACGAGTAAACATTTAGGCTACAATTCCCCCAGCTTTCCGAGCTGTCATTGCTTTCCTATTGCTTACTTTGACCGCTCTCCCTCATGTGACGTCACTTCCGGTTCGGCGGTTTTCAAATGCGGAAGTAAAATTTTCCTCACAAAAACGACTCCAGAAGCCTAAATAGCGTTTTATAAGTATATGTTTATATTTAAATCTAGTTCCTACATTATTGTTCTATACATTGGCTCACTGGGTACTCTAACCTGCAACATGCCCTTTAAGAGTCCCAATGATATAGTTGGTAATGCTGATTTATTAAACTCAGTCTACCTGGCAAAGTCCTTTGAGTTTGTAGATTTAAATTTTAACTCAGTTTTTACTCTAAAATATGGTAGAATTATTGTTGTGATTAGAGCATTTTGAAACTATGGGAAAGTTTTGATCAGAAGCATATCATCATTGTTTACAAGCTTCAGGGTTCCTGTAAGAACCTGTTTGTGTACAACAGTTAAACCAGTTTTGGAAAGTCCCTAAAGCGTTATAGATGTCATGAACACAGCCAAACCTGCACCAAGTATTTATGTTTGTGATACTTCCGCATTGAACAGTGTAAAGAGTGAAAGAGCGTACCTTAATCAGGAAAGTTGCGGTCATCTTGATGAGAAAATATGTCGCCGGGCTAGCTACCTCTTGCCAGAGGAATGAAGGTCCAAACCACAGGCAACTTTAATTTGAGGTCTTATTTCAGACTGTGACTGGAACACAGCATTATAAATAACTTGGGCTTTTATGGGGTTAAGATGGTTTTAAGAAAAAGAATAGGGGAAAAAAAATGTAAAGAAACAAAAGAAAATTGGAATTGGTTTCCATTCTTGAAACTTGGAAATTACAAGGTCGTCATCATCATCATCACCTTCTTCCGCTTATCCAGGGCCGGGTCGCGGGAACTACAAGGTAACACTTTATTTTGATGGATAAATCAACATTTGGTCATGTGATGCATATTGCACCGATGGCCTGAATGTGTCCTCAGGCTGGCACTGCTGGCCTCCTGTCAGCAATGGCATGTATCCTGTCATCCTGTATGTGTGGCAATGATGGCACAGTATGATCACGGCAAACACATGAGGGCCATATATTGGTAGAAGGAGTGTGGCCCAGATCAGTCCTTTGATTATCTAGCCCAAATCAGGCTTGTGACTATGGGCCATATTAATAGACTTTCCCATATAGGAAATTTGATCTGGCCCAGCTCTGTTCCACAAAACCCCTTTTCCCTCAGCCCACATACCACAAAGAATGACGGCCCTGTAGTGGCCCAGATCTGGATTTAAGACTAGGACCACACATGGGGCTATAACTGGCTCGATTCTCAGCCAATTAATGACCCATAACTGGCCCTGCACTGGGCCTGAACAGGTTTTAGTATTGGTACAGATTCTCCTTAAGATTTGGATTACAGCACAAGTATTTAATAGTTTCATGATCATTTTATTGTGTTTGTGGTGTATTTTACACCACTTGATAATGGTAAAATTATCACAGAAATTACAGTTCTTTTCATTCAGTTATAACTTGTCAATTAAAAGATTAATTTTACACAATACTACACTTTAAACCTCTCGCAATACAACTTTAATATAGTAGGATGTCCTGTTACTTTATCCTCTACAGTAAAAGACCTGGGTGTTATACTCGATTGCAACCTGTCTTTCGAAAATCATATTTCATATGTTACAAAGAACAGCCTTTTTCCACCTTAGAAACATTGCTAAGCTACGTAACATGCTATCAGTTTCTGATGCAGAAAAGTTAGTTCATGCATTCATGACCTCGAGACTAGATTACTGTAATGCTTTATTAGCTGGTTGTCCTGCATCCTCAATAAACAAGCTACAGTTAGTCCAAAATGCCACCGCTAGAGTTCTTACTAGATCAAGAAAATATGATCATATAACACAGATTTTATCATCACTGCATTGGTTACCTATAAAGTTCCGTATTAATTACAAGGTATTGCTACTGACTTATAAAGCCCTAAACGGCTTAGCTCCAGTCTATTTAACGGATCTTCTATCGCCCTATAATCCATCGCGCTCTTTAAGATCACTTAATTTAAGGCTTTTGGTCATACCTAGGATATCCAGATCCACCAAAGGAGGGAGAGCATTTTCACATTTAGCTCCAAAACTCTGGAATAGCCTTCCTGATACTGTTCGTTGCTCAGACTCGCTCTCCCAGTTTAAAACTAAATTAAAGTCGCATCTCTTCAGCCAGGCATTTATATAATATTTTTAATCTTACAGTTCAAATTACAATCCGGCCTCTAGTTAATAAACGCCAGAGGAGAACTGGCCCCCGACTGAGCCTGGGTTCTCCCAAGGTTTTTTTTTCTCCATTAGGTCACCTGATGGAGTTTTAGGACACTATTAGGTCACTTGATGGAGTTTTTCGGTTCCTTGCCACTGTTGCCTTTGGCTTGCTCAGTTGGGGATATTATGGGGATATTTAATTTGATTTTATCAATCAATAAATTCCACTAGAAACAAACCTTGTTGTATTATTTTAATTTAATACTGTGAAGCTGCTTTGATACAATCTGTATTGTGAAAAGCACTATACAAATATACTTGACTTGACTTTAAAATTTAACTGATTATAATCTCTGTGATAATTTGTGGTTTTGACCATTATCATGAGGTATTTTATTTATTTTGTTCACCATGAAGTACATCATTTTATTATATATACCAATACTAAAACCTATTCAGTTACGGGTCATTAATTGGCTGAGAATCGAGCCAGTTATAGCGCATTTGTGGTCCTAGGGTGGGTTACACCAACAAGGATTAATCTTAAATCTAGATTAAATCAAGGTTTATCTAATTATTCTGTTGCACCAAACATTAAACCTCGTTTTAAAATAAGCAGGTTTACATTTAAACCATCATTTTGATCCTGGATTTAATTAATATTTAAGATAGATTAACTTTAATCCTGTTGCACCATAACTTTAAACTCATATTTAAATCTCAATTAGGGATTAACTTTAAACTTGCAGGTGATGAGGTTTAAATAGATTCTCTATTTAAGATTAGCAGATTCTCAGCCTGCCTGACAGACATTTCTGGCTGGGTGAAGGACCACCACCTTCAACTAAACCTTGTGAAGACAGAGCTACTTGTGGTCCCGGCCAACACTACATCACAACCAGGCGCGGATTTATGGGTGGGCCTGGGTGGCCACGTGACCGGTGGCCCACCCAATCAGATTAATAAAAACAATTAAAATTTTAAAGGGGTCATATAATGGTACATGCACCTTTACAAGTTGATTGCACTGAAATGTCTGTTGGCAGTGCCTGTACACAACCATCCTATCATGATAAAAATCCATCCAGTGGTTTTGTTTTAATCTCCTTATATGTTTGACCATCTCTGAAATCAAGCCGTTCGATATTGTGACGTCATAAGATCGTACGCCCCTCCCGCTATTGTGATTGACAGCCGTGTTTCAACACAAGACCCGCCCTGAGCAAGCTGTGACAGCCGTCGTCATAGTAGTCCGCCATTGTTGATATGCTGGAGTAGAATGGCGTCTAAGCGATTGTGGTGTTCTGTTCTTAGATGTAATAAGGAACACAGCAGTCATTTGGATGTTCCTAAATCCGAGCCGTTGAAGAAGCAGTGGCTGAGTTTTGTTTTTGAAGCGATATGCCCAAAGGATTGACGCGGGGATTCCCTCACGGGGATTCCCCACGATTGTCTGTGCTTTCATGTTTGTGCGAATCATTTCACACCAGACAGCTTCACAAACGAGAAAAAACGGATCGGTACCAACGTGTTCCTGCTGAACCTCCAGAAGATGTGAGTGTAATGTTTTATTAACCTTTATATTAGTATTTATATTAATCTTTGCGAAATTTGCAAACCTTGCTGCAGACTTCACGATGAATGCGTCTAAGCTTTACACTCAGGGTACATTACGGCATGTTTTCTATGTACGACGTTCTCAATATAATTCATAATCCCACGTTTATAACGAATAACACGTGGTTATTGTGTTAGATACGGTCAGAGAATGTCTAATACGGTGTACCCACAGAACAGAGGGGCGGGGTGAGCAAAGCTCATTATCATTTAAAGACACATGCACTGAAACGGCGTGCTGAAAACAGAGCTGTTTTTGACCAGGTAAAATTAGTGTTTTCTTACAATACTAATGAGAATTTTTAATTAAAGTATATTACAAACTTTTAATTTAGACCCTAAAGAATCATATTAGCTTGTACAAAAATGGCATTATATGACCCCTTTAAATTTTAATAATAATAATAATAATAATTAATTAATAAATAATTTCATTTCAATAGTTTCCTGAGGACATTTATGTACAGTAGCTACGAAAAATAGCTACAAAAGATAAATATTATGTCGGCATATCATGTGTCAGTCCAGTGATGCTATCACGCAACACCGCTCTTCGTGCGCGCACTGACTTAACGTTGTTATAGTCTACTCTACATGCGAGTCGCGTAACAGACAGATGAGGTTTAATGCAGCCGGGGGGGCTGACTGACATGAGTACAAGGCATAGGCCTATTTAAATTCACTACCGAAGCACCGATCTGCTTCTATAGAGCTGGTAAGTCCCGCCCCTTCCGCTAACCCCACTGGACCTCTAGGTTGAAAAATCATCAATGCAAGTGAATTTGAGAAAATAATTATTTTCTGGTCCCGTTTGAATTGTGCCATGAATGTGAACATATGTTGTCTGTGAATTTTTAATATAATTTTGTGAAGAATGCTACAATTTAGCGGGCACAAGTTTGATACGGTTAGACTTTGTGTGAGAGCACATTGTGGACTCTTCACTGCTAGTTTTTACATCAGACGGGAATCTGAAGAAAGAACAGCCCATTTGGTTTGAATGGTGGCATGTGGGTACAAAACAGAAACACACAGGCATCTCGATCTGTCTCCATAGATTATCGCAGCATTAGCACCGTGATTTGACAAGTGGAGGGAAAATGTGTTATGGGGTGACGTCACATAGGCCACATGTAGTCTTTCTCGTTATGTCTTTTCCACACCTGCTAGCCAAAGAATCATACAATATACTGTCAAACTCGTTACATGAAATTCACAGACAACATATGTTCACATTCATGGCACAATTCAAACGGGACCAGAAAATAATTATTTTCTCACAATCACTTGCATTGACGATTTTTCAACCTAGAAGTCCACTTGGGGTTTTACGGATGGGCGGGACTTACCAGCTCTATAGTTGACATATTTATCAAGCGTGTACATAGGCGTAATTTGCCAGGGTCGATATTGTCCCCACCACTTTTTAAAACATCTCGTGGCACGAATGTACCAATTCTACAAATAAATAAAACATCTCCAGTTGTTTTCTCGTGTGGCTCGCGCACACGCCACACTGTCTTCACTCGGACGCGCACTTCAATCCGTTGCGGATACTCTATTTGTTCTGGTGAAATCACAAAACATGATGAACATAATCAGTTTTGATGAGGAAAAAAAAACTATACGAGAAAAAAAAACTATACGAGTGCGGATTAGAACCCAGAACCTCTGACACGGTTGGCGAAAGTTCTACCACTGGACCATTAAGGTATACATTTTCAAATAGGCGGATCTATGTATTTATTCACACGAAAATTGTATAATAACATTCTGTACCCGCCACTGATCACAACTTCACCATTCAGCTAGGCTCGTCATCCATAACTCCATCAAGGTCAGCCAGGAACCTTTGAGTGGTAATTGATGATCAATTGAACTTCACAGACCACATTGCTCGGTCTGCCCGGTCATGTAGATTTGCTTTGTACAACATTAGGAGGATCAGGCCCTTCCTATCAGAGCTACACAACTCCTTGTCCAAGCGCTAGTTCTATCCAGACTGGACTACTGTAACACTCTCCTGGCTGGTCTTCCAGCTTGCACGGTCAAACCACTGCAACTGATCCAGAATGCTGCAGCTAGAGTGGTCTTTAGCGAGCCGAAGAGAGCACATGTCACTCCTCTCCTCACAAAATTGCACTGGTTGCCAGTTGCCGCTCACATCAAATTCAAGTCACTGGAACTAACTGTATGACTTTCTGTTGGGTAGGGTGGAGGAGACTGCAGGGAATGTACATGAATTGGTGATAGAGCATCAAACTCGATTGCGGGTGGCGTTTGAAGGTGCACAGGAGCAACTCAGAGCTGCTGCAGAACACCGTAAGGCGCAACATGACTCGCACGTGCGAGACGCACCACTGGGGGAGGGTCAGTTGGTCTATCTCCGCAATTTTGGCGCGAGAGGTTGGTCGAAGATCAGTGACCTGTGGAGCCCAGTGGTTTATCAAGTGGTGAGGGCCTCTAAGGAAAAAGGTTCGGTCTACTCGATTGCCCCTGTAGATGATTTGGATAAGGTGAGGCAAGTGCTTTGTTCTATGCTGAAAACCTGCATCCAGAGTGACCCTTTGGGCCAGTTATCTGCTTGTAGCCCAGTAGTTGAACCGGTGTCATCCTCAGGTAAGCAGGCTTCCGAGGGGTCAGGGCAGGAAGATTTGTGGGTTTTGGAACCAGAGATGCCACCTATTGAGTATATCAGGGTATCAGTTGAGCCAGGGGTTGCGGGGGCCTCGACCAGTGGTGAGCTTGGGACTTAATTTGGGTCAGCCCTTTAGAATTGAGTCAGTTCAACAGCCCCTCGCCCATTCTGGAAGTTTGTCTGACGGGGCTGATGTAGTACCACGACGACCTAGGCGAGGAACTGCTGGTCAGCACTCCAACATCCACCATCTCTGGTGGGGGTGTTGGGTAATGATGGAGTGCTGCCCGAGGGGACATCCAGGGCAGTTTCGGCGTTGTTTAGGCTCTGGAATTGAGTGGCAAGGGTTTGTTCATCGTCGGGGCAACGATACAGAAGTGAGGGGTAGATTGTTGCTTTGCTGTTGCCATTTGGATTAAAATTGCTTTTCTTTTGTGTTCGTTATTGAAGTTGTGTGTGTGTGTGTGTGTGTATTTTGGTTTATGCCTTTTTTTTCTTTCAGTATTGGTAGTGTGGTTGTAAAGATTGTTAATGTGAGTTTCTGTTTGATTGTTATTGTAGTACATTTACTTTTTGTTTAGTTTATGGTTTAAAGGACAAGTTCTGTATTTTACACTTAAAGCCCTGTTTATAGATCGTTTATGATGAAATAGAACGGTTAAGATTAAAATTTGGACACATGCTGCTGTCCCGAGAATTTTAGATTTCTTTCGCTTTTCTTTCACCTCCAGAATGGCTGCATATGGGCACTGGAACAATCCTTCCTAAAACGCATTAAACTTTCGTTTACAAAGACGTGAAACTCACCGAGTGGTCAGGGGTGTTCACTGATATGCTCACACAAAAATCGCTGCAAAAGAGTGGTGTGTGTGAGTGTTGATGCACAGGTGTACAGAAAAGGTGACTTGCCGTGGAGGCCTTATGTGCCCTTTATCCCCTGCTGACACGCCTCGGCTCCTTTCTCTTGAATTCAGATGCCGCTGACTACTCAGGTCGCTCTGTGTGTGTCTTGTTAAATGGTGTAATTGTTGTGGTCTATATTAAGTGTTATTGATGGTTGTTCTGTGCTTTTATAAAGTCTCTTTCTATCTTTAATAAAATGTATATATTTTTTTTTGTATTCACGTCTCGTTTGTGCTTACGGGCCGAACGGCAGTGCAGAGTACCCGGCCTTCTTGGAGTCTCTGGGAAGGGTGCTGGAAAGTGCTCCGACTGGGGACTCCGTCGTTCTACTGGGGGACTTCAATGCCCACGTGGGCAGCGACAGTGACACCTGGAGGGGCGTGATTGGGAGGAACGGCCCCCCTAATCTGAACCCGAGTGGTGTTCTGTTATTGGACTTCTGTGCTAGTTACAGCTTGTCCATAACGAACACCATGTTCAAGCATAAGGGTGTCCATCAGTGCACATGGCACCAGGACACCCTAGGCCGGAGGTCGATGATCGACTTTGTGGTCGTTTCATCCGACCTCCGGCCGTATGTCTTGGACACTCGGGTGAAGAGAGGGGCGGAGCTGTCAACTGATCACCACCTGGTGGTGAGTTGGATCCGATGGCGGGGGAGGAAGCTGGACAGACTCGGCAGACCCAAACGTACTGTGAGGGTCTGTTGGGAACGTTTGGCCGAATCTCCTGTCAGAGAGATCTTCAACTCCCACCTCCGGCAGAGCTTCGACCAGATCCCGAGGGAGTCTGGAGATATTGAGTCCGAGTGGACCATGTTCTCCACCTCCATTGTCAACGCGGCCACTCAGAGCTGTGGCCGTAAGGTCTCCGGTGCCTGTCGAGGCGGCAATCCCCGAACCCGGTGGTGGACACCGGAAGTAAGGGATGCCGTCAAGCTGAAGAAGGAGTCCTATCGGGCCTGGCTGGCTTGTGGGACTCCTGAGGCAGCTGATGGGTACCGACGGGCCAAGCGGACTGCAGCCCGGGTGGTTGTGGAGGCAAAAACTCGGGCCTGGGAGGAGTTCGGTGAGGCCATGGAGAAGGACTATCGGTCGGCCTCGAAGAGATTCTGGCAAACCGTCCGGCGCCTCAGGAGGGGGAAGCAGTGCCCTACCAACGCTGTTTACAGTGGAGGTGGGCAGCTGTTGACCTCGACTGGGGATATCACCGGACGGTGGAAGGAATACTTCGAGGATCTCCTCAATCCCGCCGTCACGTCTTCCATTGAGGAAGCAGAGGCTGAGGGCTCGGAGGCGGACTCGTCCATCACTCAAGCTGAAGTCACCGAGGTAGTCAAGAAACTCCTCGGTGGCAAGGCACCGGGGGTGGATGAGATCCGCCCTGAGTACCTCAAGTCTCTGGATGTTGTGGGGCTGTCTTGGCTGACACGCCTCTGCAGCATCGCGTGGCGGTCGGGGACAGTACCTTTGGACTGGCAGACCGGGGTGGTGGTCCCTCTTTTCAAGAAGGGGGATCGGAGGGTGTGCTCCAACTATAGGGGGATCACACTTCTCAGCCTCCCTGGGAAAGTCTATGCCAGGGTACTGGAGAGGAGAATCCGGCCGATAGTAGAACCTCGGATTCAGGAGGAACAGTGTGGTTTTCGTCCCGGTCGTGGAACACTGGACCTGTCGTCATCTTTGTGGGCTGCATCTTAACCCTCTGAGGTTTGCTGGATTTTTTTCACATAGCAGCAACATAAACTTAAAAAAATCCGTCATTTACGGTCATATTAATAAAATAAATACATGATTATAAACTATAGAGGGTCTTCTTTTTTTTGTGTACACTCACATTAACATCAAAACCTTGTTTTTATTTTTAAATAAATAAAATAAACAGGGTGCGCTTTCAGCTCACTCTCTCTCCGCAAAAATCTTTCTGAAACAAGTCTGGAAAATGAACTGAAACTCAGCTAATACTTATCACACAACCATGAAACATGCGTCTAAAGAAAGCTTTAAATTTCTACTTTTAAATAAAACAATTCACATTCAAAACAAATATTCTCCTGCAATGTAATCTGTATGAAACTAAAGAGAAGTACAGTTTCTCCCGTCTCACCTAATTATCGGTAATGAGTTCACACCCACTCGCAGAGCGCGCTATTCATAAGATAATGAGCTGAGGTGATCTATGCAAAATAAGGTAAACGCCCCCTGAAATGCCTTAAAACCAGCAAGTTTCATTTATTCACTTTCCTGCGCTGTTGGAAGATGACACGAGTTCAAATTTTGCTCAGAAGAAGAGCAGGACTCTGACGACGAACGTTTGTATTTTGAGCGACGAACGTTGAGCGACTTGATCCAGCCGTGGATAATATTTCGGGTGAGTAAGTCTTTTTAAATTTACTTGCATTAGTTGACACATGTTCGCATTTATGAGGAAAAAACAATATTACATGACAGTTCTCCATTATGGACGCGAGCGCTCTGAAGCAGCACTAAAAGACTTTCAAACTTTCACAGAGACCTCAAAACAGAAAGCACAAATCCATTATTTAAAACGAATTTCGTTTTGTATTAATTGTATCTTAATTTTAATATTATTTTCATTAACAAATTTCCTGGATTTAATACATAAAAAGTAAATAGGCTAGCAATCACAACATAAGGTGCTTGAACTGGAGATCATCATGAACCAGACCGTAGCCTACTCGCCTCGCAGGTCTAAAAAATGTGAAATATATTTACAGAAAGCTGGTTCTAAACAAAACCATCCAAAACAAAAAACTATGTAGCCTAATAAATGTGCATTTCTCTGATGCGTTCACTAGCCTACTGCGAAGATCGCGAGTCAATAGCCTATCGTCAACTTCATCTTTGCCAGAAGTTAATAAACAATTAAAATGTCTTATTGCAATATTTTACATATTCATAATCATTATTTTTGCTGGATCTTTGAGACAGCTTGTTAGGTTTATGGCGTTTTGGAAAAGAGCTCTTCACGTACAAACACCGTTTCACTAAGGCACAGCGGCCCTTCAGCACATAAGAGAAAGAAAAAAAGAGAAAAAGCACGGACTTACTAATTACGAAACTTTGATGTGGTTGAACAGGTGAAACAGTCACAAATTCCTCAGCGCGTCCTCCTCTGATTGCTGTGTTCTGACTGAAAAAGTGCGTGCAGGAGCACATGCGCAAAACGTAGGTTTGTAAAATGTCCTTTTTTTCAAAATGACATATGATAAAATAAAAATAATTCATTTATCATTTTACAAAACGGTTTTGCGCATGTGCTTCTGCGCGCACTATTTCGAATTTACGTAACGTTTTTGACGACACGGGACCATGGGCTGGGCCACTCGGAGGTTGCTTCCGGGAATAGTAGGCTACTGCCCTACAGTATTAAAAGTCGCATATAATTTATAACATATTATTGTTTATAAGGTTATAGTGTGCGTTATTTGTTTTCTCTTTAACTTCTTTCAGCTCTTTTCATGTTTGGGGGGTCGGATTGTACAAGTTACTTTTGTTTATCGCTCACAATTGCTTTGTTTATAACAGACTGATTATTTTTTTTATTTTGGTCACATTTGATTTGCTTAGAGCAAATTTAGAACATTATGTTCCTCCACATAGAGGAATTACAATAAAACAGATTGAAAAACAAAACCTCCTCTACTTCTTTTGTTCAGGCTGCGATGGGCCATTAGTCATTGGGGGGGTGTCTATGTCACACCCCTGGTCTGAATCTCATTAATATTTATAGCCATTACCACTCCCATGCATAAACCTCTTCTGACAAAAAAACTGTTTTACAACGTTTAAATCAATGTATTGTTTTATGAGAACGATTAGGCAGGATGATTTTCACATAATTTTGAAGAAAAAATCCTAGGCAACAACATCCATTTGTCAAAAGTCTTGTGGACACATATTTACTATATGTTATGTGGTTTTATTTCAGCAACTTTCATTTTTATTTTTTCAAATAACCACGCATAAACATTATTCTCTAAAAAACACAAAGATTTACAAGCATGTTGATCAGATATGATGGTAGCCCTGTTTGTGCTTTATAGAGTGAATTTACACCTTTGCCATTAACATGTTTATAAATAACTGAAAAAACAACAAATGTCAGAGCATGTCAGAACACCTCCAGGGCCCAGAAAACCCCTCAGACTCCAGAGGGTTAACATTGATTGGTTTGTAAACGGACATGCGTCCGACGTCAATGTGTTATCAATTCGGCGGGTAACTTTGACAAGAATGAATGAACAGACATATATTTTTGCCACTATACTGTTATTATGGCATTCCTCCCAGCTCTCCCAGCAACACGAACTATACTCGAGGCTAGTTCAAATTCGCCAAATGAACGTCCTCGTTGTGCGAACATTTATTCGTTGCCGGCAGGATGCAGGACAAGTGTGTGTGTGTGTGTGTGTGTGTACGCTTGCTTGCGTGTGTGTGTGTGTGTGTGTGAGTGTGCACGAATCAGCTGGAAGAAACGCTGTGGGCAGGACTGACAGATCTGCACATAAATATTCTTCTTCAGTTGTTTAGGCTACGCGGGAACCACCGGAACTTCTTGTAAATGGTAATATAACAAATATTGCATCAAAATTAATACAAATGCAATATACATTTTCGAGTTCCTTTTATTGCCATTGTATGATACATACAAGGAAATTCAGGTGTACTATCTAAAACAGTGATCAAAATACTTTTTAAGAATAAAAATATGGAAACCACACATCTAAATCGTATAATCTATACAATCCAATGTATATATTAATGTATAGATTATACAATGAATGTTGAGCTGGCGAAGCTCACTGTTCAGGGCTTCCAACTCATTCACTTTATTTTGTAATACTTCCGCCTTGTTCTGCCACATCAGTATTTCTTGCTTTATTGGCTTCATTGTATTCACTGGAGCTAAAACAACAACAAACACAGTGACAGTTTCACTGTTGTATACAGTGATAACACATTTATGTAGTTTACAGAGTTAACAGCACTATACAGAAGTGACAGATTATATACATATATTAAGAGAAAACAGATTTCCTATACATTGAAGGGCACAAATAAAACTAAAGAAACCAGTGTAGCAAGTGTAAGAACTGCTATTTGCTAAATGATTACTGTTTGACAAATGGCTTACCTTCACATTCATCCTCTAGACTTTCTACCTTGCGTTTTTTTTACGGGTGTTGTAATATGAAATCTAATAATCAAAAAATAAATACATTAATAAATCATGTCACATACAGTAGCATGCATCCAATCAATGGACCAATGTTCAGGCCAATTGCATAAACAGTCTTTATGGTACGAACTAGTCTAACCAACTAGCAGTTAGCCAAGGGGTAATCAATCTTACTTTAGTCTTAGGTTTGATCAACTTTTTTATGCATTGACTTAAAATAGACAGAAAAAAAAAATAGATGATTAACACATGATGATATTAATTACAACACATAACACAGAGACAACACTATATGTTCTGTTTTATAGAAAAAAATGAAGCCAATCACTTTTCACTACTTGAAACAGGACTTTAAGTCAAATGACATTGTAAGTCAAAAACTAAATAAAAGACCTTTTTCCACAGTTAAGACGTCTGGAGCGTTCGATCACACCGTACGGAGTTCAGTTCAAAACGGGCTTTTCTGCTGTTAAGGAAGATCCATTGGGCGGTAAAACTTTTAAGCACCTTTAAGTAGTCTTCCTCAAGAGGGTGCTTGGCTGCTAAGAGAGTCAACAATAAAATGTATAATTTTTTATAAACACATGTAAAAATTGAGAAATTAGGAAATGCCGGACAGTCTGGTTGAAGAGCGACCAGACCCTGAGAGGACAAAGGACCTCTCTGGAAATTACCATTTAAACTCACCATTTGAGAGGCAAAGTCTCACCTCAGAACACATCTTTCCCCGTCTTCCTCACTCCCCCTCTCACATGCTGAGACCACATGTAAATCACTCAAGAAAATGTATAGTTTAATGTGAATGATTATCACAGAGTATTTTTCATGTTTGGTATCATTTGAAATGTCTCAGTGCGACTGGTACAAATGTCTCATGTCCAAATAAGTAAAACAAAAGGTAATAAGGTTTCTCTTACGAGAGATTCTCTCGTACTGTGTAGAATACGCTAGGGGAAAATCCTTTTCCACGAGAATACTGAAGCCAAAAAATTATCCTTAATTTTGTATTAATGTAAAACGCGTTGCGGCAGCATACAGACATAGGCGAGGCAGCTCGCGCGCCTATTGGCTGGTCTGCTGGCAACTGCTTAAGCCTATCGAGCGAGACCTAGAGTGACGTCAGACCCAATGAGGGCGCTTCGCGAGACGGGCGTGGCTTAGGTCTATAAATACCGCTCGCAGGCATTATATCTCTGATTTTTCATCCTTCAACGAAGCAACTCACATCGCTGGATCCGAGAAGAAGCCGCGCTGTTGAAGAAGCACTTCAGCGGGACGAGTCGACGAAGCTGCTGGCCGCGCCGCCTTCATCGCCTTCCTGCTGCGCTATCCAGCGCCCATATCCTTTCTTGCACTGTGTGTGTGTGTTCGCCGGCGCGACTCACACTATCTAAAAGAGCTGCGTCTTTTTCAAGATGCCTTCTTGTGGCTCGTGCAAAGCCACACTCAGCGACGGGGACCGCCATGTCATCTGCGCTTCCTGCCTGGGTCAAGAACATGCAGCTCTCGCGCTCACTGATGGCGGCTGCCATCACTGCGAGCTGTTGCCATTAGCGACTCTGAGGACTCGCTTGGCACTGTTCAGATTTTGAAACTGTTGAGCAAAGGGGCTATAGAACCCCTATCTCAAGCTCAAAGCGAAGGGGGGCTTTACAGCAGATACTTCCTGGTGCCCAAAAAAGACGGGGGTCTCAGACCCATACTAGATCTGCGGCAGCTGAACAGAGCGCTTGTGAAGCGCCAGTTCAGGATGCTCACGACCAGAAAAATCCTCGCGCATGTCCGCCGAGGGGACTGGTTTGTGTCAATAGATCTAAAGGATGCGTATTTTCAAATACAGATAGCGTCACGTCACAGGCAATTTTTGAGATTCGCCTTCGAGGGCCAGGCATATCAGTACACAGTCCTGCCTTTCGGCTTGTCCCTGGCACCCCGTACATTTACGAAGTGCATGGACGCAGCGCTCGCACCCCTCAGACAATGGGGTATACGAGTGCTGAACTATCTGGACGACTGGCTGATTCTAGCCCAATCTCACTCAGAGCTCGTAGAGCACAGGATCATTTTACTCGATCACCTCGAG
Source organism: Rutilus rutilus (assembly GCA_021464565.1). Lineage (NCBI taxonomy): Eukaryota > Metazoa > Chordata > Actinopteri > Cypriniformes > Leuciscidae > Rutilus > Rutilus rutilus. The sequence continues at coordinate 3,520,071 of JAJAQA010000006.1, read as the reverse complement.
TATCTCGGTCTCACAGTGAACTGGGAAAAGAGCTCGCTATTCCCCAGTCAGATTATATCTTTTCTGGGAATAGAGCTGAACTCGCTGCTAATGACAGCACGCCTGTCATCTCAGCGCACACTGGACATTCGGCGCGCAGCCGGCTCGTTCCGCTGCGGCGCGATAGTCCCTCTCAAAGCCTTTCAAAGGATGCTAGGTCTGATGGCCTCAGCATCTTCAGTTCTCCAGTTGGGCCTTCTGCGCATGCGCCCACTGCAGTTCTGGCTCAGAAAGAGAGTGCCACGCACAGCGTGGGCCTCCGGTCGGCTTCGCGTCAAGGTCAATCAAGCATGCATTGCAGCTTTGAAACCTTGGAAGGTAAAAGACTGGTACCAATCAGGTGTAAGCCTGGGGACTTCCTCGAGAGTGATGGTGGTGTCCACGGACGCATCCACCTCGGGATGGGGAGCGCTGCTCGAGGGCAGACCGCTTTTTGGCCAATGGTCAAAGCAGGAGAAGCTCTTACATATCAACTGCCTCGAAATGTTGGCAGTGAGCAAAGCGCTCACGCGCTTTTGTCCCCGCATAAAGGGACACCACGTGCTAATACGTTCAGACAACGTCTCAGTGGTGTCCTACATAAATCGCCAGGGCGGCCTCAGGTCCCTGACTCTGTACAGGCTAACCAGGCGCCTCCTGATATGGGCCCGCAGCAACCTGCCCTCGCTGAAAGCAGCGCACGTGCCAGGGCTCCTAAATATAGGACCAGACAGACTGTCCAGGAACCAGGTTCCGACAGGGGAATGGTCTTTGCACCCACAGACAGTCCAGCTGCTGTGGAAGAAATTCGGCAGAGCGGAAGTAGACCTGTTCGCGTCTCAAGAAAACGCTCACTGTCCAGAATTTTTCTCGAAGAGCAAGGACGCGCTGACCCACGAGTGGCCTCGCCGTCCTCTCTACGCTTTTCCCCCCGTCTCCCTCCTGACTCATTGGGTCTGACGTCACTCTAGGTCTCGCTCGATAGGCTTAAGCAGTTGCCAGCAGACCAGCCAATAGGCGCGCGAGCTGCCTCGCCTATGTCTGTATGCTGCCGCAACGCGTTTTACATTAATACAAAATTAAGGATAATTTTTTGGCTTCAGTATTCTCGTGGAAAAGGATTTTCCCCTAGCGTATTCTACGCAGTACTCGTTCCTCTCTCTAGAGAGAACCGAGGTTACGTTAGTAACCGAGTACGTTTTAAGAGTTTATGAATAACTGGCACACAAGGAAGGGTTGGCCTGTAGACAAATGGTCTCCCTACACCCAAAGGTGTAACCTCTGAATGCCATTGTTAAAAGATGTTTCCAAGTGAAAGAGGTCCTGACTATATAATGAAATGTAGCAGAGGGTTCGGGGCCTTTTCTGTAGCTCAGATTAGCCCGTGAGGCTGAGAGGGCCTCATGTTTTTCTTAATGTTGGGTTGCATCTTTTCTCTTTATTCCAGAGCATTTGATGTTTTGTATCGATTATCTTTGAATTGATTATGAAATTGGCATGACACATTTACCTGACATAAATTGTTACATTTGATTATTCTAACTGACTTTGACATTATTTTCATTAAAGAGTTAAAAAGAATAGGTAAACATTCGCTCACAATTAATGATCCACAGATATCATTAAAAGCTTTTCATTTATGGAGTCAGATGAAATAACGTATTATTTTTTGATTAAATGCAATACATTTTAATATGTATTCTCTATACATAATAAAATGTATTGCATTTAATCAAAAAATACTTTGCCTCGAGTAAAGGACAGTAACACGTTAAGACCTTCCGCGCTGGTCGGATGCCGGTTTTGGGCCGATCAAGCGCGAGCTTACACACACAATTTTATTTTAATTTATCTGACATACAAATGAAAATCTGCCCCGGTAATCTTTAAAACATGAATAAATCTCAGCGCTGAGAAATGTACCAGTTACCTTGTGACATCACCGTCTGTGCAGTTGGGACAGTAAAAACTACTAATTAATAACACAAATAAACCTTATTACAATTTAATAATAATTAAATATTATTAAAAAAAAGACCAAAGAGTTTATTATTTTATTTAAAATAATAGTTATTCCCAAAACAACTGGGCCGTCTAGTCCCGCCCATTTCCAGATTTGTCTGTTCAAAATCGTGCCATCAGAGCTCAATATATATATATTTTTTTTTTTTAACATCTGAATTTGTTACAATTCAGGTTATGAAGTTCGGGTAGGAGGGAAGAAATCAAACTTAGAAGGTAAGATAATGAGCACTTTATTAAGAGCACTCTTTGAGAAAGTTTATGTGAGTGAAATGAACAAGTCACGTCTGAAATTAATAAAGTGAATGTAAAGAAAAAGATTAATGCAGAGTAGAATAGAATGAAATGCAGGTGATGCAAGAAACACATGAAAATGGTGACCTCTTCTTGTAAAGATGGTTACATCTGGTAAGTATCTGATTATTAATGTACTTATTTATGGAAATATCAGGCATGTAAACAAGCTGAGAAATATGTGTAACATTTATAACTGGAAAAAATAAAGAAGGAAAAACATGTTTCCATTCACATAAGCATTAATGCACAAAATTATATACTGTACAAATTATATACTGAATTACACTTTAGCAAATCTTTTTTCTTTGCTACATTTACAAATCAGAAATCATCAAATAAAATGGAAAGATTATTATTATTATTATTTTTAATTCAATTTTGTTTGTTTTCTTGTTAGGTGTTAAAATATTGCTGGCCCAATTTGGCTGAGTGTGTTAGATAAAGTGGACCATTGGGATTCAGGAAAAAAAGGGTGACCTTTAACCTTCAGTAATGATACTCAAATTCATTAAATAAATTGACATTCACTGGTTATTTTATATTTGACATGTACTTTTTAGAAAATTGAAGTGAGTGTGCATTACCTCCATTCACCCCTAAGGGAAAGATTAAAATACCTTTATTTTTTCATATTTTTATATTTCCAAATTGACAGACATCATTCCATAATTTAACAAGATGACAATTCCAGAAATGGTGGGATAATGTTTCTGGTTAATTTATACTGAAGTCACCATCATTGGTCATTTAAACTAAAAGTCCATGATGATGACACTAACAGAACATAATGGTGACACTGACAAGGTAGTTATCGAGCACCACAGGCCTTCTCAAACTGAAGTCAAAATAAATTAAATGAGATTATCTTGATATCACACACACACATACACATATATACATACATACATACATGCATATACAGTACCAGTCAAAAGTTTGGAAACATTACTATTTTTAATGTTTTTGAAAGAAGTCTCTTATGCTCATCAAGCCTGCAGTTAAAAAAAAAAAAAAAAAAACAGAAATGTTATGAAATATTATTACAATTTAAAATAATGGTTCTCTCTTTTTAATATATTTTAAAATGTAATTTATTTTTGTGATGCAAAGCTGAATTTTCATCAGGTTCATCAAGTACTCCAGTCTTTGGTGTCTTATGATCCTTCAGAAATCATTCTAATATGATGATTTGATACTCAGTTATTATCAATGATGGAAACAGTTGTGCTGTTTAATATATTTTTTTGGAATACTTTTTGCAGGATTCATTGATGAGTAAAACGTTAACAGCATTTATTCATAAAAACAGCATTTATTCAAAATAAAAACATTTCTAACAATATAAATCGTTACCATCACCTTTTATCAATTTAACGCATTCTTGTTGAATTAAAGTACTAATTTCTTTAAAAAAAAAAGTTATTGTTCCCAAACTTTTGAACGGTAGTGTGTATTGTTACAAAAGATTTCTATTCTAAATAAATACAGTTCTTTTTAACTTTTTATTCATCAAATAATCCTAAAAAAAGTATCTCAGGTTATAAAAAAAATATAAAGCAGCACAACTGTTTCCAACATTGATCATAAATCATCATATTAGAATGATTTCTGAAGGATCATAAGACACCAAAGACTGGAGTACTTGCTGATGAAAATTCAGCTTTGCATCACAAAAATAAATTACATTTTAAAATATATTAAAAAAGAAAACCATTATTTTAAAGGTGCATTGCGCAAGTCTCTGAGTTTTTGCAGAACTATGCCCCCTTCTGGCAACACGCGAAACTGCAACCAGAGTTGTGCACGCGGTTACGTGGAGTTTGCGTTGGGGTTTGGGATGAACTAGAAGCCGGTCTCTTTGAATCCATCTTCTACTTTTGCAAAAGTCGCTTGAGTTGTCTTCGCTGATGCGGATAACGGCGGCGAATACACAAACCTGCCAGACATAGCCAGGTGAACATGAACGCGCATGACGTCACGCCCAGTCGATTCCGACCCGAATCCCTCTTATTTATTTTACTGTACAGGATTATAGAGGCAATCGCAGTGATCATAGAAGGGCTCATTCAGCCCATCAGGCAATTGTTTAAGCATGTATGGGTTAGAAAAACGGGTATTTTTAACATGAAATGTTGCGCAATGCACCTTTAAATTGTAATAATATTTCATAATCTTTCTTTTTTCTTTCAATCTTTTCAAACTGCAGGCTTGATGAGCATAAGAGACTTCTTTCAAAAACATTAAAAATAGTAATGTTTCCAAACTTTTGACTGGTACTGTATATATATATATATATATATATACAGTGCAATGCATAAGTGAATACACCCATGCTAAAGTTGACTAAAAAGAGGAATAAAAAATCATATTTTGGAAATTGAACTTAATGCCTTAATTTAAAAAATTAGGAAAAATCCAACCTTTAAGGACACCAATTTTCTTTGTGAATGAATAATGTATCGTAAATAAATAAATGTTCTTCCTTAAAATACATGGTGCATAAGTGAGTACACCCCTATGTTAAATTCCCATAGAGGCAGGCAGATTTTTATTTTTAAGTATTTTTTTATTTATTTTTTTTAGGATACTATGCATCCTGATAAAGTTCCCTTGGCCTTTGGAATTAAAATAGCCCCACATCATCACATAGCCTTCACCATACCTAGAGATTGGCATGGTTTTAATTCAGTTAGCCTAAAAGCTAGTTTGATTTGCATTGAGAGATGATCTTATGGAAAGTACCCCATGCCAATCTCTAGGTATGGTGAAGGCTATGTGATGATGTGGGGCTATTTTAATTCCAAAGGCCAAGGGAACTTTATCAGGATGCATAGTATCCTAAAAAAGTTTTTTTTTTAAATACTTAAAAATAAAAATCTGCCTGCCTCTATGGGAATTTAACATAGGGGTGTACTCACTTATGCACCATGTATTTTAAGGAAGAACATTTATTTATTTACGATACATTATTCATTCACAAAGAAAATTGGTGTCCTTAAAGGTTGGTTTTTTCCTAATTTTTTTAATTAAGGCATTAAGTTCAATTTCCAAAATATGATTTTTTATTCCTCTTTTTAGTCAACTTTAGCATGGGTGTATTCACTTATGCATTGCACTGTATATATATAAATATATTTTTTGGAAGGTTTCTTAAAATGTCTTAGAGACATTGCTACAGTTCTCTTACGAGAGGTTCTCTCGTATTGCTTAAGTTGCTTACGCTACGGGTAAAGTCATCTTTTCCCGAGATATTGAAGCCAAAAATTGTCCTTAGTTTTGTATTTATTGTCAACGCGTTGCAGCAGCTAGCAGACCTAGAGCGGGCTATCTAGCGCGCTCATTGGCTGCTCTGTGGCAACTGCAGCAGCCTACCACTGAGCCCTGCGTGCATTTTACGTGAAATGCCTCGTATTTCCTGTGGCTCTTGCAGAGCCCCGCTCAGTGACGGAGACGATGTTATCTGCACTCTTTGCCTGGGCCATGACCACGCTGCCCTCGCCCTTTCCTTGGGTGGCTGCGTCCATTGCGAAGAACTGACCATGTCGACCCTGCGGGCTCGACTTGAGATGTTCGACGCCGAAGCTGCACCTCCACCCGCCTCCGCTGGACAACGCTGCAAGAAGTGTCGCTCCCAGAGGCTTCCGGAGCCCGACATGGCCCGCGAGCGCTCGCTGGAACCCTACCTTCGAGCCTCGCTTTCCCCTTCTCCATGCTCCCTCACGGATGCACAGATGCCAGCTGCTGCCCTCACTGTCGACGCCTCGGGAGATGAAGCGGACGAGGACGCCATAAACGTCAGCTGTTCCCTCGTGGCTTCGGGAAGCGAGGACTGGTCTGGTTCCATCCTAGATCCCGCCCCTTCGCTCCAGGAGTCCGGTGGGACTCGGGCCAGCGTGGAGGCTGAACTCATTCGCCTCCTCACGAAGGCAGTCGGCCAACTCGGCCTCGAGTGGTCCCCACCTGAAGAGCCCGCGCCCAACAGGCTCGATGGGTGTTTACTACCTGGCCACGTGCCACGCGCCCGCCTCCAGGTTAGCACCCTTCCTGCCAGAGCTCCACAGCGAGCTCCACAGGAATGCTCCATTCTCCTCGAGACTTCACTCCTCTATCTCCTCGATGCTCTCCCAAGTGGATGGCGCCAGTGAGAAGGGGTACAAGTCCATTCCCCCGTGGAAGAGGCGGTAGCAGCGCACCTCTGTCCGCCCTCCGCTGGATGGCGCGCAAAGGCTGCCCTCCCATCCAAAGCCTGCCGGCCACCTCAGCTCCTGTCGGCCGCGCCTTTACCGCCGCGGGACAAGCTGCCTCCGCCCTGCACTCGATGGCTGTGCTCCAGATCCTTCAGGCCGATCTCCTCCGTGAATGGGACGAGAAAGGCGCGGATCAGCCCATCGTGACAGATTTGAGAAGTGCGACGGACCTCTACCTTTGCGCTCCGAAATCCGCAGCCCAGGCTATTGGACGATGCATGGCCTCGCTCACCGCTACAGAGAGGCATCTCTGGCTTACACTCACTGACATGAGCTGAGCGAGCCGTATTTTTAAACGCCCCGCTCTCCCCGTCCGGCCTCTTTGGCCCAGCTGTGAGTGGGATTGTAGACCAGTTCTCTGAGGTACAGAAGACCACTCAGGCTATGAAGCTCTTCCTACCTCGACGCTCGAGCTCCGCCGCGGGGCGCTCTCAGAAGCAGCCGTCTGCCCGTAGTTCTACCCAGCAGTCCTTTCAGCCTCCGCCTCCGCAACGACGCCAGGGCGCTCGCCAGAGATCGTGCTTGTCAAGCCGCCGCAGGCCGCCTCCCTCACGGGGACCCCGGCCTAGGATTGCGTTGACACCTGAGCCAGCGAAATCCTCCTTGCATCAAGGAGGAAAAGGTGGTTGAGTCCCGCTGCGGTCGGACCGCCATCAAAACATCTCGGTCTGTCAGTTCCCTTAGAAAAGGCGACTGCAGATGTGTATTTTGCAGCCAACGAGCGCGTCGCGCAACCCGCTCACCTGCACACAAACGCCGTTTTTACGGCGATCCAGAGAAATCTCTTAAAGAGTACAATTTCGGGTTATCCGGCTCATGCCAATGGTGTCTTAAGTGTAGAAAATGTGCCCGCTTCCCAGTGTTAACCCCTACACATAAGCACGGTTCCCCCGGTGTCATTCTCCCATGCAGAGCCCACTCTCATGAAGCTGGCTTATGCCGCTCGAGTGTTAAATGTAGGAAATGTGCCCACAAAACAGTGCCCACACCTACTCGCTGCCCGCTCTGCTACACCTTTATCCCAGGGAACAAAAAATATAAAGCCGACACACACCGGCTATGTCGTAAGACCTGTGGCCGACTGCGAGCACTCACACTTACTGATAAACACACCACGCCCTGCGCTACGCACGCGTTCCGGGTTTTTTCCCATGAAACGTTCCCCGCCCAAGCTGACCGGGACATTACATGTAAACTGGCCAGCCGCCGCTTTCAACGCGCCGCTGTATGCAAGCACAGAGAGCGCGCTCACCGCCCCAATACCTCAGACTCAGGTTCACGAGCCCACACTGTGCGGCGATCAGGACCGAGAGACCATTCTTCCCCTAGCTATGCACGCAGAAGCATGGGAAGCTATCCCGGGAGTGTCAGAGTGGGTGCTAAATACAGTGAAGCAGGGCTATTCGCTCTGCCGTATCAGAGTGACTCAGAGCTGCGTCTCAGCTCTGGAGCCCTGGACAGCGGCCGAGTGGTACCAGTCGGGAGTAACGATGGGAGCTATCTCGTACCGGAAAGTTATCTCGACAGACGCCTCCAACCTAGGTTGGGGCGCTCTTTTCGAGGGCAGACCGGTCTTTGGCCAGTGGTCAGACCAGGAAAAGTGGCTTCACATAAACTGTCTGGAGATGATAGCGGTTGAGAACGCGCTGAGGCACTTCCTCCCACGTCTACGGGGCCACCACGTGCTGGTTCGCATGGACAATATGTCAGTGGTAGCCTACGTGAACCACCAGGGCGGTGTCAAATCCAGAAATCTCAATGCTCTGGCGGAACACCTCCTCGTTTGGGCTCAGCATTACCTGTTCTCTCTGAGAGCTGCGCATGTGCCTGGACGCCTAAACGACGATCCAGACAGACTGTCCAGGGACAATGTTCCCCCGGGAGAATGGTCCCTGCATTCCCAGACAGTTCAGCTGCTGTGGTGCCGTTTCGGCAAAGCAAAAGTCGACCTATTTGCATCAAAAGACAACGCTCATTGCCCACGGTTCTTTTCAAAGAACGAGGACGCGCTGGCCCAAGCGTGGCCCAGCTGCCCGCTGTACGCTTTTCCCCCGATCTCGCTGTTACCACAGGTAATCAGGAGAATCAGGGAGACGGGCCACTTGGTGCTCCTCGTAGTGTTTTGATGAGTCACGAGGCTCCATCTGAAAGTGGCAATTCATTCACTTCACCCAACCCCCAAACTAGACAACAATGCAGAAAGGGTCACAATAGAAAGTCTGTAACTAATAATGCTGCAGATGCGCTTTCTGGGTTACTAAAACACATGACTGTTTAACAATACTGTACTGAATTAAGAGTTTTTGCCCATTGCTGCTACTCTCAAGTCACATGAGAGAGCGATGAGAAGGGTCATTGTCCATACATACAGAGGAGCTATTGTATCTTCTGGGGAAGTACCGCTGACTGGACAGTCACGCGGGCATCGGAAAAATTGTTAGAGACAAGCTGAAAACAGCAGTTGTTCATGTAATGTTGAAATCATGTGTGCCTTACAGTAAATATGATGAAGGCACCTGAAATCGGACTATAAAGGAAGGGAGCTGGACAGGACTCGGGGCTCTTCCTTGCATCTCCAACTCGGGACTCCAGCTTTTCCGAGCGCAAGAAGCCATATGCTTTAGCTAAATATTCCTCTGTAAGACTAGTACTTATATTATAATCTGTAACAAGTATTCTTTTCACTTTGATTCTTTTAATAAGTATTGTTAAACATTTATTATAATCATTGGACTGGAACTTGGATTTTTGAGTACGTGTCCCTTTCTTCACACGGGATCAGGAAGACCCACAACTGAAGAAAGACTACGTCACAGGAAAGGTGAGCATCTCTTTTCTGATAAAGAAAATATATGCACTGTGATATTTGATTGATTTAATAAGCCTAGCCAAAGAGGCAGTTTACGACAGGGTTATTGTTGTATAGCAAACACGGTTCAAGGGTACCTAAAAAGGTAGACTTATATTACGACGGGGACATCTATTGTCATTATAATGAACTATCTTTATAGTCAATTATTATGATTATGGTTTATTATCTTTATAATAGAATACGAAGTTGTAAAGACTGATCACCTAACTCTTAATGGCACAACTATAGGATAGGCTCTGTAGTTACCGCGGGGCTATTTTACGTCCTGGATAGGATATAAAATAATTTGGAACGGTATTAATTGTGAAAAATCCATTACAGTAGCCCGCGATGGGAAAACCAAGCCTGGTTCCCAGAGCTGATGCAGCTGACGGACCTAGCCCCATGGCCAATTCCGGTGAGAAGGGATCTCCTCTCTCAAGCCGGCGGCTCGATTTGGCATCCTCATCCAGAGCGCTGGTCTCTGCATGCATGGATAATCAACGGATACCCGTTGTCCTGCCACAAGGGGTGGTGAACACGATTACGCAGTCTAGAGCTCCCTCCACGAGAAGGCTCGACGTGTAAATGGTCTGTGTTTACTAGCTGGTGCTTGGGAAAAGACCTGGACCCACAAACCTGTGGGGTCTCTGAGGTGCTTGTTTTCCTTCAAGAGCTGCTGGAAAAGGGCAGGACCCCTTCCACGCTCAAAGTCTACGTTGCGGCCATTGCGGCGTTCGCTGAGTCGACGCGCGGCCAGGCAATAGGAAGGAATGAATTCGTCATCCGCTTCCTTAGAGGAGCCAGGAGGGATTTCTATTCACGAGATTTGTGTGGCGGCAGGCTGGGCCTTCCCCTCTACATTTGTTAGGTTCTACAACCTAGAAGTTCCCGCCCTGCAGGCTAGACTTCTGTCAGTCTAAGTTGCGAGTATGTTCTGCTCAGGTTCGTTCACGCGCAGGCTACTCTCACATTAATCATAGCTCCCCTGGCTGAACTACACTGTGAGGATAGATATCCACGTGTCAGTATGGACCGGCTGTGCCGCTCTGTATTCCTTGCCACATGATACTGTGTGCTTATGTACATGTACTGGCCGTCTTATTCCCACTAATCTGTGACCCCCGGGTGTGCCCTTGGGACTATATGTGGTTGATGCTGGCGCGCACGGCATTGACAAGGGGTTCCCGTAGCGTAAACAACTTACGCAATACGAGAGAACCTCTCGTAAGAGAACGTACTCGGTTACTAACGTAACCTCGGTTCTCTCTAGAAGAGGGAACGAGTATTGCGTAATCTGCCGTGCCCGCCTCGAGCTGGTATCGCTTCAGTCGATGAAAACCAGGTAAGCAGCCCCCGAGCCCGTCCTTATATACGCTAAGCCACACCCATTCTGGCGGGCTATGATGCGTGAGGTCACGCAGGGCTCAGTGGCAGGCTGCTGCAGTTGCCACAGAGCAGCCAATGAGCGCGCTAGTAAGCCCGCTCTAGGTCTGCTAGCTGCTGCAATGCGTTGACAATAAATACAAAATTAAGGATCATTTTTGGCTTCAATATCTCGAGAAAAGATGACTTTACCCGTAGCATAAGCAACTTACGCAATACTCGTTCCCTCTTCTAGAGAGAACCGAGGTTACGTTAGTAATTTAGGATTTAGTCCGTCTCAGTTTTTTCTGTTTCTTCATATAATCACAGACAGACTAGATGATTTTGAGATCAGATCATACCGGCTGTTGTCAGACTCCTTGTGCATACAAAAATCTCCCTGGATTATTAGTTTATGATTATGATTATTTAAATTAATGTCAAAATGAATGTTTGGAAATGTAAACTGATATTTCCTACTGACACACTATGGCAAAAGATAAAAAATAACTGGCTTAAAACCCCCCCAAAAAATTATGGTGAAAATACTAACATTGTTACGAACTGCTCTGAGACACAATGGTTGAGGATCCAAATGCAGTTTATTTGAGTAATCCAGAATTGTAATCAAACACATGCAAAGGGTCAAGCACAGGAAGGCAGTCCAAACAAACAAACAAACAAACAGGCAGGGGTCAGAGGCAAAAAGGGAATCCAAGAACCAAGAGACAATGAAACCAGGGAGAATGCTCAGAAATGCAGGCCACATTTACACATAGTTAGTATTTAGAGAAACAAATATCCCCCCCCCCCCTCCGTTTTCAATAATAACATTGTGCACACAACATAGTTTTTAAAAAATTTGTCATTTACATCAACCCGCATAAATACGCCGTTGTGCGCCATCATAACTATGCCAAACCTATGGGCGGCAGTGTAGGGAGAAGGATAAAACCATGCAAGCCAATCAGAATCCTCAGAATCGACAACAACGAATAACACGAGCAACTTCCTAGGGCGCTCACATGACGTTAAGCATTTTCTGGCGCATAATGTGACGTTTGAGAATCCAAAACCCCGTTTCTCCCAGTTGACACGGCAACACATAACCGCGTTATCAGAAATCTCCACTTTGGCTGGAGTTTTTAGAAATAATTGTTTTCTGTGATAAAAACAGGGTTTTCGTGTAAATGACAGGCCAAACCGCAGGGAAATATCTGCGTCTTCCCTTCGTGTAAACGGGGCTGCAGTATAAACACTAAACAAGACTTTGTAGGGAATGAATGAGTGCAAATGGTTTAAACAGGCTGAGACTAACAGGGTAATGAGACACAGGTGAATGCAATCAGGGATGATGAGTCCGGGCAGTGAGTTATGGGAAATGTAGTTTGTGAGGGAATGACAATAGAACATGGGCTAAACAGAGAGAATGCTCGGAATTGCAGTACAAACACTAAACAAGACTTCACAGGGAATGAATTTCACAGACTTCACAGGGAGTGAGTTAAACAAGGTAATGAGACACAGTCCAGGCAGAGAATTATGGGAGATGTAGTTTGTGAGGGAATGACAATAGTCTGATGTGGAGTGCCCTCTGGTGGCACTCAAGGGCACTCTAGCTGGTGACCGTAACAAACATGCGTAAGAATGTTTTTTAATTGATGAATACTTCTCATTTGCAGGCAGTGCAAGAAGTCATGTGGACAAAATAGAAAAAGCATTAGGGCCAAGTACATTTTTTCCCATTCCCATGCAAGCCTTTTTAGTTAGATGAAGTATATACACAGGTAAGTTTATATTGTTTGTGATCTCCGGTGCCTTTTCATCCATCCATGACAGTCTGCACATTACATTTTTGATTATGTCCTTTTACAATAATATTGCATGGCATTATGTTTAGATTTTCACAGGGTCTCCATATGCGACAGGTGGATATGATGTTGACCAACTCAGCCGACGTCGATTAGGAGATGTGCTAGAGAATAAATATTATTGAACGTCGATCAGGAAACATTCATGGATGTCGATTAGGACCCAGATAAACTTAAGTCTGGTGCGAAAGAATAAGAAAATCGACTACATCACCATATAAATCAAATACAAGTTAAATACATACAGAGACACTATATACAGACTATATACAGAAAGACAAGGACAAGAACAGTGATCACATCATGTTAGAACAAACAATAACAACAAGAGTGGACAACAAAGGACATATAGAAAACAGGAAAGCATCGACTGTATTGCACAAACCACAATTTTGCACATGCCCTGACTGTCCTGATATTGCACTGACCCATATTACCCCATTCTATATTGCACTGACCCGCATTACACTGACCCCTATTGCACAACCCATGTTATACTGACTCTTACTGCACAACCCGTATTACTCTAATAATTGTATCCCTTTTTGTAATGCACTAACTCTTTTAAATGACTCCTAAAGGTAGGAAGACTTGTGCTTTCCCTCATTGACAGTGGAATACTATTCCAGAAGCTCACTCCCTGATATGACAGGACATTCTGTGAAAAGGCGTTCCGCCTAAATGCCAATTCACAATCACCTCTCTTAGTGGCTCAAGTCACTCGAGACCCGGCAACACTGCTAGACTTTTGTTTAATAAAATCACTCAATGGTGGAGGCGCCAAACCATGTATAACCTTGTAGATTAGACAGGCTGATTTAAACAATTTGAAATTAGCAAAATTTAAAAACTTATATTTATCTAAAATTTGACAATGGTGATATGACGAAGGTTTCTTGTCTAATATTTTCAGTGCTCTTTTGTAGCATACTGCTCTTAAATAGCAGCATGACTCGTATAGGACCAACTTGTGATACAGTACTCAATATGAGCCAGTATCATAGAGTGCAGGAATGTAATCGCTGCTGCATCCGTTAATGATGTACGAATGTCTAAAGTTCCGTATATTAACATTTACAGTTTTCACTACTTTTTTAACGTGTTTTTTAAAGGATAATTTTGAGTCTATTAGCACTCCCAAATACTTAAATTCCTCAACATTAATTAATTCTTGTCCACCCAAGCGAACTTTTACTGCGGCCACGGTTGTTTTAGGTTTACTAAAAAACATTGATACGGTCTTTTTAACATTAAGGCACAGGCATGAATCATTCAGCCATTTTTGTAAGTCATTTTAGGCTAATGAAAGCTGATGGGCTGCATCATCAGCACTTTTGGCTTGTGTAAAAATGACCGTATCGTCTGCATACATAATCGTGTCCACATTTTTGCACACATTGGGCAAGTTATTTACATACAGTGAAAATAGCAGGGGACCTAAAATTGATCCCTGAGGGACACCTTGCGTATAGTGAAGATAGGGTGACTTACTATTCTTTATTTGCACGCATTGTTTTCTATCTGAGAGATAAGACTGTATCCATTTAACGGTTTGATTGCTAAAGTTAAATGTTGACAGTCTAGACAGGAGCATAAGGTGATTCACAGTATCAAACGCACACTTAAAGTCAACAAAAACAGCCGCAACATAACTGTTCTTGTCTAAATAAGACTTCACCTTCTCAACAAAAACACAGACAGCCGTTTCAATTGAGTGAAGAGATCGAAATCCGAATGGCATAGGGTGCAAACCCTGATTGGAATCATTAAGATGTGCAATAATAGAGTTAGCGACCCACTTTTCTGCTATCTTTGAGAAGATAGGGAGTATGCTAATAGGTCGATAATTAGCAGGGTCTAATTTATCACCCGATTTATATATTGGTATGACATTTGCCACCTTCCAACTCAAAGGGACGACTGCCTGCGTGATTGATAAATTATTAAGATGGGTCACAGGCACCAAAATACAAGATTTATAATGCTTCAGAAGATTGGTATCAAATCACATCCCTTGCTTTAGAACTTTTCAATTTAGAGATTATGTTTTCTACTTCATTTTCTCTAATTATTTGAATATTAAACTTTGAATTTTGAGTTGAGGCATCCATATGGGGGTCGGTGTTGCCAATATTTTGTTGAGAGTCACAAGAATTAGAAAACAGTTGTGCAATCTCATCAATGGTACTTTGGAAATAATCATTTCATTTAGTTGCTAGGCTGAGAGGCTCTGATACCAATTAATTGGCAAATTTGAGTTCAAGGTCTTTATCAGCATTGTGCTTACTTTTACCAAGGAGTTTGTTAATATTTTCCCAAATTAGCTTACAATTTCCTTTGGCACCATTAATTACAGTCATGAAAAAATGAGCTTTTGCCATTCTCAAAGTTTGTGTGACTTTATTCCTTGCGGATACAAAATTTAATCGATCAGTAGTTAATCCAAATTGTAATGATTTTTTAAGTAATTTGTCTCTGAGTGTCATAAGCTGTTTACACTCACTATTGATCCAAGGCAAGGAATAAACTCGTTTCTTTAAATTACCCTCTTTCTGAAACTGAGGCCCCGTTTACACGATGGGAAAACGCAGATATTTCCCTGCGTTTTGGCCTGTCATTTACACGAAAACGCTGTTTTTATCCAAGAAAACGATTATTTCTAAAAACTCCGGCCAAAGTGGAGATTTCTGAAAACGCCGGTTATGTGTTGCCGTGTCAACTGGGAGAAACGGGGTTTTAGGTTCTCAAACGTCACATTATGCGCCAGAAAATGCTTACGTCATGTGAGCGCCCTATGTTTAGAGTTTGTTTGGCTACTATTTGATCATGGATGCTGTTAAGGTGGTACTCATTTTTACTTTTGTGCAAACGTTTTTGGCCTGTTTGCATTTGCTTCGCTGTCTGTCCACACAAACGAACCTCGCGCCATGTCTGTTGTTTTGAAAGGAACTAGAAGTCGCTTGTGCTATTCGTTGTTGTCGATTTTGAGGATTCTGATTGGCTTGCATGGCTTTGTCCTTCTCCCTACACTGCTGCCCATAGGTTTGGCATAATTATGATGTTGCTCGACGGCGCATTTATGCGGGTTGATGTAAACGACAACTTTTTTGAAAACGATGTTGTGTGCACGATGTTATTTTTGAAAACGGAGGGGGAGAAATATTCGTTTCTCTAAATACCCGGCTATGTGTAAATGTGGCCTGAGACAGAACCCCTTTAATAGAGGAGTATAGTAGATCACAACATTTATTAGTGTCGCCACAAGATAGTATGCTAGACCAATCAAGATTATTTAGAGCTGCAGTTAAACGTTGTTCTTGGCTCTTTGGAATAAATTTTTGTTTTATATTAGTGCTTTTACTGACACTTCTCAATAGTTTTTTAGTCAGCTTTCTAGAGAAGAATATGGCATTGTGGTCAGACAAGCCAGTCAAGAAATTGTATGTTTTTATCATTCTATCTAGTTTGTTAGAGAACACCAGGTCTATTAAAGTTTTAGAACGATTTGTTATTCGATTTGTTACGACTTCTGCTTCAAGATGGCGGCGCGTGAACAACGCGAGGTTCAGCGTCTCTCTAGAATTAGTTTTTTAGCGTTTTTTTATCTACTTTTGACTGGATTATTCATCCCGAATTGCTGTTCGTTGCTGATCTACAACAGACAGGAGCTTATGAACATTTGGACTCAAAACTCCAATAGTTTTATCGCCGATCTCCGCCTCATCCCAGAGATCTCCAGAACATCGGAGGCTGCTCACTCTTCCCGGCCGGGCGGAAGTGCACGCAGACGGCGCCGAGAACGTAAACAAAGGCGGGGTAGGCGCGGAGGGCTACGAGCTAAGCTAAAGCTAACACCACACCGGCTCCCTTTACCCAGCATTTTCCTCGCCAATGTCCGTTCTCTGGCAAACAAAATGGACGAAATACGGCTCTCCATCACTAACAACAGACGGATTATGGACTCAAATGTCATGATTTTCACCGAAACATGGCTAAACAACAGCTGCCCGGACAATGCTATTGAGTTAGCAGGACGCCACACACACCGAGCCGACAGGATAGCAGACGACTCCGGCAAGACCAGAGGTGGAGGTTTGTGCATTTATATCAACAATGCTTGGTGCATAAACTCTGCCACTTGACCTCTGACTTCAACCACTCCAATTTAAAGACAGTCCTTCCCAGATTCCACCAACATGTCTCCTGTCACACCAGAGGAGACAAAACTTTGGACCATGTTTATTCCAACATGTCTGGAGCCTACAAAGCAACACCCCTCCCCCACATTGGACAATCAGACCATCTCTCCCTGTTCCTCACACCTCGGTACTCACCACTCATCCAACGTGTGAAACCCACTGTGAGGACAGTAAAAGTGTGGCCAGAGGGGACAGATGCTGTGCTCCAGGACCGGTTCAAAAACACAGACTGGAATATGTTCATCCACACAGACTTGGACCAGTACGCCACATCTGTACTGAACCACATCTCCTTGACTACACATAGTGTCACCACCCAGAAACAGATCACCATGTACCCCAACCAGAAGCCTTGAATGAACCGAGATGTTCGTCTCCTCCTGAAGGCCCGCAATACCGCCTTCAGGTCAGGGGATGCACAGGCTTACAGTGCAGCCAGGGCCAAACTGAAGAGGGGCATCAAAAATGCTAAACACCACTACAAAGGGAAGGTAGAAGAACACTTCACCATCAAACCCTCCCCCGCATCCTCTGATGTCCCCTTCCTCAACGAGCTCAACAACTTCTATGCTCTTTTTGAGCGGGGGAACACAACAACTGCAACTAAGGCAGAGGTGACTCCAGACCACCAACCACTGACTCTCTCCCCCACTGATGTAGGAGCGGTGCTGAGCAGGATTAATGTCCACAAGGCTGCAGGTCCTGATGGCATCCCTGGCCGTGTTCTCAGAGCGTGTTCAGTGGAGCTGGCAGGAGTGCTGACGGACATATTCAATCTGTCCTTGGCCCATGCTGTGGTACCGGCCTGCTTCAAATCCACCTCCATCGTTCCGATACCCAAAAACTCCAACCCATCAAGCCTCAACGACTACCGCCCGGTAGCCCTCACCCCAATCATCACAAAGTGCTTAGAGCGGCTGGTCCTAGCACACCTCAAATCCTGTCTCCCCCCCACCCTGGACCCCCACCAATTTGCATTCCGTCAGAACAGGAGCACAGAGGATGCAGTCTCCATAGCGCTGCACACTGTCCTCTCACACCTGGACAATAAAAACACCTACGCCAGAATGCTGTTTATAGACTTCAGTTCAGCGTTCAACACAATCATCCCCTCACAACTCATCAGGAAACTCACAGACCTAGGCATCAGTTCCCTCATGTGCAACTGGTTACTGGACTTCCTGACCTGCCGGCCCCAACATGTCCGGCTGGATAACCACTGTTCATCCATCATCACAATGAACACCGGTGTACCACAAGGCTGTGTGATGAGTCCCTTCCTCTACTCCCTCCTCACCCATGACTGCAGACCTGTCGATGGTTCCAACACCATCATTAAGTTTGCAGATGACACCACGGTGATCGGCCTCATTAAAGACAGCAATGAGGCCGCCTACAGGGAGGAGGTGGATCGTCTGGCTGAGTGGTGCGACACCAACAACCTGCTGCTCAACACCGAGAAGACCAAAGAGCTCATCGTGGACTTCAGGAGGAATGCTGACCCACATCCACCCATCCACATCAAGGGGACGGCTGTGGAGCGTGTGAACAGCTTCAAGTTCCTGGGAGTCCACATCTCAGAGGATCTCACCTGGACGACCAGCTGCTCCAAGCTGGTCAAGAAGGCTCACCAGCGCCTCTTCTTCTTGAGGACTCTGAGGAAGAACAACCTGTCCTCAGACATCCTGGTGAACTTCCACCGCTGCACCATCGAGAGCATCCTGACCAACTGTATAACAGTCTGGTACGGGAGCTGCTCTGCCTCGGACCGGAAGGCGTTGCAGAGGGTGGTGAAAGCCGCCCAGCGCATCGCTGGAGCACCACTTCCTTCCATAGAGGACATCTACAGGAAGCGGTGTCTGAGAAGGGCCGGGAAAATCATCAAAGACCCCAGTCACCCAGCACACAGACTCTTCACCCTCCTGCCCTCTGGGAGGCGCTACAGGAGCCTCCGGACTAAGACCACCAGGTACCGGAACAGCTTCTATCCTACAGCTGTCAGACTCCGGAATTCTGCCTCCTGACATCTCACCCACATTAAAACTCATAGACTGAACATACAAGCACTCTCACAACCACTGACAACAACCCATAACTGAACATACACACAATGGACAAAAAACCCCAGTATCCTCATACACACTCATACACAGTGGCTGGACCACCACTTACAGCCACATGCACTTTAATATTACTACTGTATAAATTATTCATATATATCTTACTGTAGATACTGTATAGACAACCATGCTGTACAATACAATACAATAATTATAGTTCTACAGCTGTTATTAATACTTGCATATTGTATATTTATAGTCTGTTATAGTCTTTTATTTATATCCATACGTATAACCTGTTCATAGCCTGTACATAGCTTGTACACTTACTACAGTTATAGCCTGTATATACTTATAGTTATAGCACTCATAACATTCCTTCATACCGTGTACATTGTAACATATCTAAAATATATCTATATTTTGTAATATATCTATATTCTTGCTAAAGCACTTCTGGATGGATGCAAACTGCATTTCGTTGCTTGTACTTGTGACGTGCAATGACAATAAAGTTGAATTCTATTCTATTCTATTCTATTCTAGTTGGATCACTGATCATTTGTGTTAGTCCAAAATTATCTGTAATTTCTTTCAGTTTCTTTCTGTCACTTTTGTTGTCCCAATTTACATTTAAGTCTCCCATTAGAATAACCTCATTATTAAAGTCACAACAACTCAGAAGTGCCTTAAATTGATCATAAAAATCTATTTTTGCTGAAGGTGGGCGATAAAGACATAAAACAGTAAATGGCATTTCTGCTGAGTGACACTTTAACTCCAACACATTCAATTGGGATTTCATTAGGCCAAATTAACTCCAACACATTCAATTGGGATTTCATTAGGCCAAATTATTTGTGTACATTTTAGAGAGTCCTTCATATACAGTAACACCCCTCCCCCTTTCCTTTATGCCTATCCTTTCTAAAGACATTGTAGCCTTGTAATGATAACACTGCTTGTGGGGAAGAGGGTTTAAGCCAAGTTTCTGAAAGTCCCAAGAAATGTTAATGAGAAGATGCTCCAATTGTTCCCTCTTAGGGGCCATACTGCGTATGTTCAGATGGCCACCTAAGAGCCCTTTGTTTTTACACTGTGGATCCCATATATAGTTCTGGCTTGATTAAGAGTCTGAAATAACTTACACGATCGATGTTTTTTAAATACAGGGTTCCTCTGTGTACGCATGGGTGTAATGGGTTGTGGTGACATACTGGGCTTAGTTGTAATAGGGTCCTGCAGTGGTGGTGTTAGCCCAGGGAGCTGCTGTAGCCCCAGTAGCAGTGGTGGAATTAACCCAGGGAGCTGCTGTAGCCCAGATAGCAATGGTGGTATTAGCCCAGGGAGCTGCTGTAGCCCAGGTAGCAGTGGTGGAATTAGCCCAGGGAGCTGTTGTAGCCCAGGTAGCAGTGGTGGTATTAACCCAGGGAGCTGCTGTAACCCAGGTAGCTGCTGTAACCCAGGTAGCAGTAGTGGTATTAGCCCAGAGAGCTGCTGTAACCCAGGTAGCAGTAGTGGTATTAGCCCAGAGAGCTGCTGTAACCCAGGTAGCAGTGGTGGAATTAGCCCAGGGAGCTGTTGTAGCCCAGGTAGCAGTGGTGGTATTAACCCAGAGAGCTGTTGTAGCCCAGGTAGCAGTGGTGGTATTAACCCAGGGAGCTGCTGTAACCCAGGTAGCAGTGGTGGAATTAGCCCAGGGAGCTGTTGTAGCACAGGTAGCAGTAGTGGTATTAGCCCAGAGAGCTGCTGTAGCCCAGGTAGCAGTGGTGGTATTAGCCCAGAGAGCTGCTGTAGCCCAGGTAGCAGCGGTGGTATTAGCCCAGGGAGCTGCTGTAACCCAGGTAGCAGTGGTGGTATTAACCCAGGGAGCTGCTATAACCCAGGTAGCAGTAGTGGAATTAGCCCAGAGAGCTGCTGTAGCCCAGGTAGCAGTGGTGGTATTAACCCAGGGAGCTGCTGTAACCCAGGTAGCAGTAGTGGTATTAGCCCAGAGAGCTGCTGTAGCCCAGGTAGCAGTGGTGGTATTAGCCCAGGGAGCTGCTGTAGCCCAGGTAGCAGTGGTGGAATTAGCCCAGGGAGCTGTTGTAGCACAGGTAGCAGTAGTGGTATTAGCCCAGAGAGCTGCTGTAGCCCAGGTAGCAGTGGTGGTATTAGCCCAGAGAGCTGCTGTAACCCAGGTAGCAGTAGTGGTATTAGCCCAGAGAGCTGCTGTAGCCCAGGTAGCAGTGGTGGTATTAGCCCAGGGAGCTGCTGTAGCCCAGGTAGCAGTGGTGGTATTAGCCCAGGGAGCTGCTGTAGCCCAGGTAGCAGTGGTGGAATTAGCCCAGGGAGCTGTTGTAGCACAGGACTTAAAACAGGTCCAGGGTTTTGCTCATATTTGCTTTTACATATACCATTGCCTGGACTGAATTTAATTAGATTTATTTCATTTTGTATTCTTGATCAACCCACCATTTTTGTATGTAAGCCTGTTTTAATATTTACATTTACACATTTGCAAAGCAACTTAAATTGCATTTCAAGGTACACGTTTACATTCTTATCAGTTCTTGCTTTCCCTGGGAATCGAACCCATGACCTTGGCGTTACAAGCGCCAACACTCTACTGTTTGAGCTACAGGGAAGCTGTTGTAAAAGAGATCAAGTAAAAGAGATTTTTTTGGCTTTACAGCAGCTCCAGAATAAAGTTATTGTACAGCTAAAGTTAGTTTGATTGATTCACTTCCATTGCAAAGATCATTAGTTATTAACTTAGGGACCGCTAACACGACACCGTTCTAGAGGTCTGCACGGGCTTTAAACTCAAGCCTGAACCCCGGCCCGTACCTGAAATCATTTAACCCGACCCGTCCCGACCTGAGCACGATGGTTATATTTTAGGCCCGAACACCAAGGCACAGTGGCCCCTCAGCACACAAGAAAAAAAAAGAGAAAAAGCACAGACTTTCTAATTACGAAACTTTGATGTGGTTGAACAGGTGAAACTGTCACAAATTCCTCTGGAACTAAAAAATTACACTTCAAAACAAAGTCTGCGCACACTATTTCAGGCACAACACCGCAATCAGAGGAGGATGGTGGCGCTGAAACTGCGCACATACTTTCTCTCTCGCGTGCTCTTATTTACGGTCACAACACAGCAAGCAGGCAAGCACACGGCATGCAAATTATCAATATATATATATATATATATATATATATATATAGCCTATATCGTTTTACTAAGTTATAAACCCGACCTGAATCTAAGGCTATTCATTAAACATTAACCCGAACCGACCCCAAACCTGTGAGTTTTTCGGGACCCATCAGGCTCTTGTCGGGTAGCAGACCTCTACACCGTTAGAAAAATTTGGCTCGAAAACCCAAACCTCAAAAAAAGGTTCCAAGGTACAAACTAGGGCTGTCACTTTTGTGAAAAAATCCTGTTCGATTTTTGAGACATAAGTGTTCATTGAATCGATTGTAAAATCGATTTTCCATGTCTAAAGACATTTAAACGCCAAATATAGGCAAATCCACGGACAACTAACAGGCATCAAGACGAACGTAAAGAGGCCGCTTGAGATGCGCACAAGTCTGCAATATTCCTGATGATTTATTGGCGTGAAGTTTGGTGCACAATGACAAACAGGAGTGCAACATTCTCGAAAAACAATAAGCAGAGTGGACTACCATAACATCAATGACAAACATTACTGCAGTCTTCAACATGGCTGTGTTTACGATTAGAAATGTCAAACAAATTTCGCCTACGTAGGCGATTGTAGACCGTAGCCCGACTCTGTATCTGTATGCATGAGACTGTCTGAATACCAGTAGAATTCACATTTTTGTAGTAAAAAGAGACACATTATGCAGAAGTATAATTTGCTGTTATGTGTGTTTGTCAGAGTCCGCAGTTGCTGTGTGACGCACGTTCGCTGCGGGCGTATCATGACGAGCTGGACGCGCTCCGTGTGCTCCGCTCCAGTCATGTGAACTGGAATCATTTTGACAATGTTTTATCTGTACAAAGGTAATGGGAAGGGAAGGAGGCCTTCACAGGGGAGACACTAGTGACACTTCAGGACTGCGTTGTCGTCGTGTCCAGGCACAGGTCCTTCATCAGATCTGGAGTGTGTGTGTGTGAGTGAGTGTGTGTTTGTGAGTGTGTCCAGACCAGTGGCGGCTGCTGGTCTTTCAAAGAGGGGAAGCTCATTTTCGGCCTACATCATAAAAATTGTCCATTTATTTATACGTAAATTCTACGTTCCTTTGCAAGAAAATGCTCTGTGACCCTGTCGTACCAACTAGGCGTCTTTTCCATTGAATTGACCAGTGTCCTCTCAATGGCCAGCAGAGCTAGGTATAATTGTATAAATGTAATAATATAATAAAGTTATAAATAATAATATAATAAAGCATGGCAAATAAAGTGTAGTAAAATACTACTACTAATGATATATTTTTTGATTATTGTAATAATTATTTTTAAATTATTACTACTAATAATCTAAAAAATATATTAAGTAATAATATAATAAAGGTATAAATGTATAATTTTGTGAAATGTATTATGAAAATTGGCTAGCAATTTCGACAAGCAAATATCAAGAAATAGGTTGCACCAGTTTGTCTTTCGACTACACTTGCAAAATCCACGATGGGACTGAGCTCCAACAGCTTCAGCATCAGCGACTTTTTATTGTATGAAATTGCTGTCAATCAAAAGGAGACGCAGCCTTTCGACAGACCCTCCAATCATCACGCAGAATCCCGGAGTCCAGGCCAGCCCACTCCTCATTCACTCCAGAGACGCTGAGCGTCTGCGAGCGGGACATTATCGCAGCATTTATCCAATGACCGTCTAGTTTCGAAGCACTGAAAAAAACTCTTCAGAGCAGCTCCACTGAAGTCACTGGACGCTGGGCTTCAACAGGGAAATGCACTGTGAGGCTGCATGAATGTATGAGAAGGAAATCGAGTCAGTCGACCTGCTGTATGTAACTGATTCTGAACTAACTCGTTTTTGAGATTCGAAAACATTTTTAGTCAATAAAATGTTAACACAATAGTACATATTTGACCATTCATTTTTTGACATTATAGGGGAAGCCGACATTATAGGGGAGCCCTCCCCCTGGACAGCAAGCCAAATACGCATTATTTTTACTCTGTTTAATTTGATGTAAGTGTGAACTCGTGAATTATAGAAGTTGATAATGTGTTATGTGTATGCTAGGTCAAAGAGATGTGTTTTTAGTCTAGCTTTGAACTGACAGAGTGTGTCTGCTTCCCGGACAATGTTAGGAAGACTGTTCCAAAGTTTTGGTGCTAAATAGGAGAAGGATCTACCGCCAGCAGTCGATTTAGATATTCTAGGTATTATCAACTGGCCGGAATTTTGAGATCGCAATAGACGTGAAGGACTATAATGCGTTAAGAGCTCGCTCAAATACTGCGGAGCTAAACCATTAAGTGCTTTGTAAGTAGTCAGCAATATTTTAAAATGTATACAATGTTTAATAGGGAGCCAATGCAGTGTTGACAGAACCGGGCTAATATGGTCATACTTCCTGGTTCTGGTAAATCAGCTAGCTCAGTTAGTAAACTTTATTTAAATAGCACATTAATACACAGCAGAGATGGACATGATTTAAAACCATAAAAGAAAGTGCAAGGCAGTGTCAAGAGGCAGCTGATTCCATAGGCGAGTTTTGGTTTTCAAGATGAGACTTGACATGTGAAGTATGAAAAATGACTGTTAGTCATCTATACACACATTCACACGTATCCTTATCTGGTTACTCAATCAGTCTTTTAAAATCAAAGTAAATTGAATACGATGAGGATCTTGATACACAGCGTAAGCCTCCATCAACATATAAAGATTTAACTTTCAGTTTAAGTGTGTTCACATACATTTCGTGATGAAACTCACAAAACGCTTCTTCAGGTGGCGATTTGTGAATGTGTGCAAGATAGGAGCGTTATGGGGGATGGAGACGGTGATCATTTTCTGGTTTGTTCCTTAAACAACACAATTGTTTGGCCTCGAAAGACTTGAAATATTTGATATTTTTACATAAATTATTGTGACCATACTTTTATCTCCCTGTTATGTGTTTCATATTGAGAAATGGTTAGGTTTAGGGATCGGGTCTGCTCAAAAACATCAACGTTATAGTCATAACCCAGAATATCATGTCATGGCGACAAAATCATACACTAATATATAATTTCGTGAGGATAAAATTCCCATGCCCATTGTGTCTGTGTATTGATTCCAAAGGTTTCTCAATGAAAGCAATGAGCGTCACGCTCATATTTCTTGGACACATGACACCTTGGGAATGAGAAGATGTTGTCTCACACCCTTTTTCCAGTTAACCAGGTGCGATTTCTCAAGAGTACCTTATCATTCCTTATCAGTTCTCGCCCAAAAACCTAAGGCCACCCTTTTCCATGGGGACTGATAAAAATGCAATGGTATTACTCAATCACAGTAATGGGCGTTTACATTGAAGTGAGGATATAATTTCGTGAGGATAAAATTCCCATGCCCATATTGTCTGTGTATTGATTCCAAAGGTTTCTCAATGAAAGCAATGAGCTACCGGCCGCATCACAATAAAAAGGTGAGCATCATGCTCATATTTCTTGGACACATGACACCTTGGGAATGAGAAGATGTTGTCTCACACACTTTTTCCAGTTAACCAGGTGCGATTTCTCATTCCTTATCATTCCTTATCAGTTCTCGCCAAAAAACCTAAGGCCACCCTTTTCCATGGGGACTGATAAAAATGCAATGGTATTACTAGGTATCACAGTAATGGGCGTTTACACTGAAGTCTTAAATGAGACCCAAGTCTTAAAGTGTTTAAATCAAAGTGCTAAAATCAGGGTAGAAAATGACCTATATATAAATGATGACAGTTTTGATGTAATTCTACTAACATTATAAGAACAACATAGGAAATAAAAATTGATGCATGATCTCTTTAAGTCAAGTCAAGTCAAGTATATTTGTATAGCGCTTTTCACAATACAGATTGTATCAAAGCAGCTTCACAGTATTAAATTAAAATAATACAACAAGGTTTGTTTCTAGTGGAATTTATTGATTGATAAAATCAAATTAAATATCCCCAGAATATCCCCAACTGAGCAAGCCAACGGCAACAGTGGCAAGGAACCGAAAAACTCCATCAAGTGACCTAATGGTGTCCTAAAACGTCTCGGGTTACGTATGTAACCCTCGTTCCCTGAGTAGGGAACGAGACGCTGCATCGATACTCGATACTTTGGGGAATGCCTTCGGCATGAAGCGTCTGAAGTCAACTATGGAACTATTCCAATCTTGATTGGTGCAACGTCACCCGTGACGTCGCATGTGACGGTGATCCGGAAGCTACAAAAGGGTCACAGGAACCAGGAAATGTTAGCTTCTAATTGGTCAAAGCAAGTCGTTCTCAGGGGCGCGAAAAGTGTGGCCGAGGGATGCAGCGTCTCGTTCCCTACTCAGGGAACGAGGGTTACATACGTAACCCGAGACGTTCCCTTTCGTAAAGGGAACTCCCGCTGCATCGATACTCGATACTTTGGGGAACAAATACCCACGCCGCCACACTGAGAGAAAAAACGCCCTGGTATAAAGCATCTGGCACACTCACGGACGATAGAATGAGTAGAGGGCAGATCCAAACTAGCTTGTCATAAGATTTGGTGCAAGAAGGGGAGGTCTGGAGCCGGAGGCTCGACTGACCTCATGGATGGGAGCCCCAGACAGTAGAAAATATTAGATGAGAGGTGAAGGCAAAAGCGCACCTTGTACTAACCAACTGTAGTCTTAATAAAGGGAATAGCTCCTAACCCTTGATGCATAACTAGATGGACTGACTCCTCTCAGCCTGAGGCCTAATGTAGGAACCTCAAAGGCTACGACCTTGACCATCCGACACATGCGATGGAGGATGGAATACCCGAAGAATCTTAACATTGCCTACAGGTACCTCAGTACCGGGCAACAATAACGTTGAGTGGCTCCCACGCTAGCAAGTAAGAGGGGGCAGCACCACCACTCTTCCAGGGAGTAAGACGAGCAGGAAGCAGACTCAATAGATTCTCCTATATATACTTATATATCTCAAATATATATTCGTATACCTCACCCACAGGACATGATGGGTGCCAGGGATAACCCATCAGCCTGATGCCAATAGGCTGGATGAAAAGGATTCATCCTCCAATCTACAGGAACATGGAGTCTCGGTGGGAATGTCGGAGGGCACCGAGGCCGCCACAGAGGCCCTAAGCGTGAACGGGAGATCTAGTTAGAGAGCGGGATGGAACACCAGTACTGAAGCCAGTGGGCAGTAATGAACTGGGTTCAATGCCCTCCCTAACTTAATTGTTTAGTTCCTAGTAGAGTGGGGTTCTAGAATGGATGACCTAACCACCTCGGTGGAAAGGACAACCTAATTATGGGTGGGACCCCCTCAGGGGCCAGACCCATAGTCTCCATAACTCTGGTCGTGGATGAAATAATGTACCATCAGCCTGAGACAGAAGACCTCTCCTAATAGGGACTTGCCATGGAGAACTTTCCAAGAGACTTACAAGGTCCGAGAACCAAATTCGGGCCGGCCAGTACGGAGCTACAAGGAGTAATCTCACACCGTACCTCCTGACCCTTACTAGAACCCCAGGGAGCAGAGCGATCGGGGGAAAAGCGTACAGACGTTACCTCTGCCACATCTGTACCATGGCATCCAAGCCCAAAGGAGCTGGATGTGAGAGAGAGTACCAGAGCGGGCAATGAGAGTTCTCATGAGAAGCGAACAGGTCAACCTCCGCCAGGCCAAACTCTCTCCATATAAGCTCAACCACTTCGGGGTGGAGCCGCCATTCCCTGGGCCTCAGCCCCTGCCTCGACAAGATGTCTGCTCCCAAATTTTCAACCCCAGGAATATAAATAGATCTGACAGAGAGAAATTTATCCTGGGACCAAAGAAGAATCTGATGCGCCAGTCTACAAAGAGGGCGAGATCTCAAACCTCCTTGGCGGTTGATATAAGAGACCACCGACATATTGTCTGTCCTAACCAGAACATGATGGCCTCTGAGGTCCACAAGGAAGTGCCTCAGGGCAAAAAATACAGCCAACATCTCCAAGCGATTAATATGCCATGAGAGATGATGGTCCTTCCAAGTACCTCGGGTGTAACGGCCCTCCATAACCGCACCCCAGCCCGTGAGGGACGCATCCGTAGTCAAAGTCCTTCTCTGACATGGTGCTCCCAAAACTGGGCCTTGAGACAGGAACCATGGTTTCTTCCACATGACAAGAGAATGAAGGCATCTGCGCGTAACTCTGATCATGCGAAAAGGGTTTCCCAGAGGAGAAACCCCTTGTTCCTGAGCCACCACTGCAAGGCCCTCATATGGAGTAGACCAAAGGGTAATACCGTGGAAGCTGCAGCCATATGACCCAAAACTCTTGAAAGTGTTTGACAGTGATAGCCTGGCCTAACCTAATACTCATCATTGTGTTTAAGATAGTATTAATACGAGCAGGAGACAATTGTGCCCGCATCGTAATTGAGTCCCACTCTACTCCCAGGAATGTAGTCCTCTGAAGAGGAGTTAAGGAACTTTTCTTCACATTGAGTCTCAATCCCAAGCACCTCAGATGACACAAAACAACATCTCGATGTTGAATTGCCAGTTCTTTCGACTGAGCTAAAATGAGCCAGTCATCTATATAATTTAAGATACGGACCCCCTGAAGTCTCAATGGAGCAAGGGCCGCGTCCGTACATTTAGTGAAGGTGCGAGGGGATAAGGCTAGGCCGACTGGAAGAGTCCGGAACTGATCCGCTTTTCCCCCAAAAGCGGATCTCGGAAACTTCCTGTGATGGGGTTAGAAGGGAACGAGGAGTTTGTGGATCTATCACGACAGACCAGTCCTCGGAGCTGGTCTGACTGACAGTCGGTATCTTGAATCTGAACCCCCTCGGAGGTCGATCCAGTACCCTGAGATCCAAAACAAGGCCTAACTCCCCTTCCCTCACAGGAACTATGAAGTACCGGCTGTAGAACCCGGGCTCCCGTAACCAAGGAAGAGCCCACTTTGAGGTTTCCTGTGTTAAGAGGGACTAGACTTCCTGTTCCAAGAACCGACCCTGCTCAGGGCTGGCCAACATGTGAACCACCCTTAGTAGATAATATTTGTATATTATCTCCACTGTAAGCAGGACCCCCTAGGCTATATTTTGAAAACCCCTCGGGGTGTCTAAATATGCCATTATGGGGACCAGTCCCTCGAGACTGGCCTCGGCTATAAATTTCCAAATGGCTTTGGTGACCTGAAGCAGCTAACTGGCAGGAACTAACCGAAATATGCTCTCCACAGACCTCCTGAGAGGCAGCGAACTCGACAGGGTCGCAACGTTTTCGGGCAGATACTGCGATTTGTGTTCGCTGGAAGCCGATGTGTCCCGAAGCGCCATCGGCGGCGGGAAGCAAACATCGATTTCCTAAGGGCTGCATAAGGGGGCGAGACTCCTGTACTCGCTCTCCTGGGGGAACACCCATAAAGGTCCGCGTGTTACGACAAGACCTCTTAGTTGAAGCCATCTTAGCCCGAGAGACAGTCCTCAGACCTGTCTTCAGTATAAAGGGCTCCATGCGAGAATCTTTCTTCTGGCCCCAAGCCTTATACGGGGGGGCACGAGAGGAAACCTTCTCAAAATATGAGGAGCTGGCGGCTGTCCCATGAGGCTGCCCCCTGGCAGCAACCCCATGAGACCTAGACTGACAACTGGGGATAGCTGATTGTTGCTCTGCCTCCTGAAGCCTCTCGACAACGGTTCTTGCCGCGTCGCCAAAGAGGCCGGAAGGTGAAAGGGGAGCATCGAGAAGGAAAGCCCTGTCTTTCTCCCCGATCCCCAAGCGATTAAGCCATAAATGTCTCTCTGAGACGACTAGTGCTGCCATAGAACGGCTAATAGCACGGGCCGTCTCTTTAATAATATGGAGAGATAAGTCAGCTACTCTACGAAATTCAGTAATACCATTGAGTGAGACCTCCCAGTTATCATCCACCTGCTTGAGGAGGTCAGCCAGGTATGCCTGTAACAACCCCATCATGTGTGGGCATGCACCGGCTCGACCCACCGCCATATATGTTTTCCCTAACAAATTCGATGTACGAGATTTGGAGGGAAGTGTCTGAGCTATCAGGGGTGACGCAATGTCGGGCGATATGTCAAAATATTCCTCAACCCGAGCCATCACCTCATAACCATTTTCATTTGATTCCCTATTGGATGTTAAATATATACATGGGGGGAAAATAATTGAGATGAAAATGGATTTTTCCACGATCTTGATACCTCAGTATGGAGATCAGTGAAAAAGGGAAGGCTCTGACACGAAGATTGTGACTGGGTCTGCAGGAAGCGCTCATCCATTTTATTTTTCTTAGTCGCTTCCTGCTTATTATATGGCCATTTAACATTTAATTTAACCACTGCCCTGATTACAACCTCCAGAAACTCCTCACTAACGGGAATATGGGGTGGCGAACCCCCATATCCACGTGATTCAGTGTTGATAGATAATATCTAACTCCTCGGAGCCAGATAAATCAAACGCTGTGTCTTTAACGGTCGGAAGAAGCCGCAGCGCGGGCTTCCGAACCGTGCGCGAGACCAGTGGAGCTGGTTAAAAAACACTGAGAAATGGTCGCAACCGTCTCAGGAACATATGCCAGCCCCACGTGCGAATCGCATGCATACAAGCGGCGCGCTGCCTCAACAGACGCGGGACCTGATGCACTGGAAACGCGAGCCTGATCTAATTGATCGAACAAGCTCAAACGGGAGCGGAGCTTTTTCATTGAAAACAGTTTGCACAGACAGCGCCCTCGAGCACCGCCCGTGCATGCTCCACTCCCAGACAAACTACACAAAGCGAGTGTGTGTCACCCTCGCTTAAATAACGTGGGCAAGGGGACGCACACTGCCTGAATAGCTTCTCTTTATTCGCCATAAATAATACTCTTTTCACGGGACAAACAACACCAAATAGAACAGACAAGATGACATAGAGCGCTTGCTGAAGACCAGAAGCTAACATTTCCTGGTTCCTGTGACCCTTTTGTAGCTTCCGGATCACCGTCACATGCGACGTCACGGGTGACGTTGCACCAATCAAGATTGGAATAGTTCCATAGTTGACTTCAGACGCTTCATGCCGAAGGCATTCCCCAAAGTATCGAGTATCGATGCAGCGGGAGTTCCCTTTACGAAAAGGGAACTCCATCAGGTGACCCAATGGAGAAAAAAAAACCTTGGGAGAACCCAGGCTCAGTCGGGGGCCAGTTCTCCTCTAGTTCTCCTCCAGTTCTCCACCTTTTCTTTACATGAAACTACAAAAATGAAGCTAAAATCAGTGAGTGAACTGAGAAAATGTACAGGACAAAAATATTTATTACCAGCCATTAAATAGAATTAGCAGCAAAATAAATGCGCTTTACAAGCCGCATTAGACGCTTTAACTCAACAGGCTAAGAGTGCTATTCTCTTTTCTAGACAGCGACTATATGAATTTGGTGATAAACCCAGCAAGTATTTATCTTACTTGACTAAAGTCGAGTCAGATCCTCAAATAATCACCTCAATAGTTGACACTGCCGGTACTCGTTATTTTGATAATAAAAACATAAATAATATTTTCAGGGGCCTCTGTGGAAATGGAACCTTTTCTGTCTCAAATAATTCTCCCTACTGTTTCCGAAGCTCAGAAGGCTGAATTAAATGCACCTATTACTAAAGATGAGGCCCTGTTAGCTCTTAAAACATTACAGTCAGGGAAGGCGCCCAGGCCAGATGGCTTGACTAGCGATTTTTATAAGAAGTTCCACCACGTGCTGTTGGAACCATTTTTGGCTATGTTAGAGCATTCTTTTACATCCGGCTCTCTGCCTCAATCTTTGAGAGAGGCAGACATCACAGTCATCCTTAAAAAGGGCAAGAACGCAGATCACTGTTTTAATTACAGGTCTATCGCTTTGTTAAACCAGGATCTTAAGTTACTTTCTAAGATACTAGCGCTCCGACTGGAAAAAGTTTTGCCTGTCATAATCAAGGAAGACCAGACAAGGTTTATCAAGGGGAGAAACTCTAGCCACAATGTAAGAAGGCTCTTAAATATTATCAATATATGTCAAACTCAGAATATCGAAAGTCTAATCATCGCACTGGATGCGGAAAAGGCATCATTATCTGCATCATATTTTACATAAATTTTATTTAGGAGAAACATATATAAGGTGGATTAAATTGCTGTATAATAACCCCTTAGCTTCAGTTATCACTAATGGTTGTAGGTCTAACAGTTTCTCACTTTACCGCTCGACGTGCCAAGGCTGTCCTCTCAGCCCCTCCCTCTTCGCCCTGGCAATTAAGCCCCTGGCCGTGGCCGTCAGGCAAGATTTATTAATAAGAGGAATTGGCACCGGTGGCACTCAACATAAAATTTCACTATACGCGGATGATATTTTATCATAAATATCAGAACCAGCTTCAACTATTCCTCGTCTCATCAAACTAATGCGCCAATTTGGAACATTTTCGGGTTACAAAATAAACTTTTCTAAATCTCTTGCGATGCCTCTGGGGGCCCTCAGAGGAAGGACTAATTCTCTTGTACCTTTTCCATTTCGTTGGTTCCTGTCTGGTTTTGTGTATCTCGGTATTCACATCACCCCTATGTTTCACCAAATGTTTAAGGCTAACTATACTCCTCTACTAGATGCCATAAAAAGAGATTTACAAAGGTGGTGCTCTCTTCCCTTATCTTTGCTTGGTAGGGTATCTGTTATTAAGATGAACGTTCTTCCTAGATTACTGTACCCCTTACAGATGATCCCCTTACTACTTTCAAACAAAGTACTGAAGCTACTTAATAGCTGGTTGAGTGAATTTATATGGAATAAAAGAAAACCCAGGCTTAAATTCTCCAAGTTACAGTTAACTACGTCAAAAGGGGGGGTGGATGTACCTAACTTCAGATTGTATCAACTGGCATCACATTTGAGGTTTGTAGCCGAATGGGTGAAGGAGGATCCCACCTCTGTCTGGTTATGTCTAGAAAAGTTTCATACTCACTGTTCATTGCTCGGTCTTTTGTCCTGTAAAAATATAAAATCTGTTAGGACTTTGTGCAATAACAATCCTATAGTTGTTAATACTGTTAAAGCATGGTTTGCAGTGCATAAGTTGGAGGGAAGATCTTTACTGGCTCTTTTGCTTTCCCCAATACAAGGAAACCCTGACTTCGAGCCAGGCATGACAGATATAGGTTATGATATTTGGACACGCCAAGGAATTAAAAAGATGTGTGATTTGTTTGTGGGATCCTCCTTATCTTCATTTGAACAAATTCAGGCTAAATATAGCCTCCCTGGCTCTCATTTTTTTAGATATCTCCAAGTTCGAGATTTTATATTTAAAAAAACTACATTTGCTTCTGAAGCCTCTTTATCTCTAATAGAGAAATTACTGCTCAAATGTCCAGTTAAGAAGGTGATTACTTCTTTTTTAATGTGCTTAATCAGACATCTGTCATACTGGCAGTCTCAGACGCAGCACTAACATGGCAAACTGAATTTGGTGTAGCTAGAAATCACAAACAAATTTCACACAAATCTGTCCCTGCTTGATATACAACCACTGATAAACATAATCGGTTTTGATGAAAAAGAAAAAATATACGAGTGCGGATTAGAACTCAGAACCTATGACACGCTTGGCAAGAGTTCTGCCACTGGACAATTAAAGTAGGCTACGTGAAACTGTCGATCTATTCACGTGAAAAAACAACATAGTGGAGTAGATCTCATTAAATGTCTAAGTAAACCCAGTGTACTATTTAAATCGATTGCTGGACATCATAATGTTATTCTACATACATCTGATTTATGATTTAGCATTGTATTAGCACGGGCATGAGGCTACATTGCGCATGCGTCGAACCGTGCGACGCACACACGCACCAAACCGAGACAAGCGAACCGAACGGTTCGGATGTTTTTTCATGTACCGTGCCACCCCTAGTGTATGTATGTGTATATGTATGTGTATGTATGTATGTGTGTGTGTGTGTGTGTGTGTGTATATATGTTTGTGTATATAAATGTATGTATATATATGTATATATATATATGTGTTTGTGTATATAAATGTATGTGTATATATATATATATATAATGTGTGTGTGTGTGTGTGTGTGTATATATATATATATATATATATATATATACATACATACACACACATACATACATTCATTTAGTTCATATATATATATTATATTATATATATGTGTGTGTATGTATATATATATATATACACATGCATATATATATATATATATATATATATATATATATATATATATATATATATATATATATATATATATATATATATATATATGAACTAAATGAATAACTTTTTTTTTTTTTTTTACAAAAATGAACTTAGTAAAGCTGGACTGTGACGCTATTTTCTTCTGGAAACAAACTTTGTTGCATTATTTTTCTGTTATCTCTGTATATATATGCTTTGAAACAATATGTATTGTAAAAAGCGCTATATAAATAAATGTGACTTGACTTTAGAACCTTGGAAATGCTTTATTCCCTTTCTCAAAGTCTTTGTGGCAGTGTTCTGAACTCCAAACTTGATGTAAATTGGTTGAGGCATCACCCAGATGTTCATTTATGTGTTAGTGTGTGAGATTACATTGGCTGTTATTCCAGGTGTGCAGTTCCCTGGATGAATAAGGAGATATGTAGGACAGTTTCCTGTCGATTTTTGTGGTTAAGCCAATGTGTATAAAGATTGTCTTTTTCTAGACAGAACTGGTTTGGTCAAGTCAAGTCAAGTCATCTTCATTTATATAACGCTTTTAACAACGTAGATTGTTTCAAAGCAGCTTCACAGAGATAAGCGTATAATTTAAGGTAACAGATATTGTTTCGGCTTTATAGCAGAGTTAAGTTATTTTCCATCTAAAGTTAGTTTTGATTGATTTGCTTCCGTCGCAAGGATCATTTGTTATTAAATTAGGGGCCGCTAAGACGACACCATTCCCTCTACACAGACTTTAAACGCGAACCTGTGAGAAACGCTAATGGCGTTCACATGCGCATTTAGAATGGGTTCTATAGTTATGTGCGTTAGAATATACGCAGGTTTGGAATTCCCTACAAGCCAAGCCTAAACAAAGTACTTGTCTTTCCTTATAAATTTTGATAAAGAATTTTATTTTATTTTGTTGCTTTGGGGTAGGAACGCGAAACAAATTTTCCCGACAATGCCTTATCTGTAGAGTGGTAGTGGGATCCTCCATAGGGAGAGACTAGTTGGCACTTCAGCACTCCTTCATCAGATCTGGATACGGCCTGGATCCGGCAGGCTGCAGGAAAACCTCGGGATAAACACAGACACTAAAATTAGCGTAGATGCCATTCTTCTCATGATGTAACGAGTACATCAGGAGTTATGGGAAGTGTTCCCGGTTCCGGCTGACCTAATCTATGCAGCCTAACATTAAATTATAGAAGTCTATAATGTGTTATGTGTATGCTAGCTCAAAGAGATGTGTTTTTAGTCTAGCTTTGAACTGACAGAGTGTGTCTGCTTCCTGGACAATGGTAGGAAGACTGTTCCAGAGTTTTGGTGCTAAATAGGAAAAGGATCTGCCGCCAGCAGTCGATTGAGATATTCTAGGTATTAGTAACTGGCCGGAATTTTGAGATCGCAATAGACGTGAAGGAGTATAATGCGTTAAGAGCTCGCTCAAGTACTGCGGAGCTAAACCATTTAGTGCTTTGTAAGTAATCAGCAATATTTTAAAATTGATGCGATGTTTAATAGGGAGCCAATGCAGTTTTGACAGAACTGGGCTAATATGGTCATACTTCCTGGTTCTGGTAAGAACTCGAGCTGCTGCGTTTTGAACCAGCTGTAGTTTGTTTATTTTGGTGGCCCTGGGCAGTCCGTGGTCATTCACAGCTTGGTCTTAGGAATGGAGGGTTGAGGTGAAAAATGGGCAACCACTGATTAGATTAGCCTGCAATCAACAGGTCGTTGATGTCGTCACCTGTGCCTGTCCTTTAGTTGTCTTTGAGGGCCCTATCACATCCTTCTGTCTTCTTACAGTTTTTCTCAATTGTTTACACACAAATCCTGGTACTTGAGACACAATGACCACAACATGTAACTCATTCACCAACCCCCTGAACCAATTCTGCTGAACTACAAGCACATTTCCTGCTTTACACTCAAACTGCAGTTCTAAAACACACTTTTTTCAAAACACTACACACAATTCTCTGCTTTTGGCACAATTTTCATGCAGAAAATCTCTTGTCTTCTGATCGGCTGATCGATTGCTCCTGTCTGCCTCGCTGCCTGCTGCCTGCTGTGAGTGTGTTTGCTTCGGTGCTGTAAGCTCCGTCTTAGCCTCGTATTTCTTTGTTTTGAACCATAATTTACTACAATTTGTAGTTGTTTATACTAAATACAGCTTACCCAACATCTCAGATTGACATCGCTAGCTTCCGTTACTACTAACACAACACGCTAATTCGCTACTGCTAGCCTGTTAACGCGCCACCCGTGCGCTCAGCTGTTTTATTTATTTATTTTTTCTCTCGCGCGCTCGCGCCTTTGAGTTAATAAAAGCTCAGGTAAGTAATAATCAGTCAACAAACACGGTGAGTAATGTCTTGTCCTGTTATTGTCACCTGCACTTCATGTCACATGTTTAGCATAGACTTCTCTGTTGGCAATGTAGGATTTATATGTGATAAATGTAAGGAGACAGTTAGGCTGACAGAGAAGATTTCAGAATTAGAGACACGCATCCAAACTTTAATTGAGGATAGTAAGAGTGCTAGAGCTTTAGATACTATTTTGGATGCGCATAGCATAGTGAACTCTTTACATGATTCGGTTCCAGCTGAAGTAGAGCCTGTGCAGCCGGGCAAATGGGTGACAGTGAGGGATCGCTCTAGTCGCGGATCTAAAAACCACTCTTCCGTTCCGATTACCACAACAAATCGATTTGCCCCGCTCAGTGAAACACCCACTGAGAATTCTGTTGATTGTGCCCTAGTAATTGGTGATTCGATCACACGGAACGTAAAAATAGAGACACCAGCGAACATAGTCACATGTTTGCCGGGAGCCAGAGCGCCTGACATCAAAGCAAATTTAAAAGTGCTGGCTAATGCTAATCGTAAATTCTCTAAGATCATTATTCATGTCGGCACTAATGATGTTCGACTCCGCCAGTCGGAGATCACCAAAATTAATATTAAAGAGGTGTGTGAACTTGCAAGTACGATGTCAGGCACTGTAATTTGCTCTGGCCCCCTTCCTGTTTGCAGGAGTGATGAGATAGTTAGTAGATTGTGTTCACTGAATCGCTGGCTGTCTGAGTGGTGTCCGTGTAATAATATAGAATTCATAGACAATTGGAAAAGTTTTTGGGGCAAACCTGACCTGTTGAAAAGAGATGGTATTCATCCCTCCTGGGATGGTGCTGCTCTTCTCTCTAGTAATATGGCTCATAGTCTTAGAGCTCAAACATGACAATCTGGGGCTCAGGTCAGGAAGCAGACAGACTGGCTAAACCAACCGTCTGCTAGCGGCCTCGCGTCACCCAGGTCAGATAAATCCCATCACATAGAGCCTCTTTCACCTAGCTATCATCATATAGAGACTGTGTCTGTTCCCCGATTTTGGAAATCCAAAAAATGTTTAAACCTATCTAAGGTTAAAAATTTAATTGATGTTCAACAAATAAAAAACAGCTATAATACAGATGAGCAAATGCTAAAGCTTGGGTTGCTGAATATTCGATCGCTTACTTCAAAAGCACTCATTGTTAATGATATGATTTCAGATAATAACCTAGATGTGCTGTGTTTGACAGAAACCTGGCTAAAACCAAGCGATTACATTACTTTAAATGAGTCCTCCCCGCAAGATTACTGTTATAAACATGAACCTCGTCTTAAACGCAAAGGGGGTGGTGTTGCTGTAATCTATAGTAATATTTTCAAAACCACTAAGAAATCAAGTTTCGAATATAATTCTTTTGAAGTGTTAGTGCTTAATGTAAAAATATATAGTAAAAATGATAAATCACGTTTGAGATTTGTGCTGGCTACTGTATACAGGCCACCAGGGCACCATACAGACTTTATCAAAGAATTTGCGGACTTTCTATCAGAGTTAGTATTGGCTGCAGATAAAGTACTAATTGTTGGTGATTTTAATATACACATCGATAATGAAAAAGATGCATTGGGTTTGGCATTTAAAGACATTGTAAACTCAATTGGAGTTAGACAACACGTGTCAGGACCTACTCATCGTCGTAATCATACTCTAGATCTAATATTATCACATGGAATAGATGTTGATGCCGTTGAAATTCTGCAGCAGAGCGATGACATCTCAGATCATTATCTAGTCTCGTGTAATTTGCATTTAGCCAAGGCTGCAAAGCCGACTCCGTGTTACAAATATGTTAGACCTATTACTTCTGCTACTAAAGATTGCTTTATTAATAATCTTCCTGATCAGTTTCATCATTTTAGCATCCCGGATAGCTTAGAAAAAATATTGCAACAGAAACTTTTAACTCTCTCTTTTCCAGCACTTTAGACACAGTTGCTCCTTTGCGCTTAAAGAAGATTAAAGAAAATAATCCAACGCCGTGGTACAACGAGCACACTCGGGCCCTTAAGAGAGCAGCCAGAAAAATGGAGCGCAACTGGAAGAAAACAAAATTAGAGGTATTTCGCATTTCATGGAAGGAGAGCTCGATTGCTTACAGAGAGGCTTTAAAAGCTGCTAGATCTGCTTATATTTCAAACCTATTAGAAGAAAATAAACATAATCCTAGGTATTTATTTGAAACAGTGGCTAAACTAACGAAAAATAAAGCTTCAAACACAGAAGTTTCCAAGCAGCACAGCAGTAATGACTTTATGAACTTCTTCACTTATAAGATTGATAATATCAGGGATAAAATTATAACTATGCAACCGTCTACTACAGTATCGCATCAGGCAGTGCATTGTAGTCTCCCTGAGGAAAAATTTGATTCATTCGTTGCTATAGGAGAGGAAGAATTTACTAAACTCGTTAAATCATCTAAATCTACAACATGTATGTTAGACCCTATACCGACTAAGCTACTGAAAGAGATGCTTCCAGAGGTCATAGATCCTCTTCTTAATATCATTAATTCATCTTTGTCTCTAGGATACGTACCAAAAAACTTTAAGCTGGCTTTGATTAAACCGCTTGTTAAAAAAATGCAACTTGATCCTTCAGAATTAGTCAATTACAGGCCGATCTCGAATCTACCTTTTCTGTCAAAGATACTAGAAAAGGCAGTATCTTCACAACTATGTTCCTTTCTTGAAAGAAATGATATCTGCGAGAATTTCCAGTCCGGATTCAGACCGTACCATAGTACTGAGACTGCTCTCGTTAGAGTAACAAATGATTTGCTCTTATCATCCGATCGTGGTTGTGTCTCTCTATTAGTGTTACTCGATCTTAGTGCTGCGTTTGACACCATTGACCACAACGTTCTTTTAAATAGATTAGAACATTATGTTGGCATTAGTGGAATTGCACTAGCATGGTTTAAATCATACTTATCTGACCGTTATCAGTTTGTAGCAGTAAATGAAGAGATGTCTTATCAATCACAAGTTCAGTATGGCGTACCACAAGGCTCAGTACTAGGACCGCTGCTGTTCACTCTGTACATGCTGCCATTAGGAGATATCATTAGGAAACATGGAATTAGCTTCCACTGTTATGCCGACGATACTCAGCTCTATATTTCTTCAAAACCTAACGAAACTTATCAATTCACAAAATTAACAGAATGCATAGCTGATATAAAAAATTGGATGACTCGTAATTTCCTACTTCTAAATTCTGAAAAAACAGAGATTCTAATTATTGGACAAAACCTCCTCATGTAATAATCTAGAATACTGTCTAACACTTGATGGCTGCTCTGTTAAGTCTTCGTCGTCGGTTAGGAACCTGGGTGTGCTCTTTGATACCAATCTTTCATTTGAAAGTCACGTGTCTAGTATCTGTAAAACCGCATTTTTCCATCTTAAAAATATATCTAAATTACGCCATATGCTCTCATTGACAAATGCGGAACAATTAGTCCATGCGTTCATGACCTCAAGGATAGATTATTGTAATGCTCTACTGGGTGGTTGCCCTGCACGCTTAATAAACAAACTACAGCTGGTTCAAAACGCAGCAGCTCGAGTTCTTACCAGAACCAGGAAGTATGACCATATTAGCCCGGTTCTGTCAAAACTGCACTGGCTCCCTATTAAACATCGCATCAATTTTAAAATATTGCTGATTACTTACAAAGCACTAAATGGTTTAGCTCCGCAGTACTTGAGCGAGCTCTTAACGCATTATACTCCTTCACGTCTATTGCGATCTCAAAATTCCGGCCAGTTGATAATACCTAGAATATCAAAATCAACTGCTGGTGGTAGATCCTTTTCCTATTTAGCACCAAAACTTTGGAACAGTCTTCCTACCATTGTCCGGGAAGCAGTTCAAAGCCAGATTAAAGACACATCTCTTTGACCTAGCTTTCACATAATACATTATAGACTTCTATAATTCAGTGTTAGGCTGCATAGATTAGGTCAGCCGGAACCGGGAACACTTCCCATAAATCCTGATGTACTTGTTACATCATGAGAAGAATGGCATCTATGCTAATTTTAGTGTCTTTGTTTATCCCAAGGTTTTCCCGCAGCCTGCCGGATCCAGGCCGTTTCCAGATCTGATGAAGGACCTTCGCCTGGACCCGGTGTCAACGCAGTGCTGAAGTGCCAACTTGTCTCTCCCTATGGAGGATCCCTTTCCCACTCTACAGATAAAGCGTCGTCGGGAAAACTCAATTTGCGTATCTACCCCGAATTGATAAAATAAAATAAAGTTCTGAATCAAAACTATAAGGAAACACCAGTAATTTGTTTAGGCTTGGTTTGTAGGGAATTCCAAACCTGCACACATATATTCAAACGCACATAACTATAGAACCCGTTCTTAATGCGCATCTGAACGCCATCAGCGTTTCTCACAGGTTCGCGTTTAAAGTCTGTGTAGAGAGAATGGTGTCGTCTTGGCGGCCCTAATTTAAAAACAAATGATCGTTGCGACGGAAGCGAATCAATCAAAACTAACTTTAGCTGGAAAATAACTTTATTAAAGAACCGCTATAAAGCCAAAACAATCTTACGTTAAATTATACATTTATCTCTGTAAAGCTGCTTTGAGACAATCTACATTGTTAAAAGCGCTATATAAATGAAAATGACTTGACTTGACTTGACTTGTTTTCACAAGGAACACACTGCCATTCAA
Source organism: Rutilus rutilus (assembly GCA_021464565.1). NCBI lineage: Eukaryota > Metazoa > Chordata > Actinopteri > Cypriniformes > Leuciscidae > Rutilus > Rutilus rutilus. The sequence continues at coordinate 3,478,636 of JAJAQA010000006.1, read as the reverse complement.
ATATGCACACTGACTCATCACATGGGCAAACACCCGTCACACAGTTTTACAATTAGCAATCAGAGCTTTAGCATAAAAGGGCAACAGGTCAGCTCTTCAATGGAGCAATGGATGCCAACATTGGATTTTTTTTTTTTTTTACTGTATACAGTCAATTCTTCTGTTGTCTTGTATGTAGACCACTGTATGTGCAGCTTTGTGTTGGTCGGGATGTACACTGTGTACATTGTTTTTGTGGAAAAAAAATATATATATTTGTTACCGTGTATTTGTGTGTTCTGAGTATAAAAACAATATTCTGAAATATTTTACAACACACTTATGTATGTACTGCCTGTAGTAAGTGTAACACTGAACCAAAAAAGGCCTAAATCATTATGATGAACGGAGAAGAAGTGTTTTCCATTCATCATAGTGTTTTACATTGAGCACATCAGTGTTCAACTGGTTCTTATAAATGTCTATTCATATGATGGTTTGTGTGTGTCATTTGAAAACAAAATACCATTTTGAGAAGAAATAACATTGTTTTGAATGTAAAGTTTCATTTTGCAGGAGAATTGAGGGGTTTTGCCCATTGTGTGTGTGTTTTTGGATTTGTGTGTAGAGTTCTGAGAATATGAGGCATGCTTTCAGAAAATGTGTGTAAACAATCGAGAAAAACTGTAATCACAGTGAGACAAAGAGACTCCTATTGTGAAGTGGGGACCTCTGGTGCCAGCATGTCTGCTGTTCACTACACCAATATTCCTGCTGCTGTCTGTTTCAATAATATTAAATCAAACAAGAAAAGACAAAGAGAAAGAGAAAATCACTCATTGCTCTTTAGTAGATTTGAGATTTTTTTTTTCACACTTAAAATACCTTGTTGTTAAGAATAGTATTATTTCAGTATCAGTGATCGTATTGGCCAAAACTGCTTCCAGTGATCGGTAATTGGTGATTGGCCTCAAAAATCCTGATCAGAGCACCCTTAACCCATTTAATCCCAAATTTTTCCCAGACACAAAAATATCCAAATCATGTGTCATTAGTATCCCTTTGAAACAATCAGTCATAATTTTTTGAAATTTTCATGGAAAAGTGTGTGAAAAAATGTGTTTTATGATCGGTCACAATTGTGACCGGTGGGATACTGTGTTGTATCAACCATTGTATTGATTTAATATAGGTCTATTTGACCTGTGCAGTGTTTTTGTGTGTGTTTTTGTGCGTGTGTGTGTGTGTGGTTTTTTTGTGTGTTTTTTTGTGTCTGTGTGTGTGTGTGGGGATGTGTGTGTGTGTGTGTGTGTGTGTGTGTGTGTGTGTGTGTTTGTGTGTGTGTGTGTGTGTGTGTGTGTGTGTGTGTGTGTGTGTGGGTGGGTGTGTGTGTGTGTGTGTGTGTGTGTGTGTTTCTGTGTATGTGTGTGTGTGTCTGTGTGTGTGTGGAAATCAGACATCAGAGGAGACGTGACCGTGTGTGTGTGTGTGTGTGTGTGTGTGTGTGTGTGTGTGTGTGTCTGTGTGTGTGTGTGTAAAATTAGGTAGAAAGTAAGGTAGAACAGTTAGCCTATGTGTATTAGTATGTAGATACAATGGGTTATCCCACCGGTCACTATTGTTGCCGTTGACATGTTTGTGAGTGCTATGACCACATTAAACAAAGTTGAGTAATTGCAAATGCATATTAGACACCTTAAACATGATATGTACCAAAAATCTATGTCCTATCTTTATGTTAACAAACTTTACCACCCTTTTCTTTGGGAGCTTTCTTGCTGCCATCCTTTTCTCTTGGCGCAAACAGGAAATAAACAGCTCTGGTCATGTGACAATTTACAGTAAACATGCGACACTGCACATATTTCATTGAGACCCTTTATTATTTCAATATCTGCTGGAAATGCATTGATAGATCATTCAGTAACATTTTTATAGCCTTAGAAATGAAACATTTTTTTACGGTCACTATTGTGACCGGTGGGATTAAATAAGATTAGCCAGCAGCCTGACTGCTCAAATAGGAATCAATTCTTCCTAGATACAGAGGTGTCACTGTGTAGGTCAAACTCTGAGTGGATGATGCAAAAGCCACAAGAGGGCGTAATTCTTGCTTTTTTTCCACCTCAGGTAAAATTTCTCTGATGTTTGTTTGACTCTCATTTATCAAGATGGAGCTGTACATAATCATTCTCACCCTTACCATTGTTCTCTCAACTGATCCTGAAAGTAAGTAAAGTTTTTTAATTGCTTAGATACTGTTTTCGTAAATAGTAAAATGGCAAACCTCGTTACTGATCACCACCATAAGTCATTTGTTTAAAAAAATAGTGTACTTTCATTAGGGTTTTAAATGTTTACTTTACACAACCATTGTTTAAAAACATATGCTTTTTGTGTAATATAATCAAAAGATTTGTTTCATATTTTTATTTGCTTTATATATATATATTTTATCATTTTGGTATTAACCACAAACAAGTGGTAATTTTAAAGCAAGTGGTAACTCAGTAAAAACTTCAAACCATGTAATGAGAACATTTCACTCACTCAGAAAACAAAAACAGAATGTGCTTTCTAAAATTTAGTAATTACAACGACCAGAAAAGTTATCTTTGTGGGTAAATGTGTTGCCCTCGCTTTGTGGTGGCTTGGAATTCCAATGGGATTCACAAATACATGTTTACTTGTAGGGTAATTTAGAATATACTATGTTCAACTGAGAACTGAGTTGTGAAACATTACCACTATTGGCTAGTAAAAAAAAACAAAAAAACTTTGTACAACTTCATATATTAATATCAATACTAACCCATTTACTAAGGTTTGCGCTTGTCAGTGTATTGTTGTTTCCGCCATTATTTACCGTCCAAACAAAGCACGTCTTAAACCTGACGCTACCTGGTAGATTGTGTTGGTCATTATGGAAATGATCTGACTGTGTCTGTTCTTTAATTTGCGCGTCGTCAGTAGATCACCCGCAGAACTTTCCACTCCCATCGCTGCTGTTTTGGAATTGCGCTCTGACGCTAATTTGCCCTGTTTAGTAAATCTGCCCTGTATTGTCCAATTTACTAAATCATATGTAGCAGAGTGGGAAATTAAGGCACAGACAAGAGGGCTGCAGTGCTTAACAATTACCCTGGAGGGCCTTTTATTTAAACAATACCCGATGTGATGTGTTTAGCTGTGTGTTTTCCTCTTCTGTGCTCCTGGTGCGTGTCGTTCTCTGTGCTGGTGATCTTGGCTCATGTTCTTCTACGTGGTTGGGAGCCTTAGTCGGTCTCTGGAAAAAATTGGAGAAGAGACACATGCTGTGTCCCAGTTCAGGAGCTGCATCCTTTGAAGACTGTGTCAAGTTCACCTTCGAGTTCTAGAAAACGAGCCAATGGCAAAACAATGCCATGGGTCTGTGGAATTTGCATAGCGCAACTCCGCCCCACTGCGTGGGTATAAAAGGAGCAGCGCGGCAATCTCACATCATGTTATGCTAAGGAGCCGAGACTGAACTCCCGGCTGTTCCGGTACAGCGGTTGTGGCAGGTTCCCTTCTCAGGGAACAAGGGTTACATACGTAACCAAGATGTTTCCTTTCGTTCAGTCACTACGAGTTATGTCAGTGAATGATGAAATGGGGGTCCCAATTCAATCACGCCACAGTGGCTGTCTTCCAGTGCCCTGCGCAAGCGATGACACCGAGCAGGTCCTACTTAGTGGCTAGTGGAAGCGAGTACATGAGAACACTGGCTCTACCCAGAGATTATAGAATATCACGAAAGTGTTGGGTGTCGCCCAGCCTGCAGCTCTACAGATTTTTTCATTTTTTTATTTTATTTGACAGGGACAATGGACAGTAAAAAAACGGTCCCAGAATTAGCCACAGGGCTAAATTTCATCTGCAGTCCCTGGGCAGAAAGTATCAAATCACATTACATACAATATGATAACCCACAAGAGAAAAATATACAACACATTGTCTATCATTTAACAATAAATACAGCAATATTACTACCAAAAAATCTCAATATACATCCTATAAAATCACATAATATTACAAAATCAATCCCCCATAATTATAAAACCTTGACAAAACTGGAGTATTTAATGATTACAGACCTGACTCCTTTTTAACCATATTTTCAAATGCAGCTTGAACTGTGTCAGTGTATGACATTGTCTAATAACAATTGGTAAGTTATTCCAGTTTTTAACAGCTCTTACAGAAAAAGTTGATCGACCAAACTCAGTTACTCTAAAATGTGCTTCACAATCACCTCTTGATGAAGCCCTTGTTTGTCTTATATTTTCTCTACGTGAAGCTACAAATGCTTTTAAAGGAGGAGGTGCAAGATCATTTACAATTTTATACATTAAACAACAATTGTAAAATATAATAAAATTGTCAAAAGTAAAAAAATTGTGCTTTTGGATTATAAGACAATGATGGTATCTATTCGGTTTCTTGTCAAATGCCTTTAGAGCACGTTTGTATAAAGTATATAAAGGTCTGAGAGTAGATTTTCCTGATTGTGACCATGAAGTAATACAATAAGAAAAATGAGAAAAAATCAAAGAATGCAAATAAATTCTTGCAGCTTCCAGTGAAAGTTGACTCCGTATAAATTTAAAGTTTCTAAGTTGAGGTGTCACTACGCGAACTATTTTTTTTATATGCTTTTCAAATGTTAAGTGCGTATCTAAAATAACTCCAAGATATTTAAAATCTGACACAATTTGTAATTTTTCACCACAAACTAATATGTCAGGAAGATTCTCCTCAGATGTCTGTTAGCAAGGCGCCATGCGCTAAAGCCCAGGAGGAAGCCACACTCCAGGTGGAGTGAGCCCTCACCCTTGGGGGCATGGTCGACCCTGCATCAGGTAAGTCAAGACAATGGCGACTACGTAAGCACAGAGGGCGTGTACTGGACAGAGCAGTGCCAAGGCTGGGTCTGCCTCCTCCGAGGGCAGCACTTGCAGGTTCACCACCTGATCCCTGAAAGGAGTGGTGGGAACCTTGGGTATGTATCCAGGCCGGGATCTTAAGATAATGTGAGAGTTAGCCGGCCCGAATTCTAGGCACGCTTCGTAAACCGAAAATGCATACAGGTCCCCTAACCTCTTGATGGAGGCCAAAGCGACCAGGAGCGCTGTCTTCATAGACAAGAACTTAAGCTTGACTGACTGCAAAGGCTCAAAGGGAGCTCTCTGCAGGGCAGATAAGACCACTGCAAGGTCCCAAGAGGGTATAAGAGGATAGCGTGGAGGATTTAGTCTCCTTGCCCCCCTCAGGAACCTGACGACCAGGTCATGCTGTCCCACCATTTTTTTTCTGCACAAGGTCTGTCGCGAGGAGCACCAGTACGGAGAACCAAGTCCGGGTGGGCCAATGAGGCGCAACCAGAAGGACCTGCTCCTCGTCCTCCCTGATCTTGCACAGGACCTGTTGTGCTTCATCAGCTGCATGATTCAGCTCTCCCGGAATGTAAATGGTTCGAAGCGACCTCAGATGCTTCTGACTCCATAAGAGGAGATGACGGGCGAGTTGCAACATACGACGGGAGTGAAGACCACCTTATCGGTTGATGTACGCTAGTGTCGCAGTGCTGTCTGAACGGACTAGTACGTGTTGGTCTTTGTGCAACATTCGAAAACGGTGCAGAGCCAAACTTACTGCCAGCAACTCGAGGCAATTGACATGCCAAAGGCGTTGGGGTCCTGTCCAGGTTAGGGTCCTGTCCATTATACATGGCACCCCAGCCCGTGGCAGAGGCATCTGTTGAGACAACAACATGCCTGGACACTCGTTCTAAGGGCAATCCGGAAAGGAGAGGTTCGACCACGGGTTGAAGGTCTGGTGGCAGGCCCGAGTAACTGGTACTCTGAGCGTGCCCTGTTGCCATGCCCATCTCGGGACTAGGGACTCATATGAAGCAGTCCGAGCGGTGTGGCTGCCGCTGCGGATGCCATATGCCCCAGGAGCCTCTGAAATAACTTCAGTGTAACCGCACTCTTGCCCTCGAGTTGACTCAGACAATTAAGCAGTGACTTAATTAATTAATTAATTAATTAATTAATTAATGTAATTAATGTTTTGCCCTGTTTTAGCTCCTTATTTCAGTCACTGCCCTGTTACTTGGATGAAACATTCTTTAAATCTATAAACAAAATGTTAACCTCTTTCATCTGGAAAAATTCCTTACCAAGATTAGCTTTTAAAACTTTAACAAAATCTAGAGAGAAAGGGGGACTGGCATTACCAGACTTACAAATGTACAATTGGGCCGCCCAGACAAAGTGCCTGATTAGCTGGGTGCAAAGACGTAATAATGCACACTGGATAGACATAGAAGAAGAACTTTGTACTCCTATTTCTACAAATTTGCTACCATTCATTAACAACATAAATGCAATACATCACATAACAAAAACATATGTAGTTTACAACACTCTTGGGGCTTGGCAAGATATAAATAAGTTCTGCAGGAATTTGGGCAAAATCTCCAGGCTTTCCCCCTTATCCTCAAACCCAGATCTGCCACCATCTATTGGTGGTTCCTTGTTTGCAAAGTGGAGAGGAAATGGTGTACATCAATTCCAACAATTGTTTGACGGGGATACACTCAAGTCCTTTGCTGTTTTAATGTCAGAATATGAAATTCCGAAACAGGACTTTTATAAATACTTACAAATTCGCCATCTAATAAACACCCTAAAAGGGGAAAAACGCCTGTCTTTGGGGCTAACAAATCTTGAGGAGATTTTGGTAAAATCAACATCATAAAAGGAAAAATCTCTGAAATGTATAGTGCTTTGTTGGAGCATTACAGCTCTTCCTTGACCTCACTTAGGAACATATGGCAAAGGGATATGGGGCGTGCTTTTGATTAAGATCAGTGGGACACGATATGTCAGAATGTTTTTTCTTCACTGTCCTGTAATAAAATAATCGAACAAAATTATAAATTCATGCACAGGATGTACCTTACTCCGCTCCGCTTAAGTAAAATGTTCCCTAACTCATCCCCCAGATGTCATCGTTGTAAAACGTGTAAAGGGTCAATTATGCATGTTTTTGGGAATGCAGTGTTGGAAACTTTATTCCTTCATCGAAGCAAGACCAGGAGATGATGGGATATCGTTCAAGCAGAAGTTATTCTTTATTGAGGACTTCGCTGAGCGTTGCTGCAGTCATCCAACAATCTAATCTAACATAACTTTACATGGTATCTTATAGGCATTTTAGGAGGAGGGACTTATGGAGGTGGAGACAAATCAAAAGAAAGCATACAAAGGTAGTGATGATTTGATTCTATCAAGTGAAAAACCAGTTTGGCAGGTTATCTGGCTTGCTCAAGAGAAACAGCCCCAATCAGCATAACACTCTATTGCATTGCTAATCCAATCAGCCTAACGATTCAACGTCTGGGCCAGGAGCTCCGAAAGCCATTTGCAGAACAAAAGGTGACAATGGAGAAAACAGGAATTGCAACTTTGCTGAGCAGAATCATTCGTGTGATATCATCATCTTAACCTTAAAAGCTAAATACAATATTATTCACCATGATGTTATGTAAGGAAGCATATCTGAAATAGATTCTTAAATTTGTAATCCTTCAGCAGGAAATTAAAACATTTCTAGAAGGCGGTACATGATCTAACTGTTAAGATTGTGAAAACCCCGCTGGACATTACACCAACACGGTACCTTCTTTGGTACGGAATTGGACAAGACACTGGACACCACATGCAGGAAAAGGATTATCATAATGTCCTATATAGCAAAGAAATGCATCTTGCTCAGTTGGAATCAACAAAGACCCCCATCATTTAATCTGTTTAAACAAATCCTAAATGAAACTTTAAGACTGGAACAACGCCCATACGCCCTAAAAAATAAGGGAGATGCCTTCCGAAGGATATGGGAGGCGCTTATGGACCTCTGACACTACCATGTCATAACGGGGTTTGGCATGTTTACATATCATTCACAAACGATGAACCGTGATCTGTGACCATGGACTGACTTGATTTAATTTAATTTTAATTTAATTTTTTAATTTTTTTATTTCCTTCTCTCTTTTCTGTCTGTTATGTTAATAAAATGTTAAAAATCAATAAAAAGATAATTAAAATAAAAAAAAAGTTTAAATTAGATTTTTGAAAATTAAAAGGTTGTTTAAATAAAATCTTTAATGGCCCACTGAAGTGTCTTGGAACGAGCAGCTTTGTTTGATGCGTTGACGTCATTGACATCAGATTGCTATAGAATGCTAAGATAGATGTACAATGTGACCCTGGACCACAAAACCAGTCATAAGTCGCACGGGTATATTTGTGGCAATAGCCAACAAAACATTGTATGGGTCAAAATTATAGATTTTTCTTTTATGCCAAAAATCATTTGGATATTAAGTAAAGATCATGATCCATGAAGATATTTTGTAAATTTCCTACCATAGATATATCAAAAAAAAAAAAATTTGTGGGTGGATGCAGCAAAATCGCCAACAGAAATGGACAACTGTAAAGGCGATTTTCTCAATATTTAGATTTCTTTGCACCCTCAGATTCCAGATTTTCATATAGTTGTATCTTGGCCAAAAATTGTCCTGTCCTAACAAACCATACATCGATGGAAAGCTTATTTATTTAGCTTTCAGATGATGTATAAATTTCAATTTAACAAAAAAATTTACCCATAAGACTTTTTGGAAAAAAATTTTGGAAAAAAATAACATTACGATGTCCAGAAATCAATTTCAATAGAACATTGGGTTTAGTTTGCCATTTAACCCTCTGGGGTCGGCAAACAAAAGATTTTCTTCACATAGTAGCACAGTACTTTCTAAATTACTACATCATTTATGGTCATATAAAAAAAAGAAATATGAAAAAAGAATCTGTGATATTTCTACTTTTGTATGTGTCCACTTACAATCAAATCAAAACATTGTGCTTTTGTAAAATAAAGAGAATAAACAGGCTGTGCGTTCTGCCTCTCCGTCGCGGTGAACTTTTTTTTCTTGAGCACGTCTATAAACTGAAACAAAACTCAGTGAATACTTGTCACGAATATATGAGCAATATATTTATAAACATTTAAGTGTGTACTTTTAAATGATCTGATAAAAAAAATTTTCCTCTGCGCAGTGAAGTGGTTTTCTATTATCTATCATTTCACTGTGTGGTGAATCGGCAAATTGGCGCCCCCTGCTTGCTGAGAAGGTGCCGTGCGCAGAAGCTGTGTGAGAAGGGGAAAGTTGAGGGGGGCGCAGGGGACAGTTCACCTCTGGGTCTCTCCCAAATGGAACGAACAAGGTGAGGGAACAACGGTGGATCCACTGTTTAGAGCAGGGGTCTCCAACACGTCGCTCGCGAGCCACCTGTAGCTCATGGCCTGATTGGAGATACCTCGCCAAGGGGCCGTTCACACATCACGATTCGTGTCCTTTGCATAACACTGTCATGTCTGTGTCTAGACTGGACAAAGACAATAGAGCGTACATTATAGTCAGTGATACTACACTGGATGCGGCGCAACGCTACACGACAAAACCCCGACAGTAAACTGATGCCACACTCTATCTCTGACGTACTCGAGCTCTTGTGCTACTTCTGTTACCAAGAACAAATGGACTTGCAATGGTCTGTCATGTCCAGTATAGACAGCTGGTCTCGTCCAGTTTAAACACAGTGTCACAGCAGTCAGGAGTTCAGATTCTGGTGTGCTGATATTTGTGTGCAGCCCAATTCACCCATCCTTCAAACACATTCTTTGACATTAGATTCACTGCATGTGCAAACTGTCAAAACCCATAAATGGAATTTTACTTAACAATTAGTTAATAGTCATGTGCCTCAACAAGTAAAGTCATAACATAATGATACATTGGCAAATCATTAGTTAATGATTGCAGTGCATAGTTGTCATTTTCCTTTTGTAAGTATTTTTCTAGATGTTGTCCATGTTTTATTTCTCAATGACATGCAAGCAAACAACCAAATAAAGGATTTCAAGAAAAAAAAAAAGGTGTTCACTTCCTCCCTGTCACATGAGGCTGTCAACTTCCTAGCTCTACTTCCAGGAAGCAGGGCGAAGGCAAACCCTCCCAAAGAAAGGTCATTTTCATGTTACTAATAAGTATTTTTTGTTGACATATACTGTATATATATATATACATAATCATGAAGGTCTCTAGAACCATCCAAACAAAACAAATCTTACAAGAGATCTATAGTTTTTTGTATACTTAGTTAAAAGTCCAAGCGGCAACTATAGTTGCCGGTGGGCAAATGCCTTGTAAGTACATATATCATGGGAAAATGGGGTATACTGTATTAATAGGTTAATAAATCAAGGTTATTGGTCTTGTTTAGTGCATAAATATAACTTAACCCTTTAAATGACATCTCTACGGTTCATAAATTGTCTGTATATACTGTTATTTTTGTTATTTGCCTTTTTTTTGTTTTGTTATATAGATATATTTTTTTCTTCATTCTATTTATTTGTATTTATTTATTTTCATTTAGCTTTTTGATACACAATGCCCTGTTATGGCTGCACTTTGTTCTGCACTATGCTCCACAACTTTAACCCTTGTGCGCTGTTCGTTTGCGGTTTACAGTCAGGCTGTTTGGGGTCTGAGAGACCCCAGGCAACAAAATGTAATTTAATAACAATATATATATTTTAAACAAATGTAATTTTACTCAGTTTATTAATGTTTTTTACTCCACATTTGGACATTTTTGCTCCACAAAATGTTCAAAAAAAGAAAAGAAAAATTCTCCAAAAAGAAAAAAAGAAAATTATGTAAAATTCACCTTATAAAATACCCACATTACTAACTTTCATTCATGGGGATAACATGGATAATTTGACATGGTTTAGTGTAAGACTTTTGCCCAAATTTTGGAAAATGCAGTTTTAAAAGTAAAAAAAATCCCTTTAACCAGTAGATGGCTGCAGAGGTCTAAAAGTACTAAAAGTTTCTCCAGGTAGATTTAGATCTACATACAATGAAATCACAATTCTAACAATAAAAGTTACTTTTTGTCAAAGTTTAGCAGTTTTTGTACTGAAAAAAAAAATCAGTTTTTCAATAATGTTACATTATGATTAGAATCAAACCTGATCAGGATGTTACAAAGAGAAAAGTTGGAGTTTTTAGAGTTTATCATTTATTTCAAACATCTGTTTTTCAATTCTACAAATTTAAAGTGTGCCACTTCATTTCTGTCTGTGTGTTCTGTGTTGTGTCTGATTTTGAGGATGAATTTTGTCCATTGATAAAATTCATTTGATTCTAATCATAATATAACATTACTGAAAAACAGAATTTTTTTTCAGAACAAAAAGTGCCTAAACTTTGACAAAAAGTATATTTTATTATTAGAATTGTGATTTCATTATATGTAGATATGAATACAACTGGAAAAACTTGTGAAAAGATGTCTTTCAGTTAGTCAAAAAGCAAATCGTTCTGCAGCCATCTACTGGTTAAAGTGATAATTTGTTACTTTTAAAACTGCATTTTCCAAAAGATGGGCAAAAATCTTACACTAAACCATGTCAAATTATCCATGTTATCCCCATGAATGAAAGTTAGAAATGTGGGTCAAAAAGACCCTGAACAGCGCACAATGGTTAAGGCAAATGGATTTGTTGTTTGTTGTGTTTTCATATTCAAGAGATTATAAGCTAGATGCAGTTTTTTGGGGTTTGCATCAAATGTTCTTCGACTTTTATACATAATAAATTTGTTAATGAATAAAGATTGACCTGTTGAAAGCAGTTATTTTGAGATAAATGCCAAATGTTCTCCTCCTATTCATATTTTACATTGAGGGGGTGCATACAACATATCTGCCCACCGGCAACTATAGTTGCCGCACATTCAAATATGATTTTCAAGAAAGAAAGAAAAAACCTGGGGAAAATAAATGCAGAACATGTTCACATAGGACACTATTAACACAATTATATGCATGAAACCATTCAGAAAAATGTGGGCACAAATGGCAGACAACTGGAAGTTGAAGTACACAGCTTTGACCAATTGTGGTAATTAACACATTCATTTACTTTTAGTTAATAAAATGTTATTAAGAAATTAATATATTATGACACATTTAACTAATAACAATTCATATATTACTTAATCTATTAACCATATAGAATCTTTATTTGTTGCTGATGCAGTAATCATTAATTAATGGTTTAGTTCTTCATGAGTCATACACTAACACATGATTATCTGTGCATTAGTTAAGCATGAATTAATGCAGATTAGTGCACCCGTATTGTAAAGTGTTACCCAGTTTTTTTGTGAGCTGTAGTAAACAACAGCTGTGCTGTTCATTCATTCACGCACAGACATGTGATTCATATTTAAACAGTTTTTTTGCAGTTTACAGACACTATTCCATATCGCGATTAGAACAAAGCCCTTAAGAATAAAGAACTTACTATTCACAGTTCTCACAAACTAAACCAGCACTTCTGAGGTACATTTTTAAAGGAGGAAAAATTATTATTACAGTAGTATTATTCCTCACAGGGTCGCAAGACGACCTAAAGTTCATGAGTCTGATTAAACTTGATGTGTTTTATCGAGCTGATGTGGGCGTTCACAGGTTTGCATGGATTGCCTCAGATCATTTCTGTTGAATAACACGCGCTCTCCGTGGGCGGGGTCACATTAACAGATAATGAGCTGTAATGAGAACGACTGACATCTCTCTCTTTTCATACATATTACATAAACTGAGAATATTTGTTGTTATATATATTACCTCATTTAAAAGAAGAGAATGCAAGCTTTATGACTGTGTATTCGCTGAGTTACAGTTCATTTTTGTACAGTTTACAGTACAGTTTCAGAATGGACTTCACTGACAGAGAGAAGGCAGAACTCGCATGTTTATTTTTCTTTATTTGGCAAAAAGCACAACACTTTGTTTTTATTGTGAGTATACACAAAAAAAAAATAGACACTTAACAGGAATGAATGATGTAACAGGACGAAAGATGTATAACACTTATATGTAAGATCAAAATCAACAGAGTATTTTGAGTCTCTTTTGCACTGATAAGAAAAAAAGCGAGCTGATCACGCTGACGTGATCGCTGACCCCAGGGGGTTAAAGAGCAGTATTTCTTTCCATTTTTTACACAAAAGAGGACAATGTGAACGTTATGGCGCGCTAAACACTCACATGTAATTTATGTTTCATTCATACTCGCCCTCCTGCAAAAAGTCCACACCTCAGACTCATGAGTAATAAGTTCCAGAAAATTCCTTATATGGACAAAGACAGTGATTGATGCAGTGATCGATGTAGCTGAATAAAATGCAGATTTTGACTGATTAATCATGAAGAGAATTAACACACCGTAGCGAATGTATTATGGTTTATCTGTGTAATTCAAGCCATTCAGGTATTTTCATTAGGATAATGTATATTTATAATGCAATGCCAATCATCATAATCTTTATCACTGTATATAATACTATAAAATAATATAATTTATTTTCAATTTCTATTTGACTGATATCATTATTTATTTATTCATTTGTTCAAGATTTCTATGGATATCACTATATATCATTATCATATATTCTTTTGGCCACGATAATCGTGTAGAGAAAAATCTGATATCATGGCAGCCCTAATTCCAATCAACCAATCAGATTTGAGAGATAAGTTTACAGTTTATCTCAAGTTTAGGCTTACAACCAGGGTTAGGTGCTTCTACATCAGTGTTATTTACTTATTTCCCTCTGATTTTAGGGATGGGTAGGGTAAGGTTTAGGGATAGGGATAAGGTTAAGACTAAATTTTCTGGACTGGAACTGCATACACGGTGACTGTACGTCATTATAGGTGACCTATAGTGTCAGGTCTCAGTAGCACACATGAGCGCGAGCACATGTGAAGAGTTTTAACTCTTTCTTCTCTGTGTCAATTACATGCCTTGGAATGCAACACTCTGCAGATTCACTTTATTTCGACATTGTCTAATAATCCAAATGTAGTTGTATAAGTTACTACTATACAAACCAAAGGACAGGCAATGATTTTCGGGCTATACGGCACAAATAATGCTTGTCTCTTCTGTTTTTGTTGCAAAGATAGCCTATCTACTTATGATAATAATAAAAAAAAATATCTAAATAATATCATTTTATATATGACGACTTCAGATGCAAAAGCCTCTAAGTACCATCTGAAGTTTTCTTCTAAAAGAGCATTTTTATCAAGCTCATATATTTATGTTCAGTTATTTCACTTTAAATGGCAATGAAAAGTACATATTAATTGTCATTAAAGTGAAATTACTGAACTTAAATATACGAGCTTGATAAAAATGCTTGTTTTAGAAGAAAATTTCAGATGGCACTCAGAGGCTTTTGCATCATGAAGTCTTCATATATATATATATATAGGCCTATATGATCTGAAGGAAGTTACTCGCTACTTGAGTAGTTTTTTCATTGGATACTTTTTTACTCTTACTCAAGTAACTATTAAGATTATTACTTTTACTTTGAGTAAATATTTCTATAAGTACTTGTACTTTTACTTGAGTACAGTTTTTGGATACTCTACCCACCTCTGGATATTGTGATACAGGATCATGGTTCTCAGATATTCCATTAAATTATAAACCTCAAAAATTAAGTTGATTTTATTATTATGTTTTATTACTCTCCATCTATTTCAGCTGAACATGACGCTTTCCAGTTTACAGTATGCTCTAATACAGAAGGAGGGTTTTACATTGGATATGATGAAGAGGAGCTGTGGCATGTCGACTTTAATCAGAAGACTGAAGTCCAGACATCACCTGATTTTACAGGACCTATGACGTTTGATGAATTTTATGAACGTGGTTTAGCACGTTTGGAAGTATGCCGAAATAACTTACTCAACTACATTAAAGCTTTCAAGAGCCCACCACCAGAATTGGGTAAGACATTAAGATATCCTATGAACATTAAATGAACATCAATACTATGATGTGGGTAACACTTTAATGTTTTCTTTGTTAAGTGTTTCATTAAATGTAGGGTAGGCAGTTTCTGCACTATCAATGTTATCTAGTAGAACTACAAAAATAAAGCATGTTCCCTTTCGAATGGGAATTTGCTCTGCATCCTCGAGGACACTACGGGGACTGCCTTCGCCAATGACTGGTGTCTGAAGCACGAGTCTAAACACGACAATGAACTTGACATTGCCTGGGACAGCATATGACATCACTACAGATGCCACCACAGATATAAAAGGGTACCTGTAGAACACGTCATCCTCTTTCTTGTCTTTAGGATCCGTTTGCTTGAAGTACATGTAAGTAGCACGCACGTTTAGTTCTCGAGGGAGCTAAATGCAGGCATTGTGAGGATTTATCAATGAAAAACCTCCATTTGAATCGTCCCTATTCTTGATGCATTTGGGTGGAATGCATGTTACTCTTTGAAAAAGCTGGATGTGCTAGGTATGATGCATTCGCAAAACTGACTAAATGAGACAGGTAAGAAGCAGTTTCTTTCCGTTCTCTCCTGAGAGAAAGTAGTTCATGTTTGCACAAGTGCATTTGGCTAATCGAGGGAGTTGAAATCACTCATAGTGATGTATTTGTGCTGTTCTCGTATGATTCTTTTCAGAGTGAAAGTAGAATCTGGCATTTGAACTAATGTACATGACTCTCGAGGGGGTTAAATGCGTGCTTTTTGCGATGCAGTCGCAGTAATTTGTTCAACCTGGGCTTGTGTAATGGTATCCACTGGAAGCAAGTTGTAAAGAACCCAAGTGCAGTTTATGAACAAACAGAACAAAACCAAACATGAAACAAAAACATGACGTGGCATGAAAACTCAAGATAAAGACATGAACATGAACTTACACAACAGTGTTTACAGGAACCAATACTTTGACAAAGACACATGGCAAACATGAGAGCTTAAATACACAGACTAATGACAAGACAAGGGACACCTGTGAACAATGAAACAATGAACCAATGACAACATGACACATCAGACAAGGAAACACATGGCAGGATCACATGACAGACATGGAAACATGACATGAACACACCCAAAACGTGACAGCTTGACTCTCTCGTGAGGGATAAGAGTTGAACGCCTTCCCGCTGTGTTTCAGGTCCCGCGGTAGCCATTATAGTGAGGTGGGATTGAGCGTGGTTGTAGGCAGAGCATGGACGAGTCGAACAGGTTGTTTTCCTTTTTTGGCTCCTCTTATTGCCTCAAATAATACTAGTGTTCAATGTGATGGATCTAGTTCTGGGGAAGTGTAGTAGTTATTGTTATACCAATTAAGGCCTGTGACATTGACAGATTAGATCTGGTTTGGCAGCATGAGACAGATTTTATGGAAAACAATTTCAGTCTAGACATAACTGCCCTGCTCCTGTAAGCCTTCTGTTTTTCCTTTGATATCCACACTGAGGACTGTGTGATGCAGAGCTCCGCCTGAGTCGTTAGACTTTCTGTAAGCCTCCTTGATTAGCTGTCCTGAGTGTAGGACGCAGTTAGGCCTCCTCTACTGTCTTTACAGTAGTGGAATGTTGTTAGGCCTCCTCTCGTTATAGAGGGGTCATTCTTCTCAGGTCTCCACACCCTAGAGCTCAGTCTGAATAGCGGGTCTGAGTTGTTAGGCTTTGTGAAGCCGATAGAATGCAGATAGGCCTCCTCTCACTTTAGAGAGGTGCCATATTCAGGTCTTCGTCCCCAGAGCTTGGCAAGCAGTAGTGTTGAGTTGTTGGAATCTTTTGAGCCTTCTTGGCCCCTGCTTTCAGGAGGAGGTATCAAAAATATACTAGTCTGCGCTTCAATACAATGTAAATGCATTTTCACCGCGCTGTCCAGAGCATCGTGCAGCATGCCAGACAGATTTTGAGAGTTGGCTAGCTAAATAAAACAGGCAGTGTGCCAAATAAGTAGACTAATGGGTAATGTAGGAGCAGATGTGAGGTACATTCATATTTACAAAATAAACACCTATAATAGCTTATTTCTATGGCATGCATAATTAGTGAACCTATACCCGCGTTTCCACTGCAGGAACATTCTTTAGAATTACTAAGAAGTCTAGTTTCAAATATAATTATTTTGAAGTGTTGTTGCCTAATGTAACACTATCTAGTGTAAATGATAAATCACGTTTGAGATTTGTGCTGGCTACTGTATACAGGCCACCAGGGCACCATACAGACTTTATCAAAGAATTTGCTGACTTTCTATCAGAGTTAGTACTGGCTGCAGATAAAGTCCTAATTGTTGGTGATTTTAATATACATGTAGATAACGAAAAAGATGCATTGGGATTGGCATTTAAAGACATTCTGAACTCTATTGGAGTTAGACAACACGTGTCAGGACCTACTCATCGTCGTAATCATACTCTAGATCTAATATTATCACATGGAATAGATGTTGATGCCGTTGAAATTCTGCAGCAGAGCGATGACATCTCAGATCATTATCTAGTCTCATGTAATCTTCATTTAGCCAAGGCTGCAAAGCCGACTCCGTGTTACAAATATGTTAGACCTATCACTTCTGCCACTAAAGATTGCTTTATTAATAATAATCCTGATTAGTTTTATCATCTCAGCATCCCAGATAACTTAGAACAGTGGTTCCCAAACCTGACCTGGAGTACCCCCAACACTGCACGTTTTCTTTGTCTCCCTAATAAAACACACCTGATTCAACTCATCAGCTCATTAACCCATGTGATAATGAGCTGATGAGTTGAATCAGATGTGTTTGATTAGGGAGACAAAGAAAACGTGCAGTGTTGGGGGTACTCCAGGACAGGTTTGGGAACCACTGGCTTAGAAGAACTTGATATTGCGACAGAAACTTTTAACTCTCTCTTTTCCAGCACTTTAGACACAGTTGCTCCGTTGCGCTTAAAGAAGATTAAAGACAAGTCCAACGCCGTGGTACAACGAGCACACTCAGGCACTTAAGAGAGCAGCCAGAAAAATGGAGCGCAACTGGAAGAAAAGAAAATTAGAGGTATTTCGCATTTCATGGAAAGAGAGCTCGATTGTGTTGTAAAGTTTTTCTTTCTTCAAAGCAGACCAGGAGACGTTGGGATCACGTTCAAACAGAAGAGTTTCTTTATTTGAGCGCGGCTGCGGTTTCGTCCAACATAATCTAAAGTATATAAATTTACATGGTGTCTTATAGGCATTTTAAGAGGAGGGGCTTTTGAAGGTGGAGACAAATTCAAACAAAGCATGTAAATGAGTATACAGGTTAAGGTAACACCCTAGACTGTGAGGGTCTGGCCAATCCTAATTCAAATCAGCATAAGGCTCCAAGAGCCATTTGGGTCCGAAAGCCATTTGCAGAACAAAAGGTGAGATTCTCAGTGAATCATTCGTGTGCTAATCCCATCAGTCTGAGTGAAACTGGGGCTTCAAGAGCCATTTACAGACAATAAGGAGAAAACAGGAAAGGCAACTTTGCTGAGCAGAATCATTATCTTACCCTTAAACACTAAATACAATATTCTTTACCGTGATGTTATGTAAGGAAGCATATTTGAAATAGATTCTTAAATTTGAATCTTTCAATTGCATACAGAGAGGCTTTAAAAGCTGCTAGATCTGCTTATTTTTCAACCCTATTAGAAGAAAATAAACATAATCCTAGGTATTTATTTGAAACGGTGGCTAAACTAACGAAAAATAAAGCTTCAAGCACCGAAGTTTCCAAGCAACACAGCAGTAATGACTTTATGAACTTCTTCACTTATAAGATTGATAATATCAGGGACAAAATTATAACTATGCAACCGTCTACTACAGTATCGCATCAGGCAGTGCATTGTAGTCTCCCTGAGGAAAAATTTGATTCATTCGTTGCTATAGGAGAGGAAGAATTTACTAAACTCGTTAAATCATCTAAATCGACAACATGTATGTTAGACCCTATACCGACTAAGCTACTGAAAGAGATGCTTCCAGAGGTCATAGATCCTCTTCTTAATATCATTAATTCATCTTTGTCGCTAGGATACGTACCAAAAACTTTTAAGCTAGCTATGATTAAACCGCTTGTTAAAAAAACGCACGGACAGAATTAGTCAATTACAGGTCGATCTCGAATCTACCTTTTCTAAGATACTAGAAAAGGCAGTATCTTCACAACTATGTTCTGTGATATCTGTGAGGATTTTCAGTCAGGATTTAGACCGTACCATAGTACTGAGACTGCTCTCGTTAGAGTCACAAATATTAGTGTTACTCGATCTTAGTGCTGCATTTGACACTATTGACCACAACATTCTTTTAAATAGACTTGAAAATTAAACTTCTATAATTCAATGTTAGGCTGCATAGATTAGGTCAGCCGGAACCGGGAACACTTCCCATAAATCCTGATGTACTCGTTACATCATAAGAAGAATGGCATCTACGCTAATATTAGTCTCTCTGTTTATCCCGAGGTTTACCGCAGTCCGCCGGATCCAGGCCGTATCCAGATCTGATGAAGGACCTGCGCCTGGATGCAACGACAGCGCAGTCCTGAAGTGTCAACTAGTCTCTCCCCTGTGAAGGATCCCTCCCCTCCCTTTACCTATCTACAGATAAAGCATTGTCGGGATAATTCCGGTTTGCGTGGCTACGTGGAAGCGATAAAAGTTCTGTTTTATAAATTTTAAGGCCAGACAAGTAGTTTGTTGAGGGTTGATTTGTAGGGAAGGACTAGTTTTTCTAAGTAGATTATCGGATTCGTATGTTTCTGCAAGTCTGCCGGCAAAGTTCAGGAACTTTCAGGGGTGGGACTTGGGTGCTGAACATGCTGATTGTTTGAGTTCATGCTGTATTTTGATTGGTTGACTCCATGAAGCATTTTATTTCAACCATCATTTTTTTAAATCTGTTGCGGTGCGTGCAGTAACAGTTGTTTCTTATTCGAATCAACAATGGAGCTTAAAAAATATGACAGATGGACCGACGATGAGGTTCAGGCTTTAGTAAGAAACACGCCACCTAGATAGATAAGTCCATACATACCCTTTTCATCTCTGTGCGTGCCGTAACTCTGTCTGACGCACCCACCGCTAGCCTAGCTTAGCACAAAGACTGGAAGTAAACGGCTTCAGCAAGCATACTGCTGCCAATACGTGACAAAATAACGCCAACATTTTTCCATTTACATGTTGTGATTTGTATTGTCACAGCGTGTACAAATAACAAGGTCACAGCCATCTTCTAACCGTATACATACTGGGAAGCAGTGTGGGAGCAGTGCTTGTGAGAGACATGCCTGAATAAATAATTGTAAAAAATAATTAGAAAGAATATTTAAAAGTATGATAGTAAGCGTTGTGTACTCAGTTCACACAAAAACAATGAGATGGGGAAAAGATAATTGAATCAGTGAACGTGTCTACTTAATACCTAACAAAATTAGCAGGGGTGGAGAGTAACAGTATTATAGGCCTTATACTGAAATACAAATTATGAATAGGAACTGTACTGTTAAAGTTGTACAGTGTAAATAGTTAGTAATGAAAAAATGTTGTTAATAGTTTACTTTGGATTAGAAATACAATTCAATAAGCAATAATATTGAATTGTGCTCTGAGGTGAGTTTCTGCAGTAGTTAATCAGTGTTAAACAATTAATCCAAAATTAATATGATCATACTGCTTTGAGTAATCTAATTGAATGCATTAACCTAGAATTTATATTTTAACAGATTCTACCATGTATGGAATACAATTTAAAACCAACCCTCTTAACCTTAATAAGATGGTACTTTTTAAAGTAATTATTGTTACACACTTAATTGGATGGTGTTTCTCTGAGGCTTGTTAATAATTTTGTCATGAGCTCTATATTTTAAGATGTAATAGGTATTAA
Organism: Rutilus rutilus; assembly: GCA_021464565.1. Lineage (NCBI taxonomy): Eukaryota > Metazoa > Chordata > Actinopteri > Cypriniformes > Leuciscidae > Rutilus > Rutilus rutilus. Next base: position 3,457,738 of record JAJAQA010000006.1, on the reverse strand, counting down.
GAAATCACAATTAGACTTAAAGGTGCCATATAATGCATTGATACAATATTTTTTTAATTGTTCTCTGATATCTACATAGAAGATATTGTCAAGTCAAGTCATCTTCATTTATATAGCGCTTTTAACAATGTAGATTGTCTCAAAGCAGCTTTACATAGATAAATGTATAATTTAACGTAAGATTGTTTTGGCTTTATAGCGGTTCTTTAATAAAGTTATTTTCCAGCTAAAGTTAGTTTTGATTGATTCGCTTCCGTCGCAACGATCATTTGTTATTAAATTAGGGCCGCCAAGACGACACCATTCTCTCTACACAGACTTTAAACGCGAACCTGTGAGAAACGCTGATGGCGTTCAGATGCGCATTAAGAACGGGTTCTATAGTTATGTGCGTTTGAATATATGTGTGCAGGTTTGGAATTCCCTACAAACCAAGCCTAAACAAATTACTGGTGTTTCCTTATAGTTTTGATTCAGAATTTTATTTTATTTAATCAAATCAGAGCAGAAACGCGAATTGAGTTTCCCGACGACGCTTTATCTGTAGAGTGGGAAAGGGATCCTCCATAGGGAGAGACTAGTTGGTACTTCAGCACTGCGTTGACATCGGGTCCAGGAAAGGTTCTTCGTCAGATCTGGATACGGCCTGGATCCGGCAGGCTGCGGGAAAACCTCGGGATAAACACAGACACTAAAATTAGCGTAGATGCCATTCTTCTTATGATGTAACGAGTACATCAGGATTTATGGGAAGTGTTCCCAGTTCCAGCTGACCTAATCTATGCAGCCTAACACTGAATTATAGAAGTCTATAATGTATTATGTGAACGCTATGTCAAAGAGATGTGTCTTTAATCTAGATTTGAACTGACAGAGTGTGTCTGCTTCCCGGACAATGTTAGGAAGACTGTTCCAAAGTTTTGGTGCTAAATAGGAGAAGGATCTACCGCCAGCAGTTGATTTTGATATTCTAGGTTTTATCAACAGGCCGGAATTTTGAGATCGCAATAGACGTGAAGGAGTATAATGAGTTAAGAGCTCGCTCAAGTACTGCGGAGCTAAACCATTTAGTGCTTTGTAAGTAATCAGCAATATTTTAAAATTGATGCGATGTTTAATAGGGAGCCAATGCAGTTTTGACAGAACCGGGCTAATATGGTCATACTTCCTGGTTCTGGTAAGAACTCGAGCTGCTGCGTTTTGAACCAGCTGTAGTTTGTTTATTAAGCGTGCAGGGCAACCACCCGGTAGAGCATTACAATAATCTAGCCTTGAGGTCATGAACGCATGGACTAATTGTTCCGCATTTGTCAATGAGAGCATATGGCGTAATTTAGATATATTTTTAAGATGGAAAAATGCGGTTTTACAGATACTAGACACGTGACTTTCAAATTAAAGATTGGTATCAAAGAGCACACCCAGGTTCCTAACCGACGATGAAGACTTAACAGAGCAGCCATCAAGTGTTAGACAGTATTCTAGGTTATTACGTGAGGAAGTTTTTTGTCCAATAATTAGAATCTCTGTTTTTTCAGAATTTAGAAGTAGGAAATTACGAGTCATCCAATTTTTTATATCAGCTATGCATTCTGTTAATTTAGTGAATTGGTAAGTTTCGTTAGGTTTTGAAGAAATATAGAGCTGAGTATCGTCGGCATAACAGTGAAAGCTAATGCCATGTTTCCTAATGATATCTCCTAAGGGTAGCATGTACAGAGTGAACAGCAGCGGTCCTAGTACTGAGCCTTGTGGTACGCCATACTGAACTTGTGATTGATAAGACATCTCTTCATTTACTGCTACAAACTGATAACGGTCAGATAAGTATGATTTAAACCATGCTAGTGCAATTCCACTAATGCCAACAAAGTTTTCGAGTCTATTTAAAAGAATGTTGTGGTCAATGGTGTCAAACGCAGCACTAAGATCGAGTAACACTAATAAAGAGATACAACCACGATCGGATGATAAGAGCAAATCATTTGTGACTCTAACGAGAGCAGTCTCAGTACTATGGTATGGTCTAAATCCGGACTGAAAATCCTCGCAGATATCATTTCTTTCTAGAAAGGAACACAGTTGTGAAGATACTACCTTTTCTAGTATCTTTGGCAGAAAAGGTAGATTCGAGATCGGCCTGTAATTGACTAATTCTGAAGGATCAAGTTGCATTTTATTAACAAGCGGTTTAATCATAGCCAGCTTAAAGTTTTTTGGTACGTATCCTAGAGACAAAGAGGAATTAATGATATAAAGAAGAGGATCTATGACCTCTGGAAGCATCTCTTTCAGTAGCTTAGTCGGTATAGGGTCTAACATACATGTTGTAGATTTAGATGATTTAATGAGTTTAGTAAATTCTTCCTCTCCTATAGCAACGAATGAATCAAATTTTTCCTCAGGGAGACTACAATGCACTGCCTGATGCGATACTGTAGTAGACGGTTGCATAGTTATAATTTTGTCCCTGATATTATCAATCTTATAAGTGAAGAAGTTCATAAAGTCATTACTGCTGTGCTGCTTGGAAACTTCTGTGTTTAAAGCTTTATTTTTCGTTAGTTTAGCCACTGTTTCAAATAAATACCTAGGATTATGCTTATTTTCTTCTAATAGGGTTGAAAAATAAGCAGATCTAGCAGCTTTTAAAGCCTCTCTGTATGCAATCTTGCTCTCTTTCCATGAAATGCGAAATACCTCTAGTTTTGTTTTCTTCCAGTTTCGCTCCATTTTTCTGGCTGCTCTCTTAAGGGCCCGAGTGTGCTCGCTGTACCACGGCGTTGGATTATTTTCTTTAATCTTCTTTAAGCGCAACGGAGCAACTGTGTGTAAAGTGCTGGAAAAGAGAGAGTTAAACGTTTCTGTTGTAATATCAAGTTCTTCTAAGCTATCTGGGATGCTAAAATGATGAAACTGATCAGGAAGATTATTAATAAAGCAATCTTTAGTAGCAGAAGTGATAGGTCTAACATATTTGTAACACGGAGTCGGCTTTGCAGCCTTGGCTAAATGTAATTTACACGAGACTAGATAATGATCTGAGATGTCATCGCTCTGCTGCAGAATTTCAACGGCATCAACATCTTTTCCATGTGATAATATTAGATCTAGAGTATGATTACGACGATGAGTAGGTCCTGACACGTGTTGTCTAACTCCAATAGAGTTTACAATGTCTTTAAATGCCAATCCCAATGCATCTTTTTCATTATCAATGTGTATATTAAAATCACCAACAATTAGTACTTTATCTGCAGCCAATACTAACTCTGATAGAAAGTCTGCAAATTCTTTGATAAAGTCTGTATGGTGCCCTGGTGGCCTGTATACAGTAGCCAGTACAAATCTCAAACGTGATTTATCATTTTTATTATCTATTTTTACATTAAGCACTAACACTTCAAAAGAATAATATTCGAAACTCGATTTCTTAGTGGTTTTGAAAATATTACTATAAATTACAGCAACACCACCCCCTTTGCGTTTAAGACGAGGTTCATGTTTATAACAGTAATCTTGCGGGGTGGACTCATTTAAAGTAATGTAATTGTTTGGTTTTAGCCAGGTTTCTGTCAAACACAGCACATCTAGGTTATTATCTGAAATCATATCGTTAACAACGAGTGCTTTTGAAGTAAGCGATCGAATATTCAGCAACCCAAGCTTTAGCATTTGCTCATCTGTATTATAGCTGTTTTTTATTTGTTGAACATCAATTAAATTTTTAACCTTAGATAGGTTTAAACATTTTTTTGATTTCCAAATTCGGGGAACAGACACAGTCTCTATATGATGATAGCTAGGTGAAAGAGGCTCTATGTGATGGGATTTATCTGACCTGGGTGACGCGAGGCCGCTAGCAGACGGTCGGTTTAGCCAGTCTGTCTGCTTCCTGACCTGAGCCCCAGATTGTCATGTTTGAGCTCTAAGACTATGCATAGACTATAAGAACTATGGACAATTTGTAGTTGTTTATACTAAATACTATACTTATACTAAATACAGCTTACCCAACATCTCAGATTGACATCGCTAGCTTCCGTTACTACTAGCACAACACGCTAATTCGCTACCGCTAGCCTGTTAACGCGCCACCCGTGCGCTCAGCTATTTTATTTATTTATTTTTCTCTCGCGCGCTCGCGCCTTTGAGTTAATAAAAGCTCAGGTAAGTAATAATCAGTCAACAAACATGGTGAGTAATGTCTTGTCCTGTTATTGTCACCTGCACTTCATGTCACATGTTTAGCATAGACTTCTCTGTTGGCAATGTAGGATTTATATGTGATAAATGTAAGGAGACAGTTAGGCTGACAGAGAAGATTTCAGAATTAGAGACACGCATCCAAACCTTAATTGAGGATAGCAAGAGTGCTAGAGCTTTAGATACTATTTTGGATGCGCCTAGCATAGTGAACTCTTTACATGGTGCGCTTCCAGCTGAAGTAGAGCCTGTGCAGCCGGGCAAATGGGTGACAGTGAGGGATCGCTCTAGTCGCGGATCAAAAAACCACTCTTCCGTTCCGATTACCACAACAAATCGATTTGCCCCGCTCAGTGAAACACCCACTGAGAATTCTGTTGATTGTGCCCTAGTTATTGGCGATTCGATCACACGGAACGTAAAAATAGAGACACCAACCACCATAGTCACATGTTTGCCGGGAGCCAGAGCGCCTGACATCAAAGCAAATTTAAAAGTGCTGGCTAATGCTAATCGTAAATTCTCTAAGATCATTATTCATGTCGGCACTAATGATGTTCGACTCCGCCAGTCGGAGATCACCAAAATTAATATTAAAGAGGTGTGTGAACTTGCAAGTACGATGTCAGGCACTGTAATTTGCTCTGGCCCCCTTCCTGTTCACAGGAGTGATGAGATAGTTAGTAGATTGTGTTCGCTTAACGGTTGGCTGTCTAAGTGGTGTCCGCTTAATAATATAGAATTCATAGACAATTGGAAAAGTTTTTGGGGCAAACCTGACCTGTTGAAAAGAGATGGTATTCATCCCTCCTGGGATGGTGCTGCTCTTCTATCTAGTAATATGGCTCATAGTCTTAGAGCTCAAACATGACAATCTGGGGCTCAGGTCAGGAAGCAGACAGACTGGCTAAACCGACCGTCTGCTAGTGGCCTCGCGTCACCCAGGTCAGATAAATCCCATCACATAGAGCCTCTTTCACCTAGCTATCATCATATAGAGACTGTGTCTGTTCCCCGAATTTGGAAATCCAAAAAATGTTTAAACCTATCTAAGGTTAAAAATTTAATTGATGTTCAACAAATAAAAAACAGCTATAATACAGATGAGCAAATGCTAAAGCTTGGGTTGCTGAATATTCGATCGCTTACTTCAAAAGCACTCATTGTTAATGATATGATTTCAGATAATAACCTAGATGTGCTGTGTTTGACAGAAACCTGGCTAAAACCAAACAATTACATTACTTTAAATGAGTCAACCCCGCAAGATTACTGTTATAAACATGAACCTCGTCTTAAACGCAAAGGGGGAGGAGTTGCTGTAATTTATAGTAATATTTTCAAAACCACTAAGAAATCGAGTTTCGAATATAATTCTTTTGAAGTGTTAGTGCTTAATGTAAAAATAGATAATAAAAATGATAAATCACGTTTGAGATTTGTACTGGCTACTGTATACAGGCCACCAGGGCACCATACAGACTTTATCAAAGAATTTGCAGACTTTCTATCAGAGTTAGTATTGGCTGCAGATAAATTACTAATTGTTGGTGATTTTAATATACACATCGATAATGAAAAAGATGCATTGGGTTTGGCATTTAAAGACATTGTAAATTCAATTGGAGTTAGACAACACGTGTCAGGACCTACTCATTGTCGTAATCATACTCTAGATCTAATATTATCACACGGAATAGATGTGGATGCCGTTGAAATTCTGCAGCAGAGCGATGACATCTCAGATCATTATCTAGTCTTGTGTAATTTGCATTTAGCCAAGGCTGCAAAGCCAACTCCGTGTTACAAATATGTTAGACCTATCACTTCTGCCACTAAAGATTGCTTTATTAATAATCTTCCTGATCAGTTTCATCATCTCAGCATCTCAGATAGCTTAGAAGAACTTGATATTACAACAGAAACGTTTAACTCTCTCTTTTCCAGCACTTTAGACACAGTTGCTCCGTTGCGCTTAAACTAACGAAAAATAAAGCTTCAAGCACCGAAGTTTCCAAGCAACACAGCAGTAATGACTTTATGAACTTCTTCACTTATAAGATTGATAATATCAGGGATAAAATTATAACTATGCAACCGTCTACTACAGTATCGCATAAGGCAGTGCATTGTAGTCTCCCTGAGGAAAAATTTTATTCATTCGTTGCTATAGGAGAGGAAGAATTTACTAAACTCGTTAAATCATCTAAATCTACAACATGTATGTTAGACCCTATACCGACTAAGCTACTGAAAGAGATGCTTCCAGAGGTCATAGATCCTCTTCTTAATATCATTAATTCGTCTTTGTCTCTAGGATACGTACCAAAAAACTTTAAGCTGGCTATGATTAAACCGCTTGTTAAAAAAACGCAACTTGATCCTTCAGAATTAGTCAATTACAGGCCGATCTCGAATCTACCTTTTCTGTCAAAGATACTAGAAAAGGCAGTATCTTCACAACTGTGTTCCTTTCTTGAAAGAAATGATATCTGCGAGAATTTCCAGTCCGGATTCAGACCGTACCATAGTACTGAGACTGCCCTCATTAGAGTCACAAATGATTTGCTCTTATCATCCGATCGTGGTTGTGTCTCTCTATTAGTGTTACTCGATCTTAGTGCTGCGTTTGACACCATTGACCACAACATTCTTTTAAATAGATTAGAACATTATGTTGGCATTACGGGAAATGCACTAGCATGGTTTAAATCATACTTATCTGACCGTTATCAGTTTGTAGCAGTAAATGCTAAATTTACTCTCAAAACAATCTCTGTTACCTTAAATTATACACTTATCTCTGTGAAGCTGCTTTGAAACAATCTACGTTGTTAAAAGCGCTATATAAATGAAGATGACTTGACTTGACTATAACTGGTTCAAGTGCTGTCGAAAAAGAAGCGTCTTCAGCCGTTTCTTGAAAATGGCTTTGGACTCAGCAGCTCTGGTTGAGTTGAGCAGATCATTCCTCATGCAGGGAACAGTGAAGGTTAAGGTCAGAGAAAGAGATTCTGTGTCTCTTTGAGATGATGCACCACGAGGCGACATTCATTTGCAGAGCGCAAGTTTCAGGATGGCACATAAGTCTGAAGTAATGAGTTAAAGTAAAAGGGAGCAGAGCCAGTGGTTGTTCTGTAGGCAAACGTCAGTGACTTGAATTTGATGTGAGCGGCAACTGGCAACCAGTGCAATTTTGTGAGGAGAGGAGAGACATGTGCTCTCTTCAGCTGGTTAAAGACCACTCTAGCTGCGGCATTCTGGATCAGTTGCAGAGGTTTGACCGTGCAAGCTGGAAGACCAGCCAGGAGAGCATTACAGTAGTCCAGTCTGGATAGAACTAGCGCTTGGACAAGGAGTTGTGTAGCTCTGATAGGAAGGGCCTGATCCTCCTAATGTTGTACAAAGCAAATCTACATGACCGGGGAGTTCTAGCAATGTGGTCTGTGAAGTTCAATTGATCATCAATTACCACTCAAAGGTTCCTGGCTGACCTTGATCGAGTTATGGATGACGGGCCTAGCTGAATGGTGAAGTTGTGATGAAGTGTTGGGTTGGCCGGGACCACAAATAGCTCTGTCTTCGCCAGGGGCAGACTGGGACCAAAAAGTGGCCCTGGACTTCTGGCCCACAGCAGCCCACCACATCTCACATCATAACACATTGGTTCATTAATGTGCAGAATAATATTTAACACCTCTTATAGCATAAAAATATTACACAATACAAAAATAAATGCTATTTAAACATTTATTTTAAGTAACACAACATATATTAGGTCATATTTGTAAAACAAAGGGAAACAAACAGAAAAACATTAAGACATACAACATTATTAATATAAAACTATCAAGACAGCAAATCATCTAGTCAGGGGGTATCATCTTGGTGCAGTGTAAGATGCACCACTCAGCTGGACAACTCCTGAATCAAGATTGAAACTATTTTGCATTAACACGAATCCTCATGGCAAACTATTAGGCTATCGTGTAACATTAAACTTGACTGATGTCCACAGGCTTCATGTCATCTTCTGGGAGCAGGTCAGCAGAGCTTTATGTGGATGAGGAGGAGATGGCTTGTGTGTGTGTATGTACATTTGAAAGAGCTTGTCTATGTGTATGAAAAACAGAGTTTGTGTGTATAAGAGATGAAAGGATTCCTGTGAAGGAGACAAAACAGATTAGGGATTATTCAGCATTATCTGGTATAAATATTTGTTAGTGTAAAGCAAAGTGTAAAGCAAGTAGCCAAATACAAATAATATTAATACTCATAAAACCTGCCCAGAAAGCCACATGGACAAAAAGGTGCAAACTTATAGTGTAAGATGTGTTGGTCCTATCTGCAACGATCATAGCTACAAAATCTACAAAGGTTAGTAGCTAATTTAAATTTCTCTCAAACACTATAACACGCAAATGATAAAATTTTAAACATTAGATTATCATCAAAATCTTAAATTATGTAATTATTAAGGATATACAAATTATTAAAGATAATCATAAAATAAGGAATTCGTTTTAGGAAGAAAACATTATAATTCAATAGGGTTTATTATTTTAATTTTATACTAATTGTTGAGTTAAGAACTAATTTCTCAGCACTCAGTAGTGTTTGGAATTGATATTAACTACCATAATTGTTAAAATGAGTAACTAGTTTACTAGTGCGAGCAGTTTGCTGGTTCAGTTTGATTGCCATCCTCTTCACTGGCTCTGGTACAGGTAGGGAGGGTGTTGTTGGTCATCATCAGCAGACAGCAGGCGCTGCTGGTTCATCATCACTGACACTGACTGTGCTGCTGGGTCCAGCCCATAGACTGTAAAAAAATATTGACGCCACCCCTTTGCTCTCTTCCATTGGTGAGAAGTGAAGCCGCCAGTGTTCCAATATGGCGCTGACATCTTGGGGAGTGGGGCACAGTAGCGATCTCGGGACCAGACCTGCACAGTCGTGAGCAGGAAGTAAAGCTGTGAAATCAAGGCCCCGCCCCCTCACTCTCGGTGTGAAATAATGAATTATAGAAATTTAGATATTAAATTTAAAGCTCCAATCTCCTCAGTCCTCCGAAGATCCCGAAAAAAAGTCTGTTGGTGCTTCAGTGACTACTTCGCTCAGAGAACCTGTCAATCACAGCTGTCAATCATGATGTCACACCACTGTTTTTATAGCATCAAATAACTAAAAACAAACTTATTTTAAAAACAAACACTTGAATTTACATCAGCGTGATAAAAACTACAGTAAATGACAGAAACCACCTTAGGAAAAAAGATATTTGAAGTGTAATTAAATTGTTTAGTTGGTCTCAAGTCCTGTTGAATAACACGGGGAGGTGGGGCTTATGACCTATACTAGGACCAGTCACCAGGGTGCGATCGAGACGTTTTGGCTTCACTTTTCAGGGCTTGTGCGTAACGCTTGGTCCAGCCTCGCTATCCTTGACCTTTGCTGTAATACTAGAGCCGTCAGAGCCTCCTGAACTGCAACTTCCCTTCGCGGAAAATGCATAATCTGTTCATTTGAAGCATTTCACAGCATCTACTACATCTAATGCTTTTTTTACGCATAACTTTTCAGCTCCACCTTTTCTTTTCTTCCACCTTTTGATCCATGGACAATTATTTGTAATTATCTGCTCAGAGAAATTCGCTGTAACGGATCAATCTCTCTCTCTCTGTAAATGAGACGTGAAAGGGGGCGTATTTCAAGATACACAATGGAGTAGACCAAACTAATTAACAGGGAGGGAGGGCAATACACTCACATGCACACAAAACACAAAACACACTCCTTATCGGTGGAGCCCGCGCGATCGACTCACTCATCCATTTGCGTAGAGATGTAATATTATAATTTCTGTCATTTTTATAAAAAATATATTTGTGGACCGGCCCAAATTGGCCAGCGGCCCACCGGGAAAAGTCCCGGTGCTCCAGATGGCCAGTCTGCCCCTGGTCTTCGACAAAGGTTTAGTTGTAGGTGGTGGTCCTTCATCCAGACAGAAATGTCTGTCAGGCAGAGGCTGAGATACGATCAGCTACCGTCGGATCGTCAGGCTGGAATGAGAGGTAGAGTTGTGTGTCATCAGCGTAGCAGTGATAGGAAAAGCTATGTTTCTGAATCTCAGATCCTAGTGATGTCGAGAAGAGAAGTGGTCCAAGCACTGAGCCCTGAGGCACTCCAGTAGCTAGATGTTGGGTCTTAGACACCACACCCCTCCACGATACCCTAAAGGACCTACCTGAGAGGTAAGACTTGAACCATTTCAAGTCTGGTTGAAATGGTTCAATAGACGTGAAGGACTATAATGCATTAAGAGCTCACTCAAGTACTGGGGAGCTAAACCATTTAGTGCTTATTAAGTAATCACCAATATTTGTTGAAATAATAATAAAATAATAATAAAATGTATACGTTGTTTAATAGGGAGCCAATGCAATGTTGACAGAACTGGGGTAATATGGTCATACTACCTGGTTCTGTTAAGAACTCGAGCTGCTGCGTTTTGAACCAGCTGTAGTTTGTTTATTAAGCGTGCAGGGCAACCACCCGGTAGAGCATTACAATAATCTAGCTTTGAGGTCATGAACGCATTAACTAATTGTTCCGCATTTGTCAATGAGAGCATATGACGTAATTTAGATATATTTTTAAGATAGCAAAATGCGGTTTTACAGATACTAGACACGTGACTTTCAAATGAAAGATTGGTATCAAAGAGCACACACACACTCTCACACACACACCCAGGTTCCTAACCGACGACGAAGACTTAACAGAGCAGCCATCAAGTGTTAGACAGTATTCTAGATTATTACATGAGGAGGTTTTGTCCAATAATTAGAATCTCTGTTTTTTTCAGAATTAAGTAGGAAATTACTAGTCATCCAGTTTTTTATATCAACTATACATTCCGTTAATTACCTAGGGTTTTGTTTATTTTCTTCTAAAAGGGTTGAAAAATAAGCAGATCTAGCAGCTTTTAAGGCCTCTCTATATGCAATCGAGCTCTCTTTCCATGAAATGCGAAATACCTCTAGTTTTGTTTTCTTCCAGTTGCGCTCCATTTTTCTGGCTGCTCTCTTAAGGGCCCGAGTGTGCTCGTTGTACCACGGCGTTGGACTATTTTCTTTAATCTTCTTTAAGCGCAACGGAGCAACTGTGTCTAAAGTGCTGGAAAAGAGAGAGTCAAAAGTTTCTGTCGCGATATCGAGTTCTTGTAAGATATCTGGGATGCTGAGATGATGAAACTGATTAGGAAGATTATTAATAAAGCAATCTTTAGTAGCAGAAGTGATAGGTCTCACATATTTGAAACACGGAGTCGGCTTTGCAGCCTTGGCTAAATGTAATTTACACGAGACTAGATAATGATCTGAGATGTCATCGCTCTGCTGCAGAATTTCAACGGCATCAACATCTATTCCGTGTGATAATATTAGATCTAGAGTATGATTACGACGATGAGTAGGTCCTGACACGTGTTGTCTAACTCCAATAGAGTTCAGAATGTCTTTAAATAACAATCCCAATGGATCTTTTTCATTTTCTACATATGCATTAAAGTCACCAACAATTAAGACTTTATCTGCAACCAGTACTAACTGTGATAGAAAGTCAGCAAATTCTTTGATAAAGTCTGTATGGTGCCCTGGTGGCCTGTATACAGTAGCCAGCACAAATCTCAAACGTGATTTATCATTTACACTAGATAGTGTTACATTAAGTAACAACACTTCAAAAGAACTATATTTGAAACTAGACTTCTTAGTAATTCTGAAAACTAAAAATTACAGCAACACTCCTCCTTTGCCTTTGAGACGAGGCTCATGTTTATATCAGTAATGTTGTGGGGTTGGCTCATTTAAAGTAATGTAATCGTTTGGTTTTAGCCAGGTTTCTGTCAAACACAGCACATCTAGATTATAATCTGTGATCATATCATTAGCAATAAGTGCTTTTGAAGTAAGGGATCTAATATTCAGCAACCCAAACTTTATCATTTGTTCATCTGTATTACATCTGTTTTTTATTTGTTGAACATCAATAAAAATTTTACCCTTAAATGGGTTTGGGAGGTTTTTGTATTTCCTAATTCGGGGAACAGACACAGTCTCTATATGATGATATCTGTTACGACAGAAACGAGGAAACAATTTGCAAGTAAACACTCCTTTATTTAGAATGAAATAATGTTGATGATGATGATAGTGAAAGTCCAAGATGATGCAGGCTGTGGCGCAGGGACTTCGATGGCCAGACACGGTGAAGACAGAAGTGCAGGGTGCTCTGAAGTGGCGACAAAATCCTGACATCAAACGAATCCACAAGACGGTGACCGGAACACAGGAACTCAGGACGGAGACGATGAACAGGAACGGGAACGGGATCAGACACAACACAAGCACTTCATACAACGATCTGACAGGGGAGATGAGAAAGTGGTGAGTTTATATATTGTGATGAGATGGGCTGCAGCTGATGATGAGTGATTGCAGCTGGATCGCTGATCAGTGATAACAAGCCGGACACACCCACTCACGCGCTCACACACATGTAAACAAACAAAGCACGAGACGAGAGAGAGACATTGGATCTATGAACCGTGACAGTACCCCCCTCCCTAGGAACACCTCCTGGTGTTCCCAGGCCCCCTTACCTGCCGATTGTAATCATCGATAAGGGAGTGATCCAGAATGTCTCTGGCAGGTACCCAACTTCTCTCCTCTGGACCGTAACCTTCCCAGTCCACCAAGTACTGAAATCCGCGTCCCCTCCGCCTTGAGTCCAGCACACGATTGACCGAATAAGTGGGTTCCCCATCTACGAGTCGCGGCGGGGGAGGAACTGGGACTGGCGGATTAATACGAGAATGAAATACGGGTTTAATTTTGGATACATGAAAGACGGGGTGAATCCTCCTGTACGCTGGAGGTAGGTTGAGGCGGACTGCCACCGGACTAATGATCTTGGTGACAGTAAACGGGCCAATGAATTTGGGAGCAAGTTTATTAGACACGGAACGGAGAGGAATGTTCTTGGTAGAAAGCCACACTTTTTGACCAGCGACGTATACGGGAGGCCTAGACCGGTGGCGATCGGCTTTGGCCTTGGTGCGCAACCCCACCTGGAGTAGAGTCTCACGGGCTCTAGTCCACGTGCGGTGACACCTCTGGACGAAGGCGTGAGCGGAGGGGACCGCGACTTCGGATTCCAGACTAGGAAAAATTGGTGGCTGGTACCCTACGCTACACTCAAACGGAGATAGGCCCGTAGATGACACTGGCAACGTGTTGTGGGCGTACTCCACCATAGAAAGTTGTTGACTCCACGAGGAAGGATTCTTGGAAACTAAACATCGTAACGTTCTTTCCAAATCCTGGTTGGCTCTCTCAGTTTGGCCATTGCTCTGGGGATGGAACCCAGAGGACAAACTGACAGTCGCCCCCAGAAGCTTACAAAATTCTCGCCAAAATTTGGACACAAACTGGGGTCCCCTGTCAGAAACCACGTCTATCGGGAGGCCATGTAACCGAAAGACGTGGTCAACGACAATCACCGCTGTCTCCTTGGCTGAGGGTAATTTGGGCAAGGGAATGAAATGGGCCGCCTTCGAGAACCGGTCCACCACGGTCAAAACTACCGTGTGACCCTGAGAGGGTGGGAGGGCGGTAACAAAATCTAGAGCGATATGGGACCAGGGTCTCGAAGGGACCGGCAGCGGTTGGAGTAACCCATCTGGAGGTCGATTGGAAGTCTTACCAGTGGCACAAACTGAGCAAGCCAAAACAAAATTGTGAATGTCACGAGCCATGAGAGGCCACCAGAATCGTTGCTTGACTAAAAATCTAGTGCGACTGACTCCTGGATGACAAGCCACATTGGAAGAATGCCCCCACTGAATGACGCTGGACCTCAGACCCTCAGGCACAAATAAACGATTCGGTGGACAACCGACCGGAGGCGTTACCCCTTCTAAGGCCTTCTTGACCTTCGATTCGACCTCCCATACGAGTGTGGAGATGAATAGAGTCTCCGGTAAAATGCACTCGGGAGTAGACGGGCGTTCGGAACGATCAAAAATGCGCGATAAAGAATCGGGTTTGATGTTTTTAGAACCCGGGCGGTACGAGAGAGTAAAATCAAAACGACCGAAAAAAAGTGCCCACCGAGCCTGCCTGGAGTTCAATCTTTTAGCAGTCCGAATGTATTCTAAGTTCTTGTGATCAGTCCAAACGATAAAAGGTACCCCCGACCCTTCTAACCAGTGCCGCCACTCTTCCAATGCTAACTTGACTGCCAACAACTCTCTGTTCCCAATGTCATAATTGCGTTCGGCAGGAGATAGACGATGAGACAAAAACGCGCAAGGATGCATCTTGTCGTCTGAAAGAGAGCGCTGGGATAACACTGCTCCTACCCCCACCTCTGACGCATCGACCTCCACCACGAACTGACGTGATGGATCAGGGGTTGTCAGAATAGGGGCTGAAACGAAGCAACCCTTCAGTTTGGCAAACGCAGCCTCGGCTGCGTCTGACCACCTGAACGTCGTTCTGGGGGAGGTCAAGGCGGTCAGAGGTGCGGCTAGTTGGCTGAAATTGCGAATAAAACGCCGGTAGAAATTGGCGAACCCCAGAAACCTCAGTAGGGCCTTACGAGACTCTGGACTTGGCCATTCCACCACAGCCTTGATCTTCTCAGGATCCATGCGCATTCCCTCAACCGACACGATGTACCCTAGGAATGGAACAGACTGTGCATGAAAATCGCATTTCTCCGCCTTGACAAAAAGCCCATTCTCTAGCAACCTCTGAAGCACTCGTCGGACGTGCTGCACGTGTTCCTGGAGAGAAGAAGAAAAAATCAGTATGTCGTCCAGGTAGACATATATGAACTGATCTATCATATCTCGCAGCACGTCATTGACGAGTGCCTGGAAGACCGCTGGGCTGTTGGAAAGGCCAAAAGGCATAACCAAATATTCAAAGTGCCCTCTGGGGGTGTTAAAAGCGGTCTTCCACTCATCCCCCTCCCTGATGCGGACCAAATGATAAGCATTACGTAAATCCAATTTTGTGAAGATGGACGCTCCCTGCAACCTCTCGAAGGCTGAAGACATCAACGGCAAAGGATAGGTATTCTTTACCGTGATGTTGTTCAACCCCCGGTAGTCAATACAAGGTCGCAGGGATCCGTCCTTCTTCCCCACAAAAAAGAACCCCGCCCCCGCTGGTGAAGAGGAAGGACGGATGAACCCCGTTGCTAGAGAATCAGAAATATATTTCTCCATAGCCTCCCTCTCAGGTGTCGAGAGTGAATATAACTTGCCTTTAGGCGGAGCCGTACCTGGTAATAAGTCTATAGCACAGTCATAGGGACGATGTGGAGGAAGAGAAGCAGCCCGAGACTTACTGAACACCTCCTTCAGGTCCAGGTACTCCGCGGGCACGTTAGACAGATCCATTGCCTCCTCCTGGAACACAGGGACAGAAACAGACGGACAAGCAGACACTAGACAAGACTCATGACATCGACTGCTCCACGCTGACACAGACTTGAGCTGCCAGTCCACTTTGGGGTTGTGACGGGTGAGCCAGGGGTGACCAAGTACTATGGGTGCAAGGGGAGTGTCCAGGATGTAGAATGAGATGGTCTCAGTGTGGTTGCCTGATGTGATGAGGGTGATGTCTTCAGTAGCAAAAGTGATGGTAGGAAGTTCTTGTCCGTTGAGTGCATGTACAGCGATCTGATGTGTGAGGGGTTTGAGGGGAATCTGAAACTGACGTGCAAATGAGTGGTCCATAAAATTACCCTCAGCCCCGGAGTCCAAGAGTGCTCAACAATCGTGAATGCGTGCTGACCATCTCAGTCTTACCGGAAGGAGGGTAGATGTTGATGAGGTCTTCTCGGCGGAGATCCCACCCGATAGTAGCCTCATACTTACTATCGGGCTTGGCCCTTTTACCGGGCAGTTGTAAGCGTAGTGCCCGGCTCCTCCACAGTACAGACAAAGGCCCTGGGACCTCCGCCTTTCCCTCTCCTCCCGGGAAAGCCGAGCTCGACCCACCTGCATGGGCTCGTGATCGTAGACGGGGCTGACCGCGTCCCCGCCTCCAAAACGTGGACCCTCGGCTCCTGCCAGAGGGCGACTGCTCGGTGCGCGACTTCCGACTCTTGATAGCCGTGCGTCGACTCGTAGCGCCAGAGCGATGAGGTCATTGAGTGACTGAGGTAAGTCCAAGGCGTAGATTTCCCTTTGGACGCGGTCAGCCAGCCCATGCAGGAACATGTCCCACTGCGCCTCCTCGTTCCACTGGCTCTCCGCCGCTAAGGTTCGAAACTCGATCGAAAACTCTGATACAGATCTTTCTCCTTGACGTAAATCGGCCAGCATCCTTGCGGCTTCTCTCCCGGCGACAGCACGGTCGAACACTCTCTTCATTTCGGCGGAGAGCTCCCGGAACGAGGAACAACACGGGTCTTGATTTTCCCACACCGCCGTCCCCCATAATGCCGCTTTCCCAGTCAGGAGAGTGAGGACAAAGGCGACCTTGGAACGTTCATTATTGAAGGTTTTGGGCTGGAGGGAGAAATGCATGGAACACCGGGTTAGAAAAGCCCTGCAAAAATTAGGTTCACCTGAGTAGGGTTCTGGAACTGGTAGGCGGGGCTCTGACTGGGATGGGCCTTCCGATGGTGTGGAGGGAACGGCTGGTGTGGGCGGCGCAGTGGGAGCTTGCATCTGTTGGATCTGCTGGGTGAGCTCGGACACCTGCGCCACTAAAGCCTGAACAGCGCGACCAGTATCGTTGATGTTTTCCTCTTGAAGATCCATACGCGCCATGCTGTTATTGATGTAATCCTCCATCGATGGTGCTGTACTACTCGCTGTTTCCATGTTGGGTCAGATCGTTCTGTTACGACAGAAACGAGGAAACAATTTGCAAGTAAACACTCCTTTATTTAGAATGAAATAATGTTGATGATGATGATAGTGAAAGTCCAAGATGATGCAGGCTGTGGCGCAGGGACTTCGATGGCCAGACACGGTGAAGACAGAAGTGCAGGGTGCTCTGAAGTGGCGACAAAATCCTGACATCAAACGAATCCACAAGACGGTGACCGGAACACAGGAACTCAGGACGGAGACGATGAACAGGAACGGGAACGGGATCAGACACAACACAAGCACTTCATACAACGATCTGACAGGGGAGATGAGAAAGTGGTGAGTTTATATATTGTGATGAGATGGGCTGCAGCTGATGATGAGTGATTGCAGCTGGATCGCTGATCAGTGATAACAAGCCGGACACACCCACTCACACGCTCACACACATGTAAACAAACAAAGCACGAGACGAGAGAGAGACATTGGATCTATGAACCGTGACAGATATCTAGGTGAAAGAGGCTCTATGTGATGGGATTTATCTGACCTCAGTGTCAGTGACAGGCCTGTCTTCAAACATGTGACAGGTCTCCTCTCTTTGTGAGTCATCCTACTGAGGCCTCCATGCAAACATCCTTTGCATGAACATTTCTAAGCTTTGCTGCTTTTCCACGTAGTAAGAGGAAAGACACTAGAAATTTCTAGTGTGAGAAAGGCAGGCCTCCTCTTCCTTAAAAAAGTCATCAAATGAGGCCTCCATCCAAACAGCCTTTACAGGTAGAGTTAGAAAAGAGGTCTCTTCTCATATGAGTGAGCTGTTCTTAGACCCTTCGCTCTGCACTGTGCATATCTGAGCTGAGACGTTTTTCCACATTATGAGAAAGCAGTAGAGACCACTGTGGTGTGAGTGTGGCAGGCCTCATCTTCTAGAGTCATCCTGCTGAGGCCTCTACTTCCCATAGCCCTGTGAAAGAGTTATTTGTCTCAAAAAAATACTGGTTTTTGGCTTCAGCTGATTAAGCATGTCAGCCTCCCTGGTACAGGTGTTGACACTGGTCCCCCTGAAAGTAGCAGGCTAGGGCCCAATGGGTATGGGCCGTACTCCCTTAAAGGAACCCCCCTCTAAGTTGGGTTGTGGTGTCCAGGCCTTGAGCTGGCTTTGGGTCAAGCCCTTCATGTTAATGTTTCAGAGCGTCCCCGAGGACGCGGGTTTCATGACATCATCGCGTACAATAGAAGTCCCATTTCATTGGCCAGGTGCAAACCAATAAAACGGCTCCTTTGAACACAACCGCTCCCGCCCCCCTTTCTTTCTCGCCGCCACTGAGTTTAAAGTGCACAAGTTAGTTTTGCACCTGATATATCGCGAAAAGAGTAGCAAAAGTCAAGGCGCCAAATTTGAAATTGCAGTGATAGATTTGAGAAGTTGCAAGTGCCTAATTGAGGTTGTACTGCGAATGTAAGATTAAATGCAAATATATTTTACAAGTTTGTGTCTGTCATTGTATTTCTGTGAATGGTATTTTACATATTTGTGACTACTTGTCTGCAGCTTCAAATTCAGAATACAGGTTTGTGACTATTGTCTGCGAGTGCAAATTTCAACATTCATCTTCAGATTTTTATTTTACAGGTTTTTACATTTGAGCAGTGAGTATAAATGTTAATGTACAAGTATGAATATTTATTGTTCAAGTTCTCAAATTCACATCTACGTGCTCTCGAGTTTTGCTACTCTTTTACCTTCATAGTCACCAGCTAATACGATTGCCGTGATTATACAGTACTTCAGTCATCAGTCACGCTGAGGCTTTCCCCAAACATGTCTAAGGACACAGTGTCTCATTCCCTGTTCTCAGGGAACAAGGATTACAGTCGGAACTCGAGACATTTTATGTTCATTATTTTGTCCCATGTCATCTTTCTTATCATTAATCATTACTTAATCTCTTTATAAACCTTTGACACAGGGAACAATAATCTAAAATTTCACCACAATGTTTATTTGTACAGTCCAATAACATGTGTTGTCCTCATGTTTAGCCTCAACAGTTTATATAGATTAATGGTTACTTATATATATATATATATATATATATATATATTAAAACAGCAACTAAAATAAAGATATCTGTTTCTAGATGCACCCCATACATCCATCTATCCAAAGGATGATGTACAGCTGGGTGTTCAGAACACCCTCATCTGTCATGTGAGTGACTTCTATCCTCCATCTGTCAGCATCTCATGGACTAAGAATAATGTTAATGTGACAGAGGGCACGAGTTTAAGCCAATACCGTCCAAAGACAGATGGCACCTTCAACATCTTCTCCACTTTTAAGTTTACACCTGTTGAAGGAGACATTTACAGCTGCACGGTAAACCACAGAGCCCTCCAGGGTGAACCTCAGACCAAAATATGGGGTGAGTTTGATTTTCAAACAGAATCAATCGACATTACATTTCTGTACAGTTTATATATATATATATATATATATATATATATATATATATATATATATAATATTAGTGTGTGTGTATGCGTGTTCAGCTTTTATCATATTCATTCATTCACCTATGCATGTATTTTCCAGATGTTGAAGTTGTCCTCCCAAGTGTTGGTCCAGCAGTGTTGTGTGGAGTGGGTCTGACTCTGGGGTTGCTGGGAATCGTTACTGGAACATTCTTCATCATTAAAGGAAACAACTTGTAATGAATGGATGTAATCAAAATGCAGACATCATAACACCTTCCTCCTCTCCCCTTTTTTACAAACTATATAATCGTTCCCAAACCAGTTCTCTTCAAAGACCATTATCACCTCTGCTCCCCTGAACAATCTCAGCAAGAGACTGTGTCTGCCACTCTCAAAGACAGCACGAGAGTCCAGACAGCACTAGCTATTTGGTTAAAGACTATAGAGATAAACTCCAACACAAAAAGGACATTGACTCCATTCTTAACCACAAACTCCCAAATGTTTATAGTATTTCTCCTGTGTTTTATGAATGTCCCTATGTTTTATTAGCCTAGTTTTGATTATTTAGTTATGTAAGAGTAACTTTAAATGTTGATATCCAAAGATGACATATCACTGCTTTAATGTCTTCAAATCCCTATCTTTCTTGATATCAAATAATCCTCTTTTGATTTTATAATCAATGGTGTACAATATTTTATGATAAAATTTGTCATAATATTTTTTTACCATACCTTTGTGTAAAAACTACAAATACACAGTGCACAAATTCTCCATGCCACCATAAACATGCAAATAGGGATAAGATGGAACAAAGACTTTCTCACGGTCATCTTTGATTGGTCACCTCACCAAATGGGTGTGAACTGATAGGAACTTTAAGAGTGTCTGATTAGTTCAGATCTTTGCTCAATCTCTTTTGAGACGTCTCCTGTCTCCTTCCGGCAACTTCATCTTCAAGTTAACTTCTTTCGATTCAACGTGGACTACCCCGAAGAATCCAAACAAATACTTCAGCGCACTCTTGGCAAAATCATCAAGAATCTCCAGATCATACCGCATCTGGACTTGTTCAGCAACCAAAGTCAATGGAAGAATCCGTTCGCAGCCTTTAGATGCGTTTCAAAGTTATTGTGCCCCTATTTAAGCCTGGAACACACCAAGCCAACGCCGACGAACTAGCGCTGATGAATGTTTTGTATTCTCGCGTCGCCTGCATCAGGGGGAAAAGCTGCACTTGAACACATGAGAGAACTCTAATTCAGTGCACAAGAATAATAGCAAAACAGCGAGCAAAGAAGTCAAAACGGTACAGCTAGAAGGCTGTTCTTATGTTACGTCATCTTACCTGAGTGTTCCTTGGCGAATATTTCAATATTAACATGAGCGGAGTGGAATAAAGAAAGTGTTTACCGGGATTGATACTCAAAACGATAAGCACGCACTGCTTCGTTTATGGTTTGTGTATCTTCAGACTGCAGCGTCGGTTTCCCTTTTTGAATGACGAATATAGATGAAAATATCTGCAGAAATAGACAGTTGTCTCATTAACATGCAGGCGCAGAACGTGCATTCTAGCTGACAGTCGGCTGTAGTTCTCTCTCTCACCGACGGCCCGACGCCGATTCAACATGTCGAATTGGCCATAAAAAAGACGCCGAGGACCAATTTCAGCCGACGGTATCGGAACACACTGAGAACACACTTAGTCGGCCGACGCACAAAAACTGCCCGACGGCCGACCGTCAGCTTGGTGTGTTCCAGGCTTTAAGGTGACCCTGATTCTTTGATGTTCCTCGTAGGTTGTGGTTAACTGATTGTAATCTTGCCATTCTATTCTCTCTCTTTCTTCACTTTTCTTTACTTTCTTGATTCTGTATACAATTTTTGCTTTGTTTACTTGTGTGTGTAGCCTACCCGTAGTTTTGTCTAATTTAACCATTATATCCCCGCTTTATTGTCTCTGTGTGTGCCGCTCACAAAATCAAAGTCACTTAAACATCTTGATCTAGTTATATCTATATGCTATTACTCTGCTTGTACTTTATTTAATTTCTAGAAGTGATAACTGATTATACTTTCTGTTCATTGGATAAACTGATTAAATAATTGTAGTATTAATTCTGCATCAGTCAATTCTAAAACTAATCCAAATATTTATATTGAATTATATGTTATAATTAATTTATATATATATATATATATATATATATATATATATATATATATATATATATATATACATATATATTTCCATTTTGAGCTAATTTGCTACAAACTGCAACTGACTGTTGAGTTATGTAAACAAACTTTGAAAATATATTTTAATTGTATTTTAACTGAGTTTTAAAAACAATGCTATAGTTCACTTGTGTCATTGTTGATGTATAAATACATACATGCATAAACCTAGATAATTTTTTGACCCATTATACTTCAAAAACATGATGAAAAGTACTTTCTTTCAGGGTGTAGTTTCTTTCTGGATTTAAATCTTTCATGCAAAATAATTAATATATACAAATGAAACATTTTAATTTAATGAGGTAATACTAACACTTTCTATTCTCTTGTCAAATTGCTACGTGTACTGTGGTAGACTAACTGGGTGTAGAACATAGTGCTCTGCAGCTTTAAATCCAAGCAGACTAAGCTGTTAAAGCTTGCTCTATGCATGCGTGAGTATGTGTTATGGTAATGAAGTTTGATGCTTGCATGTTGAACTCCTGCATCTCCACCAGTAAAGATAGAAGTTGTTAAACAAATCTTTGCCTTGCCGCTCGTCATTCAACATGGTGTCAGAAGTGGCTCTCACGGAGTCTGTTAACTCTTAAAACAATTAACTTGTAAGGGTAGGTATGTCTACATATATTTTGAACCCTAATTCTTTAAAAAGTAGGTCTTATAGTTTATTTTAAATTAATATTTACCCTATGAGGGGTAGATTTTTAGTGCTTGTGCTGGTACAGGGATAGCCCAATTACATCCCAGACAAGTCTCCCTCCTGTGAGGGGTAGGTTTAGGTATGTCAAATAATTTTGTCTAATCCCCTGTAAGGGGTAGGTTTTAGTGCTTGTGCTGGTACAGGGATAGCCCAATTACCTCCCCAGCCAAGTCTTCCCTATAGGGGTTAAGTTCAGGTACAGAAAGGCTAACTCTCATCCCCAGTAAGGGGTAGGTTTTAGTGCTTGTGCTGGTACAGGGATAGCCCAATTACCTCCCCAGCCAAGCCCCCTTTTTTTTGTGTGAGGGCTAGGTTTTAACACTAAAAAGGAGTAAGATCCTAAATGGGGGAATTATTTAACCTTTGATTAATCATTCCTAAATTATAAACAAGAAGACCCAGAACCAATTTATACACTTGAACATCTTTTATTAATCAACCAAGTCTTAGGTTTAATCCCTTTGGGAATCGTGTCCCCAGTTTTTTTATCCAATATCGTACCCTCCTGAGTCTGTCCCTCCTCTCCCAGTTGGGGTCATGCTTCAGGCCTGAAATCTTGATACTCTGAACACCATGCCTCTGGAAATGAGGGACAAAGTGTCCTCCCCCTTGGATTCCTTTCCTAACCGAATACCTGTGTCCCCCACATTCTCATCAACATGGAATTCTTGGTCTGTCCCACGTATCTCTTCCCACACCAGGTGCATCGGATTAAGTAAATACAGTTCTTTTGATTCAAAGGGATCGCTCGTGGGATTCTATGAACTGTTTTATTTGCGCCCCTTACTAGGGTGTCGTGAGTTTTAGATGGCGCCAGTTTATTGGTTGGGATCATTTTGCTGTGTACCAGCATGTCCCTGAGGTTCCTCCCGCGTTTGTAGGCTGCCACCACTCTACATTGTTCCCCCAGTGCCTTCCCTCTCAGAAACTTGTCGAAGTTGCCCCTTAAACCTGCCGCCAGATTCTTATTAGTTTTGGAAAACTCCACAATGAAAGGAAGAATCCTCTTACTTGCGGCCTGGACTTTCCTCCTGCAACTTTTTCTTTCCTCTTTGATTGCTGACCTCAAGAACCTCCTAGAGTACCCTCTGCCCCTAAGGGCCTTGACCAGAATCCTAACGGCCTCCACTCTGTCAGCATCTCTTGTACAGATTCTCTGGAACCTGAGGAGCTGGGATTTGACTATCCCCTTAAAAACATGGGCGTCATGATGACTATCCCTATGTAGCAATGCATGGGTTTCGGTGGATTTGAAAAACATCTTAGTATCCAATCTGCCAGTCTCCAAAAAATCCGACCCCTTGTAGATTGTAACATCTAAAAAGTCGATTTTGTCCAAGTTCAACTCCCACTTAACCTTGATTGATGGATGATGAGTATTAACCCCCTGAGGTCGGCAATCACGCCGGCGTGATCTGCTCGCTTTTTTTCTTATCAGTGCAAAAGAGACTCAAAATACTCTGTTGACTTTGATCTTACATACAAGTTTCATACATCAATCGATCCTGTTAAGTATGTTTTTTTTGTGTGTATACTCACAATAAAAACAAAGTGTTGTGCTTTTTGCCAAATAAAGAAAAATAAACATGATGCGAGTTCTGCCTTATCTCTGTCAGTGAAGTCCATTCTGAAACGCGTCCGAAAATGAACTGTAACTTAGCAAATACTCAGTCAAATAGGCATACAGACACACAGGCATGAAGCTTGAATTCTCTTCTTTTAAATGAAGTAATTTATATAAAAATCTAATATTCTCAGTTTATGTAATATGTATGAAAAGAGAGAGATGTCAGTCGTTCTCAGCTCATTATGTTTTAATGTGACCCCGCCCACGGAGAGCGAGCGCTATTCAAACGCAAATAATCTGAGGCGATCCATACAAACCTGTGAACGCCCACATCAGCTGGATAACACACACCGAGTTCACTTTCAGACTCATGTACTTACGACGCTGTGAGGAATAATACTATCTTAATAATAATCCTGGAAAATTTACCTCAGAAGTCAAGTCAAGTCAAGTCATCTTCATTTATATAGCGCTTTTAACAACGTAGATTGTTTCAAAGCAGCTTCACAGAGATAAGCGTATAATTTAAGGTAACAGATATTGTTTTGGCTTTATAGCAGAGTTAAGTTATTTTCCATCTAAAGTTAGTTTTGATTGATTTGCTTCCGTCGCAACGATAATTTGTTATTAAATTAGGGGCCGCTAAGACGACACCATTCCCTCTACACAGACTTTAAACGCGAACCTGTGAGAAACGCTGATGGCGTTCACATGCGCATTTAGAATGGGTTCTATAGTTATGTGCGTTAGAATATACGCAGGTTTGGAATTCCCTACAAGCCAAGCCTAAACAAAGTACTTGTCTTTCCTTATAAATTTTGATAAAGAATTTTATTTTATTTTGTTGCTTTGGGGTAGGAACGCGAAACAAATTTTCCCGACAACGCCTTATCTGTATAGTGGTAGAGGGATCCTCCATAGGGAGAGACTAGTTGGCACTTCAGCACTGCGTTGTCATCGGTCCAGGCGAAGGTCCTTCGTCAGATCTGGATACGGCCTGGATCCGGCAGGCTGCAGGAAAACATTGGGATAAACACAGACACTAAAATTAGCGTAGATGCCATTCTTCTCATGATGTAACGAGTACATCAGGAGTTATGGGAAGTGTTCCCGTTTCCGGCTGACCTAATCTATGCAGCCTAACATTCAATTATAGAAGTCTATAATGTATTATGTGAAAGCTAGGTCAAAGAGATGTGTTTTTAGTCTAGCTTTGAACTGACAGAGTGTGTCTGCTTCCCGGACAATGGTAGGAAGACTGTTCCAGAGTTTTGGTGCTAAATAGGAAAAGGATCTACCGCCAGCAGTCGATTTTGATATTCTAGGTATTAGTAACTGGCCGGAATTTTGAGATCGAAATAGACGTGACGGACTATAATGCGTTAAGAGCTCACTCAAGTACTGCGGAGCTAAACCATTTAGTGCTTTGTAAGTAATCAGCAATATTTTAAAATTGATGCGATGTTTAATAGGGAGCCAATGCAGTTTTGACAGAACTGGGCTAATATGGTCATACTTCCTGGTTCTGGTAAGAACTCGAGCTGCTGCATTTTGAACTAGCTGTAGTTTGTTTATTAAGCGTGCAGGGCAACCACCCAGTAGAGCATTACAATAATCTAGCCTTGAGGTCATGAACGCATGAACTAATTGTTCTGCATTTGTCAATGAGAGCATATGGCGTAATTTATATATATTTTTAAGATGGAAAAATGCAGTTTTACAGATACTAGACACGTGACTTTCAAATGAAAGATTGGTATCAAAGAGCACACCCAGGTTCCTAACCGACGACGAAGACTTAACAGAGCAGCCATCGAGTGTTAGACAGTATTCTAGGTTATTACGTGAGGAAGTTTTTTGTCCAATAATTAGAAACTCTGTTTTTTCAGAGTTAAGAAGTAGGAAATTACGAGTCATCCAATTTTTTATATCCGCTATGCATTCCGTTAATTTTGTGAATTGGTAAGTTTCGTTAGGTTTTGAAGAAATATAGAGCTGAGTATCGTCAGCATAACAGTGAAAGCTAATTCCATGTTTCCTAATGATATCTCCTAATGGTAGCATGTACAGAGTGAACAGCAGCGGTCCTAGTACTGAGCCTTGTGGTACGCCATACTGAACTTGTGATCGATGAGACATCTCATCATTTACTGCTACAAACTGATAACGGTCAGATAAGTATGATTTAAACCATGCTAGTGCATTTCCCGTAATGCCAACATAATGTTCTAATCTATTTAAAAGAACGTTGTGGTCAATGGTGTCAAATGCAGCACTAAGATCGAGTAACACTAATAGCGAGATACAACCACGATCGGATGATAAGAGCAAATCATTTGTGACTCTA
Source organism: Rutilus rutilus (assembly GCA_021464565.1). NCBI lineage: Eukaryota > Metazoa > Chordata > Actinopteri > Cypriniformes > Leuciscidae > Rutilus > Rutilus rutilus. The sequence continues at coordinate 3,431,292 of JAJAQA010000006.1, read as the reverse complement.
ACGAGAGCTGTCTCGGTACTATGGTACGGTCTGAATCCGGACTGGAAATCCTCGCAGATATCATTTCTTTCAAGAAAGGAACACAGTTGTGAGGATACTGCCTTTTCTAATATCTTTGACAGAAAAGGTAGATACGAGATCGGCCTGTAATTGACTAATTCTGAAGGATCAAGTTGCATTTTTTTAACAAGCGGTTTAATCATAGCCAGCTTAAAGTTTTTTGGTACGTATCCTAGAGACAAAGATGAATTAATGATATTAAGAAGAGGATCTATGACCTCTGGAAGCATCTCTTTCAGTAGCTTAGTCGGTATCGGGTCTAACATACATGTTGTCGATTTAGATGATTTAACGAGTTTAGTTAATTCTTCCTCTCCTATAGCAACGAATGAATCAAATTTTTCCTCAGGGAGACTACAATGCACTGCCTGATGCGATACTGTAGTAGACGGTTGCATAGTTATAATTTTGTCCCTGATATTTTCTATCTTATAAGTGAAGAAGTTCATAAAATCATTACTGCTGTGTTGCTTGGAAACTTCGGTGCTTGAAGCTTTATTTTTCGTTAGTTTAGCCACCGTTTCAAATAAATACCTAGGATTATGTTTATTTTCTTCTAATAGGGTTGAAAAATAAGCAGATCTAGCAGCTTTTAAAGCCTCTCTGTAAGCAATCGAGCTCTCCTTCCATGAAATGCGAAATACCTCTAGTTTTGTTTTCTTCCAGTTGCGCTCCATTTTTCTGGCTGCTCTCTTAAGTGCCTGAGTGTGCTCGTTGTACCACGGCGTTGGACTATTTTCTTTAATCTTCTTTAAGCGCAACGGAGCAACTGTGTCTAAAGTGCTGGAAAAGAGAGAGTTAAACGTTTCTGTTGTAATTTCAAGTTCTTCTAAGCTATCTGGGATGCTGAGATGATGAAACTGATCAGGAAGATTATTAATAAAGCAATCTTTAGTGGCAGAAGTGATAGGTCTCACATATTTGAAACACGGAGTTGGCTTTGCAGCCTTGGCTAAATGCAAATTACACGAGACTAGATAATGATCTGAGATGTCATCGCTCTGCTGCAGAATTTCAACGGCATCAACATCTATTCCATGTGATAATATTAGATCTAGAGTATGATTACGACGATGAGTAGGTCCTGACACGTGTTGTCTAACTCCAATTGAATTTACAATGTCTTACAGAAGTGCTGGAAGTTTCATTTCGAGGAGCAACGGATCCGGCTGAGGAATGGGTCAGTTCTATATTTGCTTTGTTCTAATCGCAATAGTGTCTGTACATGCAAAAGACTGTTTTATGAATCGTGTTTCTGATCGTGAATGAATGAACGCACAGATGCGCGCTGTTGTGTAGCTACTACAGCTGGCACAAATACTGTTTCAAAATGAATCGTGTTTTTGTGTGTGAATGAATGAACAGCTTTTACCAAACTCTATTGCTATACTGAGATGAGTAAAAATCGACTACAAAAATCAGATGGATTATAAAGTTTTTACTGTAAAATACTGCCACATTAAATAAGCTTATAATGTTGCCAATTTCTGCTCATATGTTATATATATATATATATATATATAACAAAAACATTATATATATATATAACATAACAAAACATTATATATATATATATATATATATATATAATGTTTTGTCAAAAATAAAGTCATCAACTAAGATGTTATTATAGTTTATATTATTATTATAGTTTGTTCCAATGTAGGCTTTATTCAAACTAATGAATCCTTAACTTTGAAATAAATATGATAAAATGTAGGCTATACTTTAGTTTTTACAAAGAAAGATTACACTGGAAATATTGTTAAAATTTTAATTGTTGTTGTAATTGTATAACCTTTTATACAATTAATAAAATAGCAAAAAAATAAATAAAAAATACAAGGATAGATGTAAACAAAATCTTAAAAGGTCAATATAAGCATTCTCTTTAAATTACTTTGTGTTTTTTTAGTGACACATTTGGGTAGAGAATATATTCCAAAACTGTATGAAAATACAGTATGAGAACAATTAACTGCACAATTACTAGAAATGTTTACCTTGGATATTATACAATTTGCAAGCACAGTTTGTGGATAAAAAACAACAACTATGAATCTATATATATATATATATATATATATATATATATATATATATATATACTATATATTGTCCTTGCATTCTTTCTTGTGGCTCAGTCACACACCTGAATGAAAGGCTCATTATGTATGCAGCCCCATTATGCGAGCCCCATTGTCTCCTCAGGTGTGAACCACTTATTATTCATGATAAATGTGTTTAATTTATGTTTCCTGCACATATTGCCTTTCGAAACAAAAAGTGTCTTACAAAATTTAAATCAATGTATTGTTTTATGTGAATGATTAGGCAGGATGATTTTCACATCATTTTGAAGAAAAAACTCTAGGCGACAACATCCATTATTCAGAAGTCTTGTGGACACATATTTAGTATGTGTTTTGTGGCCTTATTTCAGAAACTTTCATTTTTATTTTTTTCAATAACCATGCATAAACATTATTCTCTCAAAAATACAAACATGTACATACATGTTGCTCACATATTATGGAAGCCCTGTTTGTGCTAAATAGAGTGTAATTACACCTTTGCCATTAATATGTTTATAAGCAACTGAAAAAAGCACAAATGTCAGGGCATGTCAAATCATCTCAAGGACCCCAAAAACACCACAGACCCCAGAGGGTTAAGGGTTTGAATGAATTCTGCCCATTCCTCTTCTGTCCCCTCCCAGATCCCCCAGATGTCATCTAGATATTTGAGGTACCGTGGGTGTAATCTTACATCTTGGGAGGACCGATTCTTCCCAATCGGCCATGTAAATTGGCATAGGCCGGCGCAAAACGCTTGCCCATGGCGGTCCCTTTCACCTGCAGGAAGAATCGGCCGTTAAACTCAAAGTCATTTTTCGTAAGGCTAAGCTCCAGCAGCCTCAGCAGGATATCATCCGGCCTCCCCTCCTCTGGATATTTCTCAAAGCACCTCTGGACCGCCTCCAATCCCTTCTCGGTCTCGATGTTAGTATACAGAGATTCCACATCCATAGAGAAGAGCCTAGCCTGAGGACTGATTTGCATATCTCGGACCCTTTCCAGAAAATGGTAGGTATCCTTAATATAACTACTGTGCCTTGTGGAAAGTGGGTTTAGATAGAATGTAATAAGCTCGGCCACTCCGTAGCTCTCACTCCCGCAGTCGGAAACAATTGCTCTCCCGGGAGGAACATCCGGAAAGGGCCAGGAATCCTTATTTTTGTGCACTTTTGGTAACAGGTAGAACCTTCTACCCCTAGAAGGTATTGGATCTGTCTCTTGCTGAAAATTCCCCTGTCCTGCAGCCTTTTCAATTCCTCTGCTATAACTTGAATTGATTCTGGATAAATGGGCTCCTTTAACTCTGAATAGAACTCCCGATCCACCAATTGTCTCTCTGCTTCTTTAACCCCCTGGGGTCGGCGGTATAGCCGGCGATACCAGCTCGCTTTTTTTTTATCAGTGTAAAAGAGACTCAAAAATACTCTGTTGACTTTGATTTTCCATAGGAGTTTCATACATCAATCGATCCTGTTAAGTGTGTATTATTTTTGTGTATACTCACAATAAAAACAAAGTGTTGTGCTTTTTGCCAAATAAAGAAAAATAAACACGAAGCGAGTTCTGCCTTCTCTCTGTCAGTTAAGTCCATTCTGAAACGCATCCGAAAATGAACCATAACTCAGCGAATACTCAGTCAAACAGTTACACAGGCACACAGGCATGAAGCTTGAATTCTCCTTTTAAATGAAGTAATTTTTATAAAAAACAAATATTCTCAGTTTATGTAATATGAATGAAAAGAGAGAGATGTCAGTTGTTCTCAGCTCATTATGTTTTAATTTGACTCCGCCCACGGACAGCGCGCGCTATTCAAACGCAAATGTGAGGCGATCCAGAGGGTTGTTCCATAAAACAAGATTAGAATACAAGCCAGGCTTATTTTGGTTAGTCAGACTTATTGTCGGTGGATTCTGTTTCATAAAGCAAACTTAAAATAGTTCAAACTCAGTTACCCTGGCAACTTATGCTGGGAAACTAGCCTGGTCCAGGGCAGGCTAACTGTCAGGCTAAGCCTCAGCTGTTACACAGATCCTCTAACACTGACCGACAAGAACACAATGATATTACCACTGACACTCTCTCATACTATTACTGGACTTTATTAACCACTATTAGTCCAAAAATAAATACACAGTATACAGAAAATAAACTTAAATAAGGCTACAACGATAAATTAGACAATAAATCTATCTATCTATATCTATATCTATATATACTGTATATATATATATATATATATATATATAGAGAGAGAGAGAGAGAGAGAGAGAGAGAGAGAGAGAGATAGATATATAGATAGATAAATACAATATATATACTACAGGTTTTCTTTTTTTACTGGCTGAATGTTTTGTGCCCAAGATTTAATTAGATTGTTTTAAAGATTTATGAATACATTTCTCTCTGGTATTGTTTGGCAGCTGTATTACATGTTTATGATTATTAGAAGAACATTAGAACACAATCTAAAAAAAAAGAAGCTTTTTAAAGCAGAAGTTAAAATCACAAAATTAAAAATAAATAATTAGAAAAGCACAGTATAAATTTGAACTGGTAAGATGAATCTGAGGTTAGTAATTGACAGTATATTAGCCTACATTTGATTTACCCCATTACAATAGTCCCTTTACAGTTATTGCTATCATAAAAATACACTTGTAGGTTTAAAATTCTAAATAAGGCACATCTAATGTCCAAATAACAAATATTTTAGCATATATATATATATATATATATATATATATATATATATATATATATATATATATATATATATATTATGTACTTTATTGTGGCTTTCAATTCAAACACATTTAACACAATTATACAAATGGACAGTTCCTTTAAAGATATCATATTTTCCCCCAATAAATATTCATTTATTATTTATTTTTCCTTCTACTTTTTTTTTTCTTTTGTGATAATACCCACCAACACATAGCCTAAAAAACACGTGATTAGAACAATAACCAAAAAGTACATAGTTAGACACTTTTACATATGATTTAAGGGGGAAAAGACAAAAAACAATAAATAAATATTAATAAAAATTTAACATTCACATATTTATATCAAACTCTTATAATGACACATAATTCCTAATAGTTATTCAAGTAATATTATTTGAATATCAAATATTCAATATTAAATAAGTCAATAAATAAAATAACAAATAACTAGAAATAAAAGGGAGGGAGGGTTATATAAAAATGTAGTTAATGTAGGCTAATATATATTCCTTTATTTTATGGAATATTCTTTGATTTTAGAGTTGCACATATCTTTTCAAAATGTATACATTTGCTCTTAATTTCATGTTATCCTCTCCATAATGTACTTTAGAAACTAAATCTACTCATTTAAAACTGGGGATTCTTGCTTTCTCCAAAAAAGTATTGCATTAAAAGCTGTAATTCTCAGCATTCTAAATAAGTATATCTATATCATCTTTATTAAGTAGCATAGGTCCTATACCCAAAACTATATTTTGTATCTTCATATATTTAGTTTCTTAAAATAAACTTCCCTGAATTAGGCTACTTATGTTCACTTAAGTACTTCTGTTCGCTAGAAGTTCACTGCAACTTATCCAACATCCTAAAGATAAATTATTATAATTAGAAGATATTTCTAGTGTTATAAAATATCACGTATTAATTTTCCAAGCAAAATGTATATTTTAGTCAGAATTATTGCGCTCCTATTTGGCGCGCATGCGCGCAGCAGCGCTCGTTCAATATGAAGATTAGCAGCAAAATAGATACATTTGCATGACTTTCTAACATTTACAGATGGAGAATATAACTGTAAAATGTAAGTTTATGGCTTGTAAATGTAATGGCTTGTTCTAACTGTTGCTCTGGTCTTCGTCAACAACACACGCTTTGCACCACCTGCTGGTGAGATCGACTAACAGCAGATGGAGAGTATGCTCGGTAATCTACTCCTTTTCCTGCAGTTCCGTTGAATTTACTGTCGAATTTGAACCACTGAATTTGTGGAAGCGAATTTGCAAAGCGAAATTAAATGGACCGAAAATTGCCTGTTGAATATTATAGGTTGCATTTTTAAACAGTTTGAATATTTTGGAAGAGAAATATGAAAGGTGAATATGGATTATTGAATTTTTAATAATGGAAATGTGTTTGAAATGTTTTTAATTTAAATATTCACAGCTTAAATATTCAACCATGTTGAATTTCAGCCCATAAAAATGCAAACCCTAAAAATACAATGCATTAAAATGCAAGTATGGTTAATGAAATGCCTATTTTTTTCAAGTAGTGCAATTCAACAGGCTTTTTTATTTCAAAAACATTTGACATTATTTTACTTCCATAGAATCGCGTTTCTGTGTGTGAATGAATGAACGCACAGATGCGTGATGTTGTGTAGCTACAACAGCTGGCACAAATACTGTTTCAAAATGAATCGCGTTTCTGTGTGTTTCACCCAAGGTCAAGAAAAGAAAATGATGCCGTGTTCCAATGTCCCCATTACAATGTCAACTTGATGAATTCGTAGATATGTAACAATAATAGTAATAATAATCATAATAATAATAATAACACCAACAAACCATCTCATAATGTATATATTATATATATTATTATATTTGATTGTGTTATATAAGTCAGTCAGTCAGTCAGTCAGTTTTTATTTATCCCCTTAGGGAAAGTAATTTGCAGTATACTCCCACAGACATCACAATCACAATCATATATGGCATATACAAATTAACAATCAATAATTAAAACAATTCAATCAAATTTGCCCTGACCAGACCAGCTGACCATCAATCAAGACTAGGAGAAGAATTTAAAAATATAATTGCTTGGGGGATAAAGGATTGTTTGGACCTGTTTTTCATGCATCGTGGAACACAATATCTTCAGCCAGATGGTAGTAATTCAAATGCATAAGATAAGGGGTGCCTCTTATCATTCACAATGATATTAGCTTTACTCAGCACTCTCTCTCTATATATACTCTCTATACTTGTTAACTTGATTCCTAACAGTTTGCTTATCATTGTCACTACTTTCCTTAGTGATGTCTTCTGAGCCTCTGAAGCATTACCATACCAACAACTCACACAAAATGTCATAGTGCTTTCAATAAAAGCCCCATAAAACATCAAGAGCAATCTGCTATGGACGTTAAAAGACAGTAATTTCTTTAAGAAGTACAACCTTTGTTGTATCTTCTTACTTAAAAAGTCAGTCCACACATCCCATTTAAGCTTATGATCCAAAACTATACTGAGGTATTTATAATATGTGTTACTAATTGTATTTGTTCCCCATTAATTAGTGTAGAGTGGGTTATATTCTGTTCTCTCATTTTAAAATCAATAACCATCTCCTTTAAGAGGAGATTTGATTTCTCACACCAGTTCAAGAAAAAATTCAAAACAGGACCATGCTCTTCCTCTCCGTCATATAAAAGGCTCACTATGGCAGTATCATCTGCATACTTGATAATGAATCTATTTTTAAAAACACTAGCACAAGAGTTAGTGTATAGAATGAATAATAATGGAGATAAGACATATCCCAGGTGATCCGACCGAAGTAATCATTTTATCCGAGATAGACCCTCCTAACTTATCCTGCTGGCTTCTACAACTAAGAAAATCAATCACCCATGTAAGCATCCTATTATCTAATGAGAATTCTTTTGCCAGTGTGTCTGCTAATGTTCTTGGAGAGATACAGTTAAAAGCTGATGAGAAATCCACAAATAGAATTTTAGCATGAGTTTTTGGTGTTTCTAAATGCAAATAAAACAGATGTAGTACAGTTAAAATTGCATCCTCTACTCCCCTAGAGGCTTGATATGCAAATTGAAGAGGATCTATAGGATGCTCTGTTTCAGATACAATGTACTTTTTTACTAAACGCTCAAAAGATTTCATCACTAGAGATGTGAGTGCTATTGGTTGAAAATCGTTTAATCCTAAGGGTCTAGAAACTTTTGCCCCTGGTACTATTGTAGATGTTTTCCATATAGCAGGAACAACACCAGAATTATACGAAGTTCTAAAAATAACAGTGAAAACTGGCGCTAACTGGGCCGACACAGTGTTTTAAAACATTAGCGCATATCTTATCTGGACCTGGGCTTTTCCGAGGATTACATTTCTTAAAAATCTGACTAACCTCTATTTCATTGATATAAAAACCAACATGAGATTTAGTCGAGGGTGATGGTGGAAACACTGGGGCAGCATTACCTTCTCCCTTATCAAAACGACAGAAGTATGAGTTGAGCTGATTAGCCATCTCTAGCTCCTCACATTCTTCTAACACCAGAGGCTGTTTGCCTCTTCCCATATGAGGAACGTTTGTCATATTCTTAAAGGTGAACTAAGTAACTTTTTTACCTTAACCGAACAGCTTTGTAGTCATTGTAATGGTTATATTACTGATTTCGGGTTGAATGGTGGTCGTCTCGCACCCCCCCAGTGCCTGTGAGCCGCAAAACCACCCTTGCAACTTTGGGACGGCGGGCCGCCGGCCTCAGTGTTAGGAAGTATCGTGTGATATCAGGTCTCGCGAGGTAACGAATTGCTTTACGGCACTGCACGCGGACACGCCCCCATCCATCCAGTATCCGGCTAGCTATAAGAAAAAGGTAACGCTAGATATTGAGTTCAAGTTTTCGTAATGGCTGAGCATGTAAAAAAAAAACAGAAAGCTCGGAAATCTTTGTCAGAGGCACAAAAAAAAAAAGGAAACGGGAGACTGACCAAGCGAGAAGTCAGACTAGAGTTAATATTGGACCGGCATTTTCAGAATGGAGAGAACTGAAAGAAACCGAAGCCTGCAAAAACGATGCTGACCTGGCCTTCTTGCTGTTGCACTTGTAAGTATTTTTAGAATAAACTGTGTTTAATGTTTGTATTTCTTGTAATTGTGACCTCAGAATGTTTGTTATTGTCTGTTTAGGTTTTTATTATGGTCGCTGTCTGTTACGGGCTTACTAGTACGCTAGATACTGTAACTTAGATGTTAGCATTTTCATTAGTAAACAAACGTGTTTGTTTTCTGTAGTGTTTTGTCCGTTCCTCTATCAGGTTTTATTTGTGTTACTGAGATCGCCTATAAATCGATATGAAATTCTTCAAATTATGCTTTAGTTTAGCTTGTCGTCTGCCTCAGAATTAGTAACGTTAGGCTATATGTTGCATGTTACTGTGCTGACTTGACATATAATACATAAACCGACACGAGAGCTGCTAGCTAGTAATGCAACATTGTATATTGATTTACCCACATATACACAAACAGAACTGTTAGTAAACGAGAAATTTCATTGAAACTTCACACATGCAACTCCATCTGTGCTAGTTTGACCTTGTGTATAAATGATGTTGATAAAAGATTGATACCTTTTTTTTCATTTTAGCTACAAGCGTTGGCAAGTGTCATCAACTCCGAGTAAGGGGCACCCCAGACCACCACTACCACCGGTCTCAAGCTTCACGGAGGAATCTGACCGTGATCAGTATGTTCCTATCTAATAGCTTTACTAAAACTAGCTTTCATGGCTTTGCACATGCATATCTATAAATTACCATATTTTCAAACAGTGATGTAGCCATTCCTGAGCTTGGTGTTCGTCCACTAATTGGAGAGGGAGAAGTTGGTGCTTTGGAGTCAAGGTGAGTGTCTTTCATTGGGTCATGTTAATTTTTTTTTACCTATATTTCTATATAATTGGTGTATGTTCACATATATTTATTTGTTGATTGTAGCATGCACTCCATGGACATTACTGACGAAAATTGTGACTCTCCAGATGAGGGGGGTGGTGATTATTTGAGGAGAACCTTGTAAGTATTTCACAGCAATGTTTCATATACTCACACTGATCTGTCCCTCCAATCTAAGATGTATGTTGTTTTTCACACACAGCATAGAGATGGATGATTTTTATGGGGACCCTAATAATTTGAACTTGGAAGGCGGGGACAGCTCGGACGATGATTTTTTCCCTTCTTTTCATCTACGGTATTTTACTTGCTGTAAATTTTGTGTTGAAATAAAGCTGCCTCATTCATTCCTTCAAACACCTTACATATGAAACTGAATGATGAAAAATATTTGAACAAGTCAATTTTACATTTGTTCATATAATGAAGTACTATATCATCAATGTACTCATAGTTTTTTCTCTTTACACAGGACTATTAGCGGCAAAGCACTTGATTTGAACGAAATATCTATGGATGAGGCTGTGCTTGATTTTGAAATGCCGGATCCTCCAGATGAGGAAATAGAGAAATTATCTAAGCAGCATAAAGTTGTTTCTGAGGACGACCTTGTTGGAAAACAAGCCAACATCACATATAATGACAACCTCCATACACTGGCCATGCACTTGAGACTTCCAACAGAAAAGTGCAACCACATAGACAAGTTGTCTGGACCATGCCCTGGTGCTCAGCCATTCCGGGTGACACTGAAACCACGGGGTACCGGAGTCGTCATGGAATGGGTAAGATTATTGTGTGAGCGACTAACCTCCTCAATGCTTGTCGGCCCAATCCTCATATCCCATTTGAAAACTGTATGGGGGAGGTGGTCACTTGGGGTCAGCTGATGTTTATCAGTTCAGCTGTGTGAATTAGCAAACCTATGGCATAGCATTTGGGGTAAAAAAGCTTCAAAAAAATTGGTTGTATTGTAGCATAACTATCTTATAATAAAAATTGTATGTCTTTTCATTAGATATGCTCATTCGGACACATTGTGTGGCGTTGGAATTCCCAGCCAACACTGAAATTCGGTATGCAGTCTGGTGATTTCATGTTGTCTATGAACGTTCTCCTGTCTGGAAATAACTACCGAAAAGTGGCCATGCTTTTTAAATTCATGAACATGGGGATGGTTGCTGAGAGCACATACTTCAGAATTCAAGACTCCTACTGTATTGAGCCAGTTCAGGAGTACTGGGACGCAACTAGGGCTGAAGTCATTGATTGTCTACGTCTAAAGGACCATGTTGTTGTCTTGGGTGAGTTTACTTTCAATATAACCTCAATTACATTGACATGTTTGTGATTAGCTATAAAGTAACAATTAAATCTGTTTGCTCTATTCACTAGGTGATGGCAGAATGGACTCTCCTGGTAGGTTTTGTAGTATAAATTGTTTTAGTATTAGGATTAACAATGTTCACATGCTGACAGATTTATTTATTATGCAGGTCACTGTGCACAGTACTGTATGTATACGACCATTGAACAGGATTCCAGAGACATTGTGCACATTGTCTCTGTTGACAAACGGGAGACCAACCGGAATTCTGTCATCATGGAGAGGGAGTGTTTTGTAAGGACTATGGATGCACTGCTTACAGAAATAAAAATAAAAGAAGTGGTCACTGATGCCCACTCACAGATCACTGCCTTGCTGAGTAAGAACTTAGTATGACTTATTACTATTATATGCAGAACAGCTTTGCATCATACCTAAGTTGTAAGCTGTTATTGTTTTGTTTTTTTACAGATCCAGAGCGTGGGAAATACAAAACTTGGGGTATCCACCATTCACTGGATATTTGGCATGCTGCTAAAAGTTTAAGCAAGAAACTTTGACGGGTAAGCTTATATCCCCCCCAAAAAATGTATACCGTGATTAACCTTCAACATGTTGGTTTGTCCTAATCATGGTATAGACATAACATGATATAAGACATATGTTTGAAAGTTAGATATTTCCATTGTTATTTTAATCAGGCTGGATCAATAAAGAACCAAACTGGAATTCTGGTGTGGATAAAAGACGTTGTAAATCACTTCTGGTATTGCAGCAAACAAGCCGCAAACGAAGAGCATTTCAAGGTATGTTATTTTAATTTATTTTTGTCATATTGACTCATATAGTTTGTGCCTGCATAATTTGTATTCCTTTTGTACAGATGATGTGGGTTGGTGTGATACACCATGTATGCAACGAGCATTCGTGGGCAAGTGGCTTTTGTGAGCATGAACCTCTTGAAGAGGGCAGTGAGAATAAGCCCTGGATCATTGCAGGTAATATCAAACAGACAATGAATAATTAGGATATAGTGCCTTGAAAGGATGCAGTCATTTTACTCCTAATGATGTGGTGTGAATACAGGTTCTGCGGCTCATAAGGCACTAACCGCCATCGTGCTGGAGAAAAGGTGGTTGACACAGGTGAAGAAGTTCATAAACTTCAGGTAAGCATCTACAGTCAAAATAGCCTTATTTTATGAGCAGATTGGATGGTTATTCATGTGTTTTTTTGGTCTATTTCCCACACAGGACCACATCAGACCTGGAAAGCTTCCAGAACCACATTTTAATGTATGCCGCAAAGCGCATGTCATACACGCCTTTTGTTTACAAGACCCGGACTTTGCTTGCAGCTATCGACTACAACAAGCATAACCGACGGCTGCCAGCACGCAATCGGGAGGGACACAAGATGTAAGTTGTAACTGTTATATATATATATATATATATATATATATATATATATATATATATATATATATATATAACCTGTCTTTTGTTAACAATATTTTTATAAATAATTCATATTAACCCTCTGGGGTCTGAGGTGTTTTTGGGGTCCTTGAGAAGTTCTGACATGCCCTGACATTTGTGCTTTTTTCAGTTGCTTATAAACATAGTAATGGCAAAAAAAATTACACACTATTTAGCACAAACAGGGCTACCATAATATGTGAGCAACAAGAATGTACATGTCTGCATTTTTGAGAGAATAATGTTTATGCGTGGTTATTGAAAAAACTAAAAACTAAAGTTTCTGAAATAAGACCACAAAACACACACTAAATATGTGCCAATAAGACTTTTGTCTAATGGATGTCATCGCCTAGTGTTTTTTCTTCAAAATTATGTGAAAATCACCCTGCCTAATCCTTCACATAACACAATACATTGATTTGAATTTTGCAAAGCACTTTCTGTTTGGAAAGGCAATATTCGAGTGGGCGTCGACGATCATGCATATGTAGTGGTTCACACCTGAGGACCGCATACTTAATGAGCCATTCATTCAGGTGAGTCACTGAGCCACAAGAATGCAAGAGCAACAGTTGGAAGCATCTCAATTCTTTTTTATTTTTCCACATATTGTGCTTGCAATTTGGCCTATAATAGCCAAGGAAAACATGTAATTGTGCAGTTAATTCTCATACTGTATTTTCAGTTTTGGAATATTTATCCTCTCCCCAAATTTGTCACTAATAAAACACAATAAAAATTATTTAAAGAAAAGGCTTATATTTACCTTTTAATAGTTTGTTTACATCTACCTTGTAAATATTTAAATAAACAACAATTCAAGTGTAATCTTTCTTTGTACAAACTAAAGTATACATTTTATCATACATATTTCAAAGTTAAGGATTTGATTGATTATTTGATTATTTTTGACAAAAAAATTGGCAAATAAAAGCTTATTTGAGGTGGCAGATATTTTACAGTAAAAATTTATAATCTATCCAAAACTAATCAATGAAATGTTGTCTTTCATATGTCTGTAACATAGGTCTTTCATTTTTATTATAAGGAATATAAATGCTAATTTGCAGTTTAATACGTTGCTTATACAAATATATATATGTGCATACACACACACATATATATGTGTATATATTTATACACAAAAATAAATTTTATTTATATTTTTTATATAAATTTTTTTTTCCACAAATTGTGCTTGTAAATTGTATAATATCCAAGGTAAACATGTCTAGTAATTGTGCAGTAAATTCTCATACTGTATTTTCAGTTTTGGAATATTTATCCTCTCCCCAAATTTGTCAATAATAAAACACAATAAAAATTATTTAAAAAAAAATAAATTATATTTACCTTTTAATAGTTTGTTTACATCTACCTTTTGAGGGACATTTTCCCTTATTATTATTCCTCACAGCGCTGCGAGACGGTGTAAACAAGTAATGATCTGAATAAACTTGTGTTTTCTCGAGCTGATATGGGGCTCGAGAAAACACAGCCCCTCACAGGTTTGCGCCGTGGATTCCCGCGAGTCAGACGCGGATACTGTGTTTGTTTTAGGCTCGCGCAGTCTTCACTCGGACGCGCGCTTCAATCCGTTGTGGAGACTCTCTTTTCGTTCCAGTGAAATTACAAAATAAAATACACACAAGCATGTCTCTGCCTGATATACAACCACTGATAAACATAATCTGATTTGACAAAAAAAAACAAACTATATGAGTGCGGATTCGAACTCAGAACCTCTGACACGCTAGGCAAATGTTCTACCACTAGACCACTTGAGTTCACGTATTTACTCACGTGAAAACTCGGTGTTTTACTCGGCGTGATCAATTCGCTCTTGAACATGCTGCCGTTCGTCTGAGTTACAATCTTCCTCTGAGGAAAAGCCAAGGTGAGTTATTCCTCGCTGTCCAGGATCATCTGAAGGGCGTCTTTAAACGTCATCCTCTCTAAACGCGATGACCTATCAGTGAATCTGATCTGATGAAACTTCGTGTTTTCAAGGCATTGATCGGGGGGCGGGTGCGAAGCATAGATCACCTAAACTATTTACCATGTCAATAGCGCCGGGGGCGGGGCGGCCTCAGTTCATTATAGAGATAATTAGGCAGAAGGAAAAAACGGTACCTCTCCTTGCTTTCAAACGGATTACATGAGTTGAAAACATTAGTTTTTTTTATTAATTACTTCATTTAAAAGAAGAGATTTCAAGCTTCATAAAGACATATATCACGTGCCTGTGTGAGAAGTATTCGCTGAGTTATGATTCATTTTCGGACGCGTTTCAGAATGGACTACACGGACAGAGAGAAGGCAGAACTCGCTCCGTGATTATTTTTCTTAATTTGGCGAAAAGCACCACACTTTGTTTTTATTGTGAGTATACAGAAAAATAATACACATTTAACAGAATCGATTGATGTATGAAACTCCTATGGAAAATCAAAGTCAACAGAGTATTTATGAGTTTCTTTTACACTGATAAAAAAAAGGCGAGCTGGTATCGCCGGCGATACCGCCGACCTCAGGGGGTTAAGATACTGCAATGATGCATTTCGGCCATTCAGCCTTCCTCAGTGTGTGTCAGGTACGAAATGAGTCACAGGTGTACTGTAGATGTAAATAGTTACTAGGTAGAGATGGGAGAAAACTGAAGGACCATTACATAACTACATATAACTATGTAATGTAATGTGTAACTATTACAAAATATCACAAGCATCAAAGATAGACAAAAAGTGGCTTGATGGTGTTTTAAGTCCCCAATGGCTCCTTAGAGGCAGCTAACCCTACCCTCAACCTTAAACCTAACCATCCCCTCGCTGCCTGGAAGGCGCCGTTGGGGGTTAAAAACACCAAAAAAGTGACCACCACATCATGTATTTTTTTTCTCTCTTTTATTTTTTTTTCTTTGATGTTTGTGATTATACTTTGTATGATATTATAGGTCCCCATGTAATGGTTCTTTTGGTTTCCACGATCTCTACTGAGTAACTAATTCCATCTACACCTGTGACTCACTGCACCTGCCATTAGAAGCTCTGGTTGCTATAGAATAATTAGAATAAATGTGAGTGTAAGGTGAGTGTGAGTTTATCCTCATGAATAAATGTGAGTGTAAGGTGAGTGTGTCCTCATGAATAAATGTGAGTGTAAGGTGAGTGTGAGTTTATCCTCATGAATAAATGTGAGTGTAAGGTGAGTGTGAGTTTGTCCTCATGAATAAATGTGAGTGTAAGGTGAGTGTGAGTGTGTCCTCATGAACAAATGTGAGTGTAAGGTGAGTGTGAGTGTGTCCTCATGAATAAATGTGAGTGTAAGGTGAGTGTGAGTGTGTCCTCATGAATAAATGTGAGTGTAAGGTGAGTGTGAGTGTGTCCTCATGAATAAATGTGAGTGTAAGGTGAGTGTGTCCTCATGAATAAATGTGAGTGTAAGGTGAGTGTGAGTGTGTCCTCATGAATAAATGTGAGTGTAAGGTGAGTGTGAGTGTGTCCTCATGAATAAATGTGAGTGTAAGGTGAGTGTGTCCTCATGAACAAATGTGAGTGTAAGGTGAGTGTGAGTTTGTCCTCATGAATAAATGTGAGTGTAAGGTGAGTGTGAGTTTGTCCTCATGAATAAATGTGAGTGTAAGGTGAGTGTGAGTGTGTCCTCATGAATAAATGTGAGTGTAAGGTGAATGTGAGTTTGTCCTCATGAATAAATGTGAGTGTAAGGTGAATGTGAGTTTATCCTCATGAATAAATGTGAGTGTAAGGTGAGTGTGAGTGTGTCCTCATGAACAAATGTGAGTGTAAGGTGAGTGTGAGTGTGTCCTCATGAATAAATGTGAGTGTAAGGTGAGTGTGAGTGTGTCCTCATGAATAAATGTGAGTGTAAGGTGAGTGTGTCCTCATGAATAAATGTGAGTGTAAGGTGAGTGTGTCCTCATGAATAAATGTGAGTGTAAGGTGAATGTGAGTTTGTCCTCATGAATAAATGTGAGTGTAAGGTGAGTGTGAGTGTGTCCTCATGAATAAATGTGAGTGTAAGGTGAGTGTGTCCTCATGAATAAATGTGAGTGTAAGGTGAGTGTGAGTGTGTCCTCATGAATAAATGTGAGTGTAAGGTGAGTTTGTCCTCATGAATAAATGTGAGTGTAAGGTGAATGTGAGTTTATCCTCATGAATAAATGTGAGTGTAAGGTGAGTGTGAGTGTGTCCTCATGAACAAATGTGAGTGTAAGGTGAGTGTGAGTGTGTCCTCATGAATAAATGTGAGTGTAAGGTGAGTGTGAGTGTGTCCTCATGAATAAATGTGAGTGTAAGGTGAGTGTGTCCTCATGAATAAATGTGAGTGTAAGGTGAGTGTGTCCTCATGAATAAATGTGAGTGTAAGGTGAGTGTGAGTTTATCCTCATGAATAAATGTGAGTGTAAGGTGAGTGTGAGTGTGTCCTCATGAATAAATGTGAGTGAAAGGTGAGTGTGAGTTTGTTCTCATGAATAAATGTGAGTGTAAGGTGAGTGTGTCCTCATGAATAAATGTGAGTGAAAGGTGAGTGTGAGTTTGTTCTCATGAATAAATGTGAGTGTAAGGTGAGTGTGTCCTCATGAATAAATGTGAGTGTAAGGTGAATGTGAGTTTGTCCTCATGAATAAATGTGAGTGTAAGGTGAGTGTGAGTGTGTCCTCATGAATAAATGTGAGTGTAAGGTGAGTGTGTCCTCATGAATAAATGTGAGTGTAAGGTGAGTGTGAGTGTGTCCTCATGAATAAATGTGAGTGTAAGGTGAGTGTGTCCTCATGAATAAATGTGAGTGTAAGGTGAGTGTGAGTTTGTCCTCATGAATAAATGTGAGTGTAAGGTGAGTGTGAGTTTGTCCTCATGAATAAATGTGAGTTTAAGGTGAGTGTGTCCTCATGAATACATGTGAGTGTAAGGTGAGTGTGAGTTTGTCCTCATGAATTAATGTGAGTGTAAGGTGAGTGTGTCCTCATGAATAAATGTGAGTGTAAGGTGAGTGTGTCCTCATGAATAAATGTGAGTGTAAGGTGAGTGTGAGTGTGTCCTCATGAATAAATGTGAGTGTAAGGTGAGTGTGAGTTTGTCCTCATGAATAAATGTGAGTGTAAGGTGAGTGTGTCCTCATGAATAAATGTGAGTGTAAGGTGAATGTGAGTTTGTCCTCATGAATAAATGTGAGTGTAAGGTGAGTGTGAGTTTGTCCTCATGAATAAATGTGAGTGTAAGGTGAGTGTGAGTTTGTCCTCATGAATAAATGTGAGTGTAAGGTGAGTGTGAGTTTGTCCTCATGAATAAATGTGAGTGTAAGGTGAGTGTGAGTGTGTCCTCATGAACAAATGTGAGTGTAAGGTGAGTGTGAGTGTGTCCTCATGAATAAATGTGAGTGTAAGGTGAGTGTGAGTGTGTCCTCATGAATAAATGTGAGTGTAAGGTGAGTGTGAGTGTGTCCTCATGAATAAATGTGAGTGTAAGGTGAGTGTGTCCTCATGAATAAATGTGAGTGTAAGGTGAGTGTGAGTGTGTCCTCATGAATAAATGTGAGTGTAAGGTGAGTGTGAGTGTGTCCTCATGAATAAATGTGAGTGTAAGGTGAGTGTGTCCTCATGAACAAATGTGAGTGTAAGGTGAGTGTGAGTTTGTCCTCATGAATAAATGTGAGTGTAAGGTGAGTGTGAGTTTGTCCTCATGAATAAATGTGAGTGTAAGGTGAGTGTGAGTGTGTCCTCATGAATAAATGTGAGTGTAAGGTGAATGTGAGTTTGTCCTCATGAATAAATGTGAGTGTAAGGTGAATGTGAGTTTATCCTCATGAACAAATGTGAGTGTAAGGTGAGTGTGAGTGTGTCCTCATGAATAAATGTGAGTGTAAGGTGAGTGTGAGTGTGTCCTCATGAATAAATGTGAGTGTAAGGTGAGTGTGTCCTCATGAATAAATGTGAGTGTAAGGTGAGTGTGTCCTCATGAATAAATGTGAGTGTAAGGTGAATGTGAGTTTGTCCTCATGAATAAATGTGAGTGTAAGGTGAGTGTGAGTGTGTCCTCATGAATAAATGTGAGTGTAAGGTGAGTGTGTCCTCATGAATAAATGTGAGTGTAAGGTGAGTGTGAGTGTGTCCTCATGAGTGTAAGGTGAGTGTGAGTGTGTCCTCATGAGTGTAAGGTGAGTGTGAGTTTGTCCTCATGAGTGTAAGGTGAGTGTGAGTTTGTCCTCATGAATAAATGTGAGTGTAAGGTGAGTGTGAGTGTGTCCTCATGAATAAATGTGAGTGTAAGGTGAGTTTGTCCTCATGAATAAATGTGAGTGTAAGGTGAATGTGAGTTTATCCTCATGAGTGTAAGGTGAGTGTGAGTGTGTCCTCATGAGTGTAAGGTGAGTGTGAGTTTGTCCTCATGAATAAATGTGAGTGTAAGGTGAGTGTGAGTGTGTCCTCATGAATAAATGTGAGTGTAAGGTGAGTTTGTCCTCATGAATAAATGTGAGTGTAAGGTGAATGTGAGTTTATCCTCATGAATAAATGTGAGTGTAAGGTGAGTGTGAGTGTGTCCTCATGAACAAATGTGAGTGTAAGGTGAGTGTGAGTGTGTCCTCATGAATAAATGTGAGTGTAAGGTGAGTGTGAGTGTGTCCTCATGAATAAATGTGAGTGTAAGGTGAGTGTGTCCTCATGAATAAATGTGAGTGTAAGGTGAGTGTGTCCTCATGAATAAATGTGAGTGTAAGGTGAGTGTGAGTTTATCCTCATGAATAAATGTGAGTGTAAGGTGAGTGTGAGTGTGTCCTCATGAATAAATGTGAGTGAAAGGTGAGTGTGAGTTTGTTCTCATGAATAAATGTGAGTGTAAGGTGAGTGTGTCCTCATGAATAAATGTGAGTGAAAGGTGAGTGTGAGTTTGTTCTCATGAATAAATGTGAGTGTAAGGTGAGTGTGTCCTCATGAATAAATGTGAGTGTAAGGTGAATGTGAGTTTGTCCTCATGAATAAATGTGAGTGTAAGGTGAGTGTGTCCTCGTGAATAAATGTGAGTGTAAGGTGAGTGTGAGTGTGTCCTCATGAGTGTAAGGTGAGTGTGAGTTTGTCCTCATGAATAAATGTGAGTGTAAGGTGAGTGTGAGTGTGTCCTCATGAATAAATGTGAGTGTAAGGTGAGTGTGAGTTTGTCCTCATGAATACATGTGAGTGTAAGGTGAGTGTGTCCTCATGAATAAATGTGAGTGTAAGGTGAGTGTGAGTGTGTCCTCATGAATAAATGTGAGTGTAAGGTGAGTGTGAGTGTGTCCTCATGAATACATGTGAGTGTAAGGTGAGTTTGTCCTCATGAATAAATGTGAGTGTAAGGTGAGTGTGAGTTTGTCCTCATGAATAAATGTGAGTGTAAGGTGAATGTGAGTGTGTCCTCATGAATAAATTTGAGTGTAAGGTGAGTGTGAGTGTGTCCTCATGAATAAATGTGAGTGTAAGGTGAGTGTGAGTGTGTCCTCATGAATAAATGTGAGTGTAAGGTGAGTGTGAGTTTGTCCTCATGAATAAATGTGAGTGTAAGGTGAGTGTGAGTTTGTCCTCATGAATAAATGTGAGTGTAAGGTGAGTGTGAGTGTGTCCTCATGAATAAATGTGAGTGTAAGGTGAGTGTGAGTTTGTCCTCATGAATAAATGTGAGTGTAAGGTGAGTGTGAGTTTGTCCTCATGAATAAATGTGAGTGTAAGGTGAGTGTGAGTTTGTCCTCATGAATAAATGTGAGTGTAAGGTGAGTGTGAGTGTGTCCTCATGAATAAATGTGAGTGTAAGGTGAGTGTGAGTGTGTCCTCATGAATAAATGTGAGTGTAAGGTGAATGTGAGTTTGTCCTCATGAATAAATGTGAGTGTAAGGTGAGTGTGAGTGTGTCCTCATGAATAAATGTGAGTGTAAGGTGAGTGTGAGTTTATCCTCATGAATAAATGTGAGTGTAAGGTGAGTGTGAGTATGTCCTCATGAATAAATGTGAGTGTAAGGTGAGTGTGAGTGTGTCCTCATGAATAAATGTGAGTGAAAGGTGAGTGTGAGTTTGTTCTCATGAATAAATGTGAGTGTAAGGTGAGTGTGTCCTCATGAATACATGTGAGTGTAAGGTGAGTGTGAGTTTGTCCTCATGAATTAATGTGAGTGTAAGGTGAGTGTGTCCTCATGAATAAATGTGAGTGTAAGGTGAGTGTGTCCTCATGAATAAATGTGAGTGTAAGGTGAGTGTGAGTGTGTCCTCATGAATAAATGTGAGTGTAAGGTGAGTGTGAGTTTGTCCTCATGAATAAATGTGAGTGTAAGGTGAGTGTGTCCTCATGAATAAATGTGAGTGTAAGGTGAATGTGAGTTTGTCCTCATGAATAAATGTGAGTGTAAGGTGAGTGTGAGTTTGTCCTCATGAATAAATGTGAGTGTAAGGTGAGTGTGAGTTTGTCCTCATGAATAAATGTGAGTGTAAGGTGAGTGTGAGTGTGTCCTCATGAATAAATGTGAGTGTAAGGTGAGTGTGAGTGTGTCCTCATGAATAAATGTGAGTGTAAGGTGAGTGTGAGTTTGTCCTCATGAATAAATGTGAGTGTAAGGTGAGTGTGAGTTTGTTCTCATGAATAAATGTGAGTGTAAGGTGAGTGTGTCCTCATGAATAAATGTGAGTGTTAGGTGAGTGTAAGTGTGTCCTCATGAATAAATGTGAGTGTAAGGTGAGTGTGAGTGTGTCCTCATGAATAAATGTGAGTGTAAGGTGAATGTGAGTTTGTCCTCATGAATAAATGTGAGTGTAAGGTGAATGTGAGTTTGTCCTCATGAATAAATGTGAGTGTTAGGTGAGTGTGAGTGTGTCCTCATGAGTGTAAGGTGAGTGTGAGTTTGTCCTCATGAATAAATGTGAGTGTAAGGTGAGTGTGAGTGTGTCCTCATGAATAAATGTGAGTGTAAGGTGAGTGTGAGTTTGTCCTCATGAATAAATGTGAGTGTAAGGTGAGTGTGACAGGGTTCGTACGGGTGCTTGAAATCCTTGAAAGTGCTTTAATTTTGATGTTGTGTTTTCAAGGTTTGAAAAGTGCTTGAATTTTGGATAAAATGCTTGAAAATGCTTGAATTTGTAACTGTATTTCTTTCACAAGAAATCTTTCTGACGAAATAGTTCTTTATTAAATGGAGAAAAAAAATGTAGCCCTTCAGAATCAGATACAGATTGATTTGCGTTACGCTGGCCAGAGCAAAAGTAGGCGGAGTTTTAATTTTGATTTCTGCGGTTGTTTGGATGCACCGTTTTTATTGGCCACGCAGCGGCAACAGTTGAACTATTTTAAACTTTGACGGCGGCGTGCGCGCGAGCTCGTTGAGCCCATAGTCATAGACTGTAAAAAATAGGTTGAGCCCCGCTTTGGTCCGAGTCGCGCGGCGCAAGCCATTGAAATATAGGCCTATTGGTTTCATAGCGCAGCGCAGTCCGCGTCCTATCTGAAAGGGCCATTAGTGACTGAAAGTACTTGGTGTGATAATGTAATGTAAGTATTGCATGCCATGTCCGTTATGTCACGTTCATTTGTGGAATATGCAGTGAACATCGCTAAAATTACAGAACTGTCACGTGCAAATTAACCTGCAAACGTTAGCCCAGTGCATAACAACAGTCGTTGATTGCTGAACTGAAATAAGTCAGTGTCATAAGTAGTATACTGTTACTGTAGGATAGCCCTATGCGATATTTACACTGCTCTATTCCAGTAAATGTAACGTTATTAGCTAACGTTATGTCTTGGCCCAAGACATCTTGGCAAGGAAATACATTTATCAGGCAGGTGCCTGTGCACTCAGATATTGTTCAAACCTTGTCTATATCAAGAATGTGTCCCAAAACGGGAAGGCCTGTCAAATATTTCTGTTCAAATCCTAAGTCTTCATATTTTTAATTAATTCAGTTTTACAGCCTATCACATTTACAGCCTATCACATTATCTGGTAAGCAATATTTGGACATTAATATAATGAAAAGTATATTCTTCATATGTTTTAGGCTATATACTTAGTGATACATTTTGAAGAATAAAACTTGTGATTGGCTTAAATATTAGGGCTGCACAATATATCGAAATATTGCAAATGTATATATTACAATATGCATAACTGCATATCGCAACGGCTTGCAATAACTGGGGTCATGAACAAAAGACAAAGAAAATGCTCACTGCTTTTGGCTGAATAGGCTAACTTTTGTAGCTTTAATAAGAATCAGTATATTTAATTCATGCAGTGAAAACTAAGCAGTGTTTATTTTTACATTTGATTAATCAGTTTCTGTTGTTAAATAAACCTAATGTAGGATAACCTGAACCCCTAAACCCCACTGATGTTAAAATAACACTTCTTATGCTACAGAACACTGATGTTCACTGTCTTGAAGTTGTAGGGATATTTTCTTATCACAAAAAGAATGTGAAAAACGTTTGTGTAGGTTATATCATTTTAAAGATAATTTAAGTTAATTTGACACACTTTAAGCATTATCGTATCGCATATTGAATATCGCATTATTTAATGAGTTATCGCATATCTAATTTTTCTTCAATATCGTGCAGCCCTCTGCTATTATGAAACATTTGGCTGTTTATCTCTTTTGATGTGATAAAAACACTAAATAATAATTTTAACTATGTATTGGTATGTAATTTACGGTAGTGTAAGGTGCTGGAAAAAGCTTTAAAATGGACCTGGAAAGTACTTGAAAAGTGCTTGAATTTGACCTTGGAAAAAGTGTACGAACCCTGGTGTGAGTTTGTCCTCATGAATAAATGTGAGTGTAAGGTGAGTGTGAGTGTGTCCTCATGAATAAATGTGAGTGTAAGGTGAGTGTGAGTTTGTCCTCATGAATAAATGTGAGTGTAAGGTGAGTGTGAGTTTGTCCTCATGAATAAATGTGAGTGTAAGGTGAGTGTGAGTTTGTCCTCATGAATAAATGTGAGTGTAAGGTGAGTGTGAGTGTGTCCTCATGAATAAATGTGAGTGTAAGGTGAGTGTGAGTGTGTCCTCATGAATAAATGTGAGTGTAAGGTGAATGTGAGTTTGTCCTCATGAATAAATGTGAGTGTAAGGTGAGTGTGAGTGTGTCCTCATGAATAAATGTGAGTGTAAGGTGAGTGTGAGTGTGTCCTCATGAATAAATGTGAGTGAAACGTGAGTGTGAGTTTGTTCTCATGAATAAATGTGAGTGTAAGGTGAGTGTGTCCTCATGAATAAATGTGAGTGTAAGGTGAGTGTGAGTTTATCCTCATGAATAAATGTGAGTGTAAGGTGAGTGTGAGTATGTCCTCATGAATAAATGTGAGTGTAAGGTGAGTGTGAGTGTGTCCTCATGAATAAATGTGAGTGAAACGTGAGTGTGAGTTTGTTCTCATGAATAAATGTGAGTGTAAGGTGAGTGTGTCCTCATGAATAAATGTGAGTGTAAGGTGAGTGTGAGTGTGTCCTCATGAATAAATGTGAGTGTAAGGTGAGTGTGAGTTTGTCCTCATGAATAAATGTGAGTGTAAGGTGAGTGTGTCCTCATGAATAAATGTGAGTGTAAGGTGAGTGTGAGTGTGTCCTCATGAATAAATGTGAGTGTAAGGTGAGTGTGTCCTCATGAATAAATGTGAGTGTAAGGTGAGTGTGAGTGTGTCCTCATGAATAAATGTGAGTGTAAGGTGAGTGTGAGTGTGTCCTCATGAATAAATGTGAGTGAAAGGTGAGTGTGAGTTTGTTCTCATGAATAAATGTGAGTGTAAGGTGAATGTGAGTTTGTCCTCATGAATAAATGTGAGTGTAAGGTGAGTGTGAGTTTGTCCTCATGAATAAATGTGAGTGTAAGGTGAGTGTGAGTTTGTCCTCATGAATAAATGTGAGTGTAAGGTGAGTGTGAGTGTGTCCTCATGAATAAATGTGAGTGTAAGGTGAGTGTGAGTGTGTCCTCATGAATAAATGTGAGTGTAAGGTGAGTGTGAGTTTGTCCTCATGAATAAATGTGAGTGTAAGGTGAGTGTGAGTTTGTTCTCATGAATAAATGTGAGTGTAAGGTGAGTGTGTCCTCATGAATAAATGTGAGTGTTAGGTGAGTGTGAGTGTGTCCTCATGAATAAATGTGAGTGTAAGGTGAATGTGAGTTTGTCCTCATGAATAAATGTGAGTGTAAGGTGAGTGTGTCCTCGTGAATAAATGTGAGTGTAAGGTGAGTGTGAGTGTGTCCTCATGAGTGTAAGGTGAGTGTGAGTTTGTCCTCATGAATAAATGTGAGTGTAAGGTGAGTGTGAGTGTGTCCTCATGAATAAATGTGAGTGTAAGGTGAGTGTGAGTTTGTCCTCATGAATACATGTGAGTGTAAGGTGAGTGTGTCCTCATGAATAAATGTGAGTGTAAGGTGAGTGTGAGTTTGTCCTCATGAATAAATGTGAGTGTAAGGTGAATGTGAGTGTGTCCTCATGAATAAATTTGAGTGTAAGGTGAGTGTGAGTGTGTCCTCATGAATAAATGTGAGTGTAAGGTGAGTGTGAGTGTGTCCTCATGAATAAATGTGAGTGTAAGGTGAGTGTGAGTTTGTCCTCATGAATAAATGTGAGTGTAAGGTGAGTGTGAGTTTGTCCTCATGAATAAATGTGAGTGTAAGGTGAGTGTGAGTGTGTCCTCATGAATAAATGTGAGTGTAAGGTGAGTGTGAGTTTGTCCTCATGAATAAATGTGAGTGTAAGGTGAGTGTGAGTTTGTCCTCATGAATAAATGTGAGTGTAAGGTGAGTGTGAGTTTGTCCTCATGAATAAATGTGAGTGTAAGGTGAGTGTGAGTGTGTCCTCATGAATAAATGTGAGTGTAAGGTGAGTGTGAGTGTGTCCTCATGAATAAATGTGAGTGTAAGGTGAATGTGAGTTTGTCCTCATGAATAAATGTGAGTGTAAGGTGAGTGTGAGTGTGTCCTCATGAATAAATGTGAGTGTAAGGTGAGTGTGTCCTCATGAATACATGTGAGTGTAAGGTGAGTGTGAGTTTGTCCTCATGAATTAATGTGAGTGTAAGGTGAGTGTGTCCTCATGAATAAATGTGAGTGTAAGGTGAGTGTGTCCTCATGAATAAATGTGAGTGTAAGGTGAGTGTGAGTGTGTCCTCATGAATAAATGTGAGTGTAAGGTGAGTGTGAGTTTGTCCTCATGAATAAATGTGAGTGTAAGGTGAGTGTGTCCTCATGAATAAATGTGAGTGTAAGGTGAATGTGAGTTTGTCCTCATGAATAAATGTGAGTGTAAGGTGAGTGTGAGTTTGTCCTCATGAATAAATGTGAGTGTAAGGTGAGTGTGAGTTTGTCCTCATGAATAAATGTGAGTGTAAGGTGAGTGTGAGTGTGTCCTCATGAATAAATGTGAGTGTAAGGTGAGTGTGAGTGTGTCCTCATGAATAAATGTGAGTGTAAGGTGAGTGTGAGTTTGTCCTCATGAATAAATGTGAGTGTAAGGTGAGTGTGAGTTTGTTCTCATGAATAAATGTGAGTGTAAGGTGAGTGTGTCCTCATGAATAAATGTGAGTGTTAGGTGAGTGTGAGTGTGTCCTCATGAATAAATGTGAGTGTAAGGTGAGTGTGAGTGTGTCCTCATGAATAAATGTGAGTGTAAGGTGAATGTGAGTTTGTCCTCATGAATAAATGTGAGTGTAAGGTGAATGTGAGTTTGTCCTCATGAATAAATGTGAGTGTTAGGTGAGTGTGAGTGTGTCCTCATGAGTGTAAGGTGAGTGTGAGTTTGTCCTCATGAATAAATGTGAGTGTAAGGTGAGTGTGAGTGTGTCCTCATGAATAAATGTGAGTGTAAGGTGAGTGTGAGCTTGTCCTCATGAATAAATGTGAGTGTAAGGTGAGTGTGAGTTTGTCCTCATGAATAAATGTGAGTGTAAGGTGAGTGTGAGTGTGTCCTCATGAATAAATGTGAGTGTAAGGTGAGTGTGAGTTTGTCCTCATGAATAAATGTGAGTGTAAGGTGAGTGTGAGTTTGTCCTCATGAATAAATGTGAGTGTAAGGTGAGTGTGAGTTTGTCCTCATGAATAAATGTGAGTGTAAGGTGAGTGTGAGTGTGTCCTCATGAATAAATGTGAGTGTAAGGTGAGTGTGAGTGTGTCCTCATGAATAAATGTGAGTGTAAGGTGAATGTGAGTTTGTCCTCATGAATAAATGTGAGTGTAAGGTGAGTGTGAGTGTGTCCTCATGAATAAATGTGAGTGTAAGGTGAGTGTGAGTGTGTCCTCATGAATAAATGTGAGTGAAAGGTGAGTGTGAGTTTGTTCTCATGAATAAATGTGAGTGTAAGGTGAGTGTGTCCTCATGAATAAATGTGAGTGTAAGGTGAGTGTGAGTTTGTCCTCATGAATAAATGTGAGTGTAAGGTGAGTGTGAGTTTGTCCTCATGAATAAATGTGAGTGTAAGGTGAGTGTGAGTGTGTCCTCATGAATAAATGTGAGTGAAACGTGAGTGTGAGTTTGTTCTCATGAATAAATGTGAGTGTAAGGTGAGTGTGTCCTCATGAATACATGTGAGTGTAAGGTGAGTGTGAGTTTGTCCTCATGAATAAATGTGAGTGTAAGGTGAGTGTGTCCTCATGAATAAATGTGAGTGTAAGGTGAGTGTGTCCTCATGAATAAATGTGAGTGTAAGGTGAGTGTGAGTGTGTCCTCATGAATAAATGTGAGTGTAAGGTGAGTGTGAGTGTGTCCTCATGAATAAATGTGAGTGTAAGGTGAGTGTGTCCTCATGAATAAATGTGAGTGTAAGGTGAATGTGAGTTTGTCCTCATGAATAAATGTGAGTGTAAGGTGAGTGTGAGTTTGTCCTCATGAATAAATGTGAGTGTAAGGTGAGTGTGAGTTTGTCCTCATGAATAAATGTGAGTGTAAGGTGAGTGTGAGTGTGTCCTCATGAATAAATGTGAGTGTAAGGTGAGTGTGAGTGTGTCCTCATGAATAAATGTGAGTGTAAGGTGAGTGTGAGTTTGTCCTCATGAATAAATGTGAGTGTAAGGTGAG
Source organism: Rutilus rutilus (assembly GCA_021464565.1). Classification (NCBI taxonomy): domain Eukaryota; kingdom Metazoa; phylum Chordata; class Actinopteri; order Cypriniformes; family Leuciscidae; genus Rutilus; species Rutilus rutilus. The sequence goes on along the minus strand of JAJAQA010000006.1, from coordinate 3,403,575 downwards.
TGTGAGTTTGTTCTCATGAATAAATGTGAGTGTAAGGTGAGTGTGTCCTCATGAATAAATGTGAGTGTTAGGTGAGTGTGAGTGTGTCCTCATGAATAAATGTGAGTGTAAGGTGAGTGTGAGTTTGTCCTCATGAATAAATGTGAGTGTAAGGTGAATGTGAGTTTGTCCTCATGAATAAATGTGAGTGTAAGGTGAATGTGAGTTTGTCCTCATGAATAAATGTGAGTGTTAGGTGAGTGTGAGTGTGTCCTCATGAGTGTAAGGTGAGTGTGAGTTTGTCCTCATGAATAAATGTGAGTGTAAGGTGAGTGTGAGTGTGTCCTCATGAATAAATGTGAGTGTAAGGTGAGTGTGAGTTTGTCCTCATGAATAAATGTGAGTGTAAGGTGAGTGTGAGTTTGTCCTCATGAATAAATGTGAGTGTGAGTGTGTCCTCATGAATAAATGTGAGTGTAAGGTGAATGTGAGTTTGTCCTCATGAATAAATGTGAGTGTAAGGTGAGTGTGAGTGTGTCCTCATGAATAAATGTGAGTGTAAGGTGAGTGTGAGTTTGTCCTCATGAATAAATGTGAGTGTAAGGTGAGTGTGAGTGTGTCCTCATGAATAAATGTGAGTGTAAGGTGAGTGTGTCCTCATGAATAAATGTGAGTGTAAGGTGAGTGTGTCCTCATGAATAAATGTGAGTGTAAGGTGAGTGTGAGTGTGTCCTCATGAATAAATGTGAGTGTAAGGTGAGTGTGAGTTTGTCCTCATGAATAAATGTGAGTGTAAGGTGAGTGTGTCCTCATGAATAAATGTGAGTGTAAGGTGAATGTGAGTTTGTCCTCATGAATAAATGTGAGTGTAAGGTGAGTGTGAGTTTGTCCTCATGAATAAATGTGAGTGTAAGGTGAGTGTGTCCCCATGAATGAATGTGAGTGTAAGGTGAGTGTGAGTGTGTCCTCATGAATAAATGTGAGTGTAAGGTGAGTGTGTCCTCATGAATAAATGTGAGTGTAAGGTGAGTGTGAGTGTGTCCTCATGAATAAATGTGAGTGTAAGGTGAGTGTGAGTTTGTCCTCATGAATAAATGTGAGTGTAAGGTGAGTGTGAGTTTGTCCTCATGAATAAATGTGAGTGTAAGGTGAGTGTGTCCCCATGAATAAATGTGAGTGTAAGGTGAGTGTGTCCTCATGAATAAATGTGAGTGTAAGGTGAGTGTGTCCTCATGAATAAATGTGAGTGTAAGGTGAGTGTGAGTGTGTCCTCATGAATAAATGTGAGTGTAAGGTGAGTGTGTCCTCATGAATAAATGTGAGTGTAAGGTGAGTGTGAGTTTGTCCTCATGAATAAATGTGAGTGTAAGGTGAGTGTGAGTTTGTCCTCATGAATAAATGTGAGTGTAAGGTGAGTGTGAGTTTGTCCTCATGAATAAATGTGAGTGTAAGGTGAGTGTGTGTGTCCTCATGAATAAATGTGAGTGTAAGGTGACTGTGAGTGTGTCCTCATGAATAAATGTGAGTGTAAGGTGAGTGTGAGTGTGTCCTCATGAATAAATGTGAGTGTAAGGTGAGTGTGAGTGTGTCCTCATGAATAAATGTGAGTGTAAGGTGAATGTGAGTTTGTCCTCATGAATAAATGTGAGTGTTAGGTGAGTGTGAGTGTGTCCTCATGAGTGTAAGGTGAGTGTGAGTGTGTCCTCATGAATAAATGTGAGTGTAAGGTGAGTGTGAGTTTGTCCTCATGAATAAATGTGAGTGTAAGGTGAGTGTGAGTGTGTCCTCATGAATAAATGTGAGTGTAAGGTGAGTGTGAGTTTGTCCTCATGAATAAATGTGTGTGTAAGGTGAGTGTGTCCCCATGAATGAATGTGAGTGTAAGGTGAGTGTGAGTGTGTCCTCATGAATAAATGTGAGTGTAAGGTGAGTGTGTCCTCATGAATAAATGTGAGTGTAAGGTGAGTGTGAGTGTGTCCTCATGAATAAATGTGAGTGTAAGGTGAGTGTGAGTTTGTCCTCATGAATAAATGTGAGTGTAAGGTGAGTGTGAGTTTGTCCTCATGAATAAATGTGAGTGTAAGGTGAGTGTGTCCCCATGAATAAATGTGAGTGTAAGGTGAGTGTGAGTGTGTCCTCATGAATAAATGTGAGTGTAAGGTGAGTGTGTCCTCATGAATAAATGTGAGTGTAAGGTGAGTGTGAGTGTGTCCTCATGAATAAATGTGAGTGTAAGGTGAGTTTGTCCTCATGAATAAATGTGAGTGTAAGGTGAATGTGAGTTTGTCCTCATGAATAAATGTGAGTGTAAGGTGAGTGTGAGTGTGTCCTCATGAATAAATGTGAGTGTAAGGTGAGTGTGAGTGTGTCCTCATGAATAAATGTGAGTGAAACGTGAGTGTGAGTTTGTTCTCATGAATAAATGTGAGTGTAAGGTGAGTGTGTCCTCATGAATACATGTGAGTGTAAGGTGAGTGTGAGTTTGTCCTCATGAATAAATGTGAGTGTAAGGTGAGTGTGTCCTCATGAATAAATGTGAGTGTAAGGTGAGTGTGTCCTCATGAATAAATGTGAGTGTAAGGTGAGTGTGAGTGTGTCCTCATGAATAAATGTGAGTGTAAGGTGAGTGTGAGTTTGTCCTCATGAATAAATGTGAGTGTAAGGTGAGTGTGTCCTCATGAATAAATGTGAGTGTAAGGTGAATGTGAGTTTGTCCTCATGAATAAATGTGAGTGTAAGGTGAGTGTGAGTTTATCCTCATGAATAAATGTGAGTGTAAGGTGAGTGTGAGTTTGTCCTCATGAATAAATGTGAGTGTAAGGTGAGTGTGAGTGTGTCCTCATGAATAAATGTGAGTGTAAGGTGAGTGTGAGTGTGTCCTCATGAATAAATGTGAGTGTAAGGTGAGTGTGAGTTTGTCCTCATGAATAAATGTGAGTGTAAGGTGAGTGTGAGTTTGTCCTCATGAATAAATGTGAGTGTAAGGTGAGTGTGTCCTCATGAATAAATGTGAGTGTAAGGTGAATGTGAGTTTGTCCTCATGAATAAATGTGAGTGTAAGGTGAATGTGAGTTTGTCCTCATGAATAAATGTGAGTGTTAGGTGAGTGTGAGTTTGTCCTCATGAATAAATGTGAGTGTAAGGTGAGTGTGAGTTTGTCCTCATGAATAAATGTGAGTGTAAGGTGAGTGTGAGTTTGTCCTCATGAATAAATGTGAGTGTAAGGTGAGTGTGAGTTTGTCCTCATGAATAAATGTGAGTGTAAGGTGAGTGTGTCCTCATGAATAAATGTGAGTGTAAGGTGAGTGTGAGTGTGTCCTCATGAATAAATGTGAGTGTAAGGTGAGTGTGAGTTTGTCCTCATGAATAAATGTGAGTGTAAGGTGAGTGTGAGTTTGTCCTCATGAATAAATGTGAGTGTAAGGTGAGTGTGAGTTTGTCCTCATGAATAAATGTGAGTGTAAGGTGAGTGTGAGTGTGAGTGTGTCCTCATGAATAAATGTGAGTGTAAGGTGAGTGTGAGTTTGTCCTCATGAATAAATGTGAGTGTAAGGTGAGTGTGAGTTTGTCCTCATGAATAAATGTGAGTGTAAGGTGAGTGTGAGTGTGTCCTCATGAATAAATGTGAGTGAAAGGTGAGTGTGAGTTTGTTCTCATGAATAAATGTGAGTGTAAGGTGAGTGTGAGTGTGTCCTCATGAATAAATGTGAGTGTAAGGTGAGTGTGAGTGTGTCCTCATGAATAAATGTGAGTGTAAGGTGAATGTGAGTTTGTCCTCATGAATAAATGTGAGTGTAAGGTGAGTGTGAGTGTGTCCTCATGAATAAATGTGAGTGTAAGGTGAGTGTGAGTGTGTCCTCATGAATAAATGTGAGTGAAACGTGAGTGTGAGTTTGTTCTCATGAATAAATGTGAGTGTAAGGTGAGTGTGTCCTCATGAATAAATGTGAGTGTAAGGTGAATGTGAGTTTATCCTCATGAATAAATGTGAGTGTAAGGTGAGTGTGAGTTTGTCCTCATGAATAAATGTGAGTGTAAGGTGAGTGTGAGTGTGTCCTCATGAATAAATGTGAGTGAAAGGTGAGTGTGAGTTTGTTCTCATGAATAAATGTGAGTGTAAGGTGAGTGTGTCCTCATGAATAAATGTGAGTGTAAGGTGAGTGTGAGTGTGTCCTCATGAATAAATGTGAGTGTAAGGTGAGTGTGAGTGTGTCCTCATGAATAAATGTGAGTGTAAGGTGAGTGTGTCCTCATGAATAAATGTGAGTGTAAGGTGAATGTGAGTTTGTCCTCATGAATAAATGTGAGTGTAAGGTGAGTGTGAGTTTGTCCTCATGAATAAATGTGAGTGTAAGGTGAGTGTGAGTTTGTCCTCATGAATAAATGTGAGTGTAAGGTGAGTGTGAGTGTGTCCTCATGAATAAATGTGAGTGTAAGGTGAGTGTGAGTGTGTCCTCATGAATAAATGTGAGTGTAAGGTGAGTGTGAGTTTGTCCTCATGAATAAATGTGAGTGTAAGGTGAGTGTGAGTTTGTTCTCATGAATAAATGTGAGTGTAAGGTGAGTGTGTCCTCATGAATAAATGTGAGTGTTAGGTGAGTGTGAGTGTGTCCTCATGAATAAATGTGAGTGTAAGGTGAATGTGAGTTTGTCCTCATGAATAAATGTGAGTGTAAGGTGAGTGTGTCCTCGTGAATAAATGTGAGTGTAAGGTGAGTGTGAGTGTGTCCTCATGAGTGTAAGGTGAGTGTGAGTTTGTCCTCATGAATAAATGTGAGTGTAAGGTGAGTGTGAGTGTGTCCTCATGAATAAATGTGAGTGTAAGGTGAGTGTGAGTTTGTCCTCATGAATAAATGTGAGTGTAAGGTGAGTGTGTCCTCATGAATAAATGTGAGTGTAAGGTGAGTGTGAGTTTGTCCTCATGAATAAATGTGAGTGTAAGGTGAATGTGAGTGTGTCCTCATGAATAAATTTGAGTGTAAGGTGAGTGTGAGTGTGTCCTCATGAATAAATGTGAGTGTAAGGTGAGTGTGAGTGTGTCCTCATGAATAAATGTGAGTGTAAGGTGAGTGTGAGTTTGTCCTCATGAATAAATGTGAGTGTAAGGTGAGTGTGAGTTTGTCCTCATGAATAAATGTGAGTGTAAGGTGAGTGTGAGTGTGTCCTCATGAATAAATGTGAGTGTAAGGTGAGTGTGAGTTTGTCCTCATGAATAAATGTGAGTGTAAGGTGAGTGTGAGTGTGTCCTCATGAATAAATGTGAGTGTAAGGTGAGTGTGAGTTTGTCCTCATGAATAAATGTGAGTGTAAGGTGAGTGTGAGTTTGTCCTCATGAATAAATGTGAGTGTGAGTGTGTCCTCATGAATAAATGTGAGTGTAAGGTGAATGTGAGTTTGTCCTCATGAATAAATGTGAGTGTAAGGTGAGTGTGAGTGTGTCCTCATGAATAAATGTGAGTGTAAGGTGAGTGTGAGTTTGTCCTCATGAATAAATGTGAGTGTAAGGTGAGTGTGAGTGTGTCCTCATGAATAAATGTGAGTGTAAGGTGAGTGTGTCCTCATGAATAAATGTGAGTGTAAGGTGAGTGTGTCCTCATGAATAAATGTGAGTGTAAGGTGAGTGTGAGTGTGTCCTCATGAATAAATGTGAGTGTAAGGTGAGTGTGAGTTTGTCCTCATGAATAAATGTGAGTGTAAGGTGAGTTTGTCCTCATGAATAAATGTGAGTGTAAGGTGAATGTGAGTTTGTCCTCATGAATAAATGTGAGTGTAAGGTGAGTGTGAGTTTGTCCTCATGAATAAATGTGAGTGTAAGGTGAGTGTGTCCCCATGAATGAATGTGAGTGTAAGGTGAGTGTGAGTGTGTCCTCATGAATAAATGTGAGTGTAAGGTGAGTGTGTCCTCATGAATAAATGTGAGTGTAAGGTGAGTGTGAGTGTGTCCTCATGAATAAATGTGAGTGTAAGGTGAGTGTGAGTTTGTCCTCATGAATAAATGTGAGTGTAAGGTGAGTGTGAGTTTGTCCTCATGAATAAATGTGAGTGTAAGGTGAGTGTGTCCCCATGAATAAATGTGAGTGTAAGGTGAGTGTGTCCTCATGAATAAATGTGAGTGTAAGGTGAGTGTGTCCTCATGAATAAATGTGAGTGTAAGGTGAGTGTGAGTGTGTCCTCATGAATAAATGTGAGTGTAAGGTGAGTGTGTCCTCATGAATAAATGTGAGTGTAAGGTGAGTGTGAGTTTGTCCTCATGAATAAATGTGAGTGTAAGGTGAGTGTGAGTTTGTCCTCATGAATAAATGTGAGTGTAAGGTGAGTGTGAGTTTGTCCTCATGAATAAATGTGAGTGTAAGGTGAGTGTGTGTGTCCTCATGAATAAATGTGAGTGTAAGGTGAATGTGAGTGTGTCCTCATGAATAAATGTGAGTGTAAGGTGAGTGTGAGTTTGTCCTCATGAATAAATGTGAGTGTAAGGTGAGTGTGAGTGTGTCCTCATGAATAAATGTGAGTGTAAGGTGAATGTGAGTTTGTCCTCATGAATAAATGTGAGTGTTAGGTGAGTGTGAGTGTGTCCTCATGAGTGTAAGGTGAGTGTGAGTGTGTCCTCATGAATAAATGTGAGTGTAAGGTGAGTGTGAGTTTGTCCTCATGAATAAATGTGAGTGTAAGGTGAGTGTGAGTGTGTCCTCATGAATAAATGTGAGTGTAAGGTGAGTGTGAGTTTGTCCTCATGAATAAATGTGTGTGTAAGGTGAGTGTGTCCCCATGAATGAATGTGAGTGTAAGGTGAGTGTGAGTGTGTCCTCATGAATAAATGTGAGTGTAAGGTGAGTGTGTCCTCATGAATAAATGTGAGTGTAAGGTGAGTGTGAGTGTGTCCTCATGAATAAATGTGAGTGTAAGGTGAGTGTGAGTTTGTCCTCATGAATAAATGTGAGTGTAAGGTGAGTGTGAGTTTGTCCTCATGAATAAATGTGAGTGTAAGGTGAGTGTGTCCCCATGAATAAATGTGAGTGTAAGGTGAGTGTGAGTGTGTCCTCATGAATAAATGTGAGTGTAAGGTGAGTGTGTCCTCATGAATAAATGTGAGTGTAAGGTGAGTGTGAGTGTGTCCTCATGAATAAATGTGAGTGTAAGGTGAGTTTGTCCTCATGAATAAATGTGAGTGTAAGGTGAGTGTGAGTTTGTCCTCATGAATAAATGTGAGTGTAAGGTGAGTGTGAGTGTGTCCTCATGAATAAATGTGAGTGTAAGGTGAGTGTGAGTGTGTCCTCATGAATAAATGTGAGTGAAACGTGAGTGTGAGTTTGTTCTCATGAATAAATGTGAGTGTAAGGTGAGTGTGTCCTCATGAATACATGTGAGTGTAAGGTGAGTGTGAGTTTGTCCTCATGAATAAATGTGAGTGTAAGGTGAGTGTGTCCTCATGAATAAATGTGAGTGTAAGGTGAGTGTGTCCTCATGAATAAATGTGAGTGTAAGGTGAGTGTGAGTGTGTCCTCATGAATAAATGTGAGTGTAAGGTGAGTGTGAGTTTGTCCTCATGAATAAATGTGAGTGTAAGGTGAGTGTGTCCTCATGAATAAATGTGAGTGTAAGGTGAATGTGAGTTTGTCCTCATGAATAAATGTGAGTGTAAGGTGAGTGTGAGTTTGTCCTCATGAATAAATGTGAGTGTAAGGTGAGTGTGAGTTTGTCCTCATGAATAAATGTGAGTGTAAGGTGAGTGTGAGTGTGTCCTCATGAATAAATGTGAGTGTAAGGTGAGTGTGAGTGTGTCCTCATGAATAAATGTGAGTGTAAGGTGAGTGTGAGTTTGTCCTCATGAATAAATGTGAGTGTAAGGTGAGTGTGAGTGTGTCCTCATGAATAAATGTGAGTGTAAGGTGAGTGTGTCCTCATGAATAAATGTGAGTGTAAGGTGAATGTGAGTTTGTCCTCATGAATAAATGTGAGTGTAAGGTGAGTGTGAGTTTGTCCTCATGAATAAATGTGAGTGTTAGGTGAGTGTGAGTTTGTCCTCATGAATAAATGTGAGTGTAAGGTGAGTGTGAGTTTGTCCTCATGAATAAATGTGAGTGTAAGGTGAGTGTGAGTTTGTCCTCATGAATAAATGTGAGTGTAAGGTGAGTGTGAGTTTGTCCTCATGAATAAATGTGAGTGTAAGGTGAGTGTGTCCTCATGAATAAATGTGAGTGTAAGGTGAGTGTGAGTGTGTCCTCATGAATAAATGTGAGTGTAAGGTGAGTGTGAGTTTGTCCTCATGAATAAATGTGAGTGTAAGGTGAGTGTGAGTTTGTCCTCATGAATAAATGTGAGTGTAAGGTGAGTGTGAGTTTGTCCTCATGAATAAATGTGAGTGTAAGGTGAGTGTGAGTGTGAGTGTGTCCTCATGAATAAATGTGAGTGTAAGGTGAGTGTGAGTTTATCCTCATGAATAAATGTGAGTGTAAGGTGAGTGTGAGTATGTCCTCATGAATAAATGTGAGTGTAAGGTGAGTGTGAGTGTGTCCTCATGAATAAATGTGAGTGAAAGGTGAGTGTGAGTTTGTTCTCATGAATAAATGTGAGTGTAAGGTGAGTGTGAGTGTGTCCTCATGAATAAATGTGAGTGTAAGGTGAGTGTGAGTGTGTCCTCATGAATAAATGTGAGTGTAAGGTGAATGTGAGTTTGTCCTCATGAATAAATGTGAGTGTAAGGTGAGTGTGAGTGTGTCCTCATGAATAAATGTGAGTGTAAGGTGAGTGTGAGTGTGTCCTCATGAATAAATGTGAGTGAAAGGTGAGTGTGAGTTTGTTCTCATGAATAAATGTGAGTGTAAGGTGAGTGTGTCCTCATGAATAAATGTGAGTGTAAGGTGAGTGTGAGTTTATCCTCATGAATAAATGTGAGTGTAAGGTGAGTGTGAGTATGTCCTCATGAATAAATGTGAGTGTAAGGTGAGTGTGAGTGTGTCCTCATGAATAAATGTGAGTGAAAGGTGAGTGTGAGTTTGTTCTCATGAATAAATGTGAGTGTAAGGTGAGTGTGTCCTCATGAATAAATGTGAGTGTAAGGTGAGTGTGAGTGTGTCCTCATGAATAAATGTGAGTGTAAGGTGAGTGTGAGTGTGTCCTCATGAATAAATGTGAGTGTAAGGTGAGTGTGTCCTCATGAATAAATGTGAGTGTAAGGTGAATGTGAGTTTGTCCTCATGAATAAATGTGAGTGTAAGGTGAGTGTGAGTTTGTCCTCATGAATAAATGTGAGTGTAAGGTGAGTGTGAGTTTGTCCTCATGAATAAATGTGAGTGTAAGGTGAGTGTGAGTGTGTCCTCATGAATAAATGTGAGTGTAAGGTGAGTGTGAGTGTGTCCTCATGAATAAATGTGAGTGTAAGGTGAGTGTGAGTTTGTCCTCATGAATAAATGTGAGTGTAAGGTGAGTGTGAGTTTGTTCTCATGAATAAATGTGAGTGTAAGGTGAGTGTGTCCTCATGAATAAATGTGAGTGTTAGGTGAGTGTGAGTGTGTCCTCATGAATAAATGTGAGTGTAAGGTGAATGTGAGTTTGTCCTCATGAATAAATGTGAGTGTAAGGTGAGTGTGTCCTCGTGAATAAATGTGAGTGTTAGGTGAGTGTGAGTGTGTCCTCATGAGTGTAAGGTGAGTGTGAGTTTGTCCTCATGAATAAATGTGAGTGTAAGGTGAGTGTGAGTGTGTCCTCATGAATAAATGTGAGTGTAAGGTGAGTGTGAGTTTGTCCTCATGAATACATGTGAGTGTAAGGTGAGTGTGTCCTCATGAATAAATGTGAGTGTAAGGTGAGTGTGAGTTTGTCCTCATGAATAAATGTGAGTGTAAGGTGAATGTGAGTGTGTCCTCATGAATAAATTTGAGTGTAAGGTGAGTGTGAGTGTGTCCTCATGAATAAATGTGAGTGTAAGGTGAGTGTGAGTGTGTCCTCATGAATAAATGTGAGTGTAAGGTGAGTGTGAGTGTGTCCTCATGAATAAATGTGAGTGTAAGGTGAGTGTGAGTTTGTCCTCATGAATAAATGTGAGTGTAAGGTGAGTGTGAGTGTGTCCTCATGAATAAATGTGAGTGTAAGGTGAGTGTGAGTTTGTCCTCATGAATAAATGTGAGTGTAAGGTGAGTGTGAGTTTGTCCTCATGAATAAATGTGAGTGTAAGGTGAGTGTGAGTTTGTCCTCATGAATAAATGTGAGTGTAAGGTGAGTGTGAGTGTGTCCTCATGAATAAATGTGAGTGTAAGGTGAGTGTGAGTGTGTCCTCATGAATAAATGTGAGTGTAAGGTGAATGTGAGTTTGTCCTCATGAATAAATGTGAGTGTAAGGTGAGTGTGAGTGTGTCCTCATGAATAAATGTGAGTGTAAGGTGAGTGTGTCCTCATGAATACATGTGAGTGTAAGGTGAGTGTGAGTTTGTCCTCATGAATTAATGTGAGTGTAAGGTGAGTGTGTCCTCATGAATAAATGTGAGTGTAAGGTGAGTGTGTCCTCATGAATAAATGTGAGTGTAAGGTGAGTGTGAGTGTGTCCTCATGAATAAATGTGAGTGTAAGGTGAGTGTGAGTTTGTCCTCATGAATTAATGTGAGTGTAAGGTGAGTGTGTCCTCATGAATAAATGTGAGTGTAAGGTGAGTGTGTCCTCATGAATAAATGTGAGTGTAAGGTGAGTGTGAGTGTGTCCTCATGAATAAATGTGAGTGTAAGGTGAGTGTGAGTTTGTCCTCATGAATAAATGTGAGTGTAAGGTGAGTGTGTCCTCATGAATAAATGTGAGTGTAAGGTGAATGTGAGTTTGTCCTCATGAATAAATGTGAGTGTAAGGTGAGTGTGAGTTTGTCCTCATGAATAAATGTGAGTGTAAGGTGAGTGTGAGTTTGTCCTCATGAATAAATGTGAGTGTAAGGTGAGTGTGAGTGTGTCCTCATGAATAAATGTGAGTGTAAGGTGAGTGTGAGTGTGTCCTCATGAATAAATGTGAGTGTAAGGTGAGTGTGAGTTTGTCCTCATGAATAAATGTGAGTGTAAGGTGAGTGTGAGTTTGTTCTCATGAATAAATGTGAGTGTAAGGTGAGTGTGTCCTCATGAATAAATGTGAGTGTTAGGTGAGTGTGAGTGTGTCCTCATGAATAAATGTGAGTGTAAGGTGAGTGTGAGTGTGTCCTCATGAATAAATGTGAGTGTAAGGTGAATGTGAGTTTGTCCTCATGAATAAATGTGAGTGTAAGGTGAATGTGAGTTTGTCCTCATGAATAAATGTGAGTGTTAGGTGAGTGTGAGTGTGTCCTCATGAGTGTAAGGTGAGTGTGAGTTTGTCCTCATGAATAAATGTGAGTGTAAGGTGAGTGTGAGTGTGTCCTCATGAATAAATGTGAGTGTAAGGTGAGTGTGAGCTTGTCCTCATGAATAAATGTGAGTGTAAGGTGAGTGTGAGTTTGTCCTCATGAATAAATGTGAGTGTAAGGTGAGTGTGAGTGTGTCCTCATGAATAAATGTGAGTGTAAGGTGAGTGTGAGTTTGTCCTCATGAATAAATGTGAGTGTAAGGTGAGTGTGAGTTTGTCCTCATGAATAAATGTGAGTGTAAGGTGAGTGTGAGTTTGTCCTCATGAATAAATGTGAGTGTAAGGTGAGTGTGAGTGTGTCCTCATGAATAAATGTGAGTGTAAGGTGAGTGTGAGTGTGTCCTCATGAATAAATGTGAGTGTAAGGTGAATGTGAGTTTGTCCTCATGAATAAATGTGAGTGTAAGGTGAGTGTGAGTGTGTCCTCATGAATAAATGTGAGTGTAAGGTGAGTGTGAGTGTGTCCTCATGAATAAATGTGAGTGAAACGTGAGTGTGAGTTTGTTCTCATGAATAAATGTGAGTGTAAGGTGAGTGTGTCCTCATGAATAAATGTGAGTGTAAGGTGAGTGTGAGTTTATCCTCATGAATAAATGTGAGTGTAAGGTGAGTGTGAGTGTGTCCTCATGAATAAATGTGAGTGTAAGGTGAGTGTGAGTGTGTCCTCATGAATAAATGTGAGTGAAACGTGAGTGTGAGTTTGTTCTCATGAATAAATGTGAGTGTAAGGTGAGTGTGTCCTCATGAATACATGTGAGTGTAAGGTGAGTGTGAGTTTGTCCTCATGAATAAATGTGAGTGTAAGGTGAGTGTGTCCTCATGAATAAATGTGAGTGTAAGGTGAGTGTGTCCTCATGAATAAATGTGAGTGTAAGGTGAGTGTGAGTTTGTCCTCATGAATAAATGTGAGTGTAAGGTGAGTGTGAGTTTGTCCTCATGAATAAATGTGAGTGTAAGGTGAGTGTGTCCTCATGAATAAATGTGAGTGTAAGGTGAATGTGAGTTTGTCCTCATGAATAAATGTGAGTGTAAGGTGAGTGTGAGTTTGTCCTCATGAATAAATGTGAGTGTAAGGTGAGTGTGAGTTTGTCCTCATGAATAAATGTGAGTGTAAGGTGAGTGTGAGTGTGTCCTCATGAATAAATGTGAGTGTAAGGTGAGTGTGAGTGTGTCCTCATGAATAAATGTGAGTGTAAGGTGAGTGTGAGTTTGTCCTCATGAATAAATGTGAGTGTAAGGTGAGTGTGAGTTTGTTCTCATGAATAAATGTGAGTGTAAGGTGAGTGTGTCCTCATGAATAAATGTGAGTGTTAGGTGAGTGTGAGTGTGTCCTCATGAATAAATGTGAGTGTAAGGTGAGTGTGAGTGTGTCCTCATGAATAAATGTGAGTGTAAGGTGAATGTGAGTTTGTCCTCATGAATAAATGTGAGTGTAAGGTGAGTGTGAGTTTGTCCTCATGAATAAATGTGAGTGTAAGGTGAGTGTGAGTGTGTCCTCATGAGTGTAAGGTGAGTGTGAGTTTGTCCTCATGAATAAATGTGAGTGTAAGGTGAGTGTGAGTGTGTCCTCATGAATAAATGTGAGTGTAAGGTGAGTGTGAGTTTGTCCTCATGAATAAATGTGAGTGTAAGGTGAGTGTGAGTTTGTCCTCATGAATAAATGTGAGTGTGAGTGTGTCCTCATGAATAAATGTGAGTGTAAGGTGAATGTGAGTTTGTCCTCATGAATAAATGTGAGTGTAAGGTGAGTGTGAGTGTGTCCTCATGAATAAATGTGAGTGTAAGGTGAGTGTGAGTGTGTCCTCATGAATAAATGTGAGTGTAAGGTGAGTGTGAGTGTGTCCTCATGAATAAATGTGAGTGTAAGGTGAGTGTGTCCTCATGAATAAATGTGAGTGTAAGGTGAGTGTGTCCTCATGAATAAATGTGAGTGTAAGGTGAGTGTGAGTGTGTCCTCATGAATAAATGTGAGTGTAAGGTGAGTGTGAGTTTGTCCTCATGAATAAATGTGAGTGTAAGGTGAGTTTGTCCTCATGAATAAATGTGAGTGTAAGGTGAGTGTGAGTTTGTCCTCATGAATAAATGTGAGTGTAAGGTGAGTGTGAGTTTGTCCTCATGAATAAATGTGAGTGTAAGGTGAGTGTGTCCCCATGAATGAATGTGAGTGTAAGGTGAGTGTGAGTGTGTCCTCATGAATAAATGTGAGTGTAAGGTGAGTGTGTCCTCATGAATAAATGTGAGTGTAAGGTGAGTGTGAGTGTGTCCTCATGAATAAATGTGAGTGTAAGGTGAGTGTGAGTGTGTCCTCATGAATAAATGTGAGTGTAAGGTGAGTGTGAGTTTGTCCTCATGAATAAATGTGAGTGTAAGGTGAGTGTGTCCCCATGAATAAATGTGAGTGTAAGGTGAGTGTGTCCTCATGAATAAATGTGAGTGTAAGGTGAGTGTGTCCTCATGAATAAATGTGAGTGTAAGGTGAGTGTGAGTGTGTCCTCATGAATAAATGTGAGTGTAAGGTGAGTGTGTCCTCATGAATAAATGTGAGTGTAAGGTGAGTGTGAGTTTGTCCTCATGAATAAATGTGAGTGTAAGGTGAGTGTGAGTTTGTCCTCATGAATAAATGTGAGTGTAAGGTGAGTGTGAGTTTGTCCTCATGAATAAATGTGAGTGTAAGGTGAGTGTGTGTGTCCTCATGAATAAATGTGAGTGTAAGGTGAATGTGAGTGTGTCCTCATGAATAAATGTGAGTGTAAGGTGAGTGTGAGTGTGTCCTCATGAATAAATGTGAGTGTAAGGTGAGTGTGAGTGTGTCCTCATGAATAAATGTGAGTGTAAGGTGAGTGTGAGTTTGTCCTCATGAATAAATGTGAGTGTTAGGTGAGTGTGAGTGTGTCCTCATGAGTGTAAGGTGAGTGTGAGTGTGTCCTCATGAATAAATGTGAGTGTAAGGTGAGTGTGAGTTTGTCCTCATGAATAAATGTGAGTGTAAGGTGAGTGTGAGTGTGTCCTCATGAATAAATGTGAGTGTGTCCTCATGAATAAATGTGAGTGTAAGGTGAGTGTGAGTTTGTCCTCATGAATAAATGTGTGTGTAAGGTGAGTGTGTCCCCATGAATGAATGTGAGTGTAAGGTGAGTGTGAGTGTGTCCTCATGAATAAATGTGAGTGTAAGGTGAGTGTGTCCTCATGAATAAATGTGAGTGTAAGGTGAGTGTGAGTGTGTCCTCATGAATAAATGTGAGTGTAAGGTGAGTGTGAGTTTGTCCTCATGAATAAATGTGAGTGTAAGGTGAGTGTGAGTGTGTCCTCATGAATAAATGTGAGTGTAAGGTGAGTGTGTCCCCATGAATAAATGTGAGTGTAAGGTGAGTGTGAGTGTGTCCTCATGAATAAATGTGAGTGTAAGGTGAGTGTGTCCTCATGAATAAATGTGAGTGTAAGGTGAGTGTGAGTGTGTCCTCATGAATAAATGTGAGTGTAAGGTGAGTTTGTCCTCATGAATAAATGTGAGTGTAAGGTGAGTGTGAGTTTGTCCTCATGAATAAATGTGAGTGTAAGGTGAGTGTGAGTGTGTCCTCATGAATAAATGTGAGTGTAAGGTGAGTGTGAGTGTGTCCTCATGAATAAATGTGAGTGAAAGGTGAGTGTGAGTTTGTTCTCATGAATAAATGTGAGTGTAAGGTGAGTGTGTCCTCATGAATACATGTGAGTGTAAGGTGAGTGTGAGTTTGTCCTCATGAATAAATGTGAGTGTAAGGTGAGTGTGTCCTCATGAATAAATGTGAGTGTAAGGTGAGTGTGTCCTCATGAATAAATGTGAGTGTAAGGTGAGTGTGAGTGTGTCCTCATGAATAAATGTGAGTGTAAGGTGAGTGTGAGTTTGTCCTCATGAATAAATGTGAGTGTAAGGTGAGTGTGTCCTCATGAATAAATGTGAGTGTAAGGTGAATGTGAGTTTGTCCTCATGAATAAATGTGAGTGTAAGGTGAGTGTGAGTTTGTCCTCATGAATAAATGTGAGTGTAAGGTGAGTGTGAGTTTGTCCTCATGAATAAATGTGAGTGTAAGGTGAGTGTGAGTGTGTCCTCATGAATAAATGTGAGTGTAAGGTGAGTGTGAGTGTGTCCTCATGAATAAATGTGAGTGTAAGGTGAGTGTGAGTTTGTCCTCATGAATAAATGTGAGTGTAAGGTGAGTGTGAGTGTGTCCTCATGAATAAATGTGAGTGTAAGGTGAGTGTGTCCTCATGAATAAATGTGAGTGTAAGGTGAGTGTGAGTTTGTCCTCATGAATAAATGTGAGTGTAAGGTGAATGTGAGTTTGTCCTCATGAATAAATGTGAGTGTTAGGTGAGTGTGAGTTTGTCCTCATGAATAAATGTGAGTGTAAGGTGAGTGTGAGTTTGTCCTCATGAATAAATGTGAGTGTAAGGTGAGTGTGAGTTTGTCCTCATGAATAAATGTGAGTGTAAGGTGAGTGTGAGTTTGTCCTCATGAATAAATGTGAGTGTAAGGTGAGTGTGTCCTCATGAATAAATGTGAGTGTAAGGTGAGTGTGAGTGTGTCCTCATGAATAAATGTGAGTGTAAGGTGAGTGTGAGTTTGTCCTCATGAATAAATGTGAGTGTAAGGTGAGTGTGAGTTTGTCCTCATGAATAAATGTGAGTGTAAGGTGAGTGTGAGTGTGTCCTCATGAATAAATGTGAGTGTAAGGTGAGTGTGAGTGTGAGTGTGTCCTCATGAATAAATGTGAGTGTAAGGTGAGTGTGAGTTTATCCTCATGAATAAATGTGAGTGTAAGGTGAGTGTGAGTTTGTCCTCATGAATAAATGTGAGTGTAAGGTGAGTGTGAGTGTGTCCTCATGAATAAATGTGAGTGAAAGGTGAGTGTGAGTTTGTTCTCATGAATAAATGTGAGTGTAAGGTGAGTGTGTCCTCATGAATAAATGTGAGTGAAAGGTGAGTGTGAGTTTGTTCTCATGAATAAATGTGAGTGTAAGGTGAGTGTGTCCTCATGAATAAATGTGAGTGTAAGGTGAATGTGAGTTTGTCCTCATGAATAAATGTGAGTGTAAGGTGAATGTGAGTTTGTCCTCATGAATAAATGTGAGTGTTAGGTGAGTGTGAGTGTGTCCTCATGAGTGTAAGGTGAGTGTGAGTTTGTCCTCATGAATAAATGTGAGTGTAAGGTGAGTGTGAGTGTGTCCTCATGAATAAATGTGAGTGTAAGGTGAGTGTGAGTTTGTCCTCATGAATAAATGTGAGTGTAAGGTGAGTGTGAGTTTGTCCTCATGAATAAATGTGAGTGTAAGGTGAGTGTGAGTTTGTCCTCATGAATAAATGTGAGTGTAAGGTGAGTGTGAGTGTGTCCTCATGAATAAATGTGAGTGTAAGGTGAGTGTGAGTTTGTCCTCATGAATAAATGTGAGTGTAAGGTGAGTGTGAGTGTGTCCTCATGAATAAATGTGAGTGTAAGGTGAGTGTGAGTTTGTCCTCATGAATAAATGTGAGTGTAAGGTGAGTGTGTCCTCATGAATAAATGTGAGTGTAAGGTGAGTGTGAGTTTGTCCTCATGAATAAATGTGAGTGTAAGGTGAGTGTGAGTGTGTCCTCATGAATAAATGTGAGTGTAAGGTGAGTGTGAGTTTGTCCTCATGAATAAATGTGAGTGTAAGGTGAGTGTGAGTGTGTCCTCATGAGTGTAAGGTGAGTGTGAGTGTGTCCTCATGAATAAATGTGAGTGTAAGGTGAGTGTGAGTGTGTCCTCATGAATAAATGTGAGTGTAAGGTGAGTGTGAGTGTGTCCTCATGAATAAATGTGAGTGTGTCCTCATGAATAAATGTGAGTGTAAGGTGAGTGTGAGTGTGTCCTCATGAATAAATGTGAGTGTAAGGTGAGTGTGAGTTTGTCCTCATGAATAAATGTGAGTGTAAGGTGAGTGTGAGTGTGTCCTCATGAATAAATGTGAGTGTGTCCTCATGAATAAATGTGAGTGTAAGGTGAGTGTGTCCTCATGAATAAATGTGAGTGTAAGGTGAGTGTGAGTTTGTCCTCATGAATAAATGTGAGTGTAAGGTGAGTGTGAGTGTGTCCTCATGAATAAATGTGAGTGTAAGGTGAGTGTGAGTTTGTCCTCATGAATAAATGTGAGTGTAAGGTGAGTGTGAGTGTGTCCTCATGAGTGTAAGGTGAGTGTGAGTGTGTCCTCATGAATAAATGTGAGTGTAAGGTGAGTGTGAGTTTGTCCTCATGAATAAATGTGAGTGTAAGGTGAGTGTGAGTTTGTCCTCATGAATAAATGTGAGTGTGTCCTCATGAATAAATGTGAGTGTAAGGTGAGTGTGAGTGTGTCCTCATGAATAAATGTGAGTGTAAGGTGAGTGTGAGTTTGTCCTCATGAATAAATGTGAGTGTAAGGTGAGTGTGAGTGTGTCCTCATGAATAAATGTGAGTGTGTCCTCATGAATAAATGTGAGTGTAAGGTGAGTGTGTCCTCATGAATAAATGTGAGTGTAAGGTGAGTGTGAGTTTGTCCTCATGAATAAATGTGAGTGTAAGGTGAGTGTGAGTTTGTCCTCATGAATAAATGTGAGTGTAAGGTGAGTGTGAGTTTGTCCTCATGAATAAATGTGAGTGTAAGGTGAGTGTGTCCTCATGAATAAATGTGAGTGTAAGGTGAGTGTGAGTTTCTCCTCATGAATAAATGTGAGTGTAAGGTGAGTGTGAGTGTGTCCTCATGAATAAATGTGAGTGTAAGGTGAGTGTAAGTGTGTCCTCATGAATAAATGTGAGTGTAAGGTGAGTGTGAGTGTGTCCTCATGAATAAATGTGAGTGTAAGGTGAGTGTGAGTTTGTCCTCATTAATAAATGTGAGTGTAAGGTGAGTGTGAGTTTGTCCTCATGAATAAATGTGAGTGTAAGGTGAGTGTGAGTGTGTCCTCATGAATAAATGTGAGTGTAAGGTGAGTGTGAGTGTGTCCTCATGAATAAATGTGAGTGTAAGGTGAGTGTGAGTGTGTCCTCATGAATAAATGTGAGTGTAAGGTGACTGTGAGTGTGTCCTCATGAATAAATGTGAGTGTAAGGTGAGTGTGAGTGTGTCCTCATGAATAAATGTGAGTGTAAGGTGAGTGTGAGTGTGTCCTCATGAATAAATGTGAGTGTAAGGTGAGTGTGGAGTTTGTCCTCATGAATAAATGTGAGTGTAAGGTGAGTGTGAGTGTGTCCTCATGAATAAATGTGAGTGTAAGGTGAGTGTGAGTTTCTCCTCATGAATAAATGTGAGTGTAAGGTGAGTGTGAGTGTGTCCTCATGAATAAATGTGAGTGTAAGGTGAGTGTGAGTTTGTCCTCATGAATAAATGTGAGTGTAAGGTGAGTGTGAGTTTGTCCTCATGAATAAATGTGAGTGTAAGGTGAGTGTGTCCTCATGATAAATGTGAGTGTAAGGTGAGTGTGAGTGTGTCCTCATGAATAAATGTGAGTGTAAGGTGAGTGTGAGTTTGTCCTCATGAATAAATGTGAGTGTAAGGTGAGTGTGTCCTCATGAATAAATGTGAGTGTAAGGTGAGTGTGTCCTCATGAATAAATGTGAGTGTAAGGTGAGTGTGAGTTTGTCCTCATGAATAAATGTGAGTGTAAGGTGAGTGTGAGTTTGTCCTCATGAATAAATGTGAGTGTAAGGTGAGTATGAGTTTGTCCTCATGAATAAATGTGAGTGTAAGGTGAGTGTGAGTGTGTCCTCATGAATAAATGTGAGTGAAAGGTGAGTGTGAGTGTGTCCTCATGAATAAATGTGAGTGTAAGGTGAGTGTGAGTGTGTCCTCATGAATAAATGTGAGTGTAAGGTGAATGTGAGTGTGTCCTCATGAATAAATGTGAGTGTAAGGTGAGTGTGAGTGTGTCCTCATGAATAAATGTGAGTGTAAGGTGAGTGTGAGTGTGTCCTCATGAATAAATGTGAGTGTAAGGTGAGTGTGAGTGTGTCCTCATGAATAAATGTGAGTGTAAGGTGAGTGTGTCCTCATGAATAAATGTGAGTGTAAGGTGAGTGTGAGTGTGTCCTCATGAATAAATGTGAGTGTAAGGTGAGTGTGTCCTCATGAATAAATTTGAGTGTAAGGTGAGTGTGAGTTTGTCCTCATGAATAAATGTGAGTGTAAGGTGAGTGTGAGTTGTCCTCATGAATAAATGTGAGTGTAAGGTGAGTGTGAGTTTGTCCTCATGAATAAATGTGAGTGTAAGGTGAGTGTGTCCTCATGAATAAATGTGAGTGTAAGGTGAGTGTGAGTTTCTCCTCATGAATAAATGTGAGTGTAAGGTGAGTGTGAGTGTGTCCTCATGAATAAATGTGAGTGTAAGGTGAGTGTGAGTGTGTCCTCATGAATAAATGTGAGTGTAAGGTGAGTGTGAGTGTGTCCTCATGAATAAATGTGAGTGTAAGGTGAGTGTGAGTTTGTCCTCATGAATAAATGTGAGTGTAAGGTGAGTGTGAGTTTGTCCTCATGAATAAATGTGAGTGTAAGGTGAGAGTGTCCTCATGAATAAATGTGAGTGTAAGGTGAGTGTGAGTGTGTCCTCATGAATAAATGTGAGTGTAAGGTGAGTGTGAGTGTGTCCTCATGAATAAATGTGAGTGTAAGGTGAGTGTGAGTGTGTCCTCATGAATAAATGTGAGTGTAAGGTGAGTGTGAGTTTGTCCTCATGAATAAATGTGAGTGTAAGGTGAGTGTGAGTTTGTCCTCATGAATAAATGTGAGTGTAAGGTGAGTGTGAGTGTGTCCTCATGAATAAATGTGAGTGTAAGGTGAATGTGAGTGTGTCCTCATGAATAAATGTGAGTGTAAGGTGAGTGTGAGTGTGTCCTCATGAATAAATGTGAGTGTAAGGTGAGTGTGAGTGTGTCCTCATGAATAAATGTGAGTGTAAGGTGAGTGTGAGTGTGTCCTCATGAATAAATGTGAGTGTAAGGTGAGTGTGTCCTCATGAATAAATGTGAGTGTAAGGTGAGTGTGAGTGTGTCCTCATGAATAAATGTGAGTGTAAGGTGAGTGTGTCCTCATGAATAAATTTGAGTGTAAGGTGAGTGTGAGTTTGTCCTCATGAATAAATGTGAGTGTAAGGTGAGTGTGAGTTTGTCCTCATGAATAAATGTGAGTGTAAGGTGAGTGTGAGTTTGTCCTCATGAATAAATGTGAGTGTAAGGTGAGTGTGTCCTCATGAATAAATGTGAGTGTAAGGTGAGTGTGAGTTTGTCCTCATGAATAAATGTGAGTGTAAGGTGAGTGTGAGTGTGTCCTCATGAATAAATGTGAGTGTAAGGTGAGTGTGAGTGTGTCCTCATGAATAAATGTGAGTGAAAGGTGAGTGTGAGTTTGTTCTCATGAATAAATGTGAGTGTAAGGTGAGTGTGTCCTCATGAATAAATGTGAGTGTAAGGTGAGTGTGAGTTTGTCCTCATGAATAAATGTGAGTGTAAGGTGAATGTGAGTTTGTCCTCATGAATAAATGTGAGTGTTAGGTGAGTGTGAGTGTGTCCTCATGAGTGTAAGGTAAGTGTGAGTTTGTCCTCATGAATAAATGTGAGTGTAAGGTGAGTGTGAGTGTGTCCTCATGAATAATGTGAGTGTAAGGTGAGTGTGAGTTTGTCCTCATGAATAAATGTGAGTGTAAGGTGAGTGTGAGTGTGTCCTCATGAATAAATGTGAGTGTAAGGTGAGTGTGAGTTTGTCCTCATGAATAAATGTGAGTGTAAGGTGAGTGTGAGTGTGTCCTCATGAATAAATGTGAGTGTAAGGTGAGTGTGAGTTTATCCTCATGAATAAATGTGAGTGTAAGGTGAGTTGTGAGTATGTCCTCATGAATAAATGTGAGTGTAAGGTGAGTGTGAGTGTGTCCTCATGAATAAATGTGAGTGAAAGGTGAGTGTGAGTTTGTTCTCATGAATAAATGTGAGTGTAAGGTGAGTGTGTCCTCATGAATAAATGTGAGTGTGAGTGTGTCCTCATGAATAAATGTGAGTGTAAGGTGAATGTGAGTTTGTCCTCATGAATAAATGTGAGTGTAAGGTGAGTGTGAGTGTGTCCTCATGAATAAATGTGAGTGTAAGGTGAATGTGAGTGTGAGTTTGTCCTCATGAATAAATGTGAGTGTAAGGTGAATGTGAGTTTGTCCTCATGAATAAATGTGAGTGTAAGGTGAATGTGAGTGTGTCCTCATGAATAAATGTGAGTGTAAGGTGAGTGTGAGTTTGTCCTCATGAATAAATGTGAGTGTAAGGTGAGTGTGAGTTTGTCCCTCATGAATAAATGTGAGTGTAAGGTGAGTGTGAGTGTGTCCTCATGAATAAATGTGAGTGTGTCCTCATGAATAAATGTGAGTGTAAGGTGAGTGTGAGTGTGTCCTCATGAATAAATGTGAGTGTAAGGTGAGTGTGAGTGTGTCCTCATGAATAAATGTGAGTGTAAGGTGAGTGTGTCCTCATGAATAAATGTGAGTGTAAGGTGAGTGTGTCCTCATGAATAAATGTGAGTGTAAGGTGAGTGTGAGTTTGTCCTCATGAATAAATGTGAGTGTAAGGTGAGTGTGAGTTTGTCCTCATGAATAAATGTGAGTGTAAGGTGAGTGTGAGTGTGTCCTCATGAATAAATGTGAGTGTAAGGTGAGTGTGAGTTTGTCCTCATGAATAAATGTGAGTGTAAGGTGAGTGTGAGTGTGTCCTCATGAATAAATGTGAGTGTAAGGTGAGTGTGAGTTTGTCCTCATGAATAAATGTGAGTGTAAGGTGAGTGTGAGTGTGTCGTCATGAATAATGTGAGTGTAAGGTGAGTGTGAGTTTATCCTCATGAATAAATGTGAGTGTAAGGTGAGTGTGAGTATGTCCTCATGAATAAATGTGAGTGTAAGGTGAGTGTGAGTGTGTCCTCATGAATAAATGTGAGTGAAAGGTGAGTGTGAGTTTGTTCTCATGAATAAATGTGAGTGTAAGGTGAGTGTGTCCTCATGAATAAATGTGAGTGAAAGGTGAGTGTGAGTTTGTTCTCATGAATAAATGTGAGTGTAAGGTGAGTGTGTCCTCATGAATAAATGTGAGTGTAAGGTGAATGTGAGTTTGTCCTCATGAATAAATGTGAGTGTAAGGTGAATGTGAGTTTGTCCTCATGAATAAATGTGAGTGTTTAGGTGAGTGTGAGTGTGTCCTCATGAGTGTAAGGTGAGTGTGAGTTTGTCCTCATGAATAAATGTGAGTGTAAGGTGAGTGTGAGTGTGTCCTCATGAATAAATGTGAGTGTAAGGTGAGTGTTGTCCTCATGAATAAATGTGGAGTGAAAGGGTGAGTGTGAGTGTGTCCTCATGAATAAATGTGAGTGTAAGGTGAATGTGAGTTTGTCCTCATGAATAAATGTGAGTGTAAGGTGAGTGTGAGTGTGTCCTCATGAATAAATGTGAGTGTAAGGTGAGTGTGAGTTTGTCCTCTGAATAAATGTGAGTGTAAGGTGAGTGTGAGTGTGTCCTCATGATAAATGTGAGTGTAAGGTGAGTG